>JAOWBW010000031.1:1358481-1958481 GCA_026119855.1 Campanula takesimana | reverse complement strand
CTTATTTTGGGTTTGACAACTTTCTTACCCTTTCCTTTGGCATTTGCCTTCTTCCCATCATGAACCAAGAGCACGGGAGAACCTTTCTCCACAATTTTCATCTCTGCAGTTTTGAGCATCCCATGCAACTCAGAGAGATTCTTATCCATTCCATGCATGTTATAATTCATCACAAACTGATTATAACTTTTAGGCAATGAATTAAGAATGAGATCCGTGGCTAGCTCCAATGGGATTGGATAGCCAAGTTTCTCAAGGTGCTCTACATAACCTTTCATTTTAAGAAAGTGAGGACTCACTTGATGCCCTTCATTCATTTTACAAGTACTGAATGCAACAATGGTCTTGTACCTCTCTTGCCTAGCTTGCTCTTGAAACATGGTTCTCAACTCCACACCTATCTCATAGGCTTCCAAATGTTCCAAACTTTGTTGGAGTTTTGAACACATAGCAGCAAGCATGAGACAACTTACATCTCTAGAATCATTACGATGTTTCTTGTAATTGTCTCTTTCTACCCTAGGGGCAGTAGGCTGTGATTCAGCAGGGAGAGGCCCGTCGAGAATGTACAACTTATCTTCTTGCCTAAGAACGATTCTTATGCTACGGATCCAATCCATAAAGTTAGTACCATTCTCTTCGAGCTTATCCTTCTCAAGGATCGATCGCAACGACATTGATTGAGTGTTATTAGTCATTATCTACAAATATGCAAAATTCCAAAATTTAATAAGTACCAATTTTCATTAAAGAAATAAATAATGTATTTTTCAAAAATACTCCCACTAAATTATATAACCTTCTTATACATCCAATGTATAATATAATTTAAATGTGTTAAGATCCAACTTTAATTTAATTTCAAGTTCGCTAAGGCGGATTACAAAAAATTAAATTAATTAGGTAGACAACTCTTGTCAATCATATCTCATATGACTCTTAGTTCCTTTTATGAGATTCTTTAAGAAATCAAATTTCAAAAAGCATGTTTAATATCATCTTTTGCCTAGGCCCAAAACTGTTTTGACGCCCAATTAAGTCTAACCATTTTAAACGCACAGTTAATGTGTCCCGCTAGAGCGTGCCCACACTATCTATCTTGCTCATACATAAACAAATTTAATGCACCTCGCTAGGGCGAATCTACATTAAAATCACTCATGTACTAACAAGTGTTTTAATCATGGCATGGTAATAAAAGACTTAAAACTTTCTTTGAAGGTTCATCACATATAGCATATAACACATTTATGAGCACATAATATAAACATGTTACACATCAAGTTTAGCCACTAAATTAATCTCCATTAATTTAAGCATGATATTTATGTGTCATTAGTTTCTCTATAATTATGAGGATGAGACTATTTCAACTTTGGTTATTATCTCCAAATCAAGACAACAAGAAGTGCGGTCGAACTAAGCCATTAGGCAACCACAATCCCGCACTAATTCAAGAAACCAAGAAAGTAGTCCATGTGGCCGAAACTAAGCAATAGATGGTCTCGATGAACGTAGGCCAATTGCATTCACAATTCCACATGGATCTCTAAACTTTGAATCAAGAACTTTGTTTCTCAATTTTAGCAATTATGAACTCTTCATAATTCTAACTTCGTTTTATCTTTGAAACTTTGATTGCGATCAAGTTTGGGAAACACAATCTCGATGAACGCAGATTAGCCATCCAAACCTTGAACCAATCTTAGAGTCACAAGACCAAAACAAATAGGAAAATCAAACCCCAAAATCCACACACAAACCAACTACCCAAAACCCATTCCAGATCAGCAAGTCTGGACTGGTTCTGTTACTGGTTTTGTTGAATTTTTCGAAAAATTCCAGATTCTGTTTTTGACCAAAATCAGACCTTCTGATCCCTTTGTGCGGCCGCCCAAAAACCCCTTGTGCGGTCGCCCAAAACCGTGACTCCGCCCAAGGCGTTTTGTGCGGTCGCCCGGTGCCATCGGAATGTGCAGAATTTTCAAAGTTCGAAATTTTTGTCTCAAAATCGTTTTTCCCCGATTATTAAAACTTTGATCCAATCAAAAATTAATAATCAACAATTCTGAATCCACCATAATTTATTTATTGCGATTAAATCGTGCGATTAAAGTTGCAAAACAATAAACCACATAAAATCACGTAATACATAAACATCATATATTCCAATATTCATATCATGCAAGGCACATAAACAATTTATATACACATAACATGATCTAGGTATTGAAATAATCAACATGAACGGGGCTCTGATACCACTGTTGGGTTTCGATCAAACATGCGCAGCGGAATATAGCATTTAAAATTTTGAAACCCAAAGCCCATAGATCCATTCATATGATTAAATCAAATATCATAACATGAATAGAGGAAAGACTAACCCTTGATGACTTTGAACTTGGTCTTTAAACTTGGTAGAGATATTGAAGCTTGATCACGAAGAAAGCACGAACACGAACTTTGAAGATGATGAGCTTCACCCTCTAGCGGTATCCACACCATGAACGAATATCAAGAACACTTCTTGATCTTGGTTGCTAGACCAACAACTATGAAACACACTTTCACAATTGATATGACTATATGGAATTTTTCTTTTGTGTATTATTTTGTTCTTCAACCAAGGATGTCTTAGAACAAAATAAAACCTCTCTCAAACTCTTTGGAGACTCACAAAAGACTATTTTTTGTTCTGGCCCGAATTTGGTTGTTTATATACAAGTTAAACCTATTCCAAATAGGAAACTTATGTCTAAACCCGTCCAAAATTTGTTTCCTAATCAAATTAGGAATCTGCCCCCGACAGCACTGTGCGGCCGCCCAGAATACACTGTGCGGTCGCACAACTATCTGAAACAAACTGGTACAAAAATGAGCTAAGTGTGCGGCCGCCCAGTCCACACTGTGCGGTCGCCCACTTCCCCAGAATGTCCAGAATTTCCAAAATTCCAATTTAGTCTTTTAAAGATTCGTTCTATTGTGTGTGACCCTCTAGGATTATACTAAGTTGGCAATGAGTTCAAACATAAAACCATAAGATATGTCACGACCCGAAATATAGGCTCTATTTTATTAGTAATTAAATGATTTTTATTTAATTATTTGCTTATTTATTTATTTAAATTATTATTTATTTAAATAATTATGTGTGCAATTTATGTGTTATAATAATTATGCCCAGCTTTGTATTCGAGTTATTTGGGCTTGTGTGGAAGTGTTGGGTCTTAAATGTTAGTAGGAAGTGTAGTTTGTGTGTAGTGTGAGAGAGGGGGTTTAGTTGTAACTTTTTAAAATTATTTCCCCCTACTCCTCCTCCCTCACCTTCTCCCTCACCCTACTCTCTCCCATTCCCAGCAAACCTCTCTCTCTCTAAGCAAATTGGTAAGTTTTCTGGCTCCTTCTTCTCTCTTCATTTACTTCTTCTTCCTCTCTTTATCATTCATTTCTTAAAACTTGAACATTGTTTAGATCGTCGATAGGATCGCGTAGAGCCAAAAATATTTGAAATCCGTCAACTTTGAGAAATTCGGGTAAGTTGCTTTTCCCCCTATTTTATGCTAGAAATGCTATTCCATGTTCATTTGATGTTATGAATGTCATTTATTGCATCTTGGGTTGATTTGGGAGTGATTTGCATTTTGTTCATTTTGTGAAATTTTGGCATTTGAATCACCCTTGAGTGAGGCCCCTAGATGATGTTGTTGGAGTTCTTTTGGCTCAAAATGGTGTAGGTACCCTAGTTCCCTTCTTGGTAGTGTTGAAATGGTAAAAATTTGGTTTGTATTGGATTTGGGGTTGTCAATGGAGGATACCCAGAAATTTGGCCGGAAATTGCCTTTCCGGGCAAGGAGGCGCGCGCATCCCTCCCTTAGGAGGCGCGCGCACCCTTAGGCCATCCTTGAATCAAGACCTTCTGTCATTAAGAGGCGCACGCACCCCATATATTGAAGCGCGCGCACCCTCTCCTTCTCCCAACTCGATTTTCCAACTGATCCAGGAGGCGCGCGCATCCCTCCCTTAGGAGGCGCGCGCACCCCCTCCCCTGTTATGAATTTATTCCCCTTTTTGGTCCAATCTTTCGAGAGTCGTATTTGGTTCATGCGAACTCCGTTTTAGGCGTATAAATTACCGTTTTAAAGCTCTCCTTAAGCTCTTCGATATGAGTAAGTAAATTTGGTAGAGTGCTCGAATTAATTGGATCCTTTGTGGTCAAATGTGATATGGGAATTGTGTTATCATTGTTAAGATTGTTGGAACACTTTAATTGTGTGTTATCGGTTCATTTCACTTTCTTGGTGACTAATTGGAATGGTTCCCTACTTTGGAACCTTAAGTTGTTCATTCATGCTAAATTATTATTACTTAGCATTTATTTGAAAGTCCAGCTGGTATTTTGTGTGTGTTTGGGCGATGGGAAAGATTATAATGGCAAAGCCAAGTCCATTATAATGTTGACCATTGTTTTGCCCCCTTCTTTACCCCTTCTCCAGATTGGCCTTGGAAATGATAAGTCAGCGTTCCTTTGTGAATGTATCTGGCTAGCGGGCATGACTTTGTGTCATGGTCCTTGTCCCTTGTGACACTTTCATGTTATTGGTTCCGGTACCGGGGTTTTCTCTTCGGCTTTCATGCTATTATGAAGATGATGATTGTTGATTATTGAAGCTGCGCAGCGATCCTTTATTTGGATGTTCCGGTTTGGAAAACCTTGGCTATATCCTTTGTTATGTGTTTATTTCCGCTGCTATCTGATACATGCTAAATGCTATGTGCTATGTGATATTTATTATTGCTTATTGTATATTGCATCATAGCATGTCATGTAGTTGCATTAGTAACTTATTGAGATTTATCTCACCCCCTTTTCTTTTATCTTTGTTTTTCCTTAACCCCCCCCCAGGTGCTAAGGATTAGTCTCGCTGATCACGAGAACGAGGACGTCGAGGGTGGATACATTCTTTTGGGGAAGGTTGTATAGGTGGGTTTACATTATATAAATGTGTAACCTTTTGGGGTATTTGTACCAAACATTGACGTCATTAGGATTTGTGTATTTTGTAACTTTGGTGTATGGACTTATGGAGTTTGTACTAGTTTTACCTCGTTGTCCAAAATGGTTTGTGAACTTTGGATCATCACCTTTGGTATCAAATGCAATTTTTAACTTCGGTATTTGTGAGTTTTGGTTTTAGAGTCGACGTCCAGATCGCGGTCTCGGGCCCGCGGGGTCCGGGGTCGCGACAGTTGGTATCAGAGCTATGGCATTAGCTCTATGTATAAGTCTAGGTGGATTAGTATGACCTAGGTGGGTAGTAGTGTGCGGAGTGATTAACGATTGATGTTTTATGCAGGTACTTGTTGACAATGGTTCGTAGAAGGAGTGGTGAAGGTAGTTCCGATAATGCAAATCAGAATGATACAAGGGATGAAGCACGTGCCATGTTTCAAGGCATGTTTGAGGCGGCCATGAAGGCCATACATGATCAAGGCCCGAGGGTAGAACAAGCTCCACCCCGCTATGGATTGGAGCAATTTCTGAAGTTGAAACCGGTTGAATTCAATGGGGAACCCGATGTAAGGAAGGCTGAGTTGTGGATTGAGTCCATGGAGAAGATTTATGATGTATTTGGGTGTCCGGATGAGGACAAGGTCCGGTTTGCGGCTTACAAGCTTGTGGGAGCCGCCGAGCATTGGTGGAAAGGTGTTAAAGCTACTTGGGACGAGACTCACACGGTGTATGCGTGGGAGTTGTTCGTGCGCAAATTCAAGGAGCATTTCATTCCGGTCGTGGATCAAAACCGAAAGGAGATCGAGCTACTCAACTTGGAGCAAGGTGTGTTGTCTATAGCACAATACTCGGCTAAGTTCATAGAATTAGCCCGGTATTGCGACTATTTGGTGAGGACCGAGGAGCAAAAGGCTATGAGATTCATTCGGGGACTGAAGACCTCCATCCGTACTCAATTGATTGCCCAACGGATTGTGACATTCCAAGATGCGGTGGACCGAGCCTACTTAATAGAGCAAGATATTGGGGAGCATAAAAGGAAGACCGAGGTAGCTAACCCGAGTAAGCAAGGAGCACAAGGCAAGCCACAGCACCGTTCCGATAACCGAGGTAACTTTGGGGGACAATCTCAGTTCCGAGGGCAACCAATCCCAAGGAACCCGGGTACCACTTCCGGGAACCAAGGGAGCCAAATGAGGAAGCCTTGTACCTTTTGTCAGAAGGTAGGCCATGCGGAGGATAGGTGTTGGAAAAAGCAGGGCAAGTGTACCAATTGTGGTGAAATGGGGCACTTTGCGAGAGACTGCACGAGGTACCGAGGTCAGCCATCCGGGTCAGGGGTTGGTAATAATCAAGGTCAGAAAAGGGATGTTACCGGGAAGCCCAAAGTCCAAGGGAAGGTTTATGCCATGAATCAACAACAAGCTACCGATGATCCATCCGTTATTGGAGGTATAGTTTCTGTGTCTAATGTGAGCGCACGAGCGTTAGTAGATCCAGGATCATCTCATTCATACATTTCTGTGCAATTTGCTTCTATGTTAAATGCTGCATTCGAGTCTTTACCGTACGTGCTAGAGGTGTCGACCCCTATAGGAGAATGCTTGATTTCTGATCGAGTCTTTCGTGCTTGTGATGTGGTTATTTGTGGTCGAGTCCTTTGTGCGGATTTGGTGGTTATTCCTATCCAAGACTTTGATGTCATTTTGGGTATGGATTGGTTGAGCAAGTTTCATGCGTCCGTTGATTGCCGTAAGAAAACTGTTACTTTTTCTATTCCAGATGTGCCTAAATTTGTGTTTGAGGCTAGTCCTCTGAGTAGAAAGGTTCGCTTAATTTCTTTTATGAAAGCGAGAAAATTATTGCATAGTGGTTGTGAGGGGTATTTGGCTAGTGTTCTTGATACTAGGAAAGAATCCCCTAGTTTGGATAGTGTTCGGGTAGTTCGGGAATTTCTCGATGTTTTCTCTACCGAGTATGATATGCCTCCCGATCGTGAGATTGAGTTTTGTATAGATCTTTTGCCGGGTACGGCTCCGATTTCGAAAGCACCTTATAGGTTAGCTCCCGCAGAGTTGAAAGAGTTAAAGGTTCAGTTGCAAGAGTTGCTGGATCGAGGGTTTATCCGCCCTAGTGTTTCCCCGTGGGGAGCGCCGGTTTTGTTTGTGCGGAAGAAAGACGGTTCCTTGAGATTGTGTATCGATTACCGGAAGTTGAATCAGGTTACGGTGAAGAATAAGTATCCTCTACCGCATATTGATGATTTATTTGATCAGCTACAAGGGTCCGTGGTTTTCTCTAAGCTTGATTTGAGGAGTGGGTACCATCAGTTGAAGGTTCGGTCGGAGGATATTCCGAAGACTGCTTTTCGCACTCGGTATGGGCATTATGAGTTTTTGGTTATGCCGTTTGGGTTGACTAACGCGCCGGCAGTATTTATGGATTTGATGAACCGAGTTTTCCATCCTTATCTTGATTCGTTCGTGGTAGTCTTCATCGACGACATTCTTGTTTATTCGAAATCCCGAGAGGAGCACGAGCAACATTTGAGGACAGTTTTATCCGTTCTTGCGAGGGAGAAATTATTTGCAAAGTTCAGTAAATGCGAATTTTGGCTCGAGAAGGTGTCGTTTCTGGGTCATGTTATTTCGAAAGATGGGATTTCGGTGGATCCGTCAAAGATTGAAGCTATAGTGGATTGGAAGAGACCCGAGTCAGTGACCGAGGTTCGTAGTTTTCTTGGTTTAGCCGGTTATTACCGAAGGTTTATTGAAGGGTTTTCGAGGATTGCTACTCCGATGACTCAGTTGACCCGAAAGAACGTTCCGTTTGTGTGGACCGAGAAATGTGACAAGAGTTTCGAAGAATTGAAGAAGAGGTTGACTACCGCACCGATATTGACTTTGCCTAATGGGAGCGATGGGTTAGTGATTTATAGTGATGCTTCGAAAGAGGGTTTGGGTTGTGTGTTGATGCAGAATGGGAAAGTAATCGCGTATGCTTCGAGGAAGTTGACCCCTAGTGAACAGAATTACCCGACTCATGATATGGAGTTAGCGGCTATTGTACTTGCGTTGCACAAATGGAAGCACTATCTTTATGGAGCGAAGTTTGAGATTTTTACAGATCACAAGAGTTTGAAGTACCTATTCTCTCAGAAGGAATTGAACAATAGACAGCGCCGATGGATGGAATTGTTGAAGGATTATGATTGCACGATTTCTTATCATCCGGGGAAGGCGAATGTGGTAGCCGATGCGATTAGTAGAAAGTCTTATGTGGCTTCGATGATGGTCCATGAATGGAAGATGCTTGAGGATGTTCGAGATTGGTCTCCTCGTGAATCGAGACATGGGGCTATTTTTGCGAATATTAGGGTATCTCCGACCCTAGTTCAGAGGATAAAGGAAGCTCAGAAAGAAGATCCCGAGTTGGTGAAGATAATGGGTAAATTGAAGGAAAAGAATTTCGAGGATTTTTCTATTAGCTCGAGTGGAGTGTTGACTTTCCGTGGTCGTTTGTGTGTTCCGGATGTTGATGAAATTAAACAGAGAGTTCTTGATGAGGGTCATAAATCGAGGTATACTATTCATCCGGTAGTACGAAGATGTATCAGGATTTGAAGCAACAATTTTGGTGGATTAATATGAAAAGGGAAATAGCGGAGTATGTATCGAGGTGTTTAACGTGTCAGCAGGTCAAAGCCGAGCATCAGAGACCCGCGGGATTGCTTCAGCCGTTAGAGATTCCCGAGTGGAAATGGGAGCATGTGACTATGGATTTCGTTACGGGACTGCCTCGTACCCGTAGGAAGTATGACAGTGTTTGGGTAATAGTGGATAGATTGACCAAGAGCGCCCATTTCTTGCCTATTGACATCAGATATTCGATGGAGAAGCTTGCGACCCTTTATATTGATGAGATCGTTAGATTGCATGGGATTCCGGTTAGTATTGTGTCAGATCGAGACCCGAGGTTTACTTCCAGATTCTGGAAGGCGTTTCAGGAAGGTTTGGGTACAGATTTGCGATTCAGTACAGCTTTTCATCCTCAGACAGACGGTCAATCCGAGAGGACTATTCAGATTCTTGAGGATATGTTGCGAGCGTGTTCGATAGACTTTTCTGATTCTTGGGATTCGCACCTACCGTTAGTGGAATTCTCTTACAACAACAGTTATCAGGCTAGTATCGAGATGGCACCGTTTGAGGCCTTGTATGGAAGAAAGTGTAGATCGCCTATTTGTTGGGATGAGGTCGGTGAAGCGAAAGTTTTGGGTATTGATTTGCTTCGGGGTTCGGTTGAGAAAGTCAAAGTTATCCGGGATAGATTGAAGACAGCCCAGAGTCGACATAAGAGCTATGCAGACAACCGAAGGCGAGATCTTAGTTTTCAGATTGGTGATTTGGTGTTCTTGAAAGTATCTCCGAAGGTTGGTATTCGTAGGTTTGGGAAGAAAGGCAAGTTGGCTCCGAGGTTTATTGGTCCGTTTGAGATTTTGGGAAAGGTTGGACTTCTTGCGTATCGTCTTGCGTTACCGTCATCGTTAGACCGGTTGCATAACGTCTTTCACGTTTCTATGCTTCGGAAGTATGTTCATGATCCGTCTCACGTGTTACCGAGGATACCGGAAGATATTGAGCCCGATATGTCTTATGAGGAACGACCGGTTCGGATCTTAGATTCCAAAGTCCAAGAGTTGAGGAGCAAGAGCATCGCGTTGGTTAGAGTTCTTTGGAGGAATCATAACATCGAGGAGTCGACGTGGGAACTCCGAGATGAGATCGAGAGGAAATTTCCGTGGCTTTTTGTTTAAGGTGAGTTTCGTTAAAATTCGGGTCGAATTTTCTTTAAGGGGGAGTGAATGTCACGACCCGAAATATAGGCTCTATTTTATTAGTAATTAAATGATTTTTATTTAATTATTTGCTTATTTATTTATTTAAATTATTATTTATTTAAATAATTATGTGTGCAATTTATGTGTTATAATAATTATGCCCAGCTTTGTATTCGAGTTATTTGGGCTTGTGTGGAAGTGTTGGGTCTTAAATGTTAGTAGGAAGTGTAGTTTGTGTGTAGTGTGAGAGAGGGGGTCTAGTTGTAACTTTTTAAAATTATTTCCCCCTACTCCTCCTCCCTCACCTTCTCCCTCACCCTACTCTCTCCCATTCCCAGCAAACCTCTCTCTCTCTAAGCAAAGTGGTAAGTTTTCTTCCTCCTTCTTCTCTCTTCATTTACTTCTTCTTCCTCTCTTTATCATTCATTTCTTAAAACTTGAACATTGTTTAGATCGTCGATAGGATCGCGTAGAGCCAAAAATATTTGAAATCCGTCAACTTTGAGAAATTCGGGTAAGTTGCTTTTCCCCCTATTTTATGCTAGAAATGCTATTCCATGTTCATTTGATGTTATGAATGTCATTTATTGCATCTTGGGTTGATTTGGGAGTGATTTGCATTTTGTTCATTTTGTGAAATTTTGGCATTTGAATCACCCTTGAGTGAGGCCCCTAGATGATGTTGTTGGAGTTCTTTTGGCTCAAAATGGTGTAGGTACCCTAGTTCCCTTCTTGGTAGTGTTGAAATGGTAAAAATTTGGTTTGTATTGGATTTGGGGTTGTCAATGGAGGATACCCAGAAATTTGGCCGGAAATTGCCTTTCCGGGCAAGGAGGCGCGCGCATCCCTCCCTTAGGAGGCGCGCGCACCCTTAGGCCATCCTTGAATCAAGACCTTCTGTCATTAAGAGGCGCACGCACCCCATATATTGAAGCGCGCGCACCCTCTCCTTCTCCCAACTCGATTTTCCAACTGATCCAGGAGGCGCGCGCATCCCTCCCTTAGGAGGCGCGCGCACCCCCTCCCCTGTTATGAATTTATTCCCCTTTTTGGTCCAATCTTTCGAGAGTCGTATTTGGTTCATGCGAACTCCGTTTTAGGCGTATAAATTACCGTTTTAAAGCTCTCCTTAAGCTCTTCGATATGAGTAAGTAAATTTGGTAGAGTGCTCGAATTAATTGGATCCTTTGTGGTCAAATGTGATATGGGAATTGTGTTATCATTGTTAAGATTGTTGGAACACTTTAATTGTGTGTTATCGGTTCATTTCACTTTCTTGGTGACTAATTGGAATGGTTCCCTACTTTGGAACCTTAAGTTGTTCATTCATGCTAAATTATTATTACTTAGCATTTATTTGAAAGTCCAGCTGGTATTTTGTGTGTGTTTGGGCGATGGGAAAGATTATAATGGCAAAGCCAAGTCCATTATAATGTTGACCATTGTTTTGCCCCCTTCTTTACCCCTTCTCCAGATTGGCCTTGGAAATGATAAGTCAGCGTTCCTTTGTGAATGTATCTGGCTAGCGGGCATGACTTTGTGTCATGGTCCTTGTCCCTTGTGACACTTTCATGTTATTGGTTCCGGTACCGGGGTTTTCTCTTCGGCTTTCATGCTATTATGAAGATGATGATTGTTGATTATTGAAGCTGCGCAGCGATCCTTTATTTGGATGTTCCGGTTTGGAAAACCTTGGCTATATCCTTTGTTATGTGTTTATTTCCGCTGCTATCTGATACATGCTAAATGCTATGTGCTATGTGATATTTATTATTGCTTATTGTATATTGCATCATAGCATGTCATGTAGTTGCATTAGTAACTTATTGAGATTTATCTCACCCCCTTTTCTTTTATCTTTGTTTTTCCTTAACCCCCCCCCCAGGTGCTAAGGATTAGTCTCGCTGATCACGA
The DNA here is from genome assembly GCA_026119855.1 of Campanula takesimana. Classification (NCBI taxonomy): domain Eukaryota; kingdom Viridiplantae; phylum Streptophyta; class Magnoliopsida; order Asterales; family Campanulaceae; genus Campanula; species Campanula takesimana. Next base: position 1,946,713 of record JAOWBW010000031.1, on the reverse strand, counting down.
GAACGAGGACGTCGAGGGTGGATACATTCTTTTGGGGAAGGTTGTATAGGTGGGTTTACATTATATAAATGTGTAACCTTTTGGGGTATTTGTACCAAACATTGACGTCATTAGGATTTGTGTATTTTGTAACTTTGGTGTATGGACTTATGGAGTTTGTACTAGTTTTACCTCGTTGTCCAAAATGGTTTGTGAACTTTGGATCATCACCTTTGGTATCAAATGCAATTTTTAACTTCGGTATTTGTGAGTTTTGGTTTTAGAGTCGACGTCCAGATCGCGGTCTCGGGCCCGCGGGGTCCGGGGTCGCGACAGTTGGTATCAGAGCTATGGCATTAGCTCTATGTATAAGTCTAGGTGGATTAGTATGACCTAGGTGGGTAGTAGTGTGCGGAGTGATTAACGATTGATGTTTTATGCAGGTACTTGTTGACAATGGTTCGTAGAAGGAGTGGTGAAGGTAGTTCCGATAATGCAAATCAGAATGATACAAGGGATGAAGCACGTGCCATGTTTCAAGGCATGTTTGAGGCGGCCATGAAGGCCATACATGATCAAGGCCCGAGGGTAGAACAAGCTCCACCCCGCTATGGATTGGAGCAATTTCTGAAGTTGAAACCGGTTGAATTCAATGGGGAACCCGATGTAAGGAAGGCTGAGTTGTGGATTGAGTCCATGGAGAAGATTTATGATGTATTTGGGTGTCCGGATGAGGACAAGGTCCGGTTTGCGGCTTACAAGCTTGTGGGAGCCGCCGAGCATTGGTGGAAAGGTGTTAAAGCTACTTGGGACGAGACTCACACGGTGTATGCGTGGGAGTTGTTCGTGCGCAAATTCAAGGAGCATTTCATTCCGGTCGTGGATCAAAACCGAAAGGAGATCGAGCTACTCAACTTGGAGCAAGGTGTGTTGTCTATAGCACAATACTCGGCTAAGTTCATAGAATTAGCCCGGTATTGCGACTATTTGGTGAGGACCGAGGAGCAAAAGGCTATGAGATTCATTAGGATTTGTGTATTTTGTAACTTTGGTGTATGGACTTATGGAGTTTGTACTAGTTTTACCTCGTTGTCCAAAATGGTTTGTGAACTTTGGATCATCACCTTTGGTATCAAATGAAATTTTTAACTTCGGTATTTGTGAGTTTTGGTTTTAGAGTCGACGTCCAGATCGCGGTCTCGGGCCCGCGGGGTCCGGGGTCGCGACAAGATATGATTAGGTTCTAGCAAACCGTCACACCTACCCAAATAGTATAACTAGATACAAGTTCGCATTCCTTTAGAATATGTCATAATCCCTTTGTCCACGATGTCATTGAACACAAGTCATGGTCAAACAGTCAACTTGTTTTGTTCAATACTTTCTCGATTCCGAATATGTTGATAATCCAAATGACATTGATCCAATCAATTCATTTGAGTCCGGCCGAACATTTCATCAATATCATTCCTACGAGAGGCCCAAGCTTGACATCTCTCCGAAGAGGGACAAATCCATTTAGCTTATTATTCTTCCCTACGTGAATCCGATTATGCCAATCATACCCTTTATAACTACCCGGTTAAAGGTAGCGTTTGAATATGTCAAACATAATGTTCATCAAGTGGAAGACTATAATAACTTCATGTCTAAGGATTCGAATGACATAACTAATATGAGATGTATGTTCGACATAGACCATGACATAAATCTCATACAGCGGGTCATGTCCAGTACCTTGTTCCAAACAAGTACCCATAAATCTAACATGATCATCCCATGGTCATTTAGCCTTTATACTAGTGCTTTTACAAGTACTAGGGACAGAGATTATTATAAGTAAACATGAACAACAATAATAATCAAAACATCTCTTTATTGATATGAAATAAATGATAACAATTACAACGTTTATTAAACGTGCCTAGGGCACCACTACCAACATTATGTATGCCCTTGGGAAAACTATTACGCTTCATCTTCCCTAGCACACAATGCTCACAAAATTTAAGGTCCTTGACCTTATGGACACATAGAAGATCCCTTTTAGTCAGCTCCTGCATCCCTCGAGTGCTCATATGTCCGAGCCTGATGTGACACAGCTTAGACATATCTCCCTCATTCACCTCTGACGATGCAACCATAGCTGACCCTGCAACCGTTCTTCCTTGGAGGAAATACAAGGAGCCCCGCTTAAGGCCTTTCAGTACCACCTCTGAACCATTACAGATACTAACTGCTGCACCTTTACCTTTGAAACTGAACCCTTTGTTGTCCAACTGACTAAGAGAAATCAGATTCTTCGTCATAAGCGGAACGTGTCGAACCTCGTTCAAAGTGACAAACTTACCATCATGAGTCCTGACCTTGATTGACCCGATACCGACAACCTTGCAGACTAAACTGTTGGCCATGCTTATTTCACCTCCATCCACCTGCCTGTAATCAATAAACCATTCTCTCCTAGGGCTGATATGGTAAAGATGCTCCTGAATCAAGAATCCATGCGTCAGATGCACGTGCTGATTCAGATGTAGCTAGAGCATAATCCTCATCTGAACTGCTATCCTTGGCCATCATAGCCTCTGCTTTGACAGGTGCCTTGCCTTGCTTCTTTCTGGGACAGTCGAACTTCCAATTCCCCTTCTCCTTGCAGAAATTACAGATATCCCCAGGCTTCGGACCCTTCTTGTGTGAAGAATACCTTTATTGTTCTTCCTCCCACTAGAACCCCTGTTGTTGCTACTACTAGCAACCAAACCTGATGACTCGGTACCTTCCTCATTCCCACTCGCCTTTCGGCGTAACTCTCTCGTCTTGAGAGAAGTTTTCACTTCCTCTAGAGAGATACCATCTTTACGATTTATGCATGAATCGACATAATGTTCATATAAAATAGGTAAAGATACTAAAAGTTGCAAGGCTGCATCCTCGTCTTCCACAACTACTCCTATATTACGCAGTTCAAGTAATGCAGAAGTAAATCTATCAAGATGATCATTTATGGGCGTACCTTCAATCATCCGACAATCATACAGCTTCTTCTTTAGGTATAACTTGTTGGTCAATGAACGTGTCATGTACATGTCTTCCAACATTAACCAAAGATCGCTTCCGGAGTCCGTCCCTGCAACATTGGTTAAGATCTCATCATCCAGCTGTCTGACAATTTTGGCGTGAGCCTTCTGATCTAACTTTTTCAATGCCGCCTCCTCCTTAGCTGTTGCTTTCTTGTCCTTCTCCGACTGTTCTGCGATAGCTTCTATGGTGACTTCCTTACCCTTAGGATCCTTGCGTTCCCTGATTGCAATCTCAAACGGTTCCCATAAATCTTTGTCAATCAACAAAGCCTTCATCTTGATCTGCCAGAGAGAAAAACTATTCTTCCCATTGAACTTGTCGATCGAATCTGCTCCTTGACCCATCTTCTTGTTCTCTGCAGCGGAATCCCTGAATCTCCAACCACGAACCAAAGCTCTGATAATACCAGAGCTCTGATACCACTTGTTAGAGTAATAACAAGACTTGATAAGAAAAGCGAGAAATCACAAGAACACAGATATACGTGGTTCACCAACTTGGCTACGTCCACGGGGAGGGGAGAGAATATTATTATCAATATGGAGAAACGATTACAAGATCTCACTATTAATGCTACACGAATTTTGATCACAAAATTCCTAACTGTGTAACTGTAGAATTACAGACCTCGCTCTGAGCACTCTAATAATTTATCTGAGACAAAACAACTTAAATTTGATCTAAACTAATGGCCTCTATTTATACCGGTGAAGTCTATCTTAAAGTTTGAAAAGAACTTGGAATTCTAGTACAAAACTGACTTGAAAACCTTCAAGAACCTGGAATCTGGAGACCTGATCCGGTCGGGTGCTTACCTTGGTCCGGTCGGACCCTTTGCATTGGTCCGGTCGGGTGTCTTCCAAGGTCCGCCCGGATCACTCCTCTCTATCATGCATTATTTCCGACGTGCTTTGGACTGCCCGGGTGTTGGATCTGATGCGCCCGGACCCCCTTGGTCCGCCCGGGTCATATGTCAAGGTGCGCTCGGACCTTTCATGCTGCTCTACCAGGGAATTGCGAAATCTTCTGTTGCTTAACCCTTTAACTTAGCGTCCCAAATTCAAAGGCATTAACCCAACAATTATTTTTATATTTTATCAATATTTAGGATTTAGTTAGTATTTTATTTGTTATTTTCGTCATTATTTTTGATAGGTCATTTAAAGAGGGTTTTAGAGTAGGATTATGAGTGATTTTGCTATTTTTGAGTCCTATTAGGTTACCATATAGGTTAGGATTAATTCTAGAAGGTTTTAGATTGTTTTTCAAGTTTTATGGGCACTATAAAATAGGCCTAAAAGTGTTTTCCGAAGATTAGACTTTTATTCAATAAAATTGAGAGTTTTCTCTTATTCTCTGTGGATTCCAGGTTTTATCTTTTCTAGGGTTTATTGCTGGTAAACTCTTGTATTTAGCGCTTGCTATTCACGAATATCGCTTCCGTTCTGCGTCAGTTGGCATCAGAGCAGGCCTTATCCTGTCTTTTCGTCACTGAGTCATTATAAGGGATCAAAGAGCGACAAAGGCAGATATCGATGGCATAACCACAGCTATTGCTGCCTTGACAACGCAGATTGCAGCGTTGGTGATTGCTCAACAAGGTCAAAACGCTAATGCTAATCAGAACCGTGGTGGTGAGAGAGACAGGATGATTAAACCGGTTCGACGTCCTCGAAGGGCAGAAAATCGGGTAGGTCCTCATGGGGGAAATCTCCACCGCGTCGAGCCGATTGAAGGGAAAGATTAAGATTCAAACGGAGAAGATTTAGTTGCAGTCAAATCCGCGAATCAGGATCTACAAATAATGAATGAATGTTTTAAAGGAGAAAAGGTTAGTAATATTTTTGTTCCGTGGGTGGAGAGATTGCTCCAAAAGAAATAAATTTAGAGCCAATTAATTTTATTTAGGCTTCGAAGGAGACGGATATTATCTTTGAAGTAAAAGCGAATTTGGTTGTGGAAGAAAAATTGTGTGTGAATGAAAAGAAGGGAGGTGAAGAAATTATTTTGAATTTGAACGAAAATTTGGGTGTTGGTGACAAAAAGGAGGAAGTTATTTCTCTAATTGAAGATGTTTTGATTATTGTTGATCAAGGGAAGGACGTGGAGGAAGATCGACAGAAGAAGGCTGAGACGGATAATATAAATTTATATCCAGAAGATATTCGTTTGCCTAAAGTTGTGCTTCGTGGTCATATTTACTCCAAGTATTTGTTCAGATGGGACGGAAACATTCAATTTTTTTCAATTCCGTCAAATTCAAAGATGTTGATTTATTCAAAGTATCTTCTTAAGTGGAACGGAGCTTTTCAAACATCGGAGATGAACTCGGGGACGAGTTCTTTTGAAGCGGTGGTGAATGATGTAGGACGGGTATTTGACTGGGTCAAATATATTAATTATATTTATATTTTATCAATATTTAGGATTTAGTTAGTATTTTATTTGTTATTTTTGTCATTATTTTTGATAGGTCATTTAAAGAAGGTTTTAAAGTCTAACCCGCTAACACGACATCCTTGCTTGAGAAACATAGAGCCTTACCAGCAGTACCCTTTAAGTAACGAATGATACATTTAACCGCTTCCCAATGTTGCTTCCCTGGATTGCCCATGAACCGGCTGACTACTCCCACCGCATGTGCAATGTCCGGCCTTGTACACACCATGGCATACATTAGACTCCCCACTGCCGAAGCATATGGAGTCTTACCCATCTTGTCACGCTCCTCCTTGTCCTTAGGTGAGTCCTTCTCGGATAGCTTAAAATGCATACCCAATGGTGTACCCGTTGGCTTTGCCTCTTCTATGCAAAATCTTGCCAAGACCTTCTCGACGTACTCTGCTTGTGAAAGAACCAACTTACCCGACTCCCTATCTCGGTCAATCCGCATGCCCAAGGTTTTCCTGGCCTCCCCCAAATCCTTCATCTCGAACCGCTCTGACAACTGTGCCTTCAATCTGTTTACCTCTCTACTGCTAGAGCTCGCTATTAGCATATAATAGCAAGATTATGTACCCATTGTCGGTGTTCTTGAAGTAGCAACAATGATCCACCTCACATCTGATAAAATCAATGTCATGCATGAATCCATCAAACTTTCTGTACCACTGCCTAGGAGCTTGTTTAAGGTCATACAAGCTCTTAGTCAACCTGCAAACCAGTTCCTCGTTACCTTTAGACAAGTATCCCTCTGGTTGTACCATGTAAATTTCTTCCTCCAAATCCCCATGAAGAAAGGCCGTCTTTACATCCATCTGTTCCAGCAACAAGTTATCTGCCACTACTATCCCCAAAACCATTCTGATAGTGGTCATCTTCACAACAGGAGTGAAGACCTCGGTGTATTCAATACCATACTTTTGCTGAAACCCCTTTACAACCAACCTTGCCTTGTAACGCTTACTGCCGTTTGCTTCCTCCTTGATCCTGTAAACCCACTTGTTATGCAATGCCTTCTTCCCCTTAGGCAGTTTAATCAACTCCCAAGTTTCATTGGTCTTTAATGAGTCCATCTCATCATCCATCGCAGCTTTCCACTTATCACCTAGTGCACTACGAACAACCTTCGCATAACACTCTGGTTCACCACTATCTGTTAACAACAAATAGTAATTCGAAGGAGAATACCTATCAGAAGATCCACGCAATCTGCTGGATCTGCGCAGCGGAATATCCAGTCCTGGAGTATGTGGTCCATCTTCAGTGACGCCTTGATCATGGTCATCATGAACCGTCCTGCTCCCACCCGAGTCTGGAATATCTACCTTAACAACCTCTGGTTCCGAACTAATCCTATCAGATGCCCCTTTTCTGTCCTTGTACAAAACCTATTCATTGAATATGACATCCCGACTACGAATAACCTTATGATTTTAGTCATCCCAAAACTTATACCCGAAGTCATCTCCACCATAACCAATAAACGTACACTTTACAGATTTAGCATCTAATTTAGTTCTATCAGCGGAATCAATATGAACATATGAAACGCAGCCAAATATGCGAAGAAAGGACAAATTTACCTGCTTGCCACTCTATGCTTCCTCTGGAATTTCATTCCCCAATGGTACCGATGGTCCCCTATTGATCAAGAAAGCCGCTGTGTCAACTGGATATGCCCAGAACATCTTCGGAGGTCCACACTTCAACCTCATACTTCTAGCCCGCTCGTTCAATGTCCTGTTCATCCTCTCTGCTACCCCATTATGTTGAGGTATGCCCTTTGTTGTCTTCACCATACGAATGCCATTCGCTGTACAATATTCTTTGAACTCCCCGAGCTCATACTCCCCACCATTGTCAGACCTCAAGCTTTTGAGCTTAAGACCCGTCTGATTCTCCACTAAGGCCTTCCATTTCTTAAACACCTCGAATGCCTCATCTTTGTGTTTCAAGAAATAAACCCAGACCTTCCTTATTGAATCATCAATAAATGACATGCAGTATGACGCACCACCTACAGAAGTTACCGGGGCCGGGCCCATAAATCTGTGTGAACCAATTCCAACTTTGCTTCCCTCAAAGCCCTACCTGTCCTCGAGAAGTTGCTTCTCGCCTATTTGCCAAACACACAATCTTCGCAGATCCCCATGTTGACTGTCTTCAAACCCGGTAGTAGTCCCTTTGAGCAAAGTACTTTCATCCCCTTCTCACTCATGTGACCCAATCGACAGTTCCACAAATCCGTATCACCCTTGGCTGATGCCACCGCGATACTATCCTTGGTGTTATTCGCCAAATACAATGTCCCCTCCTTATTACCCTGAGCGATCTCTGAATCCTCCTTGGTTGTTCCTGCAGCCAAAAGTTACCTTGTAACCTTCTTTATCCAACTGCCCAACTGATAACAGGTTCTTTTTCAAACCCGGAATGTGTCTGACCTCGTGTAGATGTAAGACCTTCCCATCCGATGCTCCTATTCTGACATCCCCCTTTCCCTTGATTTCCAAAGGCTCGCCATCCGCCAGATAGACCTTTCCGAAATCACCGAAGTATAATTTTCCATCTCCTTTGCATGCCCGCATGAGTGGAATGATGCCCCCAAATCCAGCACCCATGATTCTAGCGCACTACTAACACTTAGAACCAGTACATCTTCATCCCCAGTTACCACATTCGCCGATTTATCCCCTCGCATGGGACAATCCCTTTTGTAGTGTCCTAACTCCTTACAACGATAGCACTGAACCGATCCCTTGGCAACCCTTGGTACATTCTTGTTCTCCCTAGGCCTGTACTCACCACCTCCTACGTTTTCCTTTGACTCGGTTCTCCCCTTGTTGCTAGTACCCGGCTTTCCCCTGCTAGTTGTAGCTAAAGCCGATCCCGAAGTAAATGGTGTCCCCAACTTCTTTATGCGATTTTCCTCGCCTAACAGAAAGTCTTTAACATCATCATACTTCAATTTGTTCTTACCCGCTGAAGCATTTAACGCTGTAACCGTTCCGCTCCAACTTCCTGGTAAGGATGCTAGCAATTGACAAGCAAGAACCTCATCCCCAAACGTAATATCCAACGCAGCCAATGAGTCTATAACATCCATAAACTCATCGATGTGTTTAGCTAAGGATCCTCCCTCTTGTATCTTGAGATTACCCATCTTGCGTATCAAATCAACCTTGTTTGCAGCAGATGGAGTTTAAAATCTCTCAGTAAGATAATCCAATAGCTCCTTGGTGGTTTTCGCCTTCTTGGTAGTCTTCGCGATCCACTTTGACTAAGTAGATCGAACCACCCCTAGGGCTTTCCGATCCATAAGATCCCAGTCTTCCTGTTTTTCACTTTTCGGCTTGACTCCTGTTAAAGGCTTATAGAGATCCTTACCATATAAGACATCCTCTATTTGCATCCTCCAATATCCATAGTCAGAGCCATCGAATTTCTCCACCACTAGTTTATCCTTGCCCATTCTTGATTGCTTGATAAACCCGGATCGTTAAACCGGAGCTCTAGATACCAGTTGTTGTGGAATAAGCCCTCCTAACACCCAAGAAAATCGCAAGAATCACCGTACCACAAACAAGCACAAGAAATAAAGAAACAAAGCAAAAGACAAAAGAACACAAGAAATTATTTACCCAGTTCGTGAATATGTTTGACTACGTCTGGGGGAACTACCAAGCCAGGATCTTGCACTATAATATGTTAAATCTGAGTTACAATGAGTATGGGGGCGGAACATTGTTTATATACATAACCTAGAATGAGACCAAACCCTAGTCTAATTAGAAATCCAGAAATTCAGCATATTCCCGTCCAGTGCTTGCACGGCCGCTCTAGCTCCCATGCTCACCCGAGCAGCTCGCCCGAGTAGCTCGCCCGAGCAGTTTGAATAGCTCGGCCGAGCACCATCCATCAGAAGGTATGTTTTCTGCCCGGTTAATGCACGGCCGCTCCCTTGCCTTGACTCGCCCGAGCAACACGGCCGAGTCCTTTACCTGGACCGGCCGCTCCTTTCCTGCTCTGCGACTTGGCTGATTTCTTCTATTTAGATCGCTAGTTCCTGGTTTATCTCTATTCCAACATCTCACTCAACTTAGCATACTCACAACCGCTTTCCCACTCACAATACTTTTGATTATATATACTCACTCCTTAATTCTCGTGCATCCTCAAAAGTGTGCAAGGTGTTTGGGACGGAGAATATATATTTGTAGATTATAATTTTAAAAAGTAGATAGCCAATTTTTTTTATACTATTAACATTTATTAAATATTGAATTCTTAAATTTATTTTTAATGAAAAAAAGACATTTGTATTAGGATGGAGGCGGTAGATTTTATAACATGAACCCAGACCTTGATTTTTTTGCTTTTGTTTTTACAATTTTGATATTTCATTTTGAATGTAAATGTTGTTTGGTTTTAGTTTAAAATTAATTATTGTTTGGATTTAGAAAAAATGAAGTGAGAAGAAGGAATTTGGTGTTTACTTTTTTTAATGGTGCTGGTGGTGGCACAGTGGTTGTTTTAGGTGGTGGACATTAGTGGTGGTGGGTGAAGATGAAGTGATACTAACATTTCTTTCACCCCCCCCCCCCTAATCTATAAATTTTAACCCTTTGTCAAAATTGCACTAAAACTCTTAATAACTAATATCAATTACTCATCAATCCATTTTGTCGATTACGTGCCATGCACATGATTCTTAACTGACTTTTCTAACAAAATCCGTTAAAAAGACCTTAACTGGCCAACATTTTTCACATCAAGATCTGATCTAACGAAAAAAACATCATAGTTCGTTTGTAAGAGTGGTATATCACTTTAAGGTGTAAATTGTTATTAACCCAAATTTAAATGGGTTAATTGCAATTTGGTTACCTGAGTTTTAAAAAATGTTGTAATTGGTTATCGAATATGTAAATGTTCAAATACGGTTCCTATGTTTGTATTTTTGTTGCAATGCGATGTAAAAATGGATGGAGTGTTAAAAATTTAACGAAATCTGGGTCATGTGCAATTTACATGACATTTTACGGGGGCAAAATAGTTTATTCACAAGACTGAGCTTTGCACATGAAATATTAAAGGCAAAATTGACATTTTTGAAGCAACCATACCTTTTGATACCCCCCCCCCCCCTTTTCTCTCCCTCATTTCAGATTCATTCCTCCCGCTCCATCTCCGGCTATCTCTTCCTTCTCTCGGCGGTCTGGCTCCCAACTCTCCTCTCCCCATCACTGACCCCTTCCCCCTTTCCCTTATCTTCTTCGTCCCAATTTCATTCTTTCCCTATATCTCTAGTAATCCACAAAAGAAACACATACCCACTCTCTCTCTCTCTCTCTCTCTCTCTCGATCTAGATCGAAATCAAGATTGGTTAATCTGGATCGAAATTTAGATTGGTTGGTAATCTTGATTACCTCCCCCCATCTCATGCCATGTTTGTTTCTGTGTGTGTGTGAGTGTGCTTCGGCGTTTATTAGCGACAAAGATGGTGAGCATGGCCGCCGGACTTGCATAAAGATGAAAATTTGTGCTTGTGTGTCTGGAATTTCTTCGTCCACCTTATCAGATTTGTGAATATTTTTCTTTGATTTCTGTGTGTGGGTATTGATTTCATTTTTTTATTTTTTATTGTGTTCGTGTGTGCTTCTTTTGTTTTTCACACTCAGATCTCTGAATGTGTGTGTGTGTGTGTGTGAGCTTCTTGGCTTTTTGATCTCATGTCTGGATAATGAGATTTGGATTAAGGGATATTGGTGGTTATGGTTATTGGTGGCGGTTGGTGGCAATAAACTAAGTTGATGGCAAGCGGTGATTTGAGATGGTGGCGGGAGGCAGTGTAGGCGGGTGGTGAAGGTGGTGTTAGAATGATGAAGATGGTGTTGGTGATTAACGGAGTTATAGATTTCATTAAGTTTTCTTACATATAAGGACTTATTTGAAATTTTTTTGGTCAATTTTGTTTCGTTAGTATTTGTTAATACAAATCCATGCCCTGCGAAAAGACTATAATACCCTGTAAAATATCATGTGTATTGCACATGACCCAGATTTCGTTAAATTTTTAACACCTTATCCATTTTTACATCACATTGCAACAAAAATACAAACATAGGAACCGGATTTGAACATTACATATTCAATAACCAATTGCAACATTTTGTAAAACTCAGGTAACAAATTGCAATTAACCCAAATTTAAATTGCCATGAAAAAAACTTGCACAAGATTTATTTTGCAATATTACAGGGTGCCACCGTAATGGCGTAGACCCTCGCCTCATATCTGTACACCAGTCGCTTCGACTTCTTCCTTCCTTCTGAAGTCTCTATCTGCTTCCGTAACAAAATCAAAACTGTCGCTCACACCTTTCTCGCCCGACTTCCTGCTTGAATTTCTCCACCTTATGAACACTAATTTGATCAAATTAAATTCACAATTTTAATTATCAATCGTTTTGATTATCGGTTTTAGCCAATGCGGAGTTAATTAATTTGACGGAGGGCGAAAAAAGATGAAGAAGGTTGAAACTGACGATGTTTGCTCGTCGGAGACTCTAAATGGCGATCAAGATGTTTTCAGCAGTAAAATTTCTGACGCTTCTACCGCCGATCACCTTGTTATTATGGTTAATGGTATCCTCGGAAGGTCTGATATCAAATTTGCAAACTCAGTTCTCAATTTCATTTTCATTTTCAGTTTTCAAAATTTAGGCTATCTAAGTTGAATTCGATGATATTCCGCCATAATTGTTGAGCTTACCGATTGAACAGTTAATTGGTGGAGATTTTAAGTCAATAATTGGTATTGTGCTAGTAATTTATGCTGTCTGCTCTCTTATTTGTTTTTATTGTTTGAAAACCTTTTTAAAAAATAAAAATAAAAAAAAAAATCCGTTCAAATGTGAATTTAGATTTCAAGGGATCAAAGAATGTGATTATTGCTTTTTAGAATGGCATCATTAGTAGTGCACTTTCTATCGCTTTTTGAGAAATTCTTTTTATTTTATTTTTAAAGTTAGGGTTTCATGTGGGGATCAGTTGTTCACATATTCATGGAGGAGATAGAGGGAAATAGCTGGTATTTTTATGCCTTAACATTTGGTGCTAGCTTAGTTTTGTACTGTAACATTGTTTCAGCTGTTTGACTGGTCTTTTCAGATGCTTATCCTTTCCTTCAGTGGCTAGGTTGATTGCACTATTGACATATCATACTACAGAACTGTAGCAAAGTGTTTTGATTTTGTTTCACCATGGTATTAGAGATTGCATAAAGTAAGTTCAAGTTTGTAATTCTGGACTTCTAGTTTTCATTGCAGTGTAAAAGCATTGTGTTCGTCAGTAGTCAGTATAAAGAAATACTCATTGATAAGAAGGGTTGCAGAAGTTAACTGAAGAGCGCGAGCAGAAATGTTGTTTACTGAAGCCAGTCAATATTTTAGTTTTTGTACCCCCTTTTGAAGCTAGTGGAAAAGTGTTAGTTATGTTTGTTATTTTTGTTGTTGTTGTTTATATTGTTGTTATTATTATTATTATTATTATTATTATTATTATTATTATTATTATTATTATTATTATAATTATTATTATTATTATTATTATTATTATTATTATTATTATTATTATTGTTATTATTATTATTATTGTTGTTGTTGTTGTTGTTGTTGTTGTTGTTATTATTATTATTATTATTATTACTATCACTTTTGTTTTTTTAATGATATCTTTTTCAAGTTAAAGTAGCTATTGCAATTTTAGAAACTGACGGATCCTTTATATGTATTAATATTCCCTATTTCATTGCTGATTAACTTTATACTTCATTACTATGCTTCTGTTGTTGCTTCAGTGCTGCTGATTGGAAGTTTGCTGCTGAGCAGTTTGTTAGGGAGCTCCCAGACAATGTATATGTTCATTGTAAGGATAATTTTTTTTTTTTTGCCATTTACAATCATATTTTTCATTTTGTTTCCCTTTTTCACGAGGAAAGTTTTCTACTCCGTGTTTTGTTATGACGACTTCTGTTTACTTCTCTGTCTGATGAGCAAATCCCATTATTACACTTTATATGTTGGCTCATTCTAGAGATAGTGTTGACCGTTCAGTTCTAATATTAAAGCCCTTCTATTTTCTTGAAGGGCAAATCTCATGCGTTATGAAACATCTGTGTGATTAGTTCCTACTTCTAGTTGGGTGTTCATTGTACTGCAATATGTTGGATGAGATTGTTATTTGGATTTGGTTTTGGTTTGAATATCTAACCTAGACAGTGTTTTGCTTAGTCTTACTTGATTTGGTATTAATAGGCAGTGAACGGAATTCATCCAAGCTGACATTGGATGGCGTTGATGTAATGGGTGAGCGTTTGGCGGAGGAGGTTAGTTTTCTGCTTTAGTCTTGTTTTTTCCTGTAATATTTTCCTGGATAAACCATACTCCCTCCATCCCACAATAAGAGGCACAGAATTGGTCATGCATGGGAATTAAGGAGAGAGTATATACATGAAAAAAAATAGTACTACCTTTGTCCCTAAATGAGTGTCCAAATTTCATTTTAAGGGACATCTGAAAATGTCAACAATTTGTACACTTTGGTGGCAAAGATTCATATATAATCTTGTAATCTCCTTTCTAAACATTTAGTTTTGCACGTATAAAGAAACCGGTGAAAAAAAATTCAAAAAAAAAAAACATTTAGGGACAAAGTTATGCTAAAAAAAGACACTCATTTTGGGACAAAGATTTCTTGAAAATGGACACTCATTTAGGGACAGAGGGAGTAGTGGAGTAGGTGTTGTGAGTATGAAAAGTGAGGTAGGAGAGAACGTAGGAAGTGAATAGTAAATAGATAGTTGTTGCAATGGCAGACCCAGGATTTTTTCACAAGGGGGGAAAAATTGCATAACACATTTAAAGGGGAAAAAATAAATGTTAGTGCATTTATTTTTTTACATAAAGGGGGGCAGAGTCTAAAATATTGCACTAATAGTCCAAATTTTTAACAAAATTGCACTAGTATTTTTTAAAAAAAAAACAAAGGGGGGGCAATTGCCCCCATCCACTAGGTGTAGGTCCGCCGGTGAGTTGTTGTGAGTATGACAAGTGGGTCCCATTGAATATAGAAGTATTTTAAGTTTCCATTTTGGGTGTTGTGACTTATCAATGAGACACCCAAAGAGGAAATCTGTGCCCCTTATTATGGGACAGAGGGAGTATATCATTGAATTCTGCTTTGAATCTATTTAACTGACACTTTTGTTTTAATTTAACATATGAATTCAGGTCCTTGATGTGATTAAACGGAAGCCACATCTACACAAAATTTCGTTTGTTGCACATTCTGTGGGAGGACTAGTTGCAAGATATGCAATTGGTAGACTGTACAGGCCTCGTACAGAAAATGTTGAGGGTTTAGCAGCTAACGCCAGTGAGGAATCAATGGGCACAATAGGTGGTTTAGTTCCAATGAACTTTATTGCTGTTGCTACTCCTCATCTTGGTTCGAGGGGCAATAAGCAGGTACTCGCCTTACTCTTTACCTTTATCCAGCGTAAAAACAAAGCAAACAGAAGAAAAAAATAATCAAAACAGAATGTTATACTCCCTCCGTCGGAAATGATGTTCTCACTTTTCGTTGTTGTTATTACGAAGGTAGTTTGAGCAGTAAACTTATAATTTAATTATCCTATTAAATTAGAACTTGTTATTGATACACCGTTATCAATAACAATTTTTAGATGTTCATTAGGCTAATGAAATTAACCTAAAATTATTGCTCAAACTACCTTCATATCGAAAACAAAAAAAGTAGGAAGATCATTTCGGAACAGAAGGAGTACATGTCTTAAAAATGGTATCCGGGATGTGAAATTTGTTAGCATGTCAAGTTCTGATATTTAGGAATCTTCCAATTGAAAATGAATCCTTAGTTATTGACAGGGCACAGAGCAGAATGTCCCTTGAGGATAGATAACACACTACAGGTTCCTGGAAAAATTATTTTCATGTTGGATATAGTGGCTGTTGGGAATAAGACTCATAATAGTTATTATGTGATGGCATTCGAGATAGTCTGTATGCAATAGTCTCGAGTACTACTTTTAGATTCGTTTGATAGCTTGTTGGAGTTCCATCTTCAGTTTCAGGGGTCTCAATTCTTTGGTATCATATCTTCTTTTGCTCCCTTTTCAATTTTGTGGCCGATATTTGCAAACGACCATTCAAGTTGTTGACATACTCATTAAGTCCAGATCACGAAATTGAGCGTCAAAGTCAATATTAGAAGGGCTTGGGGTTAGGGAGCAACAGTTTCATTTTATCTCCAGTCAGATTGGACTGAAGAATATGCAGTTACATCCCAACGAAACTGGAGCATTAATTTTGGGACATACCAAAAAACAAAGAATCATTTTTTTTGATGGAGGTGAATGTTTTGGGCACATAACACTTTTAGGGCAAGGAAGAGGTGGTAACATCAGCTGTTATCCATCTTCTTAAAGTTTTTGCTGTTCATACTGGACATATTGCTTTCTGTTGATGTTTTCAAGACGTTTAAATTGTAGTTTCCATCAAGAGCTGCAACTCTGAACACTATTTATGATTTGGGATGTTCGTGTTCCATATTTTTTCCATGTTCTTCTTACCATTGAATGCTTGAAATGTTCCATGCCTAATATTGACCCGGACAATACTCTATCAAACATCTCTGTTTGTTTTGGCAAGTATAAATATGCTTACAACCCCATCTTTTTACACGCTGGTCTCTTTTTACCTTATATTGACCCGGACAATTTCATTTTTTATTGTCAGGTACCTTTCCTTTTTGGTGTAACGGCATTAGAAAAAGTTGCAGTTCTTGTTATCCATTGGATATTCCGTAGAACAGGGCGCCATCTTTTTCTTACTGACGATGATGAAGGAAAACCTCCACTGCTCAAGCGGATGTTGGGAGATGAAGACGAACTCCATTTCATGTATGCCACACATAAGCATTTTGTAATTTGAGATGATTTATTTATTCTTTACATTCATTCAATACACCTAACACATTAATGCAGGTCTGCTCTACGTTCATTCAAACGTCGGGTGACGTATTCAAATGTTGGTTATGATCGTATCCTTTTCACTTTATTGGTTTTGCCAAAATTTTGTTGTGTAACACCCTGACTTGATGCGGGAAATGAATGTGATTTATTAGTGGCCTCCTATCACTACAAGCTCCAATATCCTCCACTTACTTTTTTTGGGGGTGGGGTGGGGGAGGTGGACTCTACTTGATGTAGGTTCGTAGTGTGTGGACAGGGCTTTTGGGCTCTGGTAGTTGAACTTAGTTTTTTTGTTTCCTTAAAAGAAACTTTCAGACATTGTTGGATGGCGAACTTCATCAATTAGGCGGAACAGCGAACTGCCTAAGGTACGCATCAACTTCCATATAGCTTCAAACTTTGGCTTCAACTCATAGCATAATAAAATTCTTCTTTATAGTGGGAGGAATCTGTAAATGAGAAATATCCTCATGTCGTGTATGAAGAACGATGCAAGGCATTTGATGGAGAGCCGAGTGACACCGAAGGTGATAAATCAAATGATATAGAAGGTTTGTAACTTTATTTAATTAATGAATAAGAATATATTTGGTTTAGTGAAGTTATATCTGGTCTCATGCTCTGCATTACTTCACAAATTTAAGTGTCTTTCCAGTTCTCCAACCCACCTACTCCTTGCATTTGTAATGTTTTGTTTTGGGGTACTAAGCTATTCAGCAAAGGTATGTATGCATCATAAGTATATTCGACATTTTCATTCAAGCTCCGACGTGGTGCTCTTGAGTCTTGACCCTCTTCCAGAATTTTTGATATATCGCCATTTTACTGTCAGTATTGTATAAAGAATTGAAAGAGTCATGGTCATATGCTATGGGTGTCATTTAACGCCCCTTCAATCTCGGGAAGTGTTAATTTTACTGCCGTTAAAATATATATAAAGGGTTTTTTACTGCTAAAAATGATGGAATTGTGTATTTAGACCCCCTTAATTTTAGGTATAATTTGCACTAAATTACTATGTTGACCCCCCTTTCATGATAAATTTAGATACCTCAATTATATTAATTTTTCCGAAAATAACCTTAACCCCCATTTCAAAAATATCTGTCTTCACCACGGTATATGGTCATGGTCTCTAGTTCAATTTTGCCCAATATTTTGCGATTAATTATCCTTATCATTTTGCTCGGAATTTGTTACTTGGACTTGATGATGCAGAGGAGCTGGTGACTGGCCTTTCTCGGGTATCATGGGAAAAGGTAGATGTCAGTTTCCACAGTAGCAAACTGAGGTTTGCTGCTCACAGTGTTATCCAGGTAATTCTTTCTCCCTTCTTGTAGATGTATGCATTTGTTTACGAGATACTCCCTCCGTCCCAAGATGAGATACTCCCTCTGTCCCAAGATGATAGTTCCGTTTGACTTTTCAAACATTTTACGGTTACATTATAAGTTTGGATATTCAGTGATTTTGAAGCATTCATTTTGGAAATGATACTAACTTTACGTGACAAACAAAAAGAGGAAATGGGACTATCATTTGGGACGGAGGGAGTTTTATATATTTCAATTTTATTTGATTTTATTTTATTTTTCTCTAATGTTTTTAGTAAGATCAATTTCTTTTCCGTAAGAATACCAGAATTTAATTTGATCTTGGGAATTCTTCAGGTTAAACTTGACTCCATGAGTACAGAAGGAGCAGATGTTATTCAGCATATGATTGATCATTTTCAATTATAGAAAACATATTAGCAGTAAAAGTATGTTGCGTATCAGCTAAACCGCACATAAATTTTAAGGTACAAGTAGAACTACCATAAGCATCTACTCCCCCGGTCCTAAAATGAATGTCCAAATTTGAATTTTTTTTTTTTTTTGGACATTCATTTTGAGACAGAGGGGGGGGGGGGGGTAATATATTGATATTGAAGAAAACCTTTACTGAAAATCCAGTTTTCTTATTGGCTTCCATTGTTTCATATGTAGGTATACTGTGCTCATTCCATAGGGAAGACCGAATTACGTGAAAAGCTAAGAGGGAGCTAAGAAATTGTGGGATAATATTGAAGAAAATAGTTGTTAGAGCATAACATGTATTCACATATTCCCCCGTTACTGAGAATTGAACTTAATATAAGCATGAATATGATGCGAGCGCAATCAGAAGTATATATGGTTCATTCATTGTAATTTGTAAACTTGTGATGTACTATATATCAAAAGCACTTGTTTACTTGTTTATTTAACAAACCAAATTGTATTTACATGTAACGCTCTACTATTTCTGTGTAATACATAATTGTAGATGCAGCAACGTTATTCATCATCATCAACCTCACTCCTCCTGTAAGGGGGTCCAATGATCCCAACCCCGTCAATTCAAAACTAATAAACATTAAATGAGAGTTTTGGAGGTATGAATCTTGATCTGAATTCGTGACACAACAGACCTGAATGATCTTTTCACTCTCCACAAACTCAACCTACTATGCTTTCAATCCACACTTGTTCTCTCTCTCGAATTAAGGTTGATATCAACCCGCCATTCGGATTTTTCACGGTGTTCTCTGTCTCTGTCAACTACAATACAACGTGGCGGGTCATTTTCTTGTGGTAGCATCAAGGTTGGTAAGGAATGAGTTAAATCTTCTGCCCCACTTTCTAAACGATTGAGTTAAATTCAACGCCCACTTGTGAGATTCGATCAGATATTAGTGCCATCCTTCTTTATATAATTACTATAAAAAATAAAATATGTGCTGGAAAAAGAAATCTTTCAAGATTTTAATATTAAAGCAAACTCACAATACAACTTTTTGTTTAGAACTAGAGTTTCACCCGTCATATTTTTTTTTAGTACAAATTTTAAAAAAACTTTCAAAAAAGGAAATTTCAAACTCCGGAGATGCAGAGTCCGAAGGTGAGTTAAATGTAACATGTCATATGCTGTACAAAAAAAAAAAAAAAAACATTTTGCAGCAGGATAGTCGTCGCCTGAGTAAGCCAAGGATTCACATTTGCAATTTGGTGACATTACCTTTTTTTTTTTTTTTATTGTCTTGTCATGGCAGCTTCAAGGCCTCGCATGTCAGCAGGTCTGTTGTTGGCATCACAAACCATCACACCTCGATTTACACCACCTGCTTCTCCACCAAGTCTGTCAACATCTGGTTCACCAAGACGACATGCAGTTTATTTTCAACTCGACAGGTGTTCACATTCTACCCAATATGGTTCAATGTCAGGCTCGGATGCTGGGTCACAACCTGGGAAGCTCCAAAGACTAATGCATGCCATGGTGACACACACGGACACACACATAAAGGAAATTATTTGAAAATTTTCAGCCTAATCAATTCCCTCCCATACAATTGGTATACCTAGACGTGTCCAATCCGGTTAACCGCCGGTTAACCGGATGTTGACAGACTTGGTGGAGAAGCAACCGGTTAAACCGCCTAATTTTTAACCTTTTTTTTTTTTTTAAAAAAAACTGAAAATGTAACATAGAACCAACCGGAACCGGCCCGGCTAACCGGATATAACGGTTAAGGTTAGGCGGTTAACCGGTTAACCGGTTAACCCGGTTCAACCGGTTAAACCGCCTAATTTGTAACCTTTTTTTTTTTTTTTTAAAAAACTGAAAATGTAAAAAAAGTGACTTGAAATCTGGAAATGTAACTGAAAATGTCAAAAAACTAACGGAAAATTTGAATAAACTGGCTGAAAGTAACTGGAATCGTTAAAAATCTGACTGGAAATATGAAAATAACGAAAAAAGTTAACGAAAAAAGTAATAAACTTGGGGATGTTTGATTGTAAAATGCCTCCCCATAATAGTAAATTGTCCCACCCTCTCATTGTTTGAATTGGAAGCCATTTCGTTAGAAAGTTAACGAAAAAAGTAATAAACTTGGGGATGTTTGATTGTAGAGAAAGATTTATATTGTAGAGAAAGGGTTTGTGAGGTAGTAGTGTGAAAAAATAGTGAGGAGGGAGGGGGTATTTATAGTTAAATTGATGGTAATAAACTTGTAAAATGTAATTATTTTTTTTCAAAAATCTTAAAAAATATGTTAGCATTTAAATTGAAACCCAAAAGATTTTTTTTGAGCTTTTTTCAAAAAATACTCAAGAAATATAGTGTATTTTTTTTAAAAAAAGGGACGGTACCCTTAAATTTTATTAATTAAAATTAAAATTACAAAGAGGGGGACAACCAAACCTTGCCCTTTTATAATTAAGGGAGGACATAATGGAACCTTTACCTCAACTTAACTATTACAATGAAACTAAAATAAAACTATTGTAAACATTAAAAAAATAAAAAAACTTTCTAATTGCCTTCCCCTTCGGAACTTCCCGTAGACCCTTCCAAGTCGTATTGATATCGTGGATCTTGTATATCCTCTTCATAAGGCATATCTTGCTCTCTCTTTTCCGCTCTAATCCAATCACCAAGTAAGAGTTGATTTTCCAAATTATCAACCGTTAGTTGGGAACGTCTTGCATCCAAAACATTTCCTCCCACGCTAAATGCCGATTCGACCGCCACCGTTGAAGCGGGAGCGGCTAATACTTCTTTTGCAATTAAAGAGAGTATGGGATAACTTTCATGCCTTTGTGCCCACCACCTCAAAACGTCAAATTTAGAATTATTTGAAGTGTTTTGTACATAATCAAAATTGGAGTTGAAATATAATTCCAACTCGTAAGGAATGGTAGAAGAAGAAGAAGAAGAAGAAGCCATTCTAGGACGTTTTGAGGAAAACAAGTCGTCAAAAAATCCATATGGATTGAAAGTGAGCCCACCATCTTCTTGTGTAGCAAAATCTTGATTAGTATATGAGGGTTCTTGTTGTTGTTGAGAAGGATTTCCATACTTTGCATTATACTCATTATAAAGAGTCACCAAATCTTGTTTTGTATTTTGAACAATAATCGCCGGGCTTTCATGTACTCCGTCCCCATTTGGGTATAAATTCTCATAATAAAACTTTACTATCGCCTCTAGGTTGTCCAATGTAACACGGGGATCAAATAATTTTGCAACCAAAAATAGAGACGGAATAGTATCAAAATATTTTAGCCACTTTGCCCTCATTTCAATAATGCTTGGGCCCAAAACGTCGCAACTTGCTAGCATGTTAAAACTTCGAACAATTGCACCACATTGCTCAAGTACCAAAAAAGAAGTTGGATAATAAACTCCCGACAAAGCCTCGGTAGCGGTAAAGAAAATCTTTAATAATTGGCATAAATTAATGCAAGCGTTCCAATGATAAGCAAATAAAGGGATGTCCGTACCCAAATGAAGAAAAAATTCCATGAGAAGCTCTTTATACTCAAAACCATCCTTTAACATTGTATAGGTGGAATTCCACCTAGTCGGAACATCCATAGAAAAAAAAAATTCATTTAAACCCTTACTTTTCAAAAAATTGATCCATTTTCTTGTAACTCTATTTTTTTTTGCAATAAAAACGAGAGCATCTCTAATGGGTTAACATATATATCCAACGCATCCAAACCGTCTTTAACACATAAATTAATTATATGACATAAACATCTTATATGAAAAAACTTACCCCCAAGTGACGGTTGACAAATAAGCTTCAACTCCGGTATACTAGCGGTATTAGCACTAGCGTTGTCGAATGAAATAGTGAATATTTTTTGAATAAGACCATACTTTGCCAAAACGCCGTGCAACTTTCTACAAATATTTTCCGCGGAATGGGGTGGTTCAAAACTATCATATGCAATTAATCTTTTTTGGATAGTCCATGAATTATCTATCCAATGGCATGTAACACCCAAATAACTATTTCTAAGCCAATGATCACTCCAACCATCGGCACAAATTGAAACTCTATGATTTAATTTTGCTAAATCCTCAATTAATTTTAATTTATATTCCGACACCACCATTTTAATATCGCGTACTAGAGTCGACCGTGGCACTTTATGACCGGATGGATTTAAAGAAAGTCTAATAAAATTTTGAAAAAAATCATCATCCGCAAAATTAAAAGGAAGCCCTTTAACACACACAAATTTGGCCAACTCTTTCCTATAAAAGATATCATTAAATTTAAATAATATCGAAGACGTACCTTGGCCTTGACCTTGAGCAATTGGATTGAATTGTAATTGAGATTGATCGCCCTCAATCCCAAGTTTTTCGGGATGTTTTGATGACATATGCGCGTTCATTGACCCATACCCTCCACCCTTTTTAAAGCCGTACCATTTTGGACAATAGTTGCATTGCGCTTTGAAATGGATATGGTCATTGGGGTCAATTTGTATTTTTTGGAAATGGATGGCAAAAATGTCGGATCTAGATTCTCGTGGTTGACGTTGTTGTGCTTGTCCTTGTCCGCGACTCCGACCACCTCGACCTCGGCCTCGGCCGCCTCTACCACTTTGACTTTCAAAAACATTTTCTTCCGTCCCTTGCTCATTTTGATTTTCAACAAAGGGTTCCTCAAAAAATTGATCAAAATCTTGGTTTTGGGAGGTAGAATCAACATGAGACTTGCCAAGATTTCGAGATGAAGACATTTTTTGAACTGAAATCTGGAAAACTAACTGAAATCTTGAAATTTAACTGGAAAATGTCAAAAAACTGACTGGAACCGTTAAAAAATTGACTGGAACCGTTAAAAACTGACTGGAAAACTGGAAAAAATTAACTAAAAACTGACAATTTGACAAACTAACTGGAACCTTAGAAAACTGACTAGAAATCTGAAAAAAATTAACTGAAAACTGATAAAACTAACTGGAACCGTTAAAAAATGACTGGAAATCTGAAAAAATTAACTGAAAACTGATAAACTAACTGGAACCGTTAAAAAACTGACTGGAAGTCTGAAAAAAACTAACTGAAAACTGATAAACTAACTGGAACCGTTAAAAAACTGACTGGAATTCGTTAAATAACTGACAGGAATCTGGAAACTAACTGGAATTTGTTAAATAACTGACTGGAAACTAACTGAAATTTGAAAATTAACTGGAGTCTTTGAAGAGTAGAGAGAGAAATATGGAGAGAAGTAGTAGGGTAGAATTGTGGGAAAAGATTGGGAGGAGGGAGGGGATATTTATAGTATCAAAAAACTGGAAAAAAAACTTTTTTTTTTTTTTTCTGCATTATAGCCGTTTTTGGTCAGAAAAGTAACGGCCAAAAACTGACAAACTAGCCGTTTTGGACCTTTCTGGTCAACTAGCCGTTGGGGAGGGGCCACACTGGCATTTCTGGAAAATCCGGTTAAACCGTTAACCGCCGGTCTAACCGCCGGTTATAACCGCCGGTCCAACCGGTTACTTAACCGACGGTTATAACCGCCGGTTTACCGGTTTGTGAAATGTCCAACCTTAACCGGACCGGCCCCATCCGGTTAACATCCGAAACGGTTAGCCGGTTAGCCGGTTTGCCGGTTTTGACCGGCCGGTTAGCCGGTTCCGGCTAGGAATTGGACACGTCTAGGTATACCCACTCATATTCTTATAATAGATTTGTTTGTTTTTTTTTTTTTTGACAATTTCAATAATCCAATCATATTTCACTCTATTAAAAAAAAAATCATGTTTTATTTTAAAAATAGTTCTTCCAGAATATTTAGACTAATCAAAAAAATTCACCCATTTCAATCCTAAAAAATAATCTATGTTAAATAATGTGCAGTTTATTTACAAATAAAAAATTCAGTATTTTGATTTAGCAAAAAAAATTGTTAAGCAAACTCAATTATGCTTTATATTTATGGTGGAAACCCAATACCACAACCACTATTATCCATAGATCACAACCCCCCCCCCCCCCCCTTTTCAAACCAAGAGGGGTAAAAAACAACGAACACACCATTGACCCAACAACCCAAGAGTGATTTCCTGTAATCAAGCCTTGATATTCGTCCCTTCAACATTCTATCTCCCAACAGTATATGCCTTCTTTTCTAGTGAGATTTTTACCTAGAATAAATTTTGGGTTTTTTTTTCCTTTAGTTTTTGTTTTATGAATCTTAAAAACTCGCAAAGGCGGTTGCAGATTTAGGTTTTCCTATTCACTTTTCAAGATATCATATTTTCCTTATTCTTCACCCACCACTTCTTCTATATCTGAGTTTCTATTACACCACAATATCCCCACTACCCACCATTCCTCCATTATCAATTATCGTCAACATTAGGACCATCAATCTACCATCAATTTCACGCTTACGACAAATAAGTTTCCAAAGTTTCTTAATGAGTCACGAGAGGCATAGCAATCCCATGTACAATGCAACAATAGAAATAGAGAAGTTGAACCTTTTCGGTGATAAAAGGTTCTTGAATCTGCAATCAGTCATGCTACTATTTTTGTTTTCTTCTTCTCAAAGCGGCCTATTTTGCAAAAGAAAAAAGTAAAGAGCTAATTACTTGGGTTGATAAGTGTGAAGTTTGTTGTGTGTTCATTTGTGTGTTTTATGTGTGCTGTGGTGTGTGTTCATGTGTGCTGTGATGTGGAAAATGAAATAAAATAGGGAGAAGAGAGGGTTAGTAAGTACTCCCTCCGTCCCATACTGATCGCTACTTATTTTAAATTTACGCGTTTCATACTTATTGCTACTTATCCAAAATGTTCACTTTTCTCTCTCCTATCCACTCACAACAACTACCTAATAACTTATTTTCTCTATCCTACCCACTCACAATAATTACTTTTCCAACATATTATCTTAATCCATGTGGACTCCCATTTGGTAGCAATAAGTATGTGACGGCCAAAATGTAATGAGTAGTGATAAGTGTGGGAAGGAGTGAGTAAGTTAAAAGTTAAAGTTTTAATCATCTAGCTTTACCAATGAGACAAATACATGCGGAAGAAAAAAAAAGGTACCTCGGTTAAAGATGATGGCAGTGACATGCATTGGTGCTTGGTAAGAGGGGCCAAGAAGTTTTGTGTGAAACAATATGATCTGTCCTTTTTGCGATCATTAAAGCCTGTTTCAGTGTCAAATTCAAATTTCAGATTGGAAAGTCAGTGAAAAATGCTTGTCGTGTGGAGGATAAGAAATTCAAAATTCAGATTTCAAACTACTTTATCAACAACCATTTTTATTTTTTTTATAGAAATTCATAATTTAGCATAAAATGGTAGTCAAAGTTCAAATATGGTCAACAAAAAATAGCGATGAGTTTGGGACGGAGGGAGTACATATTTCCAACACAATCTTCTCGTTGATTTTCCACCTATTATTATTAATAATAATAATAATATAATAATAATAATAATAATAATAATGAAATATTTTATACTTGAAAAGCAAAGGATAATAATGCTCATCAACAATTGAAAGCGTTGACTTCCTTTATTAAAAAAAAATGATTGACTCGTACAAAGTTTGAATGCATGCAATTCTTATCACATCGAACAAAATGTGCTACTCATTTTCATTACTTTGTTCTAAACACCAAATCTCAGCTTTAAAAAGTAGGAAGAAATGTTGTATTCTAAGTTTATGAACGTAATACTGCAACTTCAATTTGCTTCCACAAAAATATAAGTACTGTTGGAGTAGAGATCCCTCAAAGGAACAAGGAGAAGGAAATCTAGAGCAGTGTTCCAGGCGGGCGCCTGGTATTGACCAGGCGGGCGCCCGGTTTGGACAGAAGGTCTGGTTCCTAGAATTGGTATGTAAGCGGGCGCCTGGTCCCCTTCAAGCGGGCGCCTGGAATGCCGAGAAAGTGCAGATTTTTAGGATTTCTCTTATGTTTAGGTTTAGGTCTTACTCTTGGTTTGCTATATAAACAATGTTCCGCCCCCATACTCATTGTAACTCAGATTTAACATATTATAGTGCAAGATCCTGGCTTGGTAGTGCCCCCAGACGTAGTCAAACATATTGACGAACTGGGTAAACAATTTCTGTGTCTTTTCTTGCTTTGATTTCTTGTGCTTTGTTTGTGTGCTTTTATTGTTCTTGTGATTTGCTTGGGTAGTGGAGGGCCATATCCACAACAACTGGTATCAAGAGCTCTGGTTGGAGATCAGGGTTAATCGACCGATTAGTTTATCGAGCGATTGGGTGTTGTCAAGCAATCAAGAATGGGCAAGGACAAACAGGCGGTTGAGAAATTTGATGGTTCTGACTACGGGTTTTGGATGATGCAAATAGAGGATCTCTTGTACAACAAAGATCTCTATAAGCCTCTAAAGGGTGTCAAACCGGAAGGAGAAAAGCAAGAAGATTGGGATCTCATGGATCGGAAGGCCCTAGGGGTGGTTAGATCTACTTTGTCAAAGTAGATCGCGAAGACTACCAAGAAGGCGAAGACCACAAAGGAGCTATTGGATTATCTTACTGAGAGATTTGAAACTCCATCTGCTGCAAACAAGGTTGATTTGATACGCAAGATGGGCAGTCTCAAGATGCAAGAGGGAGGATCCTTAGCTAAGCACATCGATGAGTTTATGGATGTTATAGACTCATTGACTGCGCTGGATATTACGTTTGATGATGAGGTTCATGCGTGCTTGTTGCTAGCGTCTTTACCAGGAAGTTGGAGCGGAACGGTGACAGCGATCAATGCTTCAGCGGGTAAGAACAAGTTGAAGTATGATGATGTTAAGGATTTCTTGTTGGGCGAGGAAAATCGTTTGAAGAAGTTGGGGACATCGTCTACTTCGGGATCGGCCTTAGCTACTACTAGCAGGGGAAGGCCGGGTACTAGCAATAAGGGGAGAACTGAATCAAGAGAAAACGTAGTGGGTGGTAAGGGCAAGGCCGTGGAGATCAGAGATAAACCAAGGGTTGCGAAAGGATCGGTGCAGTGTTATCATTGCAAGGAGTTAGGACACTACAAGAAGGATTGTCCCAATCGTGGGGGAAATTCGGTGAATGTGACAGTCGAAGGTGATGATGTACTGGTTCTGAGTGTTAGTAGTGCACTAGAATCATGGGTGCTGGATTCGGGGGCATCATTCCACTCTTGCGGGCATGCAGAAGAGATGGAGAACTATACTTCCGGTGATTTCGGTAAGGACTATCTGGCGGATGGCGAGCCTTTGGAAATCAAGGGGAAGGGGGATGTCAGAATAGGTGCATCGGACGGGAAGGTCTTACATCTGAACGGGGTCAGGCACATTCCGGGTTTGAAAAAGAACCTATTATCAGTTGGGCAGTTGGACGAAGAAGGTTACAAGGTAACATTCGGCTGCAGGAACTGGGTTATTACCAAGGAGGATTCTGAGATCGCTCGGGGTAATAAGGAGGGGACATTGTATTTGGCGAATAACACCAAGGATAGTATCGCGGTGGCGTCAGCCAAGGGTGATACTGATTTGTGGCACTGTCGATTGGGTCACATGAGTGAGAAGGGGATGAAGATACTTTGTTCAAAGGGACTACTACCGGGTTTGAAGACAGTCGACGTGGGGATCTGCGAAGATTGTGTGTTTGGCAAACAGGCGAGAAGTAATTTCTCGAGGACAGGTAGGGCTTTGAGGGAAGCAAAGTTAGAACTGGTTCACACGGATTTGTGGGGACCATCTCCGGTAACTTCTCTGGGTGGTACGTCATATTACATGACCTTCATTGATGATTCAACAAGGAAGGTCTGGGTTTATTTCTTGAAACACAAAGATGAGGCATTCGAGGTGTTTAAGAAATGGAGGGCCTTGGTGGAGAATCAGACGGGACTTAAGCTTAAGTGCGTGAGGTCAGATAACGGAGGGGAGTATGAGCTCGGGGAGTTCAAGGAATATTGTGCAGCGAATGGCATTCGCATGGAGAAGACTCCAAAGGGCACACCACAACACAACGGGGTTGCAGAGAGGATGAACAGGACATTGAACGAGCGGGCTAGAAGTATGAGGTTGAAGTGTGGACTTCCGAAGACGTTTTGGGCATATGCAGTTGACACGGCGGCTTTCTTGATCAATAGGGGACCATCGGTACCATTGGAGAATGGAATTCCAGAGGAAGCATGGGGTGGCAAGCAGGTAAATCTGTCATTTCTTCGCATATTTGGCTGCGTTTCATATGTTCATATTGATTCTGCTGATAGAACTAAGTTAGATGCAAAATCTGTAAAATGTACGTTTATTGGGTATGGTGGGGATGACTTCGGGTATAAGTTTTGGGATGACCAAAACCATAAAATTATTCGTAGTCGAGATGTGGTATTCAATGAACAGGTATTGTACAAGGACAGAAAGGAGGCATCTGATGATATTAGTTCGGAACCGGAGGTTGTAGAGGTGGATATTCCAGACTCGGGTGGGAGCAGGACGGTTCATGATGACCAAGGTCAGGGGGTCACTGAAGATGAACCACATACTCCGGAACCGGATATTCCGCTGCGTAGATCCAGCAGGTTGCGTGGATCACCTGACAGGTATACTCCTTCAAATTACTATTTGTTGCTGACAGATAGTGGTGAACCGGAATGTTATGCGGAGGCTGTTCGTAGTGCACTTTGTGATAAGTGGAAAGCTGCGATGGATGATGAGATGGACTCATTGAAAGCCAACAAAACTTGGGAGTTGATTAAACTGCCTAAGGGGAAGAAGGCATTGCATAACAAGTGGGTTTACCGGATCAAGGAGGAAGCAAACGGCAGTAAGCGTTACAAGGCAAGGTTGGTTGTAAAAGGGTTTCAGCAAAAGTACGGTATTGACTACACCGAGGTATTCACTCCTGTTGTGAAGATGACCACTATCAGAATGGTTCTGGGGATAGTAGTGGCGGATAACTTGTTGCTGGAACAGATGGATGTAAAGACGGCCTTTCTTCATGGTGATTTGGAGGAAGAAATTTACATGGTACAACCAGAGGGTTACTTGTCTAAGGGTAGCAAGGAACTGGTTTGCAGGTTGACTAAGAGCTTGTATGGCCTTAAACAAGCTCCTAGGCAGTGGTACAGGAAGTTCGATGGATTCATGCACGATATTGATTTTATCAGATGTGAGGTGGATCATTGTTGCTACTTCAAGAACACGGACAATGGGTATATAATCTTGCTGTTATATGTGGATGACATGCTAATAGCGGGCTCTAGCAGTAGAGAGGTAAACAGATTGAAGGCTCAGTTGTCAGAACGGTTCGAGATGAAGGATTTGGGGGAGGCCAGAAAAATCTTGGGCATGCGGATTGACCGGAATAGGGAGTTGGGTAAGTTGGTTCTTTCACAAGCAGAATACGTTGAGAAAGTCTTGGCAAGGTTTTGCATGGAAGAGGCGAAGCCAACAGGGACACATTGGGTATGCACTTCAAGCTATCCGAAAAGGACTCACCTAAGGGCAAGGAAGAGCGTGACAAGATGGAGAGGACTCCATATGCTTCGGCAGTGGGGAGTCTAATGTATGCAATGGTGTGTACAAGGCCGGATATTGCTCATGCGGTGGGAGTAGTCAGCCGGTACATGGGCAATCCTGGGAAGCAACATTGGGAAGCGGTTAAATGGATCCTGCGCTACTTAAAGGGTACTGCTGGTAAGGCTCTATGTTTCTCAAGCAAGGAGGTCGTGTTAGCGGGTTATGTGGATGCGGATTTGGCATCAAGTGATCTTGATAAGAGGAGGAGTACCACGGGTTATGTTTTCACATTGGGTGGTACGGCAATCTCCTGGGCTTTTAAATTGCAGAAGATCGTGGCTCAGTCGACTGCGGAAGCAGAATATGTGGCAGTGACAGAGGCAAGCAAAGAGATGGTATGGTTGCAGAACTTCTCGGGTGAACTTGGGAAGACGCGAAGTGGTAATGCTCTCTACAGTGACAGTCAGAGTGCAATACATTTGGCTAGGAATCCGGCGTTTCATTCTAGGACGAAGCACATTGAGCTGAGGTTTCACTACATCAGGCATCTCTTGGAGAGGAAGATCTTAAGGCTGGAGAAGATTTTGGGATCGGAGAACCCGGCTGACATGTTGACCAAGGTGGTAAACCTTGAAAAGTTGAAGCTATGCATAGCTTCAATTGGGCTTGGAGAATAAGAGAGGAGGAAGGCACTACCATGATCGAGGTGAGCACTAGGAAGACACCAAGGATGAGTTGAAGACGGACACGGGGTTTGTATATGCGGTTGATCTCTAGGTGGGAGATTGTTGGAGTAGAGATCCCTCAAAGGAACAAGGAGAAGGAAATCTGGAGCATTGTTCCAGGCGGGCGCCTGGTATTGACCAGGCGGGCGCCCGGTTTGGACAGAAGGTCTGGTTCCTGGAATTGGTATGTAAGCGGGCGCCTGGTCCCCTTCAAGCGGGCGCCTGGAATGCCGAGAAAGTGCAGATTTTTAGGATTTCTCTTATGTTTAGGTTTAGGTCTTACTCTTGGTTTGCTATATAAACAATGTTCCGCCCCCATACTCATTGTAACTCAGATTTAACATATTATAGTGCAAGATCCTGGCTTGGTAGTGCCCCCAGACGTAGTCAAACATATTGAAGAACTGGGTAAACAATTTCTGTGTCTTTTCTTGCTTTGATTTCTTGTGCTTTGTTTGTGTGCTTTTATTGTTCTTGTGATTTGCTTGGGTAGTGGAGGGCCATATCCACAACAAGTACTAAAATCTCTTGTTGACAATATGACATACAATCATGTTGATACTATGTTCGATCATTCATCTCTATATTTCCGAGGAACTCAAATTATTTTTCCAGCCCAAAAGGTTTTGATTTTAATAGCCAAATTTAATAACTGTTACAAATAGCAAGAAAAAAGTTGCATTTTCATTTTATTCAGACAAATCCATACCAAAAGCACCCCAGCAGCAGGAGAACAGTGCTTAGGAATAACAGCTTTATTTAACAGCAATCTAGACCCTTTTTCTTGGAATTCATGAACAGCTAATCCCTGAAAATATTTCACAATAAATTAGTCAAATTTGTAATAAGCAATGATTGAATACTTTCTTGTGATTCTGTTTCCCAAGTCCAAAATATCAGATTAGCTTGCCATCAAATCTATAATACAAAAGGGAATGCTTTTAACTGCTTTTTAAAAATAGACAAAGAGTGGTCCAGATTATTTCCCAACTGCTTGATCCTATGGCTGTAATTGAACAATTCTTTTTGGCTTTTAATATTAACTGTTGGATTGATTTTCTTTGCTCAGATCGTATGGCTATTATTTGGCGGTTTCTGAATTCTTCTCTCGGCGTCATCAATTTCTCAAACGCCGTCTCTCTTCTATAGTATCTCAATGGACTGGTTACCCCTCACTTTCCCTGCGTCTTCTCTTTTCCCGTCATCCTCACTTCTGACCCATACAACTTAGAATAAAATCCGGCTCCTTCCCATACGCTTGGACAGTCCAGTCTTTAACAGGTGAGATAAAATCCGGCTAGGATTTATCACAAATTGATAGCCATTGTTGGTGAAGCACACCAGGTTTGATGTGAGTGATTTCTCCGGTTAAAATTTTTTATTTTTGTAATTCATCTGAAATTGATAGATTAATGTTATGTAATTTCAGTTTTAATTGGGTTTTGCATTCTTTTCCTTTTCAGTTTTTCAATCGGTAATAGCTGCTTTGGGTTTTGATTTCCCTCACCCTTCTCCTCTTCGTCAAACACAGTCGTCGACTCAAATGCCAGCAAAATGAACCCAGGATATCTCACCGTTTGCGATTACTTCTGTCGTTTAGGCACGCATCAATTGTGTATCCATAACATGTTTTAGATTTTGGGACGGAGGGAGTATTAATTTAATGAGCTACTGATATTAGAGGACATAAATGAAAATTATCATTGTGGTAAAAAAAAACAGAGGGAGTATTATGGAGGATTCATCTTTGCAACACCAACACGAACATGCCGTGTATGTGTACATGATTGAGAACTGATATAGCTTTTTTTTTCACCCTTGAGCTTTGTTCATTTTTTATTTCTTTTGTGTGCATATAAGTGTGGATTCTAAATGGATTTATGTTGCTAGAATAGCCCTAACTTGGTTCTCAATGTTTTAGTTTTGCTGTGAAACAAAAAAGAATACAAAAGGGAATGCTTTTAACTGCTTTTTAAAAAATAGACAAAGAGTGGTCCAGATTATTTCCCAACTGCTCGATCCTATGGCTGTAATTGAACAATTCTTTTTGGCTTTTAATATTAACTGTTGGATTGATTTTCTTTGCTCAGATCGTATGGCTATTATTTGGCGGTTTCTGAATTCTTCTCTCGGCGTCATCAATTTCTCAAACGCCGTCTCTCTTCTATAGTATCTCAATGGACTGGTTACCCCTCACTTTCCCTGCGTCTTCTCTTTTCCCGTCATCCTCACTTCTGACCCATACAACTTAGAATAAAATCCGGCTCCTTCCCATACGCTTGGACAGTCCAGTCTTTAACAGGTGAGATAAAATCCGGCTAGGATTTATCACAAATTGATAGCCATTGTTGGTGAAGCACACCAGGTTTGATGTGAGTGATTTCTCCGGTTAAAATTTTTTATTTTTGTAATTCATCTGAAATTGATAGATTAATGTTATGTAATTTCAGTTTTAATTGGGTTTTGCATTCTTTTCCTTTTCAGTTTTTCAATCGGTAATAGCTGCTTTGGGTTTTGATTTCCCTCACCCTTCTCCTCTTCGTCAAACACAGTCGTCGACTCAAATGCCAGCAAAATGAACCCAGGATATCTCACCGTTTGCGATTACTTCTGTCGTTTAGGCACGCATCAATTGTGTATCCATAACATGTTTTAGATTTTGGGACGGAGGGAGTATTAATTTAATGAGCTACTGATATTAGAGGACATAAATGAAAATTATCATTGTCGTAAAAAAAAACAGAGGGAGTATTATGGAGGATTCATCTTTGCAACACCAACACGAACATGCCGTGTATGTGTACATGATTGAGAACTGATATAGCTTTTTTTTTCACCCTTGAGCTTTGTTCATTTTTATTTCTTTTGTGTGCATATAAGTGTGGATTCTAAATGGATTTATGTTGCTAGAATAGCCCTAACTTGGTTCTCAATGTTTTAGTTTTGCTGTGAAACAAAAAAGAATACAAAAGGGAATGCTTTTAACTGCTTTTTAAAAAATAGACAAAGAGTGGTCCAGATTATTTCCCAACTGCTCGATCCTATGGCTGTAATTGAACAATTCTTTTTGGCTTTTAATATTAACTGTTGGATTGATTTTCTTTGCTCAGATCGTATGGCTATTATTTGGCGGTTTCTGAATTCTTCTCTCGGCGTCATCAATTTCTCAAACGCCGTCTCTCTTCTATAGTATCTCAATGGACTGGTTACCCCTCACTTTCCCTGCGTCTTCTCTTTTCCCGTCATCCTCACTTCTGACCCATACAACTTAGAATAAAATCCGGCTCCTTCCCATACGCTTGGACAGTCCAGTCTTTAACAGGTGAGATAAAATCCGGCTAGGATTTATCACAAATTGATAGCCATTGTTGGTGAAGCTTTACTGTCGACCGAAAAATGACACCAGGTTTGATGTGAGTGATTTCTCCGGTTAAAATTTTTTATTTTTGTAATTCATCTGAAATTGATAGATTAATGTTATGTAATTTCAGTTTTTAATTGGGTTTTGCATTCTTTTCCTTTTCAGTTTTTCAATCGGTAATAGCTGCTTTGGGTTTTGATTTCCCTCACCCTTCTCCTCTTCGTCAAACACAGTCGTCGACTCAAATGCCAGCAAAATGAACCCAGGATATCTCACCGTTTGCGATTACTTCTGTCGTTTAGGCACGCATCAATTGTGTATCCATAACATGTTTTAGATTTTGGGACGGAGGGAGTATTAATTTAATGAGCTACTGATATTAGAGGACATAAATGAAAATTATCATTGTGGTAAAAAAAAACAGAGGGAGTATTATGGAGGATTCATCTTTGCAACACCAACACGAACATGCCGTGTATGTGTACATGATTGAGAACTGATATAGCTTTTTTTTTCACCCTTGAGCTTTGTTCATTTTTTATTTCTTTTGTGTGCATATAAGTGTGGATTCTAAATGGATTTATGTTGCTAGAATAGCCCTAACTTGGTTCTCAATGTTTTAGTTTTGCTGTGAAACAAAAAAGAATGCATTTGGGGTTCTAGAGGACATCAAGTAATCTTCAGCTTCTGGTTTAACTCTAGCTAGCATAAAAAGTATGTCCAATGTTCAAAAATTCCTCTTTCCCCTCTTAACACAAGTCCTTTTTATACTCACTTTTATGCACTTATTTCACAGTTACTATTGTTTTGGTTGTTTCACAATCTCATATTAGACTGAAGTAACAAGAAAATTCATTCATGTGGCCCATCCATAAAATTAAGGCAGATGCTGAGTTGAGGGACAAAGGTAGTACTTTTATTTCATTTTATTTAATTGTGACAACACTTTTAGAACCGACCAACCTCAATATACCCACACAGAGAGTGATGCTTAGTCAATACAGATAACTACTACTTCATGTGTCCTTATAAAGGTTCACATTTTTTCCCATTTACTCTTTGATGAAGCATAAATTTAAATATCTTGTGGACATTCAATTTGAGGTGGAAGTAACATTTTGAAAAAGTTATTTCCTATTCCATGACCAGGATACTAATAGACATAGAACTGCTGATAGATCGACAACAACCCGTAGTAGCGGATCCATTAAGGAATGAATGGAGTGGTGGTCCCTTTAAAAAGGGTCTCCAACAAGGCCCTCATGCAATCTCTCCTCCTCCCAAAGGAAGATTTTAAACTATTAACAGAACTTATTTTAGGGCTGAATCTGCTTCTATTTCTTACATCGTATTGTTTCTACAAATGATCCTAGACAACACCAACAACAATCACAGCAAAAGCACTATAAGCGCTATCACAACATCTGTAGATTTTACGGGCTTCTATACGGTTCCATATAATGTTGATAACCGTGATACTCCGTTTGTACTGCACACAAAGTAGACTGTCACCGTGCCACCGGCACGGGTACGAGACTAGTTTAATACAAATAGAAAATGTAATTGATAATGTTTTCGGAATCGACATCAAAATTCATTAATATGAAGTTCAAAAGTAGCAAAATTTGGCAGAACGGAAGTGTATATACTTTCAGGCCTTCTGATCTCTGTAAATGCTGCCCTAAACTTCAATGCACAACTGAGTACTGAATTTAGGGGGGGCAAATGAAGTCTTACCAAATGAGGGAAAAAAGGTGAGAGTTTAGTCACAAAATTTTAATCCCACCAAAATGGTGAAATCGAAGAACATTTGTAGCCCTAGCCATTATTGAAGACGCCGACTGACCTTGTTCTTTCCCTGCGACACATTTAGATAAGCATCAACATCACACTATTCCAACCATAAATTTATACCAAAATCATCATGAAGATCGAGGAATCGCAATTACTCAACTTCAAAAAACACACACATGTTAGTACATAACAATCTTTAAATTCCAAATATTTTTGTACAAATCTCATTTTATGAAATTTTAAATAGCATAAATTTTTTTAACCTACTCTCTACCAATAAAATAGTAGGGCACTTAAGGGGACTCTTGAACGGCGTTATGAGCACCCTGTAATCTAACATGCCAACCATTCCCATCATTTCCACACAATTGATCCCATCATGAACGACATGGGCATTATTGGCAGCGACCTCGTTGATGTGAGAAGACAAAGGTCTGGTAAGGGTTTATTGAATTTGAGGGTAGGGCAATTTCTAGAGAGAAGGTAAGTCTTGTACTTATTTCTTAACTGAGATTTTCTTTTACACTTGCAGGTTTTGCTTGACTTTGTTTTGAAGACTCTTCATTAAACTGGGGCCCACCTCCAAAAAATTGACAAACTACTGTAACTATTAGAAACCATGAATCCAAGTATATTAGAAAGAATTTCTCTCTAGCTGAAGGAAATTAACATGTTGAAAATAACCTTATGCAACCTAAAAAAAAAAAATAGACAGAAAATTGAACTTTTGTTTCAGTGGCACACAATAGAAAATTCAAATTTCAAAGACCAACAAAACATAACCACCAGAGACTTGGAGCCTCACCTCAGCTTTTAAAATATGTATGTAATCCGGGTTCACCCGCCATTTTCTTCATGAACTGTTGTAGCCGCTTCCATGAACTGTTGTAGCCGCTAGCTGTATCAACAAATCGATTCTGACCGTCATTATTGGAGGTGGGCATATGGCCGGTATGGGTGAACCGCTGCAAGATACCTATAAAACTCCCAGCCCAAAAGAAAGTATATGTTAATTTAGAGTTCTTTTCTCATTAAAACACTCATTGTAAATAAAATTGATAAAACCCTAAAAATGGAGACACCATGCAATACCTCAGCTATCAGTTATGCGCAAAGAACCGCTGTTTCCAGGCCTTATTCCTAAAACTAGTGGGTAACCAGTGCCATGCACGGGTAACTAATTATTAATTTTATTATATTTTGTTTGTTTATATTTTTATTTAATAATATTAGTTAATTATCAATCATAATAATGGAGTATATAATTTTAATTATAATAGTTAACTATTAATAGTTAAATATAATTATTAAATAAATAGTTAATTATTAATAGTTAGATATAATAGTTAATTTATATAATAACTATTATAATAAATAGTAATTATAATAATAATAGTTACTATAATAAGTAACTATTACTTATAATAGTAATAGTTACTATAATAGTTAACAATAATAGTAACTATTACTTATAATAGTAATAGTTAACTATAATAGTTAACAATAATAGTAACTATTACTTATAATAGTAATAGTTAACTATAATAGTTACTATAATAGTTAACTTTTATAGTTACTATTACTATTATAAGTAATAGTTACTTATTATAGTAACTATTACTATTATATATATTATTTATTATAATAGTTAACTATAATAGATACCTCATTTAGTAACTAATATTATTAGCTAATACTATTAGCTAATAGAAAAAAAATGAAAAGTCACTTATTTATTAGGTTAGATTTGATGTGGCATCACCAAATTCATCCTTCCTCCATGACTTGTACACATGGCAACACCACATCCCTCTTCACCAACTTTAATATATATATATAAGATTTCTTCCAATTTGACATGGGTGAAGGGAATAAAAACAGAATATTATATGTATATGAGAAGGTAGAGAGGTGAAACCTGGCGAAATACACGGGGAATGTCAAGACCCGAAAACCAGTCTCTATTTTCTAATAATAAATATTTAATTATTTAGTTATGACTTAATTAATTATTTGAATTATTTATTTATTTGGATAATTATGTGTGCATTTTATGTTTCATAATAAATTATGTCTAGCATTTTAATTGGGTCTTTTGTGCTAGTGTAGTATTATTTGGTCTTAGTTGTTAGTAGGAAGTATTAGAGTTGTGTAGTTAGTAGAGGAGGGGGTCTAAGTGTAAGTTTTTAAAAAAATAATTGATCATCTCCCTACTCCCTCTCTTTCACCCTCACACTCCATCTCCCCTTTCCCAGCATACTCTCTCTCTCTCTCTCTCCTTGGTTGGGTAAGTTTTCTCTCCTTCCTTCTCTCTTCATTTTAATCATCTTCCCCTCCTTATTTCTCATTGCTCATTTTATGAAAAGTGTCTAGATCGTCGTTAGGATCGTAGAGAGCAAAGAAATTTCGCATTCCGTCAACTTTGATAAATTCCAAGTAAGTTGCTTTTCCCTCATTTTTATGCTAAAATGTTCATCTTTAGTTTATGTAATGCTTTAGTTCATATCTATGTCATTTTGGTTGAGTTTGGGATTTATTTGAAATTTTGTTCACCTTTTGTGATTTTTGAGAATGTTGGGATCAAATCTTGGTTTTGGTTGTTAATGATGTTATATGAGTTATTTTAGACTCATAAGTTGTTCTAGTACCTTATTATACTTGTTAGATGTGTTGGATTTTCGTTTGGTTTGGCTTGGATTTTGGTTGAAACCCAGGTGAACTCGCCGAATTCCGGCAGTCAGGGCTCGTGGGCGACCGCCCATGATGGGTTTAGGCGACCGCCCATGAGATCAGTTCGTTCTGAGTGTTGGAGTTTGGGTTTTTGGGCGACCGCCCATTAATGGGTTGGGCGACCGCCCATGAAGTCAGTCTGATGGGTTGTGGGTTAGTGGTCTTGGGCGACCGCCCGGGCTTGTTATGGGCGACCGCCCATAGCAGCTGTCCTGTGTATCATTGTTTTTAATTGTTTTCGGAATCAAGCTTAGTCTAGGCTCAGAGTACGATTCTAATTAATTTAAATGGACATTGTGGGATACTCTAGTGTTGAAAATGGTTCCTTCGTGAACAAATGTGTTATGAGATTTGATTAATTATTACTTGGAATTGGTTGAGCACTCTATTATGTGTGGTTGGTTTTATTTCATCTTCTTGGTGATTATTTGGTATGGTTCCCTACTTTGGAATCATGAGTTGTTTATTTAAGCTAGTATTTATTACTTAGCATTTATTTGAAAGTCCAACTGGTATTTGTGTCGTGTTTGGGCGATACGAAACATTATGATGGCACAAGCCAAGTCCATTATGATGTTGACCATTGTTTTGCCCCATTATTCCCCTCCTCCAGATTGGCCTTGGATGTGAGATGAGCTAGCCCCTTTGTGAGCATTTTAGCTATTGGTTTTGGGCTTTGACTGTGTGTCACTGTTACCTTATTATTATTGGTTCCGGTACCGGGGGTTTTCTCTTCAGCTTTCATGCTACTGTGAAGATGTTGATTGTTGATTAGTGAAGCTGCGCAGCGACCTTTATTTGGTTATATCAATTGGGAAACCTTGGCTAATATCCTTTGTTATTTGTTTATTTCCGCTGCTATCTGTTAATTGATAAATGCTATGTACTAAGTGATATTTATTATTGTTTATTGCTTATTGCATCATAGCATGTCATGTAGTTGCATTAGTAACTTAATGAGATTTATCTCACCCCTTTTCTTTTATCTTTGTTTTTCCTTAACCCCCCCCCAAGAGGAAAGGATTAGACTCGCTGATCACGAGGAGGACGTCGCGAGGGTTAAGCTTTTGGGGCAAGTTGTTATTGGTGGGTTTACATTACATAAATGTGTAACCTTTTTGGGAATAGTTGTACCAAACTTGACGTCATTAGAATTTGTATATTTTATTATTTTGGGTGTAAGCTTATGGAGCTTACACTAGTTTATATTTTGTTGTTCAAGTTGGATTTCAAAACTTTATGTTATCATCTTTTGGTATAAAAGGAAATTTCTATCTTCATTATTTTAGAGTTTATTGTTTAAGTCGACGTCCAGCTCGCGTACTCCGGGCCCGCGGGGTCGGGGTCGCGACAGTTGGTATCAGAGCCTTGGGTTAGCTCTAAGTATAAGTCTAGGTGGACTAGTATGACCTAGGAGGGTAGTTGTGTTCGGAGTGAGTAACGGTTGATGTTTTATGCAGGTAATTGTTCCCAATGGCTAGAAGAAGAACGGGTGAAAGTTCTAGTGGGGATCAGAATCAGAATGACCTTCGGGAAGAGAACCGTGCTATGTTCCAAGGCATGTTTGAGGCGGCCATGAAGGCAATTCATGACCAAGGTCCAAGAGAGGAGCATGTGGCACCTCCACGATACGGGTTGGAACAATTTCTGAAATTAAAACCAAGGGAGTTCGATGGTGAGCCCGATGTGAAGAAGGCCGAACTATGGATTGAGTCTATGGAGAAAATTTATGATGTGTTTGGGTGCACAGACGAGGATAGGGTCCGGTTTGCGGCTTATAAATTGGTTGGGGCCGCGGAACACTGGTGGAAGACACTCAAAGCTAGTTGGGATGCCACTCTTATCCCTTATTCTTGGGAATTGTTCGTACGGAAGTTCAAGGAGCATTTCATCCCTCTAGTTGACCAGAACAGTAAAGAGATCGAGTTTCTAAGCTTGGAGCAAGGCTTGTCGACGGTAGCACAGTACTCGGCTAAGTTCATAGAATTGGCCCCGTATTGTGACTATCTTGTGAGGACCGAAGAACAGAAAGCTATGAGATTCATCCGGGGTTTGAAGACTTCTATCCGGACTCAGCTTATAGCCCAGCGGATTCAAACCTATCAGGATGCGGTGGACCAAGCCTACTTGATCGAGCAAGATATAGGGGAGCACAAGAAGAAGGTCGAGGTGACTAACACTAGCAAGCAGGGAGGGCAGAGCAAGCCACAAACCCGTTCAGATAACCGAGGTAATTTTGGGGGACAATCTCAGTCCCGAGGGCGACCAATCCTAAGGAACCCGGGCAC
The DNA here is from genome assembly GCA_026119855.1 of Campanula takesimana. Taxonomy (NCBI): domain Eukaryota; kingdom Viridiplantae; phylum Streptophyta; class Magnoliopsida; order Asterales; family Campanulaceae; genus Campanula; species Campanula takesimana. The sequence goes on along the minus strand of JAOWBW010000031.1, from coordinate 1,905,949 downwards.
TACTGCCGGGAACCAAGGGGACCAACATAGGAGACTTTGTTCCTATTGCCAAAAGGAAGGTCATTCAGAGGACCGGTGTTGGAAGAAACAGGGCAAGTGTACCAATTATGGTCAAATGGGGCATTTTGCAAGGGATTGTACTAGAGGCAGGGGTCAACCGACTGGGGTAGGAGCTGGGGCTCCACAGGGTCAGAAAAGGGATGCTACGAGAAAGCCCAAGGTCCAAGGAAGGGTATTTGCCATGAATCAACAACAAGCTACCGATGATCCTTCTGTTATTGGAGGTATTGTTTCTGTGTCTAATGTGAGCGCTCGTACGTTAGTAAATCCAGGATCATCTCATTCTTACATTTCTGTGCAATTTGCTTCTTTGCTAAATGTTGCATCTGAGTCTTTGCCCTATGTGTTAGAGGTGTCAACTCCTATGAGAGAGTGTTTGGTGACTGATAAAGTCTTTCGTGCTTGTGATGTGCTTGTCTGTGGTCATGTCTTGTGTGCGGATTTGGTAGTTCTTCCGATACAAGATTTTGACGTTATTTTGGGTATGGATTGGCTGAGCAAATATCATGCTTCAGTCGATTGTCGTAGGAAGGTCGTTAATTTTTCTATCCCTGATATGCCTAAATTTGTTTTTGAGGCTATGCCTTTGGGTAGGAATATTCGTATCATTTCTTATGTGAAAGCTAGGAGATTGTTGCATCGTGGTTGTGAGGGGTACTTGGCTAGTGTGCTTGATACTAGGAAAGAATCCCCTAGTTTGGAGAGTGTTCGGGTAGTTAGAGAATTCCCCGATGTTTTCTCTTCTGAATATGATATGCCTCCCGATCGTGAGATAGAATTTTGTATAGATCTTTTACTGGGTATAGCTCCGATTTCGAAAGCACCGTATAGAATGGCTCCAGCAGAGTTGAAGGAACTAAAGGTTCAGTTGCAAGAGTTGCTTGATCGAGGGTTTATCCGCCCTAGTGTTTCCCCGTGGGGAGCACCGGTTTTGTTTGTGCGGAAGAAAGACGGTTCTTTGAGATTGTGTATTGATTACCGAAAGTTGAATCAGGTTACAGTGAAGAACAAGTATCCTCTACCTCACATTGATGATTTATTTGATCAGCTTCAAGGGTCCGTGGTGTTTTCTAAACTTGATTTGAGAAGTGGGTACCATCAGTTGAAGATTCGATCTGAGGATATTCCGAAGACTGCCTTTCGCACTCGCTATGGTCATTACGAGTTCTTGGTTATGCCGTTTGGGTTGACTAACGCGCCTGCCGTGTTTATGGATTTGATGAACCGGGTTTTCCATCCTTATCTTGATTCGTTCGTGGCGGTCTTCATCGACGACATTCTTGTCTACTCTAAATCTCGAGAGGAGCACGAGCAACACTTGAGGACAGTTTTATCCATTCTTGCGAGGGAGCAGTTGTTTGCGAAGTTTAGTAAATGCGAATTTTGGCTCGAGAAGGTTTCATTTCTGGGTCATGTTATTTCTAAAGATGGGATTTCTGTGGATCCTTCAAAGATAGAAGCCATAGTGGATTGGAAGAGACCCGAGACAGTGACTGAGATCAGAAGTTTTCTGGGTTTAGCCGGGTATTACAGAAGGTTTATAGAAGGGTTTTCGAGGATTGCTACTCCGATGACTCAGTTGACCCGGAAGGATGTACCGTTTGTGTGGGGTGAAAAATGTCAAAGTAGCTTTGATGAATTAAAGAAGAGATTAACTACGGCTCCTATTCTAGCGTTGCCAAATGGAAATGACGACTTAGTGATTTACAGTGATGCTTCGAAAGAGGGTTTGGGTTGTGTTTTGATGCAGAATGGGAAAGTAATTGCTTATGCTTCGAGGAAGTTGACCCCTAGTGAACAGAATTACCCTACTCATGATATGGAGTTGGCTGCGATAGTCTTTGCGTTGCATAAGTGGAAACATTACCTTTACGGAGCGAAATTTGAGATTTTTACCGATCACAAGAGTTTGAAATACCTCTTCTCTCAAAAGGAATTGAACAACCGGCAGCGTTGATGGATGGAACTTTTGAAGGACTATGATTGTAAGATATCCTATCATCCCGGGAAAGAAAATGTTGTAGCCGATGCGATTAGTAGAAAATCTTATGTGGCTTCGATGATGGTTCGAGAGTGGAAAATGCTTGAGGATGTTCGAGATTGGTGTCCTCGTGAATTGAGACATGGGGCTATTTTTGCGAATATTAGGGTATCTCCGACCCTAATTCAAAGAATAAAGGAAGCTCAGAAAGAAGATCCAGAGTTAGTGAAAATAATGGGTAAATTGAAGGAGAAGAACTTCGAGGATTTTTCTTTGAGTTCGATTGGGGAGTTGACTTTTCGTGGACGTTTGTGTGTGCCCGATGTTGGCGGTATAAAGAGACAAGTTTTAGATGAGGGTCATAAATCGAGATATACTATTCATCCGGGTAGTACGAAGATGTACAAAGATCTGAAACAACAATTTTGGTGGAACAACATGAAGAGAGAAATCGCTGAGTATGTATCGAAGTGTTTAACTTGTCAGCAGGTCAAAGCCGAGCATCAGAGACCCGCAGGACTACTTCATCCATTAGAGATTCCGGAGTGGAAATAGGAACATGTGACTATGGATTTTGTTACGGGACTACCTCGTACCCGTAGGAAGTATGACAGTGTTTGGGTGATCGTGGATAGATTGACCAAGAGTGCTCATTTCCTACCGATTGATATTAGATACTCGATGGAGAAACTTGCGACCCTTTATATTAATGAGATTGTGAGATTGCATGGGGTCCCGGTTAGCATTGTGTCGGATCGTGATCCGAGGTTTACTTCTAGATTCTGGAAAGCGTTACAGGAAGCTTTGGGTACCGATTTGAGATTCAGTACAGCTTTTCATCCTCAGACTGACGGTCAATCCGAGAGGACCATCCAGATTTTAGAGGATATTCTTCGAGCGTGTTCGATAGACTTCTCTGATTCTTGGGATAAACATCTAGCGTTAGTGGAATTCTCTTACAACAACAGTTATCAGGCTAGTATCGAGATGGCACCTTACGAGGCTTTGTATGGGAGAAAGTGTAGATCGCCTATTTGTTGGGATGAGATTGGGGAAGCAAAGATTTGGGGTATCGATTTGGTTCAGGATTCAGTTGAGAAGGTTAAAATTATTCGAGATCGATTGAAGACAGCCCAGAGTCGACAGAAGAGCTATGCCGATCATCGAAGACGAGATCTTAGTTTTCAGACCGGAGACTTCGTGTTCTTAAAAGTATCTCCGAAGGTTCGGGAAGAAGGGTAAATTAGCTCCGAGGTTTGTTGGACCGTTTGAGATTTTGGGGAAAGTGGGACTTCTAGCATATCGGCTTGCGTTACCATCTTCTTTGGACCGGTTACATAATGTTTTTCACGTTTCTATGCTTCGGAAGTATGTTCATGATCCTTCTCACGTTTTACCGAGGGTACCGGAGGATATAGAGCCCGACATGACTTACGAAGAACGACCGGTTCGAATCCTTGATTCTAAAGTCCAAGAGTTGAGAAGCAAAAGCATTCCGTTGGTTAGAGTTCTCTGGAGGAATCACAATTTTGAGGAATCGACTTGGGAGCTTCGAGAGGAGATGGAGCGTAAATATCCGTGGCTTTTTAATTCGGGTAAGTCTCGTTAAAATTCGGGTCGAATTTTCTTTAAGGAAGAGTGAATGTCACGACCCGAAAACCAGTCTCTATTTTCTAATAATAAATATTTAATTATTTAGTTTTAACTTAATTAATATTTGAATTATTTATTTATTCGAATAATTATGTGTGCATTTTATGTTTCATAATAAATTATGTCTAGCATTTTAATTGGGTCTTTTGTGCTAGTGTAGTATTATTTGGTCTTAGTTGTTAGTAGGAAGTATTAGAGTTGTGTAGTTAGTAGAGGAGGGGGTCTAAGTGTAAGTTTTTAAAAAAATAATTGATCATCTCCCTACTCCCTCTCTTTCACCCTCACACTCCATCTCCCCTTTCCCAGCATACTCTCTCTCTCTCTCTCTCCTTGGTTGGGTAAGTTTTCTCTCCTTCCTTCTCTCTTCATTTTAATCATCTTCCCCTCCTTATTTCTCATTGCTCATTTTATGAAAAGTGTCTAGATCGTCGTTAGGATCGTAGAGAGCAAAGAAATTTCGCATTCTGTCAACTTTGATAAATTCCAAGTAAGTTGCTTTTCCCCCATTTTTATGCTAAAATGTTCATCTTTAGTTTATGTAATGCTTTAGTTCATATCTATGTCATTTTGGTTGAGTTTGGGATTTATTTGAAATTTTGTTCACCTTTTGTGATTTTTGAGAATGTTGGGATCAAATCTTGGTTTTGGTTGTTAATGATGTTATATGAGTTATTTTAGACTCATAAGTTGTTCTAGTACCTTATTATACTTGTTAGATGTGTTGGATTTTGGTTTGGTTTGGCTTGGATTTTGGTTGAAACCCAGGTGAACTCGCCGAATTCCGGCAGTCAGGGCTCGTGGGCGACCGCCCATGATGGGTTTAGGCGACCGCCCATGAGATCAGTTCGTTCTGAGTGTTGGAGTTTGGGTTTTTGGGCGACCGCCCATTAATGGGTTGGGCGACCGCCCATGAAGTCAGTCTGATGGGTTGTGGGTTAGTGGTCTTGGGCGACCGCCCGGGCTTGTTATGGGCGACCGCCCATAGCAGCTGTCCTGTGTATCATTGTTTTTAATTGTTTTCGGAATCAAGCTTAGTCTAGGCTCAGAGTACGATTCTAATTAATTTAAATGGACATTGTGGGATACTCTAGTGTTGAAAATGGTTCCTTCGTGAACAAATGTGTTATGAGATTTGATTAATTATTACTTGGAATTGGTTGAGCACTCTATTATGTGTGGTTGGTTTTATTTCATCTTCTTGGTGATTATTTGGTATGGTTCCCTACTTTGGAATCATGAGTTGTTTATTTAAGCTAGTATTTATTACTTAGCATTTATTTGAAAGTCCAACTGGTATTTGTGTCGTGTTTGGGCGATGCGAAACATTATGATGGCACAAGCCAAGTCCATTATGATGTTGACCATTGTTTTGCCCCATTATTCCCCTCCTCCAGATTGGCCTTGGATGTGAGATGAGCTAGCCCCTTTGTGAGCATTTTAGCTATTGGTTTTGGGCTTTGACTGTGTGTCACTGTTCCCTTATTATTATTGGTTCCGGTACCGGGGGTTTTCTCTTCAGCTTTCATGCTACTGTGAAGATGTTGATTGTTGATTAGTGAAGCTGCGCAGCGACCTTTATTTGGTTATATCAATTGGGAAACCTTGGCTAATATCCTTTGTTATTTGTTTATTTCCGCTGCTATCTGTTAATTGATAAATGCTATGTACTAAGTGATATTTATTATTGTTTATTGCTTATTGCATCATAGCATGTCATGTAGTTGCATTAGTGACTTATTGAGATTTATCTTACCCCTTTTCTTTTATCTTTGTTTTTCCTTAACCCCCCCCCAGGAGGAAAGGATTAGACTCGCTGATCACGAGGAGGACGTCGCGAGGGTTGAGCTTTTGGGGCAAGTTGTTATTGGTGTGTTTACATTACATAAATGTGTAACTTTTTTGGGAATAGTTGTACCAAACTTGACGTCATTAGAATTTGTATATTTTATTATTTTGGGTGTAAGCTTATGGAGCTTACACTAGTTTATATTTTGTTGTTCAAGTTGGATTTCAAAACTTTATGTTATCATCTTTTGGTATAAAAGGAAATTTCTATCTTCATTATTTTAGAGTTTATTTTTTAAGTCGACGTCCAGCTCGCGTACTCCGGGCCCGCGGGGTCGGGGTCGCGACAGGGAAGAATGGTTAGACCTGTAAAAAAAAAAAAAATCGGTAAATAAGTAAGTTCTAATTTGAAATTTAAATTGAAGCCCGAAATTGAAAGGTGTGAACATTTACCTGTTGAAAATGTTGGGGAAAGAGATAGGGCCTCAACCAGGGCGAGTTGAGATTTAAATTGAGTCACGACCATGATGGCTGCAGTGGTTCCTCGTCGGGTGGAGCTACTGCTTCTTCCTTTGGCGGTGGCGATGGCGGTGGCTGTTTCAAAAAAAAATTAAAATCGGATGTAAAGCTACAGATTTGTGTAGATTGGTTGAATTCGGTAGGGTTGGAATCATTAAAGCGATGGCGGTGACGATGGCAGAGGCGTTGGCTGTGGCTGTCGTTGCTTAAAAAAAGAAATAAATGAGTTTGAAATCGGATGTAAAGGTACAGATTTGTGTAGATCCATTGAATTCGTAGTGGTGGAGTCAGAAAAGCGACGGCTGGGGCGGTGGCAGTGGCAGTGGCAGTGGCAGTGGCGGTGGTTAACGAATATGGGGAGAGATAGAGTTAGGAGAGAAAGTGTGTGTGTGTGTGTGTGTGTTTTTTCTAGAGAGAGAAAAATGAAGAGCAAAATGAGGAAGGGGAGGAGAAGACGGTAAGTTGGAGAGAGAGCACTCTAAAGGGAAATTCCCAGTGTACCCCTTGCAAGCTGGATGAAATTACGAAAATACCCCTGCGTTTGGGCGGGAGGATTCCCAACCCACGCACTTTAATATATAGATAGATTTAATATATAGATAGAAGATAGATATAATTGGGATTTTTCCTCTAATGCCCCCCTAACCCAAATGTTATTCCATTTGAAGGAGAGGTCCTTTTTAAAGTACAAATAAGGAGCTCACTACATATCTTAATTCCACATACACCCCTCATTTCCATTGACCAGTCAAATATAGCTCCTAAATACCCAAACTGCCCCCACCCCTCAAACAAAACCCTCCCCCTCCCTCTCCCCTCCTTCCCATTTTCAACTCAAGCTTTCTCTCTCTAAACACACAACACAAAATTTTCTCTCATTTCTCTCTAAACCCTAGCTCCTCCCTTCCTCCTCCGTCGCCGGCGTCCAGATCCGGCTACATCGGCGTCATTCAAGCCATCTACGGCGACCGGCGTCTATACTTCATCTCTCTCTCTTTACGGATCTGTTCCCCCCTCTCTTTCTCTCTCTCTCTCTCTCTCTCTCTCTCTCTCTCTCAGATATGTCGCCAGCTTTATCTCTCTCTCTCTCTCGGATCTGTCGCCGGCTCCCTCTCTCTCTCTCTCCCTTCCTTTCCGGTCATCGACCTAAGACGCCTGCGAGCTTGCCTTCATCCACCAATTCGCCAGGATTGAAGACTAAGGTCATGATTTATTCTCATTTTTCTTAAATTGCAGACTTTCAATTAAGGGCTAGGGCATGTGAGTCGAGCGAAATTCCCAAATCCCCTCTCAATTTCTTTCAAATCAGAACAGAAATTCAAGGATATTAGCTATATGCATATGAATGTTTGAAATTCAAGGTACTCCTAGACTGAAGTCAATGTTTTGAGTAGTGCTATTGGTTGTACAGCTGTGTGCGTGTCCAATGCTCAACAGAAACTGAAATACACTCCCTGAGAGTTCTATGATTTTTTTTGAAGCGGGGGTTGATTTCCAGCAAACTATGATAGTATGATTACATACAATGGCTAATCAACTTTTCTATGGATGGCAGGCTGACTCTAAAATTCGTATACATTAGTAGGGAGCAGCTGAAATAATTCAAAGCTCATGTCATGATATCTAGATGCAAATGGTTCCTTGTAATCCATTGAAAATGATAGGGTCAATAAGAAGTAATGTGTTCATGCTGAAAGAGGAACATTACAAAAACTTTTGAAGACCATATCAAACTATGATCACATTCAATGACTAACTAACCTTTTTTTTTTTAAAAATGATAAAGTAATTTTTTTTTACTCTTAGATGTTAATTATAGGAGGCGGATAAGTCTTATGTGTCAGTTATAAGAGTTGACTGATGTTTGACCGAATCTGAAAGTCAACATTAATAAAATAATATTATTTTTGATTTACTTTTGTGAAAAAATGACTCTTATACTTCAATTATAAGAGCAGAATTGGCCTTATACACTAATTATAAGAGTTTGACCGAGTTTTACTAAATTTGACCAAATAATATTTTTTTTCTAAAAAATAAAAAAAAATGGTTTTTTATTTTATATGTTAATTATAAGAGGCGGACAAGTCTTATGTGTCAGTTATAAGAGTTGACTGGTGTTTGACCAAATATAAAAGTCAACATTTATAAATAAATTTTATTTTTGATTTATTTTGTGAAAAAATGACACGTATACTTCAATTATAAGAGGATAATTGGTCTTATACATAAATTATAAGTGTTTGACCGGGTTTGACCAAATAATATTAATTTTATTCTAAAAAAAATGAAAAAAGTGAATTTTCTGACTTTATACGTTAATTGTAAGAGGCAGACTGGTCTTATATGTTAGTTATAAGAGTTGATCAAGATTTGACCGAATAATATTATATAATTGTTTTCTCAAAAGTTGAAAAAAGTAAAAATATTTGACTCTTATATGTTATTTATTGGTCTTATATGTCAGTTATAAGAGTTTGACCAGCGTTTGACTGAATATGAAAGTCAACATTAAAAAAATATATGACTATCTTTGATTTATTTTGTGAAAAAATGTCTTTTGAACTTCAATTATAAGAGGATAGTTGTTCTTATACATTAATTATATGAGTTTGATCGAGTATGACCAAGTTTGACCGAATAATATTAATTTTTTTCTTGAAAGTTGAAAAAAGTGAATTTTTTTTTACTCTTATATGTTAATTGTTGGTCTTATATGTCAGTTATAAGAGTTTGACCGGGATTTGACCGAATAATATTATATATTTTTATAAAAAGTTAAAAAAAATTGACTTTTATATGTTAATTGTTGGTCTTATGTGTTAGTTATAAGAGTTTGACCGGGATTTGACCGAATGATATTAATTTTTTTTTCTAAAAAGTTGAAAAAAATTTGACTTTTATATGTTAATTATTGGTCTTATATGTCAGTTATAAGATTTTGATCGGGATTTAACAGAATAATATTAATATTTTTCAAAAAGTTGAAAAAAGTGAAAATATTTGACTCTTATATGTTAAATATTGGTCTTATATGCCAGTTATAAGAGTTTGACCGTGATTTGACCAAATAATATTATATATTTTTTCTCAAAAGTTGAAAAAAATGAAAATTTGGAGTCTTATGTGTTAATTATGTGTAAGTTATAAGAGTTGGATTGTTGTTAGACCGATTTTGACCAAATAATATTTTTATATTTTTCTAAAAAAATGAAAAAATGTATATTTTCGACTCTTATATGTTAATTATGTGTAAATTATAAGAGTTTGATTGATGTTTAACCGATTTTGACCAAATAATATTTTTATTGTCTTAAAAAAATGAAAAATTTGATTTTTTTTACTCTTATATGTTAATTATGTGTGAGTTATAAGAGTTTGACCGGGTTTGATCATATTTGACCAAATATTATTAATATTTTTTTTTCTAAAATAATGAAAAAAGTGAAAATTTTCAACTCTTATATGTTAATTATGTGTCAGTTATAAGAGTTTGACTGTTGTTTGACCGAGTTTGACAAAATAATATTATTATTTTTCTAAAAATATGAAAAAAGTTAAATTTTTTGACTCTTATTTGTTAATTATGTGTCAGTTATAAGAGTTTGACTATGATTTTGACCAAAAAAAGTAAGGGTGAGAGGAGATATGGGGGCATTTTAGTCATCTTGCATCTTTTTGCAAGCAAAAGGTGTCTCTGGTATTAGTAATCTGTTGGGTCCTTATTTAGAATAAAAGTTGGTACTGAGGGGCTCTAGAGTCCGAAGCCCAATATAATTATCAGTTTACCTCACCTTCATGATCAACAAAGCGGCCATCTCATACATTTTATTTAGAATATAATTATCATTTTAACTCACCTTTCATCATCAACAACGCAGCCATTTATGCTTAAAAAAAGACAATACCACTTATCGATAAGGATTAAATCTGATTAGTTAGTAAACCCTACACCCGACCAAATTCATCCGGCCCAAATCCATTCATCCAAAAATATTATTTAATCAAAACTTTTAGTTGAGAAAAAAGTTTCGTAGTGTGTACTATTTGTTCGCGTATCTGGTTCCAACTCTCTCCTATGCTCTCAGGGTGCCGATGAAGAATTTTTTCTTTGTTGAATCGATGCTTGTTCACATTTCAAACTTAAAGCTTTTTAGCGGAATGGTACTCGGACGCAATCTTCTCAAGACCCTGTCTTTTCTTCTATGATAATCATAGTATTATATTTCCATTTTTTTCGTCAAGTGTTGTTGTTCACACTCATAATTATTGAGTACTCTTTTTCGTGGTGCCATTTAGAACTTTAAACTTATTTAGGGTGTAGTAAATAAATCTACTGCTGTGAACTAGACATGGCAAAAATCGAGTACGGGACGGGTTACACAGTTACGAGTCTGGGTACGGGTCTCAATATGAAGGACCCAAAACCGAACCGTGTATGGTACGGGTGTAGGTACGGTTCAGCCACAGATTAAGCGGGTACGGGTCTACGAGTCCACAGGCCTGCCAGCTCCCACTTTTTTTAATTTAACTGTTAAATTGTTAACAATTTTGTTAAAAATCTAACGGAATCTGTTCAAAAATTAACTGTTTGCTTGTTCCTTTTTTTTTTGATATCAACGAAAATTAACAAAATATGTTTAAAATCAATAAAATATAACAGAATATGTTTAAAAATCTTTTATTTTTAACAAATTATGTTAGAAAATTAGCAAATTATGTTGGAAAACTAACAAAATAAATTACAATTTACGGATTGATTGGGTTTGCTCTGCGTTTGGGCGTCTGGCTTCTTGGTTGGGGTGGGGCCCGCTTGGATGACAACTAGACAGGTCATATATGGTACAACCTTTGCAGCCTTGCACTTGCACTTTGTAGGCTAGGACTTAACGTTTTGGAAGGCTGGCGCGACAACATTGACAACACAAGCGGCCTGGTGGACAGGTGGAGGAGTCAGGAGGACTGGGGTGTGGATTCCTGCAGATTCTGGCGGTTTAGTCATGGGTTACCTAGAGTACGGGTTATAGGTTTAGACGGGTCACGGGTTCGTGGTTTCTAGAAGCGTGGACCCGGAACTGAACTGGCTCATTCACGGTTACGAGTTTGCCCGTTCACGGTTCATGCACGTGTCATGAGTGTAATACCCCATCCCACATCGAAAAGATATGGGCTTTGAGTGTGATATATAAGCCTCTACTCTACTACCATTGAGCACCAATAACATCCATGGACTTTTGGGTGGGCCTGTGGTAAGCCAAGTGGACCTAGTTATTTGTGTGTTCAGTGGGCCAGTTTGTGGTGCTTATGTAGCGGGTCAGGATTGCGGGCTCGGGTCGTTACAACGAGTATACGGTTTCTGCTGTGGATTAGACCCTCACAACTCAAGCAATAACCCCAAGAAAATAATGGCACACAAACAAGAACAAGAAATAAAGCAAAGAAAAGACACAAGAAATTGTTTACCCAGTTCGTCAATATGTTTGACTACGTCTGGGGGCACTACCAAGCCAGGATCTTGTACTATAATATGTTATTCTGAAGTTACAATGAGTTTGGGGGCGGAACATTGCTTAAATACATGCCCTGGAATAAGATCTAAACCTAAACAAAGAAGGAATCCCGAAATCCCGTCAGCGGACCAGGCGCCCGCCTGGACTACCCCAAGCGCCCGCTCGATCTGGATTTTCCGAAGGACCAACCTTCTGTCCAAATAAGCGCCCGCCTGCTGGGCACCGAGCGCCCGCTCGCTCCCTCCGCCTGGAATTCTCCTTTTTGTTCCTTTGAGGATCTCTACTCTAACAATCTCCCACCTAGAGATCAACCGCATATACAAACCTCGTATCCGTCTTTAACTCATCCATGGTGTCGTCCTAGTGCTCACCTCGATCATGGTAGTGCCTTCCTCCTCTTCTATTCTCCAAGCCCCATTGAAGCTATACATAGCTTCAATTTATCAAGGTTTACAACCTTTGTCAACATGTCAGCCGGGTTCTCCGATCCCAATATCTTCTCCAGCCTTAAGATCTTCCTTTCCAAGAGATGCCTGATGTAATGAAACCTCAGTTCAATGTGCTTCGTCCTAGAATGAAACGCCGGGTTCCTTGCCAAATGTATTGCACTCTGACTGTCACTGTAGAGAGCATTACCACTTCGCGTCTTCCCAAGTTCACCCAAGAAGTTCTGCAACCATACCATCTCTTTACTTGCCTCTGTCACTGCCACATATTCTGCTTCCGCAGTCGACTGAGCCACGATCTTTTGCAATTTAGAAGCCCAGGAGATTGCCGTACCACCCAATGTAAAAACATAACCCGTGGTACTTCTCCTCTTGTCTAGATTACTTGATGCCAAATCCACATCCACATAACCCGCTAACACGACATCCTTGCTTGAGAAACACAGAGCCTTACCAGCAGTACCCTTCAAGTAACGCAGGATCCATTTAACCGCTTCCCAATGTTGCTTCCCTGGATTGCCCATGTACCGGCTGACTACTCCCACCGCATGTGCAATGTCCGGCCTTGTACACACCATTGCATACATTAGACTCCCCACTGCCGAAGCATATGGAGTCCTCTCCATCTTGTCACGCTCCTCCTTGCCCTTAGGTGAGTCCTTCTCGGATAGGTTGAAGTGCATACCCAATGGTGTCCCTGTTGGCTTCGCCTCTTCCATGCAAAACCTTGCCAAGACTTTCTCAACGTATTCTGCTTGTGAAAGAACCAACTTACCCGACTCCCAATTCCGGTCAATCCGCATGCCCAAGATTTTTCTGGCCTCCCCCAAATCCTTCATCTCGAACCGTTCTGACAACTGAGCCTTCAATCTGTTTACCTCTCTACTGCTAGAGCCCGCTATTAACATGTCATCCACATATAACAGCAAGATTATATACCCATTGTCCGTGTTCTTGAAGTAGCAACAATGATCCGCTTCACATCTGATAAAATCAATATCATGCATGAATCCATCGAACTTCCTGTACCACTGCCTAGGAGGTTGTTTAAGGCCATACAAACTCTTAGTCAATCTGCAAACCAGTTCCTCGCTACCCATAGACAAGTAACCCTCTGGTTGTACCATGTAAATTTCTTCCTCCAAATCACCATGAAGAAAGGCCGTCTTTACACCCATCTGTTCCAGCAACAAGTTATCCGCCACTACTATCCCCAGAACCATTTTGATAGTGGTCATCTTCACAATAGGAGTGAATACCTCGGTGTAGTCAATACCATACTTTTGCTGAAACCCTTTTACAACCAACCTTGCCTTGTAACGCTTACTGCCGTTTGCTTCCTCATTGATCCTGTAAACCCACTTGTTATGCAATGCCTTCTTCCCCTTAGGCAGTTTAATCAACTCCCAAGTTTTATTGGCTTTCAATGAGTCCATCTCATCATCCATCGCAGCTCTCCACTTATCACAAAGTGCACTACGAACAGCGTCCGCATAACACTCCGGTTCACCACTATCTGTTAGCAACAAATAGTAATTCGAAGGAGTATACCTGTCAGGTGATCCACGCAATCTGCTAGATCTACGTAGCGGAATATCCGGTTCTGGAGTATGTGGTTCATCTTCAGTGACCCCCTGACCTTGGTCATCATCAACCATCCTGCTCCCACCCGAGTCTGGAATATCCTCCTCTACAACCTCCGGTTCCGAAGTAATATCATCAGATGCCCCCTTTCTGTCCTTGTACAATACCTGTTCATTGAATACCACATCTCGACTACGAATAATTTTATGGTTTTGGTCATCCCAAAACTTATACCCGAAGTCATCCCCGCCATACACAATAAACGTACATTTTACAGATTTTGCATCTAACTTAGTTCTATCAGCAGAATCAATATGAACATATGAAACGCAGCCAAATATGCGAAGAAAGGACAGATTTACCTGCTTGCCACTCCACGCTTCCTCTGGAATTTCATTCCCCAATGGTACCGATGGTCCCCGATTGATCAAGAAAGTTGCCGTGTCAACTGCATATGTCCAGAACGTCTTCGGAAGTCCACACTTCAACCTCATACTTCTAGCCCGCTCGTTCAAAGTCCTGTTCATCCTCTCTGCAACCCCGTTGTGTTGTTGTGTGCCATTTGGAGTCTTCTCCATGCGAATGCCATTCGCTGCACAATATTCCTTGAACTCCCCGAGCTCATACTCCCCACCATTATCTGATCTTAAGCGTTTAAGCTTAAGACCCGTCTGATTCTCCACCAAAGCCTTCCATTTCTTAAACACCTCGAATGCCTCATCTTTGTGTTTCAAGAAATAGACCCAGACTTTCCTTGCCGAATCATCAATAAAGGTCATGTAATATGACGCACCACCTAGAGAAGTTACCGGGACCGGCCCCCACAAATCCGTGTGGACCAAATCCAACTTTGCTTCCCTTAAAGCCCTACCTGTCCTCGAGAAATTACTCCTCGCCTGTTTACCAAACACACAATCTTCGCAGATCTCCACGTCGACTGTCTTCAAACCCGGTAGTCTTCCCTTTGAGCAAAGTACTTTCATCCCCTTCTCACTCATGTGAACCAATCGACAGTGCCACAAATCTGTATCACCCTTGGCTGACGCCACCGCAATACTTGCCTTGGTGTTATTCTCCAAATAAAATGTCCCCTCTTTATTACCCCGAGCGATTTCAGAATCCTCCTTGGTAATAACCCAGTTCCTGCAGCCAAAAGTTACCTTGTAACCTTCTTCATCCAACTGCCCAACTGAAAGCAGGTTATTTTTCAAACCCGGAATGTGTCTGATCCCGTGTAGATGTAGGACCTTCCCGTCCGATGCTCCTATTCTGACATCCCCCTTCCCCTTGATTTCCAAAGGCTCGCCATCCGCCAGATAGACCTTACCGAAATCACCTGAAGTATAATTCTCCATCTCTTCTGCATGCCCGCAAGAGTGGAATGATGCCCCCGAATCCAGCACCCATGATTTTAGTGCACTACTAACACTCAGAACCAGTACATCATCACCTTCGACTGTCACATTCACCGAATTTCCCCCACGATTGGGACAATCCTTTTTGTAGTGTCCTAACTCCTTGCAATGATAACACTGCACCGATCCTTTCGCGACCCTTGGTTTATCTCTGATCTCCACGGTCTTTCCCTTACCACCCACTACGTTTTCCCTTGATAGTTCTCCCTTTATTGCTAGTACCCGGCCTTCCCCTGCTAGTAGTAGCTAAGGACGATCCCGAAGTAGACGATGTCCCCAACTTCTTTAAACGATTTTCCTCGCCCAACAAGAAATCCTTAACATCATCATACTTCAATTTGTTCTTACCCGCTGAAGCATTGATCGCTGTCACCGTTCCGCTCCAACTTCCTGGTAAAGACGCTAGCAACAAGCACGCATGAACCTCATCATCAAACGTAATATCCAACGCAGTCAATGAGTCTATAACATCCATAAACTCATCGATGTGTTTAGCTAATGATCCTCCCTCTTGCATCTTGAGACTACCCATCTTGCGTATCAAATCAACCTTGTTTGTAGCAAATGGAGTTTCAAATCTCTCAGTAAGATAATCCAATAGCTCCTTTGTGGTCTTCGCCTTCTTGGTAGTCTTTGCGATCCACTTCGACAAAGTAGATCTAACCACCCCTAGGGCTTTCCGATCCATGAGATCCCAATCTTCTTGCTTTTCTCCTTCCGACTTGACTCCCTTTAGAGGCTTATAGAGATCTTTGTTGTACAAGAGATGCTCTATTTGCATCCTCCAAAAACCGTAGTCAGAACCATCAAATTTCTCCACCGATTGTTTATCCTTGCCCATTCTTGATTGCTTGACAAACCCTAATCGTCCGATAAACCAATTGATCGATTAACCCTGATCTCCAACCAGAGCTCTTGATACCAGTTGTTGTGGATTAGACCCTCACAACTCAAGCAATAACCCCAAGAAAATAATGGCACACAAACAAGAACAAGAAATAAAGCAAAGAAAAGACACAAGAAATTGTTTACACAGTTCGTCAATATGTTTGACTACGTCTGGGGCACTACCAAGCCAGGATCTTGTACTATAATATGTTATTCTGAAGTTACAATGAGTTTGGGGGCGGAACATTGCTTAAATACATGCCTTGGAATAAGATCTAAACCTAAACAAAGAAGGAATCCCGAAATCCCGTCAGCGGACCAGGCGCCCGCCTGGACTACCTCAAGCGGCCGCTCGATCTGGATTTTCCGAAGGACCAACCTTCTGTCCAAATAAGCGCCCGCCTGCTGGGCACCGAGCGCCCGCTCGCTCCCTCCGCCTGTAATTCTCCTTTTTGTTCCTTTGAGGATCTCTGCTCCAACAGTTTCAATCCGGATACGGTTTTACGGGTCGATGCTGGTCCTAGTACGGGTCAGTGTGAACAACAACAACAGCCTTTTCCGTAGCAGGGATGTTTTCAAGCAAGTCCACTAGATCAGGCTCCATTTTCTCCCCTTTTGTTACTTCCCCAGTTGGTTTAATGTCACCAAGACTTGAAATTTGTCGCATCCCTAAGGGTTAAACCGATTATCGTTTTCGATTTCACTACGAAAACACAAACTCCATTCATCATTTCCGTTTGAAGGGAAGGGATTCATCCCCCAACTGTAAATCGGCGTTCCCATAATCATGGACATTTCTCTAACCTCTACAACAAATTACACTTGTTTTTCTTCTTCTTCGTCTACAACATTCTTCTTCTTCCCCAAGTTTCATACATTAAGGTCATTTCCCAATTTTAAATATGGAGTTCGTGCCAATAAATCAATGAGTTGCCGCCAAAATTACGCAATTCGAGCTCAAGCTTCGGACAAGAACCAGATTCAGGGTTTCGTCATTGAAGACGTCCCTCACTTAACTAATTTCCTCCCTGATTTACCGGTATCTTCTTCTTTTCAGTTCTTTACTAGTTTGAATATCAATATAATACTAATTCTTAAATCACCTGCTTATTCTTATTAGAATCACATAATTCCTACTCCCTTTGGACATTCATTTTTGGGACAGAGGTAGTATATCCATTAGAGAGAGGGAGAGGAAGAGGAAATCAACATCAACTTTATATACATGAAAAAACAAAAATTGACTATATCTGGTGGCCTGAACCTGACCAACCAGGAATTTTACAATGTTTTCGAGAGATACAATTACAATGAAAGTACGAGGGTTATATACTGAAACCCTAATACAAATAGAGCACTGCCACGAAAAAAGTAAATAACCCTACATGTTAACTTGTTGTATACTTAGTAGGAGACTTTCATTTGTACATAAACCAAATATCTCAACAAATTCGATCGAGCAAAAATGATGAGGATGGGACTTGGGAGTGTGTGTTTCTTTTTTTTTTTTTTTTTGTTTTTAATGTAATGATTTATTCTATTTGATGAAATCGGTTTTTTTTTCGTCCATTAACTACTTAAAAAATGATATTCTTATTAATATGATTGTATAATTTTCTTGCTCAGTCGTATCCGAACCCGTTGCAAAATAGCCAAGCCTATGCCATAGTTAAGTAAGTTTCTTTCATTTTAATTGATTTTGAGAAGCTTTACATCATTTTCATTGTACACTTCCATATTGACACCCTCACTCCTTTGACTTTCTGCAATGATATTATGCTTGTCAGAAAAACTTTTGTCAGCCCTGAAGAGATGGTAGCAGAGGAAGTAGGTTAACTTTTCTCTCGTCTTAAATCGGCACCCACATTTTTGGTGCTTGAAGTAAACAAATTTCTGCTTGCAGATTGTTGTTCAGAAGAACAGTCCCAGGGGAGCACATTTTCGGCGTGCTGGACCTCGAGAAAAGGTATTTGCATAAATCATAAAGATGGTGCCATCATGTGAATTAAGACTAATCATCTTTGTTATCCTAGGTTTATTTCAAGTCAGAGGAAGTTCGAGCTTGTATAGTGACATGTGGCGGCTTATGCCCAGGGATCAATACAGTGATTCGGGAGATTGTTGGTGGCTTGTATAATATGTATGGTGTTGATGATATACTTGGAATAGAGGTAGTCCACTAATCCCCCATCATTTTTCTCTTATAGAGGAATTAATCCTTCATCTTGAAAATTTCCCTTTAAAGTAATTTGGGTGCATGATTTATCTTCTCTTTTATGTGCAAATGAAATTGGTGTTGTTTGTCACTATGTCAAGCACATATTCATGTTTATCTTCTTTCCTGATATATATATATATATATATATATATATATATGTGTGTGTGTGTGTGTAAAACTGCCGACATGTTAAATTTCGAATTTGGCTGTCATCTGGCACGTAATAGGCATGCCCATGTAGATTAAGATCAAAATGCCATCTCGTGGTTAAGGTCCTTTTGCTTTGTCTCATCATAGATGCAATTCCGAACACTTTTTTTGCTACTAATTGGGGATTGGAAGTTAATGTACGCAACTTCTGTTGACTTACTCCCTCGCAAATAAAGATGTATGCTTTGATTATTGCATATACTGAGAAAATGTTTGTTGGTGCCATTTTGTGGCGGCAATTCAACTTACTTTAGTTGATTTGACCGATTGTTCTCAGCCATAAGCTCAAAGATATTATAAAGTCATTATGCTAAATGAAAGTGTCGTAAAAAGGAAATGCACCTCTTTTGTTACAAACTAAAGAGGAAAGCATACTCATCATTTGGACGAGGTAGTTTGGCTTATAGAAGTCACATATTAAACAAATATCTAGAAGATATGACTTAATATGTTTATGACTATATATTAAATCTTTAGTTCTGCTGTTATTAATAAGCAAATAATTTAATCCACTTTATTTGCTATTAACACTTCAGGGCGGATATAGAGGTTTTTACTCTAAAAACACATTGCAACTGACGCCTAAAATTGTCAATGATATCCATAGACGCGGTGGCACCATTCTTAAGACTTCGCGAGGGGGTCATGATACAAACAAGATTGTTGATAACATTCAGGACCGGGGGATAAATCAGGTTGGATGTTTTCGGCATTGTGAATGCTAAACTTAAAAACAGTATCTTAGTTTCTGACATTATTCTGACTAGGTGTACATAATTGGAGGTGACGGAACTCAGAAAGGAGCAGCTGCTATTTACAGGGTATTCTGCAGTAATCATCCGTCCGTTTCTCTATGACTGAATTGCTAGTCATTGCTAGATGTTTATTTATTTATTTTTTGTTTGTTTCAAGGAAGTTGAAAAGCGCGGTCTTCCAGTTTCTGTTGCTGGAATTCCCAAGACAATTGATAACGATATTGCTGTAAGCTCTTAATCCATGGAGTGCTGAATTTGCTCAATCATCTATTCCTTGTCTTAGTAGTCTTATACAATTTTGATTGAAACTGAAAGGAGAAGACGTCAATCGAAACCCATGCTAAGAACAACTATGCAGTAATTAAACTTATGCCAATGCCCTCATCGGTAATAATTTTTAGGGATCATAAACATTTGTATTTTCAAGAATGCCTCAAATGGAAATGCTAGATAGGAGATTACTGATTTTTCCTCTGTCCCAAATAAGTGTTTCCTATTCGTTAGTTTCCGGTTTTACTTCTTGGAGTGATTTTATATGTTAATTGTCCCCCTTTTTTGGAGAAACAAATTAGGGCTAAGATATGGTACCACTTAAGGAATACTGACTCTTGGGTTGGGGCTGCAAGAAAACTTGATGTTTTAGGATGGTGGTTTGGACACATGCTAACTTTACTAGGTTTTCATGTTTTCTTTTTTCCCCATCATAGATGGACCCCTTGTCCATCCATTTGCACTATGAGTTTCTTTTAATGCATTTTTTTTCTTACTAAAAAAAAAACTTGTGGGCGGAAATGAAAATTTGAACTTAATGGATCCTAGACTACTGTAGGAGGTTGAGAAGTTAGTCTTGCTTTCCTTTGAGGTGCCAATTTCATACAACTGAAAGACAAATGCAGATAGCCACTTTTATGCATCCGATCTAATAAATTCAGTGCAGTGGATTCATATCTTACCTGAAGTAAATAAAGTATAGACAAATGATAAGGAGCTCAATAAGGCAATCACAAAGTGATTTTTATGGCATGTTGTTCCTACTAACCCGTGCTTGTTCTTTGATGGAGCCTTTTGATCATCTATGTAATGAAACAAGACTAAGTTCTTTCCATCTTAAAGAGCTAAAGAGTGATTAAACAACCAAATACAGTCCCTTTCTGTAGTCGTAGTAGTTGGCAGTGATCATGATTTCAATCCCAGCTTCATATGAAATGTGGGAACTAATTCATGTGTTTGTTAGGTGATAGACAAATCATTTGGCTTTGATACTGCTGTTGAAGAGGCTCAAAGGGCCATTAATGCAGCACATGTGGAGGTCGAGAGTGTGGAAAATGGGGTTGGAATAGTCAAACTTATGGGTCGGTACAGCGGTAAGGACTTGAATTGTGCATAGGATGGTTCTCCGATTCATTAACAAGTTCATTCGAGGGTTCTACAGTACTTCCTACTTATCGCCTTTTTTATTTGCAGGGTTCATTGCGATGTTTGCTACACTTGCAAGTCGAGATGTGGTAAAACTATATTGAATAGTAAATAGTTGCCACTTTTTGTTAATATTATTCTGAACCATTCTTGATGCAGTTACGAGATAAGTTTTGGAGTGAGTAATACTCCCTCCGTCTCAAAATGATCTTCCTACTTTTTTTGTTGTTACTAAGAAGGTACTTTGAGCAATAATTTTAGGTTAATTTATTAATCCTAATGAACTTTCAAAAAATCTTATTGATAGTACTCCCTCCGTCCCATTTCAAATTGCAAAAATTGCCATTTAGGGTGTCCCATTAAGGATTGCAAAATCCAAAAAAAGAAATGTTTTTATTGTTTTTAATTGGTGGGACCCATTAGCCATACTCACATCATCTAACCCACTTACTATTCTCTACCCCACTTTCTCTCTCCTACCTAACTATCTACACTCACAACACATCACCTTTTTCACTTTTTCCTTAATCCCCGTGCACAACCTTAACTTTGCAATTTGAAACGGGACGGAGGGAGTATTTATCAGGGTTGCACGATTTGTAGTTCGTCCGATTCAAATTCGCGATTCTCTCAACCCATGGAATCCATTACGTAGAGTATTAAAATTATTGCAGTTCGCGAATTCGCAATATTTGTACGTTTGATTTAAATAAATAGTAAAATATATGTATAATAATAATAAACTTACTTGTCATAGAAAAGCAGCATTTTAACATCATATCTATTCGGTATCGAATCGCGAATTGATACCCTGTGAATCAATACGCGATTCGAGGCCATGGGGAGCGAATCCTGCAACCCTGGTATTTATGATGGTGTATTAATAACAAGTTTTAAATTTACATTAGGATAATTAAATTAACCTAAATTTATTGCTCAAAGTACATTTGTAGTAGTTATAACAAAAAAGCTGAGAAGATCATTTTGGACGGAGGGAGTATAAAACAGCAAGGGGCTAATTCCTGGATTTTGATCTGGGAACAACAATAGCTATTGATAACTCACTACGTGTTTCCCTGACATTCTCTTTCACCAGACTTTATCACTTTCCCTGACATTCTCTTTCACCAGACTTTATCACTTTAACTTGTCTTAGGGGACTCACTCTCCAAGATAGTCTTATTATTTCATAAATAATGAATACAAACTTCACTTGAATAAATCTTAACTCCCACCCCCACCCCCACTCCCACCCCCAAAAGTATGGCTCTTCCCATCAATCACTGGAAAATGAATCAGATAACTTTCCTTCCATATGTACTAGTCGCCTTCTAACTAACAAGAAGAGATTCTATTGATTTTTTTATTCTTTCTAAGTTACCCTGTTTCTGGGTTTTCAGATTGATATCGTTTGTTGCACTCCCATTAGGTTAACCTCCTACAAAATAATTCTTTTATTGGAATTATTGTCACTTATCTCTACACAAAATACTGATTTCAGTAAAAGATGGTAACAGCTTTTGTCAGTAAAAATAACAGCACTTGCTGTTTGATCCAGATGAATGCATTCACATATATTTTCATCCTAGATCCTTGCACGGGATTCTTTTACCTGTATAAAAGCATGCAATCATTAGTCATTTTTGGTGATTGTACCAGTTAATCTGTAAAGGTAAGATCTATTATTCCCGCCGTCACAGAATAAATGTAACAGTTGACAAGTCAATATACTTAATCTTTTTGTTATGCTATCTATGCATATGCGTAGAGTCATTGCACTTTTCACGGCATTGCATTGCTTGTGTCTACCAAAATGGTTAGTTTAGGAAGATCACCAAACTTCGTATCCCGTTTTTACAAATGCGACATTTATTTAGGTACAAAATAAAATGGAAAGTAGGACATTTATTCGGGGACGGAGGGAGTAATACTTGATAAGTTTTGGATTGTAACAGGATTGCTGCTTGATTCCAGAGTCTCCATTCTATCTGGAAGGACAGGGTGGGCTCTTCGAGTATGTTGAACAACGGCTGAAAGAAAACGGTCATATGGTAATCGTGTTGGCAGAAGGTGCAGGGCAGGAATACGTTGCTCAGAATGTGGATGCAGTTGAACAAAAAGATGCATCAGGAAACAAGCTTTTACTCGATGTTGGTCTATGGTTAACCCAAAAGATAAAGGTGGGTCAAAGCAACTGTTTTTTTGGTCAATTATCTCCTGTCTTATATTCTGATTTTTTTTTGTTAAAAACAGAAATGGTGGTTAGTTCTGCTTCCTTATATAGTTTGAATGTTGTTTTATTTACTTGTACATGATACTTCTCATTCTTAGACCTAGTGTAACCTACTCAACCTAATTGCTAGAAAGTAGAGTCACCCCCCTCGGAGATTTTATTAATTTCAGTCATGTGAAGGAATTTTTACCTAAATGAGATCATGTGAAGGAATCTTGACCATAAATGAGTGCATGTTATTATTCTGAATTGGTCTAATGAATACTCCTTTGTCTAAAAAAGGTTGTCCTAATTGACAAATGAAACTTTTTATGGTTGATGTTTTACTTGTTTGTACTTTTTGAAATTGCACTACAATTATTGCCTCTTTTAGAAATGAGACACTTTATTTGGTACAAAACAAAAAAGGAAAGTCGGACAATCTTTTGGGGATGGATAAAGTAGCACTAAGGTTCATACCTGCAACAAATGATCATCAAAAAGACATTTATTGCCTCTTTTAGAAATGAGACACTTTATTTGGTACAAAACAAAAAAGGAAAGTCGGACAATCTTTTGGGGATGGATAAAGTAGCAATAAGGTTCATACCTGCAACAAATGATCACCGAAAAGACATTTGTGCTTGGTTACATTCCCCAATTTTTAATTGGTCACATTTTTTTGGTAGTTTCCCACAACTAGACAGTCGTTTATTTCCTGCCAAAATACAAGAGAATGAAAATATTCTGCTACTCTGGAGGATAAATTTGTAATCTAAGAGGAATTCCTTGCAGAGAAATCTGGGAATCACGTTTTAGTTGATTTAAAAAAGAAGAAGCCTGTTTTCTGGACTCTGGAATTAAATTATCTGTTCAACTTTTATTGTCAGCCTGTTTTTTTAATTGCTGTATACCTTCACTTGAGTTGAAGATCCTCTCTCTTTCTTGCTTTTCGTTTCTTGATGGAGGCTATTTGTTTTGGACAAAAACTTGTGTGAGACGGTCTCATATGTGAGACGGGTCTCGTTGAGAGAGTAAATGGTTTGCCCCCTATGGGCGGGGCGGGGCGGGGCAAGCCCATTTCCTCTCTCATCAAGACCCGTCTTATGTGTGAGACCGTTTCACACAAGACTTTCTCTTTATTTTGGAATTTCTCTAAGGATGGTGTTTTCTGATTTAAGGAAGATTGATGTCAATGTACTCTCGTGTCACAGGATCATTTCACAAAGGTCAAGAAGATGGCAATAAACATGAAATATATAGGTATTTCCCAGAACTGCCTGTGATCATCTCGTTCTTGCTATAAGTGGCTTCTAATAGAGCATCTCTTATATGTTGTTGTATTTCCATCCCAACTTTTTGCGTCGTCTTTAATGCATTTGAAGTTGCATTTGCTTATCTGTATTAATTACAGTTGAGTAGGAGAATAATTGGCCGTTGGAATGCTGGGAAATGACTTCTAAGTGGAGACTTAAATTGTCTAGGGCCAAACGATATGAGCTACTGGGGTTGTTGGAAAGATACTTAGACGCTAGTTTTGATTTGGAGGATGTAGAATTGAGGTCGGAGCCTATTCAAGAAGCAATCATAGTTCAAATTTTGTCAAGGTATAAGCAATGTACAAACTAGTAAAACATAACATTTAAAACGTTGACAAGTCTAATACGACATTTATTATGGGAAGGAGGGAGTAGTATATCTGGGGGTTTTTATTTTGCCTACTTCTTGATTTGCCTCAATTAAGTTCATGCAGTACAATATATTTGAAAGAAACACTTTTATCCTTCTTGTAATCTTACCGGTTCAGTAAAATCAGAAGTATGTGTTGTGTCATGCCAAAATAATTGTGCAAGTTTCAAGTTCAACTCGGAACATTGATGCACGCGCATTCCTATACTTTTTTACACACACACACACACACACACACACACACAAACACACACACATATATATATATATATATACACAACTGTCATGCAATCTTGTGATTCTTTCAACATATTGATGGTATGGTTTATAGTTTGATCAAGATTACGGAGAGAGGACCAAATAAATCATCTGGGCCTTGAGATGATAAATATTACTTCAAATTGATAAAACTATAAACCATTTTGTCAACTATGAGTAGAGTGACACCTCCTATGGCATTGCAATGCTTGTGCCTATTAGAATGGGTAGTATAGGAAGATCACCAAACTTCATACCCTATTTTTAGTATGGCGACATTTATTTTGGGACAAATGAAAATGGAAAGTAGGACATTTATTCCGGGACAGAGGGAGTAGTAATAAAATTCACATGTTGGAGTATAACCAGTTGCTTGGTTTCAACTTTCAAGGCATCTCTCTGAACATAATTGTGATGGGTGTTTTAATGTTAAGGCCAGCAATAACTCGAGGAGTTTAGGATCCAAATTGCTTGCTTATTGATAATGGATAACAATATTGGTTTTGTTTTTACATGCTAGCCACTGATTTCTGTTGACCAGTGCAGGAGTCCTTTACTCTTCTCTGAAATAGTTCACCATTTAGTTGTTTATGTAGACAGAGATCAAATAGCAATTACCAACATGGTTCATATTTTCCCCAAACACAAATAAGCAAACATATTATATTTTCACTTTTTTTTTAGCCGATCCCAACTCATTTTGGGACTAAGGTTTTGTTGTTGTTCTTTGAATTTGTCTTGCCTAAAAATCTTATATTTGTAGACCCAAATAAATAACCATATTATCTTTGTGTATACATATATATATATATATATATATATATATATATAGGGTCATGCTCATATGAGAACCCAATTACATGAGAACCATGAGAACCAAGGATAATCATTGGATTAGACACAAATCAAGGGTTTAGATTACCTTTTAAGTTTAAAAATTTGGTGGCATTCTTGTAATTAGGTTGACAGACAAAGGGAAGGGCAAAATACCATGTGTGTTCCAGAATTTGCCACGTCATCACCCAAAATTTCCCTAAATTTTCAAATTAAATATCTCATTAACTATAAATTGAAAAAATAATCCGAGAACACTGATTTTTTTGTCTCGACGAGACGAATCAAACTACATCCCTGAAGATAGGGTTTTTAAAAAATAGGCAAAATACTAAATAGCTATTGTATCCAATACAATGTTCATAACAATTCAGTTAGATACAATAGGCAAACACCTATTGTATCCAACAGCAATGTTCATACACATTGCTATTGGATACACTAGCTACTTCCCTATTGTATCAAATACAATGTTCATAACAATTCAGTTAGATACAATAGGCAAACACCTATTGTATCCAACAGCAATGTTCATACACATTGCTATTGGATACACTAGCTACTTCCCTATTGTATCCAATACAATGCTCATAACAATTTAGTTAGATACAATAGGCAAACACCTATTGTATCCAACATCAATGTTCATACACATTGCTATTGGATACACTAGCTACTTCCCTATTGTTTCCCTATTGTATTCAAAGGTAATATGTCAACATTGCTATTGGATACACTAGCTAAAATAGCTTTTGTATTCAAGTGGAATTGGTTGACCAATTTCACTTGGATACAATAGCTAAATGTATTCAAGTGGATTGTTCAACACAGATATTGGATACATGAGCTGTTTAGCTATTGTATCCAAGTGGATTGTTGAACACATTTGATATACAAGAGCTGTTTACCTATTGTATCTAAGTGTATTTTTAAAATTTCATTGCTATTTAATATTTTGTTTCAAAACCCTATCTTCAGGGATGTAGTTTGAATCGTCTCGTCGAGACAAAAAAATCAGTGTTTTCGATTTTTTTTTTCGACTTGTAGATATTGTTTTGAAATTTGAGGGAAATTATTGGTGATGACGTGGCATGCCTTTAAGAGATGGTTCACATATGACGTTTAGCTTAGCCAAAGAAAGGAATGCCTAGCTCCATTTTTTACCTCATAGTTTAGATTAATTTCGAAAATGCCATTGCTTCTCCTTCTTATTGTGTCTTAATCTCAACCATTCAAATTTTTAATCTAATGGTGGTTATTGGTTCTCATGGTTCTCACGATATTTAGGTTCTCATTTGAGCACCTACCTATATATATATATATAGGTAGGTGCTCAAATGAGAACTTAAATATCGTGAGAACCGTGAGAAATTGGATACATTAGGAAAGAACCTAATGTATTCAAGTAATGTATCCAATGTATCCAAGTGAACCATTGGATACATTAGTTTTTACCTAATGTATCCAAGTAATGTATCCAATGTATCCAAGGTTCTCACGATATTTAGGTTCTCACAGGAGCACGACCCTATATATACTCCCTCCGTTCCGGGTAAGTTGCAACAATTTGCCATTTTGGGCATTCCACTTAAGTTGCAACAATGCCAAATAAGGAAACTCTTTATTACTTTTATAATCCTCCACTCATTCTCTCTCTTCCTCCCAACCACTCATTATTCTCCATTCATTCTCTCTCTTCCTCCCAACCACTCATTATTCTCCACTCATTCACTCTCTTCCTCTCAACCACTCATTATTCTCATTTCTTAATTTTTGTGCTTCCCCTTCCATGTTGCAACTTACCCGGAACGGAGGGAGTATATATATATATATATATAGGGTCGTGCTCCTGTGAGAACCGTGAGAACTGGGATACATTAAGTAAAAAACTAATGTATCCAATGGTTCACTTGGATACATTAGTTGACTTGGATACATCATTGGATACATTAGTTGGATACATTAGGTAAAAACTAATGTATCCAATGTGCACTCGGATACATCATTGGATACATTAAGTTCTCACGGTTCTCACAATATTTAGGTTCTTATTTGAGCACCTATATATATAGACCCCCCCCCCCCCCCCCCCCCCCCCCCCCCCCCCCCCCCCCCCGAATTTGTCTTACCTAAAAATGTTATATTTCAAGTAAGCAAACATGTTATCTTTGTATAGTTTTTTTTTTTTTTTTTTGGTTACCTAAAAATGTTATATTTGCAGACCCAACATACATGATCCGTGCTATACCGAGTAATGCATCGGACAACATCTATTGTACTCTTCTTGCACAGAGTGCTGTTCACGGGGCGATGGCAGGGTACACTGGCTTCACAGTTGGACCAGTCAACAGCAGACATGCTTATATTCCGATTGGCGTAAGTGCTCCTTCCTGTAGCTAGCTGCTCATACTCTATTATAATTCCATATCAGTTGTCTCAAAATTTTAAATGTTGTTACTGCTCCCGCTCCATTTATACGTAGTCATGTGGGAATTCTTTGTAATGTAACTGCAGAGGGTGACGGAGACGA
The DNA here is from genome assembly GCA_026119855.1 of Campanula takesimana. NCBI lineage: Eukaryota > Viridiplantae > Streptophyta > Magnoliopsida > Asterales > Campanulaceae > Campanula > Campanula takesimana. The sequence goes on along the minus strand of JAOWBW010000031.1, from coordinate 1,877,986 downwards.
CAAACATTGTCAAGTTGACAGATAGAATGTGGGCCAGGCTTCTAGCATCTACGAATCAACCCACTTTCATGCACCACAATGAAAATTTGGAAGGGAGTGTCGATGATCAGGTAAACAATATGAAGACTACTTGTACGTAGATTCTATGAATCGGATAGTGGAGTTAACCAACCGACCAGTATTTAGATGTGCAATACGTGTATGCAATACGTGTATTGTTTCTATACGGAGTTCCTGCCGTGCGGTTCTTAGGCGGCAAGTCCACCTTAAACATACGCACACACTCATTTCATAGATCTCCTCTTCAAACATTGTTTTTTCCCTGATTAATTTGTCCCACATTAATTTGATTTAGATTGTGTTTAATTGTTTACAGAAGACTATATTCTTTGAAATTGAACAGAGGTTTATATAACAAAATATTTGTATACACTTGGCATTGACTCAAGTTGGGGATGATGTTTATCTGCTTGTTTGAATGAATGCAGTTAACAAAAGGAAAGATACCTTCTAATGGGGAAAATAACTAAATCATGCAATGTACTATACCTCCTATTTCATTAAAGGTAATATGCTATTTAATGACATCATAATACAATGTACTTTTGGAGATTTTACAAATAATGCATCACGTTAAATTTTAGTAACAAATCCATTAAAAATGTGACACCAGTTACTAATTTAACAAATCCTCTTCTCCCTAATTAACAACCGTTAAAACAAGAACAGGCTATTCATCTTCATCCTCATTTCTGCTCTAACTAATTGACACCCACCATTGTTGACCCCCCCCCCCCCCACTTCCCCAGCTATTGTTCGACCACACTCCTCCTTCCCCACCGACCTTCATTACATCTTCCCCACTTCCTAACTTTGTTCAAAACTGAGAAAAATGGAAACTAAAATTATCAATAGGTAAACTGCAGATCTGGAAGAGTAAACTGCAGATCTGGAAGAGTAAACTGCAGAAGAACATAGGTGAAGGGATTTTGGGCCATAGGTAGGAGGTAGTGGCGTGGGAGAGAGCCGGCATAGCCAGACTAACTGCAAGCAAAAAAAAAAAAAACCTTAGAACTTAACAAATGATCCAATTACTCCATCAGAACCATACGATTTCTAGGTCTTTTGAGATGGGGGGTTTTCGAAATTTAGGGATTTTGGTTGATGGCAGAGTGAGGGGGTTTCAAAAATTCGAAATTTAGGGATTTCAGGTTTTCAAAATTTAGAACTTAAACCAGAAATTTAGTTGGCTTGGGCTTTAATTTCGGTGGATATGAACTCAGGGAAGAGTTGTTGGCGGCAGTGGTGGTGTTGATCGTAGTGACAATAGTTGGCTGGTGGTGGTGCTTGGGCGGACTAGTGGTAGTGGTTGCCGGCGGTGTGATGAGTTGCTGGTGCATTTAACATGAGTTAGTTTTTTTTTTTTTTAACAAATGTCGATATTTTCGTCAAGTTTTTTGATGTCGTTAGGTTGATTTAACGCATATTGCATTATATGAAAAACTACAAGATAGTACATTGCATTAAGTCGTCACTAAATAGTACACTGCAGTCTTCCGGCGAGGGTAACTTTTCCGGCGAAGGTAAAGGGAGGGAGGGAGGGAGGGTGAAGTTTCCGAGATCTAGAATTAGGATATAAAAAATAAAATGGGTATTATTCATAATTGTAGGGTTTTAATATTTTCATTCCACTAAATGTCTATTTTGCCCTTTTAATTCATGTGCGAGGCACATGACTCAATTTTTAACAAAAAGGTAGTTTTTAACTGATTTTACATTGGATTGCAACAAATTGACAATGTTGGCTATGAGATTGCAAAATTTACACTGTTGGGAACCACATTGCAACTATTGGCAAAACTTGGGTAACTAAGTTGCAATTTGCCCATAATTAAAGTAGCGTTGTTAATATATTTGAATATGTTTGTTGTCCGTAAATAGTCCAAAATAATTGGTACTATGACGAATTCAATTGTTTGGAAGAATTTTATTAGTAGCAATTATAACTATGAGATTGCAAAATTTACACTGTTGGGAACCACATTGCAACTATTGGCAAAACTTGGGTAACTAAGTTACAATTTGCCCATAATTAAAGTAGCGTTGTTAATATATTTGAATATGTTTGTTGTCCGTAAATAAATAGTTCAAAATAATTGGTACTACGACGAATTCAATTGTTTGGAAGAATTTTATTAGTAGCAATTATAACTTGAATGTGGACATTTTATATGACACGGTGTTGATTGTTGCTCGTAAACATTGAGTACAATTATTTGGTATTGTTGAACAAATTATAAAATGTTCATGTGAATTATTGAAAGGTCCACTAATTTTGGGCCTAATTATGATACGGTTTATGGTAGGTAAACATATACTTGTGAAGTGAATTTGAGTCGAGCAGGCGTATGTTTTTAGGGGGTGTATTGATAAGCAGTTATTACGGGTGCTTGAGCTGTGTAATAACCGTAGGGCAATACATCTGTGTCATTTCTCTCCGCTGGCCACGGTTGGGGTATAACCCCATTATTATAGCAATAAGCGTAACTTTGGCAAGCTAATTTTGTGTGAACACGAACATCCGGTTCACTCGTGGGTACGCCACATATCGCATGTGGGTGCGACACAATATAACATGTGAGTGTGTCACTATACACATGTGGTGTTGGTGTTATGCCTAGGCATGTTGTTTGTAAAATTAATGTTATTATTTATAAAGATATTGAATGTTTGATTATTATATCTTTTGCATGTTTATTATAATAATCCCCGTCCCTGATAATTATGATTAATTATTAGTATAAGTTTAATTGATAATCATATGATGATTATAGTGTATGGGATACAATTAGACTTATGGGTATTTGTTGGAGAACAAATACTGGACTGACCACTATGAGATTTATGTCATGGTCACAATGTCATAATTAAGTCTCATATAGTTGTATCACTGGAATCTCTAGACCTGAGGTTATTACAGTCTTCCACTTGATGAACATTACGTTTGACATATTCAAACGTTATCCCTAACCGGATAGCTATAAAGAATATGATTGGCGTAATCGGAATCATGTAGGGAAGAGTAATAAGCCAAGATGGGATTTGTTCCTCATCAAGAGAGATGTCAAGCTTTGGCTACTCGATGAATGGTATTGATGAAATGCATGGCCGTGCTCAAATATGATTTGTATTATCAATACATTCGGGATCGAGAAAGCATTGAACAAATTTAAGTTGACCATGGCTTACGTTCAATTGACATCGTGTAACAAAGAGATTGTGTTATGTTCTATTTTAGGAAACTTTGGATTTCAAAGTTATACTAATTGGGTAGTCATAATGGCTTGCTAGAGTCCGCTTATGATTTACGAGGTTTGACTGGTTCGGACTCGTTGCCAACTTAGTGTAATCCTATTGGGTAACACAAACAGAACAGATAATTAAAAGGAGCGAAAAACGAGGAAACTGACCAGGACCACCGTACGGCTGGACAGGCACCGTACGCCTGTCTCAGCGCCGTACGGCTGCAATCCCGACTGACAGTTTATTTTAAGCAGTTCTTGTTGGATAAGAAGACCTAAGTCCTAAAGGGTTTTGGACACCCCTAGCATATAATGTAAACTGACGGGAATTGTTCCCTAACTATTGATTTGATCAATTCCAAAGTCTTTCTTTTAGAGAGAAATCACACATTATATTCTTGGGTTATTGTGATTGATTAATCCCAATCATCAAGTCACAATAATAATTAGGAGCTTTGAAGAATCGTTCTTCAACATCGTTGATCAATCCGAAGACCTAGCAGTCAAGTTCAAGAAAGCGTTCTTGAAATCTGTTCGTTGTGTGGATCACCGGTAGAGGGCGTTTCTCTTAACGCTTAATCCAAGTTTTACATAACGATCTACAAGGGTTAGTTTCTTTCATATTGTTATTTGAATTATTGTTCATAGCGGATCTAAGCTATTGAGTTTTATTCATGTCTTTCTTCCGCTGCGCATGATGCGCGAAACCCAACAGTGGTATCAGAGCCCCGTTGATGATCAATAATTCTAATATAGTCATGATATAATTATTTGATGCGATTATTTAATTGATATGATCATGAGAAAGATGAATTTATGTGATGGATTTTATATGAAATATAAAATATGCATGCTAGTTGATGTGGTTGCAATAATGATTTGATTAATACGTATGATCGCATGCTTAGATTATGTATAATTGTATTATAATCGTTGATAATAATGATCTTGTTTGTATGAGGAATAAATTGGTTATTGTTTGTATGAACAAAGTGGATTAAAATTCGTATTCTGTTAAATTCGTATTTTTGTAATCTGATTATGTATAAGGGCTCGTCTGGTGCACAGTTTCAAAAACTGAGATTTTTCAAAACGAAGCGTTTTTTTGGACGCTACTATTTGGAGCGGCTAAAAATGACTTAGATTTTTGAAAAGCTCCACTCAAAAACTCTCTATTGAGACGCTTAATTAGCAAAAAACTGATTTTTTTCACTGCGTTTTGAACACACCGCTCTACCAAACAAGCCCTAAATAGGATATTGGATTGATCGAATTTCTGAAAAACTGGAAATCTGGAGAAACTGATCACAACATTCGTACGCCTGGACAGACGGCGTACGCCTAGGTCCAATCCGTACGGCGCCTGTATGTTTTTCCAGATTGTTGCTCCGTTTTTTTGGTGTTCAGATTGTTCTGTAAATTGTTTACGGAATTTGAATCTGGAAACAGAAACTGGTTTCAGACGGCTAGTTTTCGAAACCGTGTTTCCTGAAACAGTTTTCTGCGAAGAATTCAGAGTAACTGCAGAAATCAGAGTTCTAAAGAGTTTAGAATTGGTGTAATCTCTGAGATTAAGAGACAATGAAAGATCTTGAGACAAGTGGCCAATCTATACGGGAATGTGGATGTCTTTTGGCTTAGTTTCGACCGTATAGAGAAGTTACTTGGTTTCTTAATCCTAGTACGGGAATGTGGATGCCTTTTGGCTTAGTTTCGACCGTACGGTTTGTGCTCTCAATTTCAAGATGCTCTGCGGATGGTTTGGACTATACTGATTTGATCCATTTCAGATGGCTGGTTTTTGAAACCGTGTTTTCTGAAACAGATGTAAGTTCAGAAGTCCAGACATTGAGATTAGAATCTTAAAGGATTTTAAGATTGGCGTGATCTCAAAGTTTCAGACTTTAATCCTATAATCAGCGCAACTATTGTCACATAAAATTGATTCGGTTAATTGATTAACTTTATGTGTGTGAACCTTCTTAAAATTCAAGTCATGTGCCAATCCATGATTAAGACACTTGTAAGTACGTGGGTAGTTTTATGTGGGTTACGCCCTAGTGTAGGCATATTAATTCTATTCATTTATAAGCAAGATGAGGAAACAGTGATTCCTATACGTTTAAAATGGTTTGACTTAATTAGGCTATCAAAACAGTTTTGGGCCTAAGGCACAGATGAGATTAAAACATGTTAGACATATGATGTCTGAAATCTCATAAAAGATCTAAGAGTCATATATGATATGATTGACAAGGAGTTGCCTACCTAAATAACTTATTTTGAGCAGTCGTGCCCTAGCCGACACAAAGTTAAGTGAAATATGGATCTTAGCCCATTTGAATTATATGATACATTAGATGTATTTGAAGGTTATATAATTTAGTGAGAGTATTTGTGAAATACTAATATTTATAATATCTTTAATTAAGTTGGTACTTATATGTGATTACATGTTTGCATAATTGTAGATAATGGCTCAAAATTCAAGTTCTTTATCATTGCGATCTATCCTTGAGAAGGAAAAGCTTCAAGAAAATGGAGCTAACTTCATGGATTGGATCCGTAGCCTTAGAATTGTTCTAAAGCATGAAGACAAGCTCTATATTCTTGATGACCCCGTTCCAGAGGAACCTGAATCATCTGCCCCTAAGGATGAGAGAAACGCCTACAAGAAGCACAAAAGTGATTCTCGTGAGGTGGGTTGTCTCATGCTTGCTGCAATGTGTTCTGGGCTTCAGAAGATTCTTGAACACTTGGAGGCATATGACCTTGCTGTTGAGTTGAAAGATATGTTTCAAGAACAAGCAAGGCAGGAAAGGTTCGACACTATAGCTGCTATAGTCTCATGCAAGATGAGCGATGGGCAAGCTGTGGGCCCTCATGTTCTGAAGATGAAGGCTCACTTTGAGCATCTAGAGAGACTTGGCCATCCAATTGATGTTGAGTTGGTCACTGATTTTATTCTTAATTCATTGCCCAAAAGCTACAATCAGTTCGTCATGAACTTTAATATGCTTGGGATGGATAAGTCCCTGCCTGAGTTGCATGGGATTCTAAAAACAGCGGAAAAGACAATCGGTAAAGAAGTCGCTCCTGTGCTCTTAGTGTCAAGAGAAGGAAAGGGCTCTAAAGGCAAAGGAAAAGGGGGTAAGACAAAAGTTGTCAAACCCAAGATTAGCAAGGCAACTGTTGCCAATGCTACTGTGGCTAAAACTACTTCCCAGAAGGATGCAATTTGTTTCCACTGCAATGAGATTGGTCATTGTAAACGCAATTGCAAGGTTTACAAGGAAGAGTTAAAGAAGAAGAAGGGCAGTGGGACTGCATCTACTTCAGGTATCTATGTTATAGATATTATACTTTTTACTTCTAGTTCTTGGGTATAAGATACCGGATGTGGATCTCACATTTGTTTAAATGTGCAGGCACTAAGGAATAGGAGGCTACTTAAAGATGGCGAAGTGGACCTGTGCGTGGGAAAAGGAGCAAGAGTTACTGCATTAGCCGTAGGAACATATGATGTCATTTTACCAAACTGATTAATTCTTGTTTTGAACAATTGTTATTACGTTCCGGATTTAAGTAGAAAAATTATTTCAATTTCTTGTTTGGATAATGAAGGTTTTAAGTTTCTTATTGACAATAAGAAGTTTTCTATTTATTTAAATGATATGCTTTATTATACTGCATGTTCATTTAATGGCCTTTATGTTCTTGACGTTGAGAATGCAAATAATGAGAATATTTATAATGTAAATAAGAAATCCAAACCTAATGATGTAAATCATACTTATTTGTGGCATTGCCGTCTTGGTCATAATAATGAGAAGCGTATCTCAAAACTCCATGGGACGGACTTTTAGATTCACATGATTTTGAATCATATGAAACTTGTGAGTCTTGTTTACTTGGAAAAATTACTAAGGCACCTTTTACTAAGAGTAGTGAAAGGGCTAGTGACTTATTGAGACTCATTGTAGACACCCCGCCTTGGACCTCTCACCCCGATTGCATACATAGTATTTTTATTTAACTTGTTTTTGTTAAATTCTGTTACTTCGGTTAAGTTCCTAACTGATTTCGTTAGTTTTGGACTAAACTACATAACAAAGTTAACTTTGGAGTCATTTCTGTCATTATGTCCTTTCCACCCGCGGGCGCATCCGGCACTGCTAGTGGGCTGCGCGCGCCTCTCGCGACCAAAGCAGGAAGCGCGCGCCTCCTATTACGGCAGTTACGGACTTTCCCTCCATTTTCTTGATCACAAAAACCTCCTTCTTATCTCCAAGTTCATCCCCCTTAGGTTTGTAACTCCCAATCCCATATTCTTAGCCATTTCTTAAAAACAAAATATTTCTTTTATTTATTATTTTCTCTTTATTTATTTTCTTATTGGTTGAAAAACCATCTTTTCCTCTCTTTTCTACCTATTTAAACCTCTCATTTCTACCTTAGAAAGGGACCTCAAATTCTCTCAATACTTACACTATACACAATTCTCCCAAGAATTCTTTCTACAAGATCTCTAGCAACAAAACTCTACACAAATTGTTCCATAACAATTTCTCTACAACAAACATCATTTTCCCACCAAGTTTAAGGTCCCCTTTTTTAAGGTACAACTTCATCTTTCTTCCTCTATTTTACATGTCTTTTTAATGTATGCAATCCCCATCAAATGGGACATGACCAACATGACTACTTCACATATTGAACTTAGTTAAGGTTATCTCCCTACATTTCAATACTACTTTAATTTCCCCATTTCATATTAATGTAATTTTTTGACATGTAATCTTTAAGCATAAAATCAATAAAACATTTCTCTTTATTTTCCTTTGCAATTCCCCTTTTCTTTACTATATAATTGTTAGCGCATTTTAATATCAATAGAAGGACATTTAGCATTAGAACACCTTTAGTAGCAAGACCCGCGTAAGTGGGGCGGAGTGGGTGTTTAAGTACTTCCCATTCCGCCACCTAACCCCCGAACCCTTCTCTTCCCGAATCTCTGGTTTTGCACATAAATTAGGCTATTTCTAGGTTTTTCTTATGTTCCTTTCAAAACATAGGTGGCGACTCTACAATCTAAAACAAGTTAGACATCCTAGGATCCTTCCACCACTTTAGCCAAGTTGTGGGTTTTTCCAGAGTATCTACACTCATACATACTGATGTGTGTGGACCAATGAGTAGCAGTGCTAGGGGAGGATATCAATACTTCATAACATTCACTGATGATTTTAGTAGATATGGTGTCTACTTAATGAAACATAAAAGTGAATCTTTTGAGATATTTAGAATATTTCAAAATGAAGTACAAAATAAACTTGGCAAAACTATTAAAGCACTTCGATCTGATCGTGGTGGAGAATATTTAAGCCAAGAATTTGACAATCATCTTAAAGATTGTGGAATTGTTTCACAATTAACTCCACCTGGAATACCATAATGAAACGGTGTGTTTGAGCGGAGAAATAGGACTTTATTGGATATGGTCCGCTCCATGATGAGTCAAGTTGATATTCCTTTATCCTTTTGGGGACATGCACTAGAAACTGCTGCTCTTACACTAAATAATGTTCCAACAAAATATGTTCCAAAGACTCCATATGAGATGTGGACCGAAAGAAAACATAGTTTGTCTTTCATGAAGATTTGGGGTTGTGAGGCCTATGTTAAGAGATTAATATCTGAGAAACTTTCACCAAGATCTGATAAATGTATTTTCGTGGGTTACCCTAAGGAAAATAAGGGTTATTACTTTTACAACCGCGCGGAAAACAATGTGTTTGTTGCCTGTCATGGTACTTTTCTAGAGAAAGAGTTTCTCTCCAAAGGAATTAGTGAGAGTAAAATTAATCTCGAAGAGGTTCGAGAACCCGAAAATAATATGGAACAATCTGTTGGATCTGAACAAGTTTCACAACGAGTTGTGGAACCTATTCAGAATACTCAAGTTCCTCGCAGAACTGGTAGGGTGCGATCCGAACCTGAGAGATATGTATCTCTCATGACGGATAGCAATGAAGTGGAAGTCATAGTTGATGACGAACCTACTTCCTATCAAGAAGCGATGCCCGCTCCTGATTCAGATAAATGGCTTGGAGCCATGGAATCTGAAATTAAGTCCATGTATGATAATCAAGTTTGGAACTTGATTGATGCGCCCGAAGGTGTAAAAACCATAGGATGCAAGTGGGTTTTCAAAAAGAAAACTGACATGGATGGAAAGGTGCATACTTATAAAGCTAGACTTGTAGAGAAAGGCTGTAGGCAGATTCATGGTATTGACTATTGTAAGTACCCCAATCTAAATTTGACATACTTTAGAGGAATTCTTGGTACCATTTAAGGATAAACCAATCGGCCATGACCTCACTAAGATAAACCTAATATTCCAGGACTGAACTGGAATTAAACTTAGAAAAATCCAGAAGCTCGCCAAGTCGAGTCATACGGATGGTTTGGGTACTGAGGGGTTGAGCCGTACGGCTATGTTGGGAACCCTCAGTCCCTATAAATTTAACCCCATGCTGATCATTTCAGGGGGGGGGGGGAGAAAACGTTTTGTGTGTTGATACTCTGCCAGTTTGAGAGCAAAAACTGTGAGTGATACACATTTGAGTGAAAAGTGAGGAAGATAGGCCATAACCATTATAGGTGAAGCCTCCTTCTCCCCATCTTATTCTTCATCTCAAACTCTTTTTGTTATTGTTCATATTACTTGTTACTTTGTGTTATTTCTTATTATACTTGCAAGCCTTGTCCATTCAAGCACTTTACATTTCTTACAAGTCTTGTCCATTTCAAGCACTATATATATATATATATTATACAAGTCTTGTCTTCTCAAGCTATATATATTATTGTTATATATATGTATTATGAATATATATATATATATACATTAGAACCAAATCATGAGGCGATTCAAGGTTCCCTTCATACCTAGTGTATGATTGTGGGGTAAAACCTAAAGATGATCATGGTTTGTTAAGTTTTATGTTGATTTTGTTCTTGTTTGGCCATGAGAGTCATGATTGGGTGATAAAGTTTCAATCTTTATCATCCTAACCATGACCTAGCCATAAAATCACCAAGTATGGGACATAAAGATCCAATATTTATGTTACATTTTTGTTTCTAAAGGTTTAATCTTGCATAATAAGTCCATTTTGATGGTAAAGTTTCAATCTTTACTCATCAAATGGTCATTTTGGCCAAAGGGCATGTTCATTAACTTTCTCAAAATTTCTCCAATGATTGTCTTGATCACACCCAAAACCCTTGTTTTTGGTGTCTAATTTTTGATCAATGACATAGGGATGATTAAATCCATGTTTTTGTTGAAGAAAATAACTGAAAATGATCATCACAGTCCAGTTTCAGCAAGAACACTCTGTTTTGCCTGAAACTGGACAGTTTTCTGATAAACTGTCAAAAACCCCTGGAATGCTCTCCCTAGCCGTACGGCTACTTTGGTCAGGGAGTGCATTTTCCAGTTTCTTCCCTTTTTGACTGAAATGTTTGCAAAATAACCCTTTTCTGTTAAATAATTAACCAGTTTTGTTAAAATGTCTGTTTCTCCCATTTTTGAAATACACACACACACATGCACGTTTGTTAACTAATGTTAGGGAGACTCGGTCCTATCCGAGGCGACTTGGGTGACGTAAAACTCTTCCCAAGGCGTAACCTGACCTCCGAATTAATAGAATCTCTAACCTTTCCATTTGTTGGGTTAAATAATTAACAAATGTGGCGACTCCGTTATGTTTTGCGTGATAACCGTGTTTGGTTTTTCGACATTCGAAATGAAAACCCTTCGTTTCCTTCGTCACGGGGTGGGATCCTTACAGTGGGGACTCTGCTGCGGAGTAAAGTGTATGCAAACTTCTTTTTCGAAGATTTGAGGACACTTTTGTGTGGGTCAAACTCCCGTCCCCCGTTTTCGTTAACTTCTGTGTTTGTTTTGTGTGTGCTATGTTTCTATTTGAATCTTCTGGAGTGGAAACTGTTCTGGAAATACAATAAACTGGGGCTTGATGATCAGAAGTTGAAAAACTGCAAAAAATAATTGTCAGGATGCTATAGCCGTACGGCTATGTTGGGCAGGGAACAGAATGTTTCAAAATATATCCATTTTGTGCAGGGCAGAAATATTCTGTGTCCCTTTTGCTTATCCAGGTTCCAAATTTACAGATTTGTTTGTGCATATTACCTTCTTCTTTTCTAGCCAAAACTTGGTTTTTGAAGTTTGGTTACGCACAAGTTTTTTGGACATAAAATTGGGTTTTCAAAGCCTCCTTGTGCATAACCCATTTTGTAAAAAATTTTGAATCCTTTGTTGTGCACAACTTGTTTTGCAAATGGTTTTCAAAAGGATTGTTTCTTGTGAAGTTTTGATTTCAAAGAATCTCTGGTTGTGCACAATTTGTTGTATGTACAAGTTTTGGCTTTGTTTGTTCATACGATTCTTGCTTGATTGCTTTTGTAAATAGCTTATTCATGCTTGCTCATTTTTATTGATTATGCATATTCATGCTTGTTCATATGTTGATTATACATTGCTCATGATGTTAAAACGAATCGAAAATTTCTATTTTAACTCAAAAGAGAACATAGAATGGCTTCACACTACGCGCACTTGACCTTGCACGTTCCAAATTCCCTTTAAACCCGGGATGGATGCTAGATGTAGCTTGATTGGTGCTCTTGTGCCCTTCTAGCGCGCACGGGTCCATTCCACCTCCCCTTCCGAGCCGAGTCAACCACACTTGTCCATGACACACAAATACCGAGACTTTGGTTGGTTTTTGGTCTAGCTCACGTTACCATGTCCCTAATACATGTCTAAAGCTAATCATGGCCAAGTTGATGCCCGAGTCATGACTCCTTGTGAAAGCAAGTATGACCATGGTCAACTTTGACCCGATCCTTGACTTATGCGTTAATATTGGCTATAATTAAGCTAAGTCATGTGTTATGGATAGGGTGACACTGTGTTGTCGAGCCCTAATGAATGGTTCATACTAATCATCCTTAATCCCATGGATAAGATTCGAGATCCCTCATCAAAGATGAGGTTATACCAGAAGTCCCTTAAGTCCCTAAGACGAACCTTGATCTTAACCGGGGCTTAATCATGATTGGAATGGATCACGCATTGGGAACCTTGCGATGCGCTAGACCCTAGGGTCGTTTCTTTCGGTCGGTGGAAGCCGCTTGGCCTATAGGACCCTCGCCCGGGATACTCCATCCTTGGGAGTGTGCAAGACAGGTGAAAAACGAGGGGTCTATAGGCGTAGTGATGGCCTCCACTGATCTAGGAATTAGAGTAGTTGCGAAAAAGAAGAGAAATCTTTTCCAACCATTTAGGAATAAAAATGCTTTTTAAGTAAACTTGGATGAATAAATAATTGCACATTGCATGACTTTGCTCCGTTTTTGCTTCTTGGCCTTGACGCATTGCATTCTTGCGTTAATGAGCATCATTTCGTTAAGTCTTTGGACGGATCCCCATCATCCTCCAAGACTTCCATAAAGGCGTTTCGTTAAGCCTTTGGATGGATCCCCGCTATCCTTCCAAGGTTCCCGTTGTGATCCCCGTTGTGATCCCGTTGTGATCTCCGTTGTGATCCCGTTGTGATCCCCATTGTGATCCCCGTTGTGATCCCGTTTGTGATCCCCGCTAGAACTTCCGTTAAACCCCTAGGTGTTGTCCCCTAGGTCCCCGTTAAACCCCTAGGCATAGTTCCCTAGGAAGTTAGTCAAGTCTTTAGATGGATCCCCGTTATCCTCCAAAGCGTCTGTTAAAGAAAAGAAACAAAAGATGCTTAGGGTAACTCCCTCCCCTTTCCTTGGGCCATCATATGATGACCAATTCTGCGCCCCTCATGCCATTTCATTCCCGTCAGTGTCGTCGCGTGACCATGACCCCTTCGAGTTTAGCTGTCATGGCACCACATGGTAATATACCTTGGTCAAGCATTGGCCTCCTCAGTTTGCACCTCCATGTGATGACCATCTCAGTTGCTCCGATCTCCTTGATGGCTCGAACTAGTGTGAGTACCATCTGGTCCTAAGCCAGTAAGGTTTTGTCCCATGTTATCCTGACTATATTCCGACAAGCCAAGGAGGCTCCTTGTCCCCGTAACCTTTACGTTAGGTCCCTTAGGGCCGCTCTCCGTCACCCTAGGAAGTCCGTTTGGAAAGTGAGTCAATCACTCACCTCTTCCCAGAAGCCCGTTTGAATTAGGCCAACTTAAGTCATGTTCGTCTCTTTGTTAAACCCATTTGAATGTGTGAGTCTGTTACTCAAATGAAATGTGTGTGTCAATCCTTATGAAAAAAAAAAAGAAAAAAAAAGGGGAAATGTGTGAGTCTTTTACTCAAATAGAAAAATGCGTGTGTCAATCCTCATTCAAAAAATTGGAAATCAAGTTTTCTTAAAATAAGAGGTCAACTCTTTTCCAAAAGGCTAATCCGCTAATGAGGCGTTCCTATCAAATCATGGTTATAATTTCACCTCGAGGTTTAAAATGCTAAAATCCTTTGCGGTCTTGTCCACCGAAAACATCAACCAAGGAGCCCACAACTGAAATGGCGTCTGAGAGGAGGATTGGGACACCATCCACGAGAAGAGGCCCATGCCTCGGAGGCCCAAAGGCGGCTACATCAAATGGAGATCTGTACCCTCGCCGAATGCCATGCGCGAGGTTACGCCCCTTGAAAGGGAGCCACCAAAAGAAGATGGCAAAAGATGAGTCCGGCGATTATAATGCCAAGCCAAGTGGAGACCTCGCGACGTCTTTCCCGATGACACGGAACTCGAGTTCCCCGTGGAAGACATGGAATGTACCGCCGACAACCCCTCCAACAATTGAGGATGAAAACGGACCATCGCACTTTATAGGAGCCCATGTAACACCCCAACTTTTCACTACAATTAAATAATAACTTAATACGAATAAGTCCCAAAATCAGAATGCCCAACGGCTACAAATAACCACCATTCAAACTTTAACCAACGTTCAAATCCACAACGGCTAGTACAAACCACTAGCTCAAACGGTAACTAACGGAAAGTAAAGTTTATAACTTAACCGTAACGAAAACATAACTACTAAATAACTTTATTAAAAGATAACTCCTAAGCCGCCAAACCTTGCGACTCTTGATCTGCTTATTTATAACCTGGAGAGAGAAAAAGAATGAAAGGAATGAGCGAACAATGCCCAGTAAGTTCATACGGTATCCCCTCGGGTACTAAGAGGAGATGACCGAAACGAACGGTAACAATGAATTACAATGAACGGATATAACTCAAGGATCAAACTAACACTCGGTTTGAAAAGAAACATTTACTTGATGAAAAACAATTCATTACTTGAAAACACGTGGCTTCAAAGGTAGTTTCCAAAACACAACATTTTACTCACACTTTACTTTTCTTTACTTTACTTTACTTCATTTAGGGATTAAGCACGTGCTGTACCCAGGGCTCGGGTTTCTACTGACCGCACCCAAAATCGGTATATCATGATAACCTACGTTACTTCATCAAGCAACGCAAAGGGGTCCACATGTTCAACTTAGAACTATGGATAACTGTAAGGGGTCCACTTATCCGTTTCGGGATTATGGATAACTGTAGTCACTTTACTTATTAAAAGAATTCACTTTAAAGAGCTTTTACAACACAAAGCTTACTTTACAACTTTACTTGATCACTTTTAAAAGATACACATCTCACTTGGACACCAAGGTGACAAAATCAATCATACACATGATAACCCTATTGAACAATAACCATATCAATAGAGTGGATAACAAAAGACGGAACAATTCGCAGAACGGAATAGTTTAAAAGACTATCTAGCCACACAGATAGTTTACTTTATAAAAACAGAGATTGGGAATCCTAACAAAGGATTTAAGAATCAATACACAACTAAGAGCGTAATCCCTTACCTTAGCTTCGTGCTCTACTAGCTTGCTTTACTCCGCTTGGACAATCTACAATATGAAATAGTCTAGCCTTAGTCATGAGAAAAATACTATTTTACTTCCGTCCCAATTTACTTCTTTTTACTCGATTAATTCCATGGTTTAGTCATCTATCACCTCTTTCCTAGTTAACCAGTAACTTTAAGAATGACTACAACACCCCTAGGGCTTTTATTAGTCAATCCCCAACTCTCAATTTCACTACACAATTTACACGCACTGATTTCACACTTTCTGCACACACTTACTGAGTACACCCACTGACAGACACACCCACCACTCTGATTCACACCCACTCTGGTGCACCCACCACTCTGAACACACCCACACTTCAGACACACACTTCAGACACATACTCACACCCACCATCAACCCACACACACACACCCACCATCTATTTCACTTACACGCACACACAAACACATTGCGATACCCACACATCACGCACACACGCCCATCAGAGGCACCCACGCCGCACACACACACACACACACACACACACACTCGGCAGTCCCTGCCGCCGCACACACACACACAACACACACACATCGTAGCCCATCTTCTTCCTCTTAATTCCATACTATTTAACCCTAGTTGATCAATCCATAACTTAGGGTTCTTAACCCAACAATTCGATTTACAAAGATGAAGAGAAAAGTTTGAGGGGGTTCTAGAATTACCTTTGCGAACCCGATCGCCTTCTCTCTCCCGCTCCCGGTCGCTCTTTCTTTCTCTCTATGCGGCTTCTTGATCGCCGGCTCCTTGATCCGCCGCTCTCTCTCTCTCTCGACTCTCCCGTTTTTTTTTTCTTTTGCGGTAACTGAGAAAGGCCTTAGGGTTTAAAAGGGAGTATTTATATTAATAGGACTCCCCAAATCCCTATTTAAATTGGAGTCCTAATCCTTCTTAGTTAATGAATTGGGCTTTGTTCTTTTGACCCAATAACTAAACTAAACTAATTATTAAAGTTTGGCCCATTAATAATTAAGAGTTTAAAATAAATAAAATAAAAAGGTAAGTTCGGGTTATTACATTCTTACCCCCTTAAAAGAGTTTGGTCCTCCAAACTAAACGTACCTTAATCTTCGAACAAAGCGGGATACATATCACGCATTTCACTTTCGAGCTCCCACGTGGCTTCTTTTTCCGTGTGATTGCTCCACTGCACTTTTACGTACGGAATCACTCGCTTCCGCAAAACTTGATCTTTACGGTCTACAATCTTTACCGGCTTCTCATCATAACTCAAGTCTTCACGAAAACGTAATTGTTTGTACTCTATGACGTGGCTCGGGTCAGCTACGTATTTTCTCAACATCGATACGTGAAACACATTGTGCACACCAGACAGCACAGGAGGTAGAGCCAACTTATAGGCTACCGCCCCTATTCGTTCTAGAATCTCGAACGGCCCCACGTACCTAGGACTTAACTTCCCACGAATCCCAAACCGCATGACCCCTTTTGTCGGTGAGATCCTCAAGAATACATGATCTCCAATCTGGAACTCCAGATCGCGCCTTCGATTATCCGCATACGATTTCTGCCTACTCTGCGCAGTTAACAACCACTTGCGAATTTGTTGAACTTTATCCGCCGTTATTTGAACAATCTCGGGTCCAGTTAACTTTCTCTCGCCTACTTCATCCCAACACGCAGGCGATCTACATTTCCGCCCATACAGAGCTTCATACGGCGCCATTCCAATACTAGAATGGTAACTGTTGTTGTAGGCAAATTCCACTAGTGGTAGATGATCATCCCACGCTCCTTGCCAATCTAACGACGTTGCTCTCAATAGGTCTTCGAGAGTTTGAATCTTCCTTTCTGACTGTCCGTCTGTCTGAGGGTGGAACGCTGTACTCATAGTTAACTCCGTCCCCATCGCTTTCTGTAAGCTCTTCCAGAAATTTGATGTAAATCTTGCATCTCGATCTGACACTATAGAGACCGGTATCCCATGTAACCTTACGATCTCATCCACGTACAACTTAGCTAACTTCTCCAACGAATCAGTCACCTTGATTCTAGAAAGTGAGCCGATTTAGTGAGCCTATCCACTATGACCCAAATTGCGTTATGACCCTTCAACGTCTTGGGAAGTCCAATCACCAGATCCATAGTGATGTGTTCCCACTTCCACTCTGGAATAGGTAACGATTGTAGTAGTCCCGCGGGTTTCTGGTGTTCACTTTTCACTTGCTGACACACCAAACACTTAGAAACGAATTCCGCCACCTCACTCTTCATATTGTTCCACCAAAAGGATTCCTTTAGATCCTTATACATCTTAGTACTCCCAGGGTGGACCGAAAACCTTGAACAGTGAGCTTCTTCAAGAATTTCCCTCTTGATACTATCATTATTAGGCACCCAAATCCTTGATCGATACCTCATGATCCCGTCGTCGCTGACACGGAAGTCTACCATTCCCTTCTTACTGATAACCTTGTGAATCGCTTCCAACTCGTCATCCACATTCTGAGCTTCCTTGATTCTCACTAACAGTGTTGGTTGGACACTCAACTGAGCCAAATAGCCTTTAACCTTAACCTCTAGCTTTACCATTTCACTATTTCTCAATTCACTTACCCCCTTAGAAATCATAGTCGCTAATGTTCCATGGTTCTTTCTGCTTAATGCATCAGCCACCTTATTGGCCTTCCCAGGATGATACAAGATTTTGCAATCATAATCTTTAAGTAACTCTAGCCATCTCCTTTGCCTCATATTCAACTCTTTCTGAGTGAAAATGTACTTAAGACTTTTATGGTCGGTGTAAATTTCACATGGTACCCCATACAAATAGTGTCTCCAAATTTTCAATGCAAACACCACGGCCGCTAACTCCAAATCGTGGGTAGGATAGTTTTTCTCGTGGTTCTTGAGTTGCCTAGACGCATAAGCCACCACTTTATCATTTTGCATCAACACACAACCCAAACCTTTCAATGAAGCATCACTATAGATCACGAAGCCATCACTGTTTGTTGGTAACGTAAGGACAGGCGCAGACACCAATCGCCCTTTTAATTCTTGAAAACTCTTCTCACAATCGTCTGACCACACAAATCTTGTCCCTTTTGTGGTTAACCTGGTCAATGGTAGAGATAACTTCGAAAACCCTTCCACGAACCTACGGTAGTACCCTGCTAAACCCAAAAAGCTCCTTATCTCACTAACAGAAGTTGGTCTCTCCCAATTAACTATAGCCTCTACCTTTGCAGGGTCAACTGCTATCCCATTCTTAGATACCACATGTCCCAAAAACGCTACTTCCTCAAGCCAGAATTCACACTTCTTAAATTTGGCATACAACTTTTGCTCCCTCAAAATCTGTAACACTAATTTCAAATGTTCTTCATGCTCCTCTTTTGATTTCGAATACACCAAGATGTCATCGATGAATACTATTACACACTTGTCCAAATATTCTTGAAATACTCTATTCATAAGCTCCATGAACACAGCAGGCGCATTTGTCAGCCCAAACGGCATTACTAAGAACTCGTAGTGTCCATACCTTGTCCTAAAAGCCGTCCTTGCTACATCTTCCTTTTTCACTCTTAACTGATGGTAACCAGAACGTAGATCAATCTTAGAGAAATAACATGCACCTTGGAGTTGGTCAAACAAATCATCGATCCT
This sequence comes from Campanula takesimana, assembly GCA_026119855.1. Classification (NCBI taxonomy): domain Eukaryota; kingdom Viridiplantae; phylum Streptophyta; class Magnoliopsida; order Asterales; family Campanulaceae; genus Campanula; species Campanula takesimana. The sequence continues at coordinate 1,859,021 of JAOWBW010000031.1, read as the reverse complement.
TGGCAAAGGATACTTATTCTTAATTGTCACACGGTTTAACTCCCGATAGTCAATGCATAACCTCATCGACCCATCCTTCTTCTTTACAAATAATACCGGCGCACCCCAGGGTGATGCACTCGGTCTAATCAGGCCCTTGTCCAAAAGTTCTTGTAACTGCTCCTTTAACTCTTTAAGTTCCGGCGGAGCCATCCTATATGGTGCTCTTGAGATCGGTGCAGTCTCAGGTGCTAGATCTATCGAAAACTCCACTTCTCGTTCCGGCGGTATTCCTGGCAAATCTTCGGGAAAAACATCCTTGAAATCTTTTACTATGGAGAGGGATTCAATGGTCACTTCTTTCTTGTTTGACTCACCAACATATGCAAGAAATCCCTCACAACCTTTCCTTAACAGTTTACGAGCCTTCATTACGGAAATCAGACCCGTTCGGACTCTTGGTTTCGACCCTTGAAAACGAAATCCTTCTCCAGAGGGTAATTCAAAATTCACTTCTTTTCTAAAGCAGTCTACTTTGGCATGATACGCAGCCAACCAGTCCATACCTAGGATGATGTCAAAATCACTGAGATCCAGACATATAAGATCAACCTCGAGTTCTCTATCGCCTATCCTTAGAGGACAACTTTGAAACACTGAAGTAACTGGGATCGACTCCTTAGTCGGGGTATCAATTACCAAGGGTACTTCTAACGCCTTAGGTGACAATTTTAACTGTTTTGCCAACTTAGAACTAATCACAGAATGAGTGGCACCAGAATCTATCAAAACGTATACGTTGCGAGAATATAACTGAAGCGTACCTGCCACCAAGTCATTTGTGGCTCTAGCATCTCTAGCAGTCATGGTGAACACACGCCCCTGACCACCAGTCTTACTTTTATCTTCTGCCTTCACCCCATGAGTTTGTGCATTCTTCTTCGGCTCTGGGCACTTCCACTGCGGGTGCCCAATCTTCTCACAGTTATAGCATTTTCTGTCCTTGTACTTGCACGCATCAGCCTTATGATTGCCGTCACACGCAGGGCATACTTCGGCGGTCCCCTGCTCTTTAGCCTTTCCCTTATCGTACGCGGTTCGGTTTCCAAAGTTTCTGTTCGGGTACTTGTTTGCTGTACGATCATAGCTTCCCTCAGCTTTCCTCTTTCCATGATTATCACGGTCTCGGTCGTTGAACTGTCCCTTGTTCCCAGTTGAATCTTTATTAGTAGACTTGTCTCCAGACTTCTTCTTTTCATCCCTCTTGCTGCGGTACTCATCCGACTCCCTTTCTACAATTCTGGCTCTGTCTAGCACTAACCCATATGTCGCTAACTGAAGAGGTGTGATTCTGTATCGAATCCGATCACTCAGTCCGGCTTCGAACTTCCTGGCCTTTTGTTCCTCGCTGTCGAAAAAGGTCGGTGCAAATTCCAGCAGATCTGTGAACCTTTCACTATACTCGTCCACTGTCTTGTCACCTTGAGTTAAATTCAAAAACTCTGCCACTCTGGCGTGACGAACACTAGCCGGGTAGTATTTCTCATTGAATACTACTTTAAACCTTTCCCAGGTGAAATTTCCTTCACCCCTAGCCAAAGCTGCTCTCTTTTCTGCATCCCACCAAGTGCGAGCCGCACTCCTAAGCATAAATGTTGCAAAAACTACCTTCTGCTCTGTGGTACATTCCAAAGTCTCAAAAATGTGCTCCATATCCTTAACCCAGTCCTCCGGCTTCTCCTTTGAGGTACCGGAGAAAGTGTCCGGCTTCCTCCTTTGAAACATTTCCAGCGGATCTCTCATTGGTACCTGCTGGGGTTGGTTTTGAGGTTGTGCTAGATGGTTCACCACCTGTCCGATTCCAGCCACGGTCTGGTTCAGCGTTTGCAGAAGGTTCGCCATGTTCGGATCAACATTACCTTGGTTTCCCGCGTTGCGAGCGTTACCACGGTTTCCTCTTCCTCTTCCAGACATCTGAAGTTAAGAAAGATTGAATTATAACTGATTGATGACCCACCACGAAAACGGGTTTTACATATTAATGACAATTGATTTAACTAGGTCGGTTACTTGACCTCACAATTTACTGTTTCATCGAGAGTCTATACTTAACTTGGTCTCATACTAACTTCACGTACATATTTATGTGTATATATCGGTCTTACTTTAGACCTTTCACTGCATCGACCTTACTTTAGGTCTTTAACTATATTAGTCGTTGTACTCAAACGAATTTCATACTTTTATAGGCCGTCCCCACAGAACTGATTACTATAATTTAACGCATTTACTAAGTTTATTCAAACATAGTTTAACTTAAAGAATCACATGACAAGAAATAACTTAACTTAAAAATAACTTTTATTTATTTAACTGATCTAAACTAGAATAGTCACTAAGTTCTTTACTAATAGAACTAGAAAGAATACTAAACCTTTTTTTTTTGAAAGAATGCTAACTTCTAAAAAGAATACTAATAAATGGCTACTCCCCTCATAATCACGGGGTTACATTTTTCCTAGGCCTACCCCTAGGCCTTCCAGTTGGCACATAAACTTTCCTTGAACCTCTTGGCCTTCCTCTTGGCCTAGGGACCGGTTCTTCCTCCAGTACTTCATCTTCAATCATAATCGGGGCAGCTTCACTGCCCTCTACAATAATGTCAATTTCGGTGGCTTCTTCTTCAGTCACCACATTTTCTGCCACTGGCTCCTTGTAGAAATTCCTATAAAATTCCTCCCTGATATTGGCTATTTCTTCGTCCTTTCGGTTAATTGCTTCTTTCAGCTTTTCTATTTCTTCTCGAGCCTTATGCCACAAACCTCTAGTTTGCATCCATTTGTCAAAGGTATAGTCCGCTTCCTTCTTTTTCTTCGTCAATTGTCCCTTAAGCTGCCTAATCGTCCATGCACCCCTTACGATTGCTCTCTCCTTGGGTGTCTTAGTCTTCAGTCCGTCCATGATCTACAATGTAAACACACAAGCATTATATCACAAGTATCCCATAGTGTAATTCATTCTTAACAGAGAATATCAATCACTCAAGCCATACTCAAGTACATACTCATCCTCATTTAGAACCTCCCTTTAGGTTCTTTCCTAAAATAGCAAATTTCTATAAAAGGAAAGTTTCCTAACTTAGAAAGTTTCCTAAAATGGAAAGTTTCCCTAAATAGCAGCTTCCCTTCATTAGTGCTTCCCAAAAGTACTTTGTTCTTATCAGAGTTCTAAAGCCCAACATCGTTAAGTACTACTTCTCCCAATAGTCTTAACTCCTAAGTCTGAGTCTCCCAAGTAATCATAAACCAGGCTCTGATACCAACTGTAACACCCCAACTTTTCACTACAATTAAATAATAACTTAATACGAATAAGTCCCAAAATCAGAATGCCCAACGGCTACAAATAACCACCATTCAAACTTTAACCAACGTTCAAATCCACAACGGCTAGTACAAACCACTAGCTCAAACGGTAACTAACGGAAAGTAAAGTTTATAACTTAACCGTAACGAAAACATAACTACTAAATAACTTTATTAAAAGATAACTCCTAAGCCGCCAAACCTTGCGACTCTTGATCTGCTTATTTATAACCTGGAGAGAGAAAAAGAATGAAAGGAATGAGCGAACAATGCCCAGTAAGTTCATACGGTATCCCCTCGGGTACTAAGAGGAGATGACCGAAACGAACGGTAACAATGAATTACAATGAACGGATATAACTCAAGGATCAAACTAACACTCGGTTTGAAAAGAAACATTTACTTGATGAAAAACAATTCATTACTTGAAAACACGTGGCTTCAAAGGTAGTTTCCAAAACACAACATTTTACTCACACTTTACTTTTCTTTACTTTACTTTACTTCATTTAGGGATTAAGCACGTGCTGTACCCAGGGCTCGGGTTTCTACTGACCGCACCCAAAATCGGTATATCATGATAACCTACGTTACTTCATCAAGCAACGCAAAGGGGTCCACATGTTCAACTTAGAACTATGGATAACTGTAAGGGGTCCACTTATCCGTTTCGGGATTATGGATAACTGTAGTCACTTTACTTATTAAAAGAATTCACTTTAAAGAGCTTTTACAACACAAAGCTTACTTTACAACTTTACTTGATCACTTTTAAAAGATACACATCTCACTTGGACACCAAGGTGACAAAATCAATCATACACATGATAACCCTATTGAACAATAACCATATCAATAGAGTGGATAACAAAAGACGGAACAATTCGCAGAACGGAATAGTTTAAAAGACTATCTAGCCACACAGATAGTTTACTTTATAAAAACAGAGATTGGGAATCCTAACAAAGGATTTAAGAATCAATACACAACTAAGAGCGTAATCCCTTACCTTAGCTTCGTGCTCTACTAGCTTGCTTTACTCCGCTTGGACAATCTACAATATGAAATAGTCTAGCCTTAGTCATGAGAAAAATACTATTTTACTTCCGTCCCAATTTACTTCTTTTTACTCGATTAATTCCATGGTTTAGTCATCTATCACCTCTTTCCTAGTTAACCAGTAACTTTAAGAATGACTACAACACCCCTAGGGCTTTTATTAGTCAATCCCCAACTCTCAATTTCACTACACAATTTACACGCACTGATTTCACACTTTCTGCACACACTTACTGAGTACACCCACTGACAGACACACCCACCACTCTGATTCACACCCACTCTGGTGCACCCACCACTCTGAACACACCCACACTTCAGACACACACTTCAGACACATACTCACACCCACCATCAACCCACACACACACACCCACCATCTATTTCACTTACACGCACACACAAACACATTGCGATACCCACACATCACGCACACACGCCCATCAGAGGCACCCACGCCGCACACACACACACACACACACACACACACTCGGCAGTCCCTGCCGCCGCACACACACACACAACACACACACATCGTAGCCCATCTTCTTCCTCTTAATTCCATACTATTTAACCCTAGTTGATCAATCCATAACTTAGGGTTCTTAACCCAACAATTCGATTTACAAAGATGAAGAGAAAAGTTTGAGGGGGTTCTAGAATTACCTTTGCGAACCCGATCGCCTTCTCTCTCCCGCTCCCGGTCGCTCTTTCTTTCTCTCTATGCGGCTTCTTGATCGCCGGCTCCTTGATCCGCCGCTCTCTCTCTCTCTCGACTCTCCCGTTTTTTTTTTTCTTTTGCGGTAACTGAGAAAGGCCTTAGGGTTTAAAAGGGAGTATTTATATTAATAGGACTCCCCAAATCCCTATTTAAATTGGAGTCCTAATCCTTCTTAGTTAATGAATTGGGCTTTGTTCTTTTGACCCAATAACTAAACTAAACTAATTATTAAAGTTTGGCCCATTAATAATTAAGAGTTTAAAATAAATAAAATAAAAAGGTAAGTTCGGGTTATTACAGCCCATCCCTAAAAAAAATAAAAATGATGAGTCTTCCAGCCTCGTAGGATCTTGACTTTCATCAAAGTCCGTCCCGAATTGTGTCTTTTTATTTTTGCAAAGGTCCGCACTTGGACATGTGTGTATAAAGTTATCTCAATAAAAGAGTTATTTTCATTCTCTTCTCTCTAGACTTGAGACATTATTTGAAATACACATTTACTCTTGAAATTGCCTTGCTTGTTATGATCAATTGATTGCTAAGTCCCTAAAATGATGAATTGACTTCTAAACATATTAGTCAATGACGACTCATTAAGGACGAACGGACCTAACACGAATGAAAAATGCTAAAGGCAAACAATTAATCTTGATGTGAATAAATATTGTGATCAATTGGCCATGAAGAAACCATTAATGGCAAGTCTTCCCTCATACACTTCCCCGATACACAACCCAATACACCTTTCTGAAACAAACTCCTGATGTACATCGAAGGCATCCCGAGATAGTGAAAAGGTGAGGACGTTGTTGCTCAGCCGCCAAGATTCAACCGTGATCGCACGTGTGCAACCAAGCAAAGGGCTTCCTAGATCTTCGAAATCGAAGCTAGCTTGATAAGGGGCTGCAAGAGAGCCAATGCCCAAGATAGCAAGTTTGTGTTAATGTTTGTGTCAAAAAAAAAAAAGGAGAAGAGAGAAAGGAAATGAATGTGTGGGAAGAAGGAAAGAAAATGGCAAAAAGAAAGTTTTCCTCAAGAGGAGTTCACACCAAAGAAGGTTCACCCCAAGAGGTCTATCCCAAGGAGTTCACCGCAAAGCGGAAGCGAGCAACAACGTCCTCCGAGATGACATCAAAAGAAAGCCAACTTCAGCAAAATACAGCCTCAAGGCCGAACTACGGCGACCTGAGCTCCTCAAACTGAGGGGAACGTAGGCAACCTTCGGGTCCGGTCATAGCATGAAATGAATCCATCAAACCTCGATCCTCCCAAAATGACCCGGTTCTCTTCCCTTGGTCCCATCAATGACCAATCTCCCAGATAATGACCAATCTCTCCTAAACACATTTTGATCTTGCCATTGATCGAATCTTAATCTCAATTGATCACATAATTTGTACATGTCAAGGCTAATTGCTTGTTATAACCCTGACTTAATAATGAACATGGTCCGTTCAAGCAATCATTTTGATGATATTGACTAAGGCTGATTTCAAATGTCTCGACAAGTCTTCTTTTCTACATCTTAGGAAAGATCTAAACACTTGTATTCTGTCAAGCAAGGGATTCCTCCCGTTTCGTGATACATTGTTCACCAATATAAAGGGACTCTCTCCCGCCTAAATAAAGGCCCTTGCATGTTTCCCCCCAAAAGGACATATTAAGTCCCCGTCCCGTCGAGTCAGTTGGATCACTCATAAAAGAAAGAGAAAAATAGAAAGAAAGGCACCAAAAAAGTAGCCCGCTAGGTTGAAAACCCGCAAGGGCGGTCTAGGGAAAAAAATAGGGTGTGCCATGAAAGATGCAAAAAAGTAGCCCGCTAGGTTGAAAACCCGTAAGGGCGGCCTAGGCAAAAGAAAGGGTGCGTCATGAAAAAGGGATGTGTTCCTAACCGTCAAACGATGACATTAGGGCTACGCCAGCCAAAAACATGGGGCTATGCCGCCACCGACGCCAACAAGGACATGGGGCTACCCCAACATTGATGATTACAAGGACATGGGGCTACCCCAACATCGACGACAAAAGGGTTCTCCACTCCCGATCGCTCCTAAGAAATGGACAAAGCTCCAAAGGACTTTATGCGTAACAAACCTCGCGGTTAAGTTAAAATAAAAATTTGACTGGCATGCTTCGTTAAAAGATTTGCCTTGAGGAATGAGCACTTTTAAAATTTGCCCTTTTAGCACCATACTTTTGAAAAATGAATGTTTTGTCCCCCCTTTCAAGTCGCGTTGGGCACTTGAGGGTGTGTTTTGTGAAAATATGTGTTTTTCCCCTTTCAAGTCGCGTCGGGCACTTGAGGGTGTGTTTTGTGAAAATGTGTGTTTTTCCCTTTTAAATTGCATCGGACATCTGAGGGAGTGTTTTGTGTTAAGATATGTTTTTCCCTTTTAAATTGCATTGGGCATTTGAGGGAGTGTTTTGTGTTTTGATATGTTTTTTCCCTTTCAAATTGCATCAGGCATTTGAGGGAGTGTTTGTGAAGAGATATGTTTTTCCCTTTCAAATTGTATTGGGCATTTGAGGGAGTGTTTTGTGAAACAATGTTTGTGACGACAGTCCTTGGTAGGACGTAAGACCAGTATAGTCATGTTAGGTTAAGAAAACCTTTGTCCCCGAGAGTGGTCAGGTTAGAGAAAACCTATCATTGTGACGGCAGTCCCTAGATGGACGTAAGACCAGCTTTGTGAAATTAACATGGCCGTACTTCGTAAGTCCAGTTAAGAATGTGAGAATTAGCATTAACTCGGCCGTAATTTGTATGTCCAGGTTAAGAGTATGAAATTAGCCCGGCCGCGCCTCGTAAGTCCAGGTTAAGAGTTTGAATTTGTGAAGTTAACGTGACCGTTCTTCGTAAGTCCAGTTAAAAATATGAAAAATTGTCCTCTGGCGGTCAGGAATGACATAAGTCCATTACGTTTCGTTAGATTTTCCCTTTGGCAGTCCGGTGTGACGTAAGACCATTAGGTTCGGTGAGATTCGTCCTTTGGCGGTCCGGTGTGATGTAAGACCATTAGGTTCGGTGAGATTCGTCCTTTGGTGGTCCGGTGTGACGTAAGACCATTAGGTTCTGTGAGATTATGTCCTTTGGCCGTCCGGCGTGACGTAAGACCATTAGGTTCTGTGAGACTTGTCCTTTGGCCGTCCGGCGTGACGTAAGATAATTAGGTTTTGTGAGATATGTCCTTGGCCGTCTGGCGTGACGTAAGACCATTAGGTTTCGTGAGATTCGTCCTTGGCCGTCCGGTGTGGCGTAAGACCATTGGATTTTGTTGACCCGGCCGTACTTCGTAATCGTGAAAGTCCCGGCCGTACCTCGTAAGTCCAGGATGAAAGTTAAGATGTTATTGCCTCGGCAGCCCTTGGTAGGGCATAAGACCAGTATAGTCATGATTAGGTTAAGAAAACTTTTGTCCCCCGAGAGTGGCCAGGTTAGAGAAAACCTATCATTGTGATGGCAGTCTAGAGGGACGTAAGACCAGTTTGTGTAGTTGACCCTCCGCCATGAGATAAGTTGACCAGTTGACCCTCTGCCATGAGATAAGTTGACCATTCGACCCTCCGCCATGAGATAAGTTGACCAGTCGACCCTCCGCCATGATATAAGTTTACCAGTTTGTTTAGTCGACCCTCCGCCATGAGATAAGTTGACCAATTGACCAGTTTGTGTAGTCGACCCTCCGCCATGAGATAAGTTGACCAATTGACCAGTTTGTGTAGTCGACCCTCCGCCATGAGATAAGTTGACCAGTTTGTTTAGTCGACCCTCCGCCATGAGATAAGTTGACCAATTGACAAATTGACCAGTTTGTGTAGTCGACCCTCCGCCATGAGATAAGTTGACCAAATTGACCATGTGTCCCGGTAGTCCTTAGTCGGACGTAAGACCAGTTACCCTCGAGTCGACCCTCTCCTAATAGAGCCTAGTCGATCGAGCCCAGCCTCTGAGCCATGCCCATTATTTGAGCCTCTGAGCCATGCCCATTCCTTGAGTCGACCCTCTCCGATAGAGCCTAGTCGATCGAGCCCAGCCTCTGAGCCATGCCCATTATTTGAGCCTCTAAGCCATGCCCATTCCTTGAGTCGACCCTCTCCGATAGAGCCAAGTCGATCAAGTCTAGCCTTTGAGCCATGCCAATTATTTGAGCCTCTGAGCCATGCCAGCCCCCTTAGTCAACCCTCTCCGAATAGGGCCAAGTTGACCAAGTCCGGCCTTTGAGCCATGCCTGTTTAGGAAGGGATGAATGAATATCCTAAGGCCCATAGGTTTGAGTAGCCTTGAAATCTCTCACCCGAACTACGTTAGGCTTGATTCTCTCGAATAGGGATACGTAGGAATCATATACCTCTAGGTCCAGCCATAGAACAAATCGGCCAAACCGTCCTCCCATCAGATTGGGATGCTTATTTTGTCGACAACCCCGCTTTCTTCAAAAGCGACATTGCCGAGGGGCTCTGTAAGTACCCCAATCTGAATTTGACCTACTTTAGAGGAATTATTGGTACCATTTAGGGATAAACCAATTGGCCCGGACCTCACTAAGATAAACCTAATATTCCAGGACTGAACTGGAATTAAACTTAGAAAAATCCAGAAGCTCGTCAAGTCGAGTCGTATGGATGGTTTAGGTACTTAAGGGGTTGAGCCGTACGGCTATGTTGGGAACCCTCAGTCCCTTTAAATTGAACCCCATGCTGATCATTTCAGGGGGGGGGGGGAGAAAACGTTTTGTGTGTTGATACTCTGCCAGTTTGAGGGAAAAACTGTGAGTGATACACATTTGAGTGAAAAGTGAGGAAGATAGGCCATAACCATCATAGGTGAAGCCTCCTTCTCCCCATCTTCTTCTTCATCTCAAACTCTTTTTGTTATTGTTCATATTACTTGTTTACTTTGTGTTATTTCTTATTATTCTTGCAAGCCTTGTCCATTCAAGCACTTTACATTTTTTGCAAGTCTTGTCCATTTCAAGAACTATATATATATATATATATATATATATATATTATACAAGTCTTGTCTTCTCAAGCTATATATATTATTGTTAATGACTAGGGACTATAAATGACTAGGGTTAATGACTAGGGACTATAAATACATCTTTTCATCAGCCATTAAACGAATGCAACCTAGTATGTTTGAGAAACATAATTCTTGATCCAAGATTGAGAATCAAAGATCAAGAACACCAAAATTCATATAGCCTTTGAATATTAGAAAAGTGTGTTTTCTAATGGGTCTAGCAATACAGATCTAAAATGGTTCTAGATATTCGTCCGCGTGTGGATACACATAGAGGATGTTTGCTTTAACATCTCAAGTTCGTGTTCCTGTGATCCTGATCCGAAGAACGCGAAGAACATGGAGATCAAATCTTAAAGCTTGAAGACTTGAAGATTTGAAGATCCGGAAAATTTAAATGCACAACAACGGTTAGTATTCTAAATTCATATTGCTATTAATTTAATCATCATGAATGGATCTTGGGTCTTAGGGTTTTGTTGATTTTATATTGCTTTATTCCGCTGCGCATGTTGCCTCAAAACCCAACAGTGGTATCAGAGCCCCGTTCATGTATGGTTATTTTAATATTATCCTGTTTAATATATAATTTGATTATATGATCTAGCATGATAGAATTTAGAATAAGGGATTTATGTGAATTGTTTGGTGAAACAATTATATATTTGATATAGTTTGATTATGAACAAGGTTTTCAAGATGCATGATTAATATGATTAATCTATTTATCGGATCATCAATTTCTTTAATTGGATTATTGAATTGATGATTCTTGATCTTGAAGAACAAATTGTTTGTTCTTGGGGTTTGATGTTTATGATAATTTGATTATCATAAATAGTTGAATTCTTAAAGCATCAAGATATGATAAATTGCGATCGTGTGGTTCACCCATACACGTTTCGCCCAGAATTTTCGTACAGATTACGTGTAGCGCACGTGCAGTGCAGAATTTTGTGCAGAATTTTCATACAGTTCACGTGCAATGCACGAATTTGTGCAGATTTTCCGTGCAGTTCGCGTGCAGTGCAGATTTCTGAATTCGTGTTTTTCAGAATTGGAGATGCATTGTAGAATACGTATTGTTCATGGAATTGGATTCTATGAAGTAATGCATTCTTAATAGAGTTGGACTCTATGAAAGAATTCATTATTTAATATGTATTTTACTTAGAGTGGGACTCTTTGAAAATCTAAAATTCATAATTATATTCACATAGTATCCATTCATTAATTAATTGGATTAATTATACCTTTGTTATGCGCGTTGCTATCTGAAAGAACCTTTTTGAAAATTTAAGTCATGTGCCAATCCATTATTAAAACACATGTGAGTACACCGGGTATTTTTATGCGGGCTCTAACCATCGCGAGGCGCATTAATTCTATCGGTGTATGAGCATGATGAGTGAAAGAGTGGTTCCTATGCGTTTAACGTGGTTTGACTTAATTAGGCTATCATAAGAGTTATGGGCCTAAGGCACAAGATGAGATTAAAACATGTTTGACATTGGATGTCTAAAACAATCTCATAAAAGATCTAAGAGTCACATATGATGTGATTGATAAGGAGTTATCTACCTAAATAGCTTGGTCTTATGCATCTTGCCCTCGCGGACGGTAGATCAAGTGAAATATGGATCTTAGCCCACTTAAAATTATATTATACAATTGTTGTATATGAAGGTTATATAATTTAGTGGGAGTATTTATGAAATACAAATAATTTATCTCTTAAATGATTGGTATGGAATATAAGTGTATATTTATTTGCATATTTGTGTACAATGTTATATTATACTTTAATTATTTATTTGCAAAAACGGAAACTATACATTCTTAATAATCCTAAGTAACCTAAATTGCAATATTAATTTGATTAATATGTTCCGTAGGATTATCAAAATTTAATTTAATTAATTTGTTGATGATCTTAGATTCATGAATAAATTGTTTATTCTTGGTTTTGATGATTATGATGATTGGATCATCATGAAACACCAAATCCTAATTGAATAAAGGAAAGTAATTTTAAGGTAAATTTTGGAAATTGAAAATCTACCGCTTTTATGATAAATATTTTGAGTTGAATTTAATTGTCAGACGACTGGTTTTAGAAACCGTGTTTCCTGAAATTAAATGTCAGTTTCAAAATTAATCTAGGATTGAATCTAGTTTCAGATGGCTGGTTTTCGAAACCGTGTTTCCTGAAAAGTGATGTCAATTCAGAAGTCAGAATCATGAATTGTTCTTGATTGCTGAAATCAGTTAAATTGGTGAGACATGGAATTTAGAAACAAGACTACAGATTCATACGGAAATGTAGATGCCTTTTTGGTTAATTTCGGTCGTACAATTTGTGCTCTCAATATCTGAAATAAAGTGCGGAAAGATGATGATTTAAGTCGAAAATTTGATTTTTGACTTAATGAATTTTTAAAAGGAAAGAGGATTAAAAGATAAAGGTAAGACAAAGGTTGTCAAACCTAAAGGAACTAATTGTGGGTAAAGTTATAACTTTAAATAGTACAATTTGGTAACGTGGCAATTGGATTGACCATTTAAAATTGTAATCAAAATTTTGGATGATCAAAGAAAGTGAATAGTAGTGAACTACCACTTCAGACATTTATGTTATAAGATTAATCTTTCTAATTTTAATTATTGGGTATTGGATACCAGATTTGATCCCACATTTGTAAAATGTGCAAAAATTAGTAACATGAAAGACTACTTAAAAGTAAAGTTAATCTACGAATGGTAATGATGCAAAAGTTACAACATTGTTCGTAGAACACTTATGAAGTGGATTAATTTATTAAGTAGAAAAGTATTATTTTGTTATAAGATAATGAATAAGATTATAACATAAATTATTATTAAAATTCTTAAGGCATTATTGTTTTGATCAAATAAATAAGAAACACATATCTAAAATTCCGTGGGACGGAGTTTTTAAGTCATACGATTTTGAATCATATGATTAATGCAAATCTTATTTACTTGGACCAAGGCATCTTTTACTAGGAGTAGTAAAAGGCTAATATCTTATTAGACCCAATACATGTTGATGTATATGATCCATTAAGTAGCAATGCTAAAAGAGGATTCTGGTAAAACTTGGCAAAACTATTCAAAGATTCCGATTCGATCGGGATGATGAATAATTGAACCAAGAATTTGACAATCATTTTAAGATTGTGAAATTGTCTCACAATTAACTCCACCAAGAACACCATTTTGAATGATGTGTCTAAATGGAGGCATTGAACCTTATTGGATATGGTTCATTAAATGATGAAAGTCAAATTGATCTTCCATTATTTATTTTGGGGTTGTGCATTGGAAACCGCCATAATTACACTAATTTGAGTTCCATTAAAATAGGTTCAAATGGACCATATATGATATGGAATGAAAGAAAACTCGGTTTGTCTTTCATGTAGATTTAAGATGGTGAGACTTTTATGAAAAGACTTGTTTGGAACAAGTTCACACTTAAATCTAATAAATATATTTTCATGGGATATCCTAAGGAAACTTGAGGATATTATTTTACTCATAAGAAACAAATCGTTTGTTGCTTATGTTGGTACTTTTCTAGATAAATTGTTTATATCTAAAAGAACCAGTGGGAGTAAAATATATCTCATGTCACGACCCGAAAACCCGCCTCTATTTTCTAATAATAAATATTTAATTATTTATTTATTTCTTATTTAATTGTTTAAATTATTATTTAATTAATGATTTATGTGTGCATTTTATGTGTTATAATAAATTATGCCTAGCATTTTATTTGGGCCATTTGTGCTAGTGTAGAAGTGTTGAGTCTTAATTGTTAGTGGGGAGTTTATTTGTAAAGGGTAGTAGTAGGGGAGGGGTCTAAGTGTAAATGTTTCAAATAATCATCTCCCTACTCCCTCCCTCACCTCCCTCACTCTTTCACCCTCACCTCACTCCATCTCTCCCAGCACACACTCTCTCTCTCTCTCTCTCCATTTGGTGGGTAAGTTCTTCTCTCCCTTCTCTCTTCATTCTACCTATCTTCCTCTCATTATTTCTCATTTCTCATTTTATGAAAAGTGTTTAGATCGTCGATAGGATCGTAGGAAGCTAAGAAATTTCGAGTTCCGTTACCTTTGAGAAAATCCGGGTAAGTTGCTTTTCCCCCATTTATGCTAAAAATGTTCATCCTATGCTTAGATGATACTATGATTTCCATTTATTGCTTCTTTGGTTGATTTTGAGATGATTTGCATTTTATTCCATTTTGTGAAGTTTTGATGTTTGAATCATCCCTTGGATTGAGGGGTCTAAATGATGTTTTATGAGTTGTTTTAGGTATATAGGGTGTTTGGGTACCTTAGTATACCTATTGGAAGCATTGGGTTTGAGTTATGTTGTTTGGGTAAGAATTTTGGGAGAAACCCAGTTGGTTCTTGCCGTTTTCCGGCAGAACAGGGGTTGTGGGCGACCGCCCACTTTTGGCTTGGGCGACCGCCCAGGTCATCAGTTTGGTTGATTTTTGAAACTTGGTTGTGGGCGACCGCCCACTATTGGGTTGGGCGACCGCCCATGTCATCAGTTGGTCTGGTGATTTGGTATTGGTTTTGGGCGACCGCCCATGGAGGTTTTGGGCGACCGCCCATACCAGCTGTTCTGAGTATCTTTGTTTTTGAATTGTTTTAAGGTCCAAGCCCGATCTAGGCTCGAAGTATCACCCTAGTTGACTTAATTTAATGTTGTGGAACACTTTAGTGTTCGAGAATGATCCTTTTGTGATCGATTGTGTTATGGAATTCGATAAAAAGTGGTTTGGGTTTGTTGGAACATCTTTTTGATGTATTGTTGGATTGATGCACCGTTTTGGTGATTTGTTTGGAATGGTTCCCTACCTTGGAATCATTTTGAAAGTCCAGCTGGTTATTTGTGTATCGAGTCAGGCAATGGATAATGCTATAATGGCACAAGCCAAGTCCAGTATAGCATCGCCCATTGGTCCTTGTTTCCTCATCCAGATTGGCCTTGGATGGGATGAGCTAGCTCCTTTGTGAGTATTCTAGCTAGATGTTTTGGAGCATGACTTTGTGGCATGGCTCCCGCCCTTTGTGGCACGTTACTTTGTTATTGGTTCCGGTACCGGGGGTTTTCTCTTCAAGCTTTCATGCTACTATGAAGATGTTGATTGTTGACTATTGAAGCTGCGCAACGACCTTTATTTGGTTCTTTCAGTTGGAAAACCTTGGCTAATATCCTTTGTTAATTGTTTATTTCCGCTGCTATCTGTTAACTGATAAATGCTATGTGCTAAATGACATTTGTTATTGTTTATTGTTTATTGCATCATAGCATGTCATGTAGTTGCATTAGTAACTTATTGAGATTTATCTCACCCCCTTTCTTTTATCTTTGTTTTTCCTTAACCCCCCCAGGAGGAAAGGATTAGACTCGCTGATCACGAGGAGGACGTCGCGAGGGTTGAGCTTTTGGGCAAGTTGTTATTGGTGGGTTTACATTACATAAATGTGTAACCTTTTTGGGAATAGTTGTACCAAACTTGACGTCATAAGAATTTGTATATTTTATTATTTTGGGTGTAAGCTTATGGAGCTCGCACTAGGTTATATTTTGTTGTTCAAGTTGGATTTCAAAACTTTATGTTATCATCTTTTGGTATAAAAGGAAATTTTATCTTCATTATTTTAGAGTTTATTGTTTAAGTCGACGTCCAGCTCGCGCACTCCGGGCCCGCGGGGTCGGGGTTCCCGACATCTCAAATGGTTCGAGACCTAGAAAATTACATTGAACCTAAGATGGAAGTTGAACAAGCTTTCACAAGGAGTTGTGAAAATTCGTTCAAATTACACAAGTTACTTGCATATACGATATGATACAATCTATAACAAGAAATACTGGATTTCTCATAATAGAAAGTATTGAGGTAAAGTTAATTTAGAATGACATATTTTCCACCTATTAAAATGCGAAGTCCGCTCCATATTTAGATTAATGGCTTGGAGTCATGAAATCCAAAAGGCAATCCATGTAGTATAATCAAGTTTGGAACTTGATCATTCTAACCTAAGGTGTAAAAACCAAAGGATGAAATTGAGTTTTCTTGGAGAAAACATACATGGGTAGCAAGGAATATACTAATTAAGCAAGAGTAAATGTCAAAAAGGTTGACTCATATTTCGACTATGATAAAACTTTCTCACTCGTAGTCATGCTTTAAGATATTAGAATTCTCATTGTCATATCTTCATATTTGGAATATGAAATTTGACAAATGAATATCAAAACAGAGTTCCTTAACGGGAATTAACTTAAGGATGTATTGGATACAACCTAAAGGTTTTTGATAGTCTAGAAAATTCTAATAAAGTATGTTAGTTGTGGAAATCCATGGGATGGATGGAAGCAAGCTTCTTGGAGTTGAAACAATCATTTTGATAAGGTGTTCAAATCGTTTGAAATTCATCAAAGATGAGACTTGTGTTTGCTAAGAAATTAGTGGGAGCATAGTCTAATTCCTAATCTGGTATATGTGACTGACATATAATTCATTTTGAAAGAGTTTCTTAATGAAAGACTTAGGAAGAAGCCGCTTACATCATTGGAATTAATATCTATTGATATAAATCTAGGAAGTTGATTGGTTTGTGTAGACACCCCGCCTTGGACCTCTCACCCCGATTGCATACATAGTATTTTTATTTAACTTATTTTTATTAATTTCTGTTACTTCGGTTAAGTTCCTAACTGATTCCGTTAGTTTTAGACTAAACTGCATAACAGAATTAATTTTAGAGTCATTTCTGTCATTCTGTCATTTTTACCCGCGGGCGCTTCCGGCACTGCCAGTGAGCCGCGCGCGCGTCCCGCCCCAAAAGCCGGACCCGCGCTTTTCCCACTTTGGCAGTAACGGATTGCACCTTATTTCCCTCCCTTTTCTTATTTACAAACATCTCTTTCTTGATCACAAACAACCCTTTTTACATTCACATTCATCCCCCCTTTTCTCATTAACTCCCAATCCCACACTTCTAGCCTTTTCATTAAAACAAAATATTTCCTTTTTATTTTATTTTATTTTCTTTTATTTCTTTTATTTATTATTTTATTTATCTTATTTTTGATTGGTCAATTCCATTTCACATGGATGATCATCTTTTCCCTCCATCAGTTCCCTCTCTTTTTTACCTATAAAAACCATCATCTTCTACCTTGGAAAGGGACCCCAATTTTTGAGACTTGAACAAAAACTCTACACAAATCATCTCAACAATCCTTCTCTACAAAACACTACACAAAGTGTTTGCACAACATTTTCTCTACAACAACACCATTTTCAAGTCCAAGTTTGAAGTCCTCTTTCCTAAGGTACAACATCTCTTTTCTTCTCTTATTTTATTTGTCTAGTCTTACTAGTATGCAATCTCCATAAAAAGGGATACAACCAAAAGGCCACTTCACTATTGAAGTTTGGCCAAGGTTACATCCCAACATTCCAAACTTCATTTAATTTATATTTCATTTCTTAATGTAATCATTTAGCACTAGTCTAATATGTAACTATTTAGCATTAAATTAATAAAATCATTATTTTCCCCTTTTTTCTTTACATTATAATTGTTAGCATTGTTAATAAATTGAAGGACATTTAGCATTAGAACACCAATAGTAGCAAGACCCGCATAAGCGGGGCGGAGTGGGTGTTTAAGTACTTCCCACTCCGTCACCTAACCCCCGAACCCTTCTCTCCCGAATCTCTGGTTTTGTACATAAATTAGGCTATTTCTAGGTTTTTCTTATGTTCCTTTAAAAACATAGGTGGCGACTCTAAACACTCTAAAACAAGTTAGACATCCTAGGATAATTCACCGCTCTAGCCAAGCCGTGGTTCCCCGGGGTATCTACAGTGGCGACTATGCTGGGGACATTAGAGGGTTAAACTTGCGTTTTCATTTTTTTTGGTGTTCTAATTTCTGTTTTCTGGGCATTCTGGTAAAAAGGGTAGGAAGCGCGCGCCTCCGGCCTTCTTGGCCTAACGCGCGCGCGTCCGACCCTTATTATCAGAATCGCCCGCCTTCCTTCTTGTCCTTCAATTTCATATTTCTGTGCTAACAAGTTTCTGCAGGGGAAAGTTACATAATTTGGGACCAGGGCAATCCCCTGAGTCCGCAGTTTCTTCTAACATTCTGACAGGTACCCCAGATGCGCGCGCCTTCCATATTCATTGCGCAATGCGCGCGCTTCCCACATCACTTCCCTGAGGCGCGCGCTTCTGGGCAATTTTCCAGAAACAGAACAGTGCACAGAAAGCAGAACAGAGCAGAATGACAGTGTGTGGGCACCGGGCCTACATACAATTTCTTTTACTTTCTGTTTATTTTTACCGGTCACACGGGTGATTCGGGAGTTGTAAATATGTGCTTATTTGTTTTTTTTTTTATTTATTTCTTTGAAAAAAAAAAAATGTTTTGTCACATGTTAGACCTCACACTACATGCACATATTCTTATCAACTGCTCACTATCGAGTCGCACAAGTCCAACCCCAAACCCGTCGAGGCCCGTCCTAGAAAGTTTCAAGCTCCACTCGACCTTGGCTCTTTCGAAGCGGTAAACCTCAGCCCGTGGCGTAGTTCATGACTACATGCCGGGGGTGACCTTTGAGCCTCATATTCAAGCCGAGCACAAGCCACACAATTCTAGTCTAGGGTCTAACACTCCGTGACTCAAGTCGGTTTTTCATGTATCGAGATTTCCCTAAACTAATGTCTTCAAATCATACATGCCAACTTGTTGTAATGGACGAAATAAAACTCCGCCCCCAAAAGTGGTTATTTTGGACGAAAATAAAAATCCGTCCCCGCATGTATGATTTACTACATTAATTTAGTTTAATCCCAACACATGTAGGATTCACAAGCGTGGTGGAATCCGATGAGTATATGGGACCGCGAGATGGTCTATATACTAGTGTGACGATTCCACTATTTTCCTAGAAACCCCAAAAAGGACCACGTCCTTCCGACTTTGTAAATAATAATAAAAAAAAAAAGAGTCGTTTTTCCTTATGTGGTTGAGTCTTTTTCCTTGTTTGTGGGTTAATTCATTTTATCCAAAAGGTGTTTGTGGGGCCAATCTAAGATCAACCGTGCTCTTTCAATAGGTCCAATGGCTTCCAACGGCAACAACAACAACGGTGGAAATGATTTCGTGTCCAACGAAGGGTTACTCAACGTAATGAAATCAATGGGGGAACAAATAGATAGGATTGTCGAGGATGCCCGCCGTAAAGACAATTTGTGGCAAGCCCGTTTCGATATCGACAAGAGGATTCACAAAGAAGAGGTTTCCGAACTCAAGGCCCGTCTTGATTATGAAAGAAGAATTCACAAAGAAGAGGTTTCCGAACTCAAGGCCCGCTTGCAAGAGCTCACCGACAGCAAAGCAAAGTTCAATGATAAAGCATGCTCAAGTGGCCCGACCCTCAAAAGTTACAAAGGTACCGCCAACAACCGAGTTTTCACTCCTCTCCTAGGAGTAACCCAAGCCGAAGCATTTGAAACTTTGGTGGCAAGTGGAAAGGTCAAGCCTTTGGAGGGGTACAAGCCGAAGACGATACCGAAGAATCATGCACATGGTGAATGGTGCGGCTACCACAAGCATAGTGGCCATACTACCGAAGGGTGCTTCCTTCTCCGAAACATCATCCAAGATTTGTTCGACAAAGGCGAATTTACTGTGGGTGAAGAGCAACCTTTAGAGAGTGCCAATATGCAAGAACTCATCAAAGAAGAATGATTTGGTTTCGAAATGGGGCTTCTACAAGAAATCATGCCACAAGGAGACTACAACGACAATGGGGACTACAACAACAATCTCCGTTTCTCTTTCCCTACCTAGTAGTAGGAATAAGAAAAAAAAAAAAAAAAAAAGAGTCAAAAGTCCTCTTTTGTGTGCATTAATGTTTTCTCTCGTCCCATGTTAAGTGTCGAGTCTTCTTATCAAATAAAAGTCGTTCTTGTCCTTATACACTTTTCCAAGTTGTTCAATCTAATTCTTGGCAAAATGATGAAAAGATGTCTAAACAAGTTTTAGAACAAGGCCATCACTTGAACGCCTAGGGGCTAAACATCGATGCCAACATCAACGACGAAGCCAAGACAAACAAGGTGGAGCAACAATCATGAAGAAGTCAAGCAAAGTTTTCAAAGGGGGATTAAAAAAAAAAAAAAAAAAAAGAAAAGAAAAAAAAAAAAAAGCTCGCTAGGTTGAAATCATCAAATCAACCTAGGCAAAAGTTAGAGCACAAAAAAAAAAAAAAAAAAAAAAAAAAAAATCCCCCTCAATCAAAGAAGTTCACATCAAGATCCACCAACAAAGGACGAAGCAACAATTCCATCCCGAAGAATGGAGAATCCACAAGAACTACGGTGACCTGAGCCTCTACACTGGAGGAACGTAGGCAACCTGCGGGTCCGGTCTCATGCAAGAAAGAAGATATGTTTAGCCCTAGCGCGTTATGGTGATTGGCCTTCATCTCGAACTTGTCAAGACATCTTTGTACGATTCATTTGCCAATGAATTAATCACCAAAAAGATTGAACAACTTTCTTAGATTTGGAATCATTTCGCGTTCCTTGTCGAGGCTAAGGGTTTCTATTCTTTCTGCATACTCCCAATTTCTTGCAATCAAATTGGGGCTTTCCTTCTCTTCTCTCTTAATGACTTACTTGCCTTCGCGAGTCATTCAATTCAATAAAAAATACATGTCAATACTAGGGACACTTCCCTAGTCAAGTCAATGTCACTCACCTTTAGTGACAAGAGGTCTCCACCGCAAAATCACATGTCTTATCTCCTCAGCTAGAGTCAATGCACACTTCCTCATTAATCGAGTCAAAAATGAAGACGCAAAAGAGATGCCCGCTAGATTGAAAACCCGAAAGGGCGGTCTAGGCAAAAAACAGGGTGCATCATAAGAAAAAAAAATGAGAGAGTGAGAGAGAGAAGGGAAAGAGAAATGGAGATCCCCGGCCTCTAAAGAAGACAAGTTCTACATTGAATCTCCTCAGCAAGTCAATTCCCCACCGAGTCAACTTTGGGATTGCAAAAGGCTCGACAAGATATAGCACCGTCAAAGGTTGTCTTGGGTTATCAGCATCATTCTCCAGCAGTGTGCATTTTTTAGTTCATGAAAAGAAGGCCCGTGGTAACCAAGACCCATCCGAGAACAAGCCTATCATAAAAGGGCACGAGGTGGCACAAATAATCCCTAGCTAGTCAATTGGCTTGGGCAGCAAATAGCGACAACATGTGTCTCAGTTTTCAAAGCTTCTTCAAGTATGTGCTTCTAAAGTACGCCAAAAATCTCCCGAGAAATGGAGTAGCTCTTGCCATATCCTCTCATGTTTATTCCCTCACACGAGGACGAGTCACTCTTGCTTTGCTCAACAAATGGTGGCGCCCTAGGGGCTATGTGACTCAAGAACAAGGGATTCTTTTGCTTCATTTGGCAATCAATACGCCCTAGGGGCTATGCTCGAAAAAAAAGATGTGTGAGACTATCCTCAAAGTCTCTCAAAAGGGATGTCAAAAAGCCCTCCTGTCACGTGTGCCCGTGCTCGTTTCCCCAATCAAGGGTGGACCCTTCTCGCAATCAATGATGGCACTCTAGGGGCTACGGTCAAGTCTTAAAGGCTCCCTCGGCAAAGAGCAATTAACTCCCCAGCAGTATCCCCAGCCAAGTCATGTGCAACATTGGAAGCTTCCTCAATTCGGCACCGAAGGTCTCAACGGGCTTCGCAATCTACAATCTTTTGGGCTACAGCATTACAGTAATTCAAGCAAAGGGCAGTATTAGGGCTTCGCGACCGACAGTCTTTTGGGCAACAATAATCAAGCAATGCAATGTGGATTAGTCTTATGGCTCCATGAGAACAATCAAGCTTCAAAGGGTCTCTCAACACTTCAAGTCAAAGGCCTCTTGGTTTTAAATGAAGACTCCGATGTTATGAATGAAGTTGATAATTTTTGTTAGAACTCACAGCGAGATTTTGAAGGAAGTCTTAGAGAAAAGGAAAAAGATTCAATATGCTAAACTCTAATCAAAACAGGGTTATAGCGGGAAATGCCACGGCCAATCCCAATGTTTCTGCAATTCAGCACCCCCTTCTCCAAGATCAAAAGCACAAGGTGCAGCTCAGATAAAGTTGGGCCACAACACTAGTTGCATCCGAAGATCCGTCATTAGTTCAACTCAAGAAGAGTCAAGCAAGCATACTCATTTGAGACTTTATCACGCCAAGACCTTATCCCCCGCGACCTCGACGGCACCGCAAGACATTACTGCATCCTTTGACATAAGCCCTCAGCCATTTGGGTATCGACCACAATGAGGCCATTCATCTCCCCAGAAAGAGCAAGAAGGAGATCTCTATCAAGAATTCTACCAAACGGTACATCCGTTCTCAATGCCGGGCCAATCGCGAGGTAATTTGGGGCTTTACAATGAAAGGTCTTCACATCTCACCATCTACAAGCCCACGACACTTGGGGATTTTCAATCTCTCGAAGCTTGGCATCAACGATCTCCTCTTGGGGCTTGCTCACTACAACAACAAAGGGCGATTTACTCGAATAGGCCAAGAGCTGATTTATCTTGGAGCTATGCAAGTCCCTTAAAATTTGGCATCAAAGGCATTCTAGGGGCTTTACAATCAGCAACCCCTCATCTCGGCATCAAAAGCCTTTTGAAGCCCCATAACCGACAAATCTCTTGGGGCTAGACATCAATCTTCGTTGGGCACACCAGCGACAACAGAATTCAAGCGAGGCAATCCGGACTTCGACTGAACATGACTTGATCTTGGGTTGGCTTCACAAGCACACAATGGTTAAAATGGTTCACCCACGAACTAAAAAAAAAAAAAAAAAAAAAAAAAAAAAAAAATCTTTTCCTCACATGTGTGCATATTCTTTCCTTTCTAATCTAAAAAAAAAAAAAAAAAAAAAAAGATTTTTGTTTTACTTTTTCTCCTTCTATGTGCAAAATTATGTGCTTTGCTCCTAGCCTCTCCTCCAGCGTTCTCCATCATCCTTGAACTACGCTGGTCTGATTCTCTTCAAGGGATACGTAGGCAGCCTTTTGGCACGACCAACCCATCATCCAGAGTACCATCTCGCCAACCCAACATCAAGGGCATTCTCTCATCAACATCTAAAGAATGGACATTCTCCATCAAAGCATCCTCCGCGGACATCGGGAATCCATCTCCACTCAAGCGGCAATGGTAAGTGAAGGTATGAATACATCCGACGCTTTCCTCAAAATCACACCGCACACAAGATCACTCTTTACATTCTTACTTCTCTCTCATTACAAGGGTGTTCCAAAATCTCATCACACCACGAGCACAATTTCTCTCTTCATGCATCTTCTTGCACAAGCACATATATCTGCAAAGCATACACATAACAGGTGCCGCACAGAGCACCAGAATCACCAGGTACCGCACAGAGTACCAGAATCAACAGGTGCCGCACAGAGCACCAGGTGCCGCACAGAGTACCAGAATCAACAGGTGCCGCACAGAGCACTAGGTACCGTACAGAGTACCAGCATCAACAGGTGCCGCACAGAGCACCAGGTGCCGCACAGAGCACCAATTCTGGTCGATGGTGGACCGCTCAAATCACCATACCGCCGCACAGCGCATCAGAATATGCCGCACCGCGCACCAATTCTGGTCGATGGTGGACCGCTCAAATCACCATACCGCCGCACAGCGCATCAGAATATGCCGCACCGCGCACCAATTCTGGTCGATGGTGGACCGCTCAAATCACCATGCCGCCGCACAGCGCATCAGAATATGCCGCACCGCGCACCAATTTTGGTCCATGGTGGACCGCTCAAATCACCATACCTCTTCCATCAGCAAAAGTCGCTCACACATGGAGCGCACTTCTATCATTTGTAATTTCAAATTCCTGCTTTATCGAGTCTTTGTTTTCTCTTGTCGATGTCCTCGGCAGTTGTCTTTCTTTCGTCGACGCGTTTTGCTTCGCAATCCACGTCGCCGAGGGGCTCTGTAGACACCCCGCCTTGGACCTCTCACCCCGATTGCATACATAGTATTTTTATTTAACTTATTTTTATTAATTTCTGTTACTTCGGTTAAGTTCCTAACTGATTCCGTTAGTTTTAGACTAAACTGCATAACAGAATTAATTTTAGAGTCATTTCTGTCATTCTGTCATTTTTACCCGCGGGCGCTTCCGGCACTGCCAGTGAGCCGCGCGCGCGTCCCGCCCCAAAAGCCGGAGCCGCGCGCTTCCCACTTTGGCAGTAACGGATTGCACCTTATTTCCCTCCCTTTTCTTATTTACAAACATCTCTTTCTTGATCACAAACAACCCTTTTTACATCCACATTCATCCCCCCTTTTCTCATTAACTCCCAATCCCACACTTCTAGCCTTTTCATTAAAACAAAATATTTCCTTTTTATTTTATTTGATTTTCTTTTATTTCTTTTATTTATTATTTTATTTATCTTATTTTTGATTGGTCAATTCCATTTCACATGGATGATCATCTTTTCCCTCCATCATTTCCCTCTCTTTTTTACCTATAAAAACCATCATCTTCTACCTTGGAAAGGGACCCCAATTTTTGAGACTTGAACAAAAACTCTACACAAATCATCTCAACAATCCTTCTCTACAAAACACTACACAAAGTGTTTGCACAACATTTTCTCTACAACAACACCATTTTCAAGTCCAAGTTTGAAGTCCTCTTTCCTAAGGTACAACATCTCTTTTCTTCTCTTATTTTATTTGTCTAGTCTTACTAGTATGCAATCTCCATAAAAAGGGATACAACCAAAAGGCCACTTCACTATTGAAGTTTGGCCAATGTTACATCCCAACATTCCAAACTTCATTTAATTTATATTTCATTTCTTAATGTAATCATTTAGCTCTAGTCTAATATGTAACTATTTAGCATTAAATTAATAAAATCATTCTTTTCCCCTTTTTTCTTTACATTATAATTGTTAGCATTGTTAATAAATTGAAGGACATTTAGCATTAGAACACCAATAGTAGCAAGACCCGCATAAGCGGGGCGGAGTGGGTGTTTAAGTACTTCCCACTCCGTCACCTAACCCCCGAACTCTTCTCTCCCGAATCTCTGGTTTTGTACATAAATTAGGCTATTTCTAGGTTTTTCTTATGTTCCTTTAAAAACATAGGTGGCGACTCTAAACACTCTAAAACAAGTTAGACATCCTAGGATAATTCACCGCTCTAGCCAAGCCGTGGTTCCCCGGGGTATCTACAGTTTGTGTCAAAGTACTTGTAGAGACAAAGTACTGAATTGTTCAGTATGCAAGACTCTTAGAGAAGAACTTGCAAAGTCGTCTAATGACAATGTTCTTGGCAAGACTTAGTCTTAGTGGAAGACTAATGAGCAAGAATACATGATTAGGATTC
The DNA here is from genome assembly GCA_026119855.1 of Campanula takesimana. Lineage (NCBI taxonomy): Eukaryota > Viridiplantae > Streptophyta > Magnoliopsida > Asterales > Campanulaceae > Campanula > Campanula takesimana. Next base: position 1,833,354 of record JAOWBW010000031.1, on the reverse strand, counting down.
CATATGCTTCGGCAATTGGATCTATCATGTATGTCATATTATGTACGTAGACGGGATAACTCGTATACTTGGAGTATGATGAGAACAAACTAATCATATCCTAGTGAAAGTCACTAGATAATTGTCAAGAATGTCTTTATGTACTTGAGAAGAACTAAGGATGCATTCTTGATGGTTGTTGACATTGGAGATGATCTAGTAAATGGTTACATAGATGCATGCTTCCACATTGACAAGGTTAATTAAAGATCACAGTATGGACATATGTTTAAAGTAAGTGCTATTAGTTGAAATAGTTCCAAGCAAATACACTATAAATTATTCTACGAATAAAATTGAGTATTTAGTTACAAGAGTTGTAACTAAGGGAGTTGTTTGAATATAGATGTTATTAGTAAAACTAGAAATAGTTTCTAGTACTACTAATCCCATGGACCTTTATTGTGAAATAATGGTTATTGCACAAGTTAAGGTGCCAAAGGGTCATCCATGATCCAAACACACACTCAGACGTTTCCATCTCTACGAGAAATCGTTGATATGGGAAATGTCAAAATATGCAAAATACTTTATGATGATAAAAAGGATAATCTTCCTACATAAGATTCTCCACACAATGTTATGATGGTCATAAGCTAAGCTCAATGGTATAGGATACGCATTGATTGGGCCTAGTTCAAGTGGGAGATTGTTGGAAATTATGCCCTAGGCCTTTGAGAAAGGCCTTATGTTACATCATGTTCTCATTTGTTATGGAGATAACAACCCTGGACTATTATATGTTTACATGTTTATTATAATAGTCCCGTCCCTAGTACTTATGAAGAACTAGTATAAGTTTAATTGATGATCATATGATGATCATGTGTATATGATACAAATTAAGCTTATGGGTACTTGTTAGTGAACACGTACTGGACATGACCCGCTATGAGATTTATGTCATGGTCAGATGTCATAATTAAATCTCATATAGTTATATCATTTATCCTTAGACCTGAGATTATCATAGTCTTCCACATGATGAACATTATGTTTGACGTACTCAAACGCTACCCCTAACCGGGTGGTTATAAAGGCTACGATTGGCATAATTGGATTCATGTAGGGAAGAATGATAAGTCAAGATGGGATTTGTCCCTCTCTCAAGAGAGATATCTGCTTGGCCTCTCGATGAGTGAGATTGATGATAGTGTATGGCCAAAGCCAAATTAATTGAAGTGTTCAATGTCATTTTCTCATATCAATCTACTCGGGATCGAGAAAGCATTGGACAACATAAGTTGACGTGGACCATGGATTATTTCCAATATGATATCGCGTGACAAAAGGATTGTGATATGTTTGTAAGTACCCAAATCTGAAACCAACCAACCTTAGAGGTAATCTTAGGATCATCCAGGGATAAACTGATGAACTAGGACCTCACTAGGATAAACCTAAAATCCCAGGACTGCTTTGGGATTAAAATTAGAAAAATCCAGAAGCTCGCCAGGTTGAGCCGTACGGATGGTTTGGACGCGGGAGGGGCCTAGCCGTACGGCTGGTTTAGGCACCCTCAGTCCCTATAAATTGAGACCCTTGCTGATCATTTCAGGGGGGAGAAAATACAAATTCAGAGGGAAACTCTGCAGGATTTCAATCGAAAACAAACACCATTAAATCTTTGAGTGAAAAAGAGAGGAAGATAGGCCATAACCATCATAGGTGAAGCCTCCTTCTCCCCATCTTCTCTCCATCTCAAAACTCTTTGTTATTGTTCATATTACTTGCTTATTTGCATTTAAAAGCCTTGTCCTTGTCAAGCATTTACATACATTGCAAGTCTTGTCCTTCAAGCACCTTTATTCTTGTTATTCATATCTTGGAACCAAATCATGGGATGATCCAAGGTGCCCTCACATTCTTGTATGTGATCAAGGGTTAAAACCTAAGGGAGACCATGATTTGTTAGTTTATTGTCTTTAAATAGCTTAACGATCCATTTTTATGGTGAAAGCATGTATCTTTATTCTAATAATGTTCATGTTTGGCCATGATGATCATGTTGGGTGATAAAGTCCTAATCTTTATCATCCCAACCTTGATTTAGCCTTAAATCCCACATTTAGGTCATAAAGATTTAATTTTTTTGTCATTTTGTTGTCCCTAAAGGTTTAATCTTGTTAAAGATATCATTTTTGATGATAAAGTTTACATCTTTACTCATCAAAATGGTCTTGGCTCAAAGGCCATTTTCATCACCTTTTTCAATTTTCTCCAATGATTGCCTTAATCACACTCAAATCCATGTATTTGAGGGCCATTTGGTGATTAATGTGCATAGGGATGATTTTAATCAAAGTTTGTTGGTTAACATTCAAACTGAAAGTAAACAGATCAGTCCAGTTTCAGCAGAATACTCTGTTTCTGCCTGAAACTGGACAATTTCTGGACAAACTGTAAAATCCCCGGGAAGACCCCTCCTAGCCGTACGGCTAAGTTGGGTCAGAGGGACTTTTTTTCCTTTCTGTCTTGTTTTGTCAATGTTTATGCAAATAAACCCTTTTTCCTCTGTTAAAATCAATAACCAGTTAAAACTACAGTTTTCCATTAAAAACAAACACACACACATGCACTTTTCGTTAACAAACATAAGGGAGACTCGGCTTTGTCCGAGGCGACTTGGGTGACGTAAAACTCTTCCCAAGTCGTAACCTGACCTCCGAACTCTTAAATCTCTAACCATTTTCATTTGTTGGGTTAAAAGTTAACAAATGTGGCGACTCCGTTAAATTTGTTTAGTTCACGTGTTTGGCTTTACTTCCTTTGGGAGAGACCGTCGTGTTCGCCGGTATCCGAGGGGGGAGGATCCTTACAGTGGTGACTCCGCTGGGGAATAAAGTGTTTCCAAACTTCTTTTTAGAATCTTTGGGAATGCTTTTGTGTGGGTCAAACTCCCATCCCCGTTTGTTGACTTTGTGCTTATTTTGTGTGTGTTTTATGTTTCTGTTTTGATTTCTGGGAGTAAGACTGTTCTGGAAATTCAAATAAACTGGGGCTTGATGATCAGAAGCTGAAAGTTTGCAAAAAATATTGGATCTCCTGCTCTAGCCGTACAGCTAGTTTGTCTGGGCCCACAGAATGTTTCAAATTAACAATTTTGTGCAGGGCAGAAACATTCTGATGGTCCCCTTGCTTCTTCTGGTCCAGGTTCCAATTTACAGCCTCTACTTGTGCACTTTCACCTTCTTTTCCTTAGCCAAAATTGGATTTTTAAAGTCTTGGTCATGCACAACTTTTTTGGACATAAAATTGGGTTTTCAAAGCCTTATTGTGCATGATCCCTTTTCATAAAGTTTTGGTCTTCAAAATCTTTTGCTGTGCACAACCTTGTTTCATAAATGATTTTCAAAAGGTATTTCCTTGTTGTAAAGATTTTGGTTTCAATACCTTTGGTTGTGCACAATCTTTTCATGCACAAATTTTGGTTCTTGCTTGTTAATATGTTTGTTTACTTGCTTGTGCAAAATACTTGTTCATCTTTCTTGTTCATACAATGCTCATGATATTAAAACGGACCGAAAATTTCTATTTTGACTCAAAAGGGAACATAGAAGGCTTCACACAACGCGCACTTGACCTTGTGCACGTTCCAAAAACCCTTTAAACCCGGGATGGATGCCACGATGCAGCTTGATTGGTGGTCTTGTGCCCTTCTCGCGCGCACGGGTCCATTCCACCTCCCCTTCCGAGCCGAGTCAACCACACATGTCCGTGACACACAAATACCGTGACCTTGGTTGGTTTTTGGTCTAGCGCAAGTCATCACGTCCTTAATACGTGTCCAAACGCTAATTATGGCCAAGTTAACGACCGAGTCACGACTCCTCATAAAAGCGAGTGTGACCAAGGTCATCTTTGACCTGGTCCTTGACTTATGCGTTAATTCCAACCATAATTAACCGAAGTCATGTATTAAGGATAGGTTGACACCGCGTCATTAAGCTCTAATTATTGATCCGTCCTAATCATTTTTAAGCCCAAGGCTAAGGCCCGAAATCCCTCATTAAAATGGGGTCATGCCGGAATTTTGATAAGGCATTAAGTCAATCTTAACCTTAACCGGGGCTTACATATGATAAGAATGGCTCAGACATTGGCGTTTTGCGACACACTAGACCCTAGGTTTAGTTCTTTTGGTCGGTGGAAGCCACGTGCCCTATAGGACCCTTGCCCGGGATTGTCCGTCCTTGGGAGTGTGCAATACAGGTGAAATACGAGGGTCTATAGACGTAGTGATGGCCTCCACTGATCCAGGGTTAGATTAGTCGCGAAAAATAAGTGAAATCTTTTCCAACCTATTAAGGATAAAAGATGTTTTAAGTAAACAGGAACAAAAATGATAAATAAAGACATTAATCTTTCATGTTGCATGAGCCTAAGCCTCTCCCCCAAACACTAGCCCAAGATGATACCCGAGTCTGAAAAGTACCTCCTTCTCCTCCGCAGCTCGGAAGAAGTGGGTCAGAGTTCCGGGTCGCCGTTTGGTTAGTGCCGAGTCCGACAGTTCATCAGCAGCTTCACTTAGGTTTCTCCGAATGAAAAGTCCGGTAGGAAGTAGTAGCGGGGGTGATAACACGGTTAATCCCAATGGGCTCACCAGGGAAGAATTGGTACAAGCTTTGGAGGCCGCCAGGGCCAGGGAAGAAAACGTCAGAAAGCATCAGGAAGATATGCAGAATATGGTTGTGGAGGTCATGAGACAGAGAGGGATATCCGTTATGTTTGAAAATGATGGAGGCCTTGTAGAGATCACTGATGAGGAGGAGTTTGAAAATGTGCAACCCCAAGGATATAACCAAGTTCCTCCTCCCAAAAATTAACCTGATGTGGTGACCTCACGTCCCGCATACCAAAACACCATTCACCAAGGTGCGCCCACCATCCAAGCTCCTTTTATCCCTCCGGGCGTTTTCCCCACATATCCACCCGCATTCAACCCATATGGTCCAATCCCAACGAGCTGAACACCCTTGGCTCCAACCACCGCCGGGTTACCACCCCTAGCTTTGCCAATTGCTTCCCAAGGGATACCGTACCCATTTCAATATCCGGCGGCACAAACCTCCAAGGCCATTCCGCCATGCATCCCAACCAGTACTCAGGGATATGCGTATGTCTACACCCATGCACCACCTCAAAATCTTCCTCTGGTAATACCTTCGACCACCGTGCCTCCAATAGTAATGCCAGTGACAACCCAAACCATGGTATCCATCAACTCTAGCCTGCACGTGGACCCTCAAATGGGATAGTTGGTAGAGAGGCTGAAACAGATGGAGGTTGCGAGGGAATAAACCAGAAGAAGTTCACCTCGGGAATCACCGACCCCGATAAAATTTTCCCTCTTCCTCACCGATTCAAAATGCCGGAGATTGACAAGTTTGATGGAACCGCTTGCCCCCAGACTCACCTCAATGCTTACACCTTGGCAGTGAGGGCGAAGGGTTGCACTGTACAACAAATGGCTGACCACTTCCAATTGTCTTTGAGAGGAAATGCACTCAAATGGTTCTTTAACCTAAAAGACGAGTCTCGGGTCACATGGGACCGGATCAAAGAAGCTTTCCTTACCAAGTACCGGTCTAAATTAGAGTGGGAAACCAATCGTACCGACTTGCAAAGCACCCTGCAAAGAAATGATGAACCTGTAGACACCCCGCCTTGGACCGCTCACCCCGATTGTACATTTGATCTTGTGTTTCTCCCCATTTTAAGTGTTTCTCGTTAGTTTCTGTCACTTCCGTTAAGTTCCTGACTGACTTCGTTAAGTCGAGGGACTAAACTGAATAACAGGGCTGATTTTCTAGTCCATTCTGTCAAAATTTCCTTCTCTGAGTCGCGCACCTCCGACAAGAGGAGCCAGGCGCGCGCGCCTCCCGCCCCCAAAGTAGGAAGCGCGCGCCTCTGGGCGTCAGATACAGATTTCTAGCCAGGATTCTCTCCCTTGCTCAATTTACAGGATTTTGCCCGGGAAGGATTTCTTGGTGACTGAGTTTTGGCACCAAAAACACCTCTCTTTCACCTATAAAAACCTCTCTTTACCTCCATTTTCAAGGACCGAAAAACCTTAGACCTTGGACCTTGGATCTTTTACTCAAAAATCTTACATTTTCAACAAAGAAGCCAAATTTCTTACCTTCAAGGCATTTCCAAAGGCATTCATCAAGAAGTGTTTGAAGTCTCTCAAAGACTAGGTAAAAACCATTTCCTTCCTCTTCTCGACTTCATCTCTTTTCTCTTTCTTTTTGTTTTATCAAAGTGCAATCACCCAAATCATTTTGAGACATGACTCTAATGATCACCTCATCTCATTGAGGTTGGTTAAGGAGTTATCTCCTACATTCCAAACTCTATTTTAAACCCCATTTTATAATTTAAAGAAGAAGAAGAAGAACATTGTCATTCATGTAGATTTTGATCAAGCAAGACCAACTTTAGTTGGGCAAGATGGGTGTTTCGATACTTCCCATCTCGTAATCTAACCCCCGAACCTCAAAACAAAGAATCTCTGTTTTCGTAATCAAACTTAGGCTATTATCGATAGGTTTTTCTTATGTTCCTCAAAACATAGGTGGCGACATTAAACAATCTAAAACAAGTTAGACATCCTAGGAAAATTCACCGCTCTAGCCAGGCTGTGGTTTCCCGGGGTATCTACAGTGGCGACTCTGCTGGGGACGTTTGAGGGTTAAACTTGCATTCTGGTCAAAATCTACATCTTTTCTAGGCATTCTGATTCCTGATGGGGGAGGCGCGCGCTTCTGGCCTCTTCAGCCTAAGGTGCGCGCATCTCGCATCAAGGACCAAAATCGCCCACTTCTTCATGTTCTTCATCTTGTTCTTCTGCTATTCTGCACTAATCATTTCTGCAGGGGTTACAATATGAACATAGGACCAGGGCAATCCCCTGAGTCCAAAATCTGACAATCTGACAGGTGTGACCAGAAGCGCGCGCCTCCTAATAGCATTGCGCCATGCGCGCGCATCCCGTATCAGCACTCAGAGGCGCACGCTTCTGGGTTGGTTCCCAGAACAGAAACAGGTTTCAGTGACTGAGCAGAACAGTGGGGTGTGGGCACAGTTGCCTGCATCAGAACAGAATTGAACCCTCGGACTGTTTTAATTTTGTGTTTTATTTACCGGTCACACGGGTGATTCGGGAGTTGTAATTTATGTGCTTATGTGTTTTGTTTGTTTTTCTTTCTTTTTCAAAAAAAAAATAAAAAATTTTTTGTCACTTGTTAGACCTGACACTACATGCACATATTCCTATGAACTGCTCACTATCGAGTCGCACAAGTCCAACCCCAAACCCGTCGAGGCCCGTCCTAGAAAGTTTCAAGCTCCACCCGACCTTGACTCTTTCGAAGCGGTCAACCTCAGCCCGTGGCGTAGTTCAAGACTACATGCCGGGGGTGACCTTTGAGCCTCATATTCAAGCCGAGCACAAGCCACACAATTCTAGTTAGGGTCTAACACTCCGTGACTCAAGTCGGTTTCCATGTACCGAGATTTCCCTAAACTAATGTCTTCAAATCATACATGCCAACTTGTTGAAACGGACGCAATAAAAATCCGCCCCCAAAAGTGGTTATTTTGGACGAAAATAAAATTCCGTCCCCGCATGTATGCTTTACTACATTAATTTAGTTTAATCCCGATACATGTAGGATTCACAAACATGATGGAATCCGATGAGTATATGGGACCGCGAGATGGTCTATATACTAGTGTGACGATTCCATTATTTTCTTAGAAACCCCAAAAGGGATCCATTCCCTCCGACTTATATATATATAAAAAAAGAGTATTTTCTTATGTGGTTCGAGTCGTGTGCCCAACTGTGTGTTCTAAGCCTCTTCGTGGACCGCAAGTGCTACTCAAGACTGACAAGGGCCTCTTCTGCAATATAGGTTCAATTGGTACTTACAGAGTCTACCGGGATTCGGCAAATCGGTTAGTCCGTGAAGAGATCACTCCAACAGCTCCTACATCAACCATGACCGGCAGCAGCAACACCATGTCTCTCGAACAGCTCTCAACCATGGTCCAACTCCTCCAAGAGCAAGTCTCCACCCTTAATAAGGAGGCACAAAGCAATGACGACATTTGGCAATCCCACCTCGACAGCCAAAGGGAGGCCCACGAGGCCGAGATGGAGCTAATGAAAGAAAAGCTCACTAATCTTGCCAAGGGGAAGAACAAGAATAATGATGATGAATCCGAATGGACCGAGGGTTTGTTCAAAAGTCCTTATGTCAACACCCGCACCAAGAAAATGGGAGAGGCAAGTTCCGAGAACAATAAGCCCAAAATGGTGGATTCTATCATGGCCTACATCGACCAAAAATTCAATGGGCTCAACATGGGGAAAGGCTCCAACACAAGCCTTTATCAATCATCCATCCTCATGAGTACTATGGACGCTCTTCCTGATAAGTTCAAGATGCCCGACATAAGCAAATTCAAGGGCAACTCTTGTCCTATGGCTCACATTGAGACTTATATTTGGGCAATGGTTCCGAAGAAGGTCTCCCCCAAGGTGATGGCTCAATGCTTTCCTCTCACTCTCGAGGGGGCGGCAAAAGATTGGTATGCTACTCTCCCGCTCACTGTCCGTCTTGATTGGGACTCCGCCATACTTGCCTTCAAGAACCAATACCAAGGCAACACCACTCACCGGCCCACAAGGAAAGAGCTCGAGAATACCACTCAAAGAGACAACGAGTCCTTCATTGACTTCACAAGGAGATGGAATGACAAACTCTCTGAAATTGTTGAGAGGCCGAACACAAAAGAGCAAATGGACATCTTTCTCAAGTGTCTCAAGATTGATCTCCGCACCCACCTAAGTGGGGCTTGCTACTCCGACTTCTCCCAAATGTATGAGGCGGGGGTACGCATGGATGACTTGCTCAAGGAGATTAAGAAGGCCACTCCTACTTACCGATACAAGGCCGCTTCCAACTCCACAAAAGAGGCCTCGGTCAACGCCGTCACTATCGATAAGGGGAATTACAAAAAGGTTCCTCCACCCCAAGGGAAGAAGTCCCGAAATGACCATGTCTACACGCCTCTCCAAGGCATGACTCAAACTGAAGTGTTTGAAGTCCTCAAAGCAAAAGGTCAAGTCACACCCGTGCAAGGGCACTAACCCAAGACGGTCCACCCCAATCATGCTCACCACAAATATTGTGGCTACCACCAATATAGTGGCCACACCACCGAGGATTGCTTCGTTCTCCGCAATGTCATTCAAGATCTCATAGACAAGAAAGAATTTGTAGTGACTAATGGCGAACATGTCAATGTAATAGAGATAGGAGAACTCGAGGGGACCACCCATTCAATCCCAATTGTGAATGGGGGCCCTAATGTTATGAATAAACTTGACAATTCTTGTTATGTTGTAACTTACGATGAGGTAATGAGGGAAGTACTAGAGAATAGGAAAAAGAAGCAAGATGGGAACGTCAACATGCTAACTCGATCCGGTCGAGTCATAGCAAGCAACCCTTCCACTTCCGCACCAAGCTCCTCTTCTCAAAGGCCGCAAGCTCACGATACTCCCGAAGATCCTCTACTTATCCAACTCAAAAAAACTCAAGCCAACATCTCTATTTGGGACCTCATTGCATCCTCAAAGAAACACCAAGATCTTGTCATCCGCAATCTCGGTGATACATCAGTTTCTCCCGATACTACTCCCGAGGACCTCACGGCAATGATCGGTCACATTCATTTCGGCAACGTCATCACCTTTGCCGATATGGACCTTCCACCATTTGGTTCCGACCACAACGAGGCTATTTACCTCAAGGTACGAGCAAGGGGGAGGCCCATCTCAAGAGTTTTAGTGGAAGGTGGTTCCCCACTCAACCTCATGCTTGGCAGAATCATGGGCATACTGGGGCTTAAGGATTCCGATTTGAAGCCTTCTACTCAAGTAATCCGAGGTTATGACAGCACCGCCCGTACAGTCATGGGCATGATCGAAATAGACATTGAGTTTGGGAGCATGGTCATGTCCGTTCCATTCCAAGTGCTTGACATCCCGGCCTTGTTCAACTTACTTTTGGGTCGACCATGGATTCACAGTTCTAATGCCGTCCCGTCAACTCTCCATCAATGTGTCAAGATCCGAAATGTCGATGAAATAGTGACTGTCATGGCCGAAAACGACACTATCCACAGAAAAGGTGAGCCCGTCCACCAAGTTCAGCATGGTTTACCAGACTCCACTCTCTCCGGCGTCTCAATCAACGCCATTGACAAAGAAGGGGGAAACGGATCATGGACCCCCAACAACCACAAAGTCCTCCGCATGATGAGGAATATGGACTACTTCCCTGGTTTAGGCCTAGGGAAATATCAACAAGGAATCCTACATCCTGTGCAAGTCCCTTTTGTCAAGAACACCTTCGGTTTGGGGTACGAGCCTTCCAGAGAAGACTTGAAACAAGAGCAAGCAATCAAGAACGAAAAGGCCCGAGCTCGTAAAGAAGGCCCTCGTTATGAGGTCCCTAATCTAAGGCCTTACCGCAAGACGTTGAATAGCTATTTTGTCTGCCAAGGGGAAGACGTTCCATACATGATCTTTCCCGAGCCATGGGTTAACAATAAGGGTGTCAAAAAGCCCGGTCTCGAAATCTTCTCCGATTGTGAGATCCAGAAATCCGAAAGGGAACCAACTCCCATGTCGCCCCGTGAATGGTGGGGAAGGAAGGTGACTATAGAGTCCAAGACAGAAATCACCGTGGGGGAAGAACTGACAAATTTAGCCTCCATGTTCGAAGAGCTTGCCATAATGAATGAATGCCAAGTCAACGCCATCCATGGCACCGTCACCATAAACGAGACTATCAGTGAGATCCCGCCAAGCTCCGAGTCGATCAACAATTGGTATTCAATGAAAGGGCCCGTGGTATCCGAAGAATTCTTAGTCCAAGAAATGGGTTGCATACCCCGCACAACAACAAAGGAAGAGCGGCTCACACTTACTTTCGAGTCCGAGAGTGTCTCTAATACCCTCACCCAAGAAGATTTGGAAGCCATAGCCGAGCGTGTGTTTCCTTTCTTTGCTAATGAAAAATTTGATATTTCTGAGTACCCTGAGATTGCAAACATCATAAATGATGAATTAACTAATAATGAACTTAATGAACAAGTTAATAACGATTCAAATTATGATGAAATAGACCACGAAAACACAACATACTTAAATGAACTTGCTCAACAAGTCCGTAGTCATGGTGAAAATGGTCCAAAGGCTGACGAAGAATTGCATGTTGTTAATCTGGGTACCGAAGAAGAACCAAGAGAGACTAAGATCAGAAGCTTCTTCAAGGGGGACGACAGAGACAGATTGACTGCACTACTACGGGAGTTCGTGGATGTGTTCGCATGGTCATACAAAGACATGCCGGGTTTGGACAGAAAGGTAGCGGAGCACAGAATTCCGATCAGAGAAGATGCCAAGCCGGTAAAACAGAAGCTCAGAAAGATCAAGCCAGAATGGTCTCTGCAAGTCAAAGAAGAGATCGAGAAGCTCCTCAGTGTGGGTTTTATCAAGGTTATCGAGTATCCGACATGGTTAGCCAACATCGTGACAGTCAGAAAGGCAAACGGCAAGGTTCGAGTTTGTGTGGACTTCCGAGATTTGAACAAAGCTTACCCAAAGGATGATTTTCCACTCCCTAACATCGACATGCTGGTTGAATCCACTGCTGCCTATGAGGTTCGCTCATTCGTGGATAGGTTCGCTGGGTACAATCAGATTCTCATGGCCGAAGAAGATCAACATAAGACAGCCTTCACAACACCGTGAGGTACCTTTTGCTACACAGTCATGCCATTTGGGTTAAGAAACACTGGGGCTTCCTACCAAAGATCCGTGACAGACTTGTTCCACGATATGATTCACAAAGAAATCGAGGTCTATGTGGACGACATGATCATTCACTCCAAAGGGACCGATGGTCAACATTTAATCGATCTCCGCAAGTTCTTCGAAAGGCTTCGTCAACACAAGATGAGGCTCAACCCTGCAAAGTGCAGGTTCGGGGTCCGAGGCAAAGTTCTTTGTTATATAGTCACTGAAAGGGGAATTGAAGTAGATCCTTCCAAAATCAAGGCAATCATTGACATGCCTCCTTCAAAGACGCAGAAAGAGATCAAAGGTTTCATAGGCAGACTGCAATACATCAGTCAGTTTGTGCACCAACTCACTTCCATGTGCGAGAAAATCTTCAAGCTACTCAAGAAGAATGTGGCTCTAGAATGGACCGACACGTGCCAAGAAGCCTTCGACCAAGTGAAGCATTACTTGACGTGCCCTCCTGTTCTAGTTCCACCGCACAAGGAGAAACCTCTTTTGCTCTATCTCACTGTCAATGATGAAGCCCTAGGGGCTATGTTAGCACAAGAGCAACGAGAGTCCACAAAGGAGAATGCCATTTACTTTGTCAGTCGCCGATTCCAAGGAGGCGAAAAGAACTACTCTGTCTTAGAGAAGTCATGTGCAGCATTGGTTTGGGTCACTCAAAAGCTCAAACACTATATGGAAGCTTTTCCGATCAAGCTAGTAGCAAAGGTGGACCCGCTTCGCTACATCTTTGAGAAGCCTTTCATGTCAACAAGAATAGCTAAATGGTACTTCATGCTCGCCGGCTATGATATCACTTACGTCACACTAAAATCCGTCAGGGGGAAAGTGTTCAGTGACCAGCTTGCCGAATTCCCATGTGACGAAGTGAAGGGGGAAGACGTACAGTTCCCCGACGAGCACTTAATTTGTACTGCAACCGAGGAAAATAAGTGGCAACTTTTTTTCGATGGAGCCGCCAATAAGCACGGTTTTGGTATAGGAGTATTGCTTGTCGATCCAAAAGACATCTACACTCCCATCGCCATCCGTCTGGAATTCGAAGTTACCAACAACATTGCCGAGTACGAAGCATGTGTAGCAGGGCTCGAAGCAGCTCTCGAAAGAAACGTCACGGAACTAGAAGTATTCGGCGACTCTTTGCTCCTTATCAATCAGCAATCGGGTAAATAGCGAACCCAAGACCCGACTCTCCAATAGTATGGTCAACACCTTGAAGAATTGGTTGAACAATTCCAAGAGATCACTTTCAACTACCTGCCAAGGGATAAAAATCGCTTCGCCGATGCACTGGCCACTATAGCTTCATTAGTCGAAATGCCCAAAGGGAAAATGGTGAAGCCTTTTAAAATTGCCCGAAGGAACAGTCCGGCGTACTGCACGAGTATCGAGATCAACGAGGTCCAAACAAACTCTCATTAGTATTCGGATATCATGAATTTCCTCAAAGATGGCACTTATCCCGAGAATAGCAATAAGAAGTCTCAAGCAGCTCTGCAAAGGCTAGCCTCTCGGTACGTACTGATTGGGGACCGAGTCTATAAAAGGCACCACGACGGGATCAATCTCTTATGCGCCAATGAGGCCGTAGCTCAAGAGATAATGTGTGAAGTGCACGAAGGAGAGTGTGGACCCCACATGAATGGATTTATGCTGGTCAAAAAGATACTCCGCATTGGTTACTATTGGAGCACTATGGAATGAGACTGTATCGAGAAGGTCAAAAGGTGCGCCAAGTGCCAATTCCACGCTAATCTGCAACACGCTCCACCCTCAAAACTTTACAACATGGTGTAGATACCCCGGGAAACCACGGCTTGGCTAGAGCGGTGAATTATCCTAGGATGTCTAACTTGTTTTTAGAGTCGCCACCTATGTTTTGAGGAACATAAGAAAAACCTATAGATTGTAGCCTAAGTTTGATTACGAAAATAGAGATTCTTTGTTTTGAGGTTCGGGGGTTAGATTACGAGATGGGAAGTACCGAAACACCCATCTCGCCCAACTAAAGTTGGTCTTGCTTGATCAAAATCTACATGAATGAAAATGTTCTTCTTCTTCTTCTTTAAGTCATGAAAAGGGGGGATTTAAAATAGGATTTGGAATGTAGGAGATGACTCCTTAACCAACCTCAATGAGATGAGGTGATCATTAGAGTCATGTCCCAAAATGATTTGGGTGATTGCACATTTGATTAAAGTAAAAAAGAGAGAGAGGAGATGAAGTAGAAAAGAAAGGAAAAGATGGACTTTTACCTACAATTTGAAGAACTTCAAATGTTGCTTAATGAGATCCTTGGAGAACCTTTAGAAAGTGATTTTTTTGTCTCGTTTTCGATCCTTCAAAATGGAGGTAAAGGGAGGTTTTTATAGGTGAAAGAGGGGTGTTTTTGGTGCCAAAACTCAGTCACCAAGAAATCCTTCCTGGGCAAAATCTTGTAAATTGAGCAAGGGAGGGAATCCTGGCCAGAAATCTGTAACTGACGCCCAGAGGCGCGCGCTTCCTGCCTTGGGGGCGGGAGGCGCGCGCGCCTGGCTCCTCCTGTCGGAGGCGCGCGACTCAGAGAAGGCAATTTTGACAGAATGGACTAGAAAGTCAGCCCTGTCATTCAGTTTAGTCCCTGGACTTAACGAAGTCAGTCAGGAACTTAACGGAAGTGACAGAAACTAACGAGAAACACTTAAAATGGGGAGAAACACAAGATCAAATGAGCAATCGGGGTGAGCGGTCCAAGGCGGGGTGTCTACACATGGTCACACCTTGGCCTTTCTCTTGTTGGGGGATAGACATCATCGGTAAAGTCTATCCTGCCGGAAGCAATGGGTAGTCATTCGTCCTAGTGGCCGTCGATTACTTCACAAAGTGGGTCGAAGCACAAGCCTATCGGACCCTCAACGCCAAGAAAGTAGCCGAATTTGTAAAGATTAATATCATGTGCCGATACGGCGTGCCTCATGAAATCATTTCCGACAACGGCTCTCACTTTGAGAAGGAAATGGATGCACTTTTGGTAGAATACAAGATCACCAAGCACAAGTCATCTCCTTACCGTCCCCAAGCAAATGGCGCGGTTGAAGCAGCAAATAAAACCATCGAGACCATCGTCAAGAAAATGGCCTCAACAGGAAGGGATTGGCCCGAGAAGCTACCATTAGCATTGTGGGGCTACCGCACATCAATACGGTCCGCAACAGGAGAAACTCCTTATGCATTAGTCTATGGTTCTGAAGCCGTACTCCCTATCGAACTTAAAGTCCCATCTCTACGGGTCCTCAAGAATCAAGTCAACGAGGTCAACTGGATGCAAAGTCGATACGAACAGCTAGCCTTACTCGACGAGAAAAGGCTAAGAGCACTCGAACGCACAAGGGCGTATCAGCAAAGGGTGGCAAGAGCTTTCAACAAAAAGGTGAAGCCTCGAAACATCAATATGGGAGATTTGGTCTTAAGACAACATCCTCCTAATGCCATGAATCCCCTGGGGAAATGGGGACCCCGATGGATCGGTCCGTACGTGGTCAAAAAGATACTAAGCGGCGGTGCAGTCCGGCTTGTGGATTTAGATGGTGACCAGCTGCCAAAGGAGGTCAACCTCGACAATCTCAAGAGGTTCTATGCTTAATAAACAAAGACCATTAAAAAAAAATAAAAAAAAATCGCTCGCTAGGTTGAAAACCCGCAAGGGCGGCCTAGGAAAAAATTAGAGCACGTGCAAAAAAGAAGCCCGCTAGATTGAAAACCCGAAAGGGCGGTCTAGGCAAAAAACAGGGTGCACACACAAAAAAAAAAAGTGGTCTTTGTTTGTTTGAACTACGGAGACCTGAGCCTCCCAACTGGAGGAATGTAGGCAACCTTCGGGTGCGGTCTAAAACATATCAAAAATACCTAATTCACTTCAAATAACAAGATGCAATTCTTATTCATTCAATGAATTATTCAAACCATTACAACGGATTTATTTAGCAACAAAAGACATCAAAATATTAAATCCTAAAACAAAGTGGTCTAATTGCAATCTCTTAGGGTACTAAGAAAAATCCAACTTTCTCTTAGCCTTCAAAGGACCACCCGATCGTCTCTCAATCCTATTCTTCTTGGATAGCGGAGGAGCACTGATACGCACCGAAACCTTCTGTGTTGCGGCACGTCTCTTGGCATAAAAGTCATCCAAAGAAGTACCAAAAGGGTCAGCAAGAATGTTACTCGAATCAGCAGCAGCCTCCCTATATCTCAAAGCGCTGCTAGGCTCAAAACCCTTTCCCAACAACTCGGCACGAAGCACATCGACCCAAGTGATGCCACGGTAAAGGGTACCAAACAAATAATCCAAGTAGCTCTCGGGAAGGAAGACACTCCCCCGATACAAAGGAGCAAAAGCCCAACGGTTGCGATCATCTCCCCAAGCCGACTGAAGTTCACTCGAGAAGTCCGGACCCATGTAAGCAACTGGACGAAGCATTCCACCCCTCGGAAAAAGAATCATCTGTTGGCGACCAAACTACCACAGAACCCGCTCTGGATGGTAAAATGACGAATCTCTCAAGCCGGGTACAACCACGTGCTGAAAACCAAGAGTCCATTCCACAAAAGGACGAAGACCCCAAGAAGGAGGGCACCACTCAATATCGACGGTTACCCGAGAGGCAAAGAATTTCTTCCAACCATCTTCGGATAAATCCCGGATCAATAACTTCCTCCTATGAACAGCAAAAGGAGACAAATCACCATCCGGGGAATAAATCTTGAAGTGTTCTCGGAGCCATATGGTCAAGAGCAAAGGGCTTCCCCGACACATCTTGTCCGTCCTATGTAACTCATCAAGGCCGTGCAACGTCTCCCCTACGATAAGAGGGATTATACTAAATTGTTGCTCCTTGGCTTGCAAAATAATCTCAGCCAAATGCGCATCCGCAGTCCCGAAGGGTGTGACAAACAGTACTTCACTAAAGAGACAAGCGGCCATGGCATTCCTCTTGAAAGATTGAACCGCCGGATCCTCCGAGTGTAAACTGAAGAACATCGGCAACTCAGTTATGTCAATCACAGTACCGTGCAACATCTTCCTCACGTCCTCAACAGGGAGATTCAGTAACTCAACCCAAGAGTCAATGGCACCACGGTGATATTTAGGGACGGCAATCCGACCGGCCAACGGCATGCCAAGGATGGCCCCGAAATCATCAACAGTCGGCACCATTTCATTAGCTAAAAATTTGAAGGTATGGCTATCGCAATCCCAGAAAGCCGCGGCAGCTCTCAACAAATCCCAATCCGGCTTCAACGTCCGCAAAGTGAAAAGAATTCGGAACCCGAAGTATTTAATGAAGGCCTTCTTAGGATGGGTCTTGAAAGAATACACAAGAGTGCCCAAGTCCTTTTCATACTCACTAACAACCTTGGCATCAAGGGCAAAAGAATTGGAAGCCATGGAAAATATTGATCACAAGCAGAGTTAAGCAATAATATGATGTTCAGAAGTGGCAGAAAGGAGCTGTGAGAATCAAGTGGTCGAACAGAAGATGATATTATAGCTGTTGGGGGTTCTTTTGGCCAGCAAATGTCAAGCCCGGAATTCTGCCTCCCAAACGCGCGCGCCACCCGCCAGCGGTCTGAAATGCGCGCTCGTCCCAAGCCTACAAAGGAAAGCGCGCGCCTCCCAAGTCTAAATCACTTCAAGAAAAGGCCTTGTCAGAGATCTCCAGCTTAAATCAAGGCACAGCCCCTGTCCTCGGACACCCAGTTGGGCACACATTATTCTGGTCCGCCCCTAAGGCATGTCAAAAATTGAAAGTAGGATAGAAACTCCCACTCAAAAGTAGGATGTCCTCCTCCGGATTCCAAACTCCCTAAGTTCTGTCACGGGTGACATACCCCCCTCAAGGGTCAATCTCAACATTTCATCCCCAGCAGGAACATTTTCTGGTCGCGGTCAACTGTGCCCGCACCCCACAATTCAAAAAGTCAAGTGTGACTCCAAGTGGCACGAGACTTCAAAGCAATACCTCATCAACGAATTTCCCTAACGGATTCGTCCTCTTCAAAGGTTCACTAACGGCCTCCTCAAAGGTTCACTAACGGCCTCTCCAAAGGTTCACCAACGGCCTCATCAACGAATTTCACTAACGGATTCGTCTTCAAAGGTTCACTAACGGCCTCTCCAAAGGTTCACTAACGGCCTCTCCAAAGGTTCACCAACGGCCTCTACAAGGGCTCACTAACGGCCTCATCAACGGATTTCACTAACGGATTCGTCTTCAAAGGTTCACTAACGGCCTCTCCAAAGGTTCACTAATGGCCTCTCCAAAGGTTCACCAACGGCCTCTACAAGGGCTCACTAACGGCCTCATCAACGGATTTCACTAACGGATTCGTCTTCAAAGGTTCACTAATGGCCTCTCCAAAGGTTCACTAACGGCCTCATCAACGGATTCGTCCTCTTCAAAGGTTCACTAACGGCCTCCTCAAAGGTTCACTAACGGCCTCCTCAAAGGTTCACTAACGGCCTCTTCAAAGGTTCACTAACGGCCTCATCAACGGATTTCACTAACGGATTCGTCTTCAAAGGTTCACTAACGGCCTCCTCAAAGGTTCACTAACGGCCTCATCAACGGATTTCACTAACGGATTCGTCTTCAAAGGTTCACTAACGGCCTCCTCAAAGGTTCACCAACGGCCTCTTCAAAGGTTCACTAACGGCCTCCTCAAAGGTTCACTAACGACCTCTCCAAAGGTTCACTAACGGCCTCTCCAAAGGTTCACTAACGGCCTCGTTCAAAAGGTTCACTAACGGCCTCATTCAAGATATTCAGCCGGCAGGTCCACCTAACGGATCATGCCACCCCCTCTATCAACAAAAGCCGCTCACACAGGGAGCGCACCACTCTCTCTCGTAATTTCAAATTCCTACTTTCATCGAGTCTTTGCTTTTTTTTTTCTTGGTGATGTCCTCGGCGGGTGTTTTTAACTTTCATCGACGCATTTTGCTTTGCAATCCACGTCACCGAGGGGCTCTGTAGACACCCCGCCTTGGACCGCTCACCCTGATTGCACATTTGATCTTGTGTTTCTCCCCATTTTAAGTGTTTCTCGTTAGTTTCTGTCACTTCCGTTAAGTTCCTGACTGACATCGTTAAGTCCAGGGACTAAACTGAATAACAGGGCTGACTTTCTAGTCCATTCTGTCAAAATTGCCTTCTCTGAGTCGCGCGCCTCCGACAGGAGGAGCCAGCGCGCGCGCGCCTCCCGCCCCCAAAGCAGGAAGCGCGTGCCTCTGGGCGTCAGTTACAGATTTCTGGCCAGGATTCTCTCCCTTGCTCAATTTACAGGATTTTGCCCGGGAAGGATTTCTTGGTGACTGAGTTTTGGCACCAAAAACACCTCTCTTTCACCTATAAAAACCTCTCTTTACCTCCATTTTTAAGGACCGAAAAACCTTAGACCTTGGACCTTGGATCTTTTACTCAAAAATCTTACATTTTCAACAAAGAAGCCAAATTTCTTACCTTCAAGGAATTTCCAAAGGCATTCATCAAGAAGTGTTTGAAGTCTCTCGAAGACTAGGTAAAAACCATTTCATTCTTCTTCTCGACTTCATCTATTTTCTCTTTCTTTTTGTTTTATCAAAGTGTAATCACCCAAATCATTTTGGGACATGACTCTAATGATCACCTCATCTCATTGAGGTTGGTTAAGGAGTTATCTCCTACATTCCAAACTCTATTTTAAACCCCATTTTATAATTTAAAGAAGAAGAAGAAGAAGATTGTCATTCATATAGATTTTGATCAAGCAAGACCAACTTTAGTTGGGCAAGATGGGTGTTTCGATACTTCCCATCTCGTAATCTAACCCCCGAACCTCAAAACAAAGAATCTCTGTTTTCGTAATCAAACTTAGGCTATTATCGATAGGTTTTTCTTATGTTCCTCAAAACATAGGTGGCGACTCTAAACAATCTAAAACAAGTTAGACATCCTAGGAAAATTCACCGCTCTAGCCAGGCTGTGGTTTCCCGGGGTATCTACAGAACCAATTGGGGAATTCTACAAAAGGTGGAACTACAAACTTGGGGAAATTTCCAATCCACCCACCGAAGATGAGCAACTAGACATTTTTTAGTCGTGTTTGAAACCTCAGTTACAGGCTTTGATCAGTCATCACTTCTATCCTAATCTCCGAGCCATGGTAACCGTGGGGTCCAAGTTTGAGAAGGCTCTCAGTGAACAGTCTTCTGCCTAAGGTAGTGATAGCTCCTACAGATACTGCCCTCCAACCACTGGTAAAGGAAAACAAACTTTGGGGATAGTCAACAACATCCAGGAGGAGAGCCCAAGGCAAGCTCCGCAAAAGGTCGGGAACTCAGAAAAACGTCCGTACGTGAGGTTTGAGGATTTTGGGATGCCTATCAGCAAGGTATTCGAGGGGCTAGTCAAACAGGGCCTCATGAAGCCTTTGGTCAACTACCAACCCAGGAATCCTGATAAAAACCTTGACAGAAATAGGAGGTGCGCCTTTCACAATTACCATGGCCACAATACTGATGACTGCTCTGTGATAAAACGCATCATCCTTGACCTAATTGACAAGGGAAAGCTTGAACACCCTCGCGGCCCAAATGTAGTCAACAACCCTTTCCTCAACAACAATTCCATTAACATGATTGAATTCGGGCAAGAAAACGTGAACATGATCAGATTTGGAGAACCGATACCGGTAACCTTCTGGGAATTTAACACCCTGCTGATGGAAATAGGAGAAAAATGGAAGGATCTCCTATGGGCATGTTTACAAGAAGGAAATATGGAATGCCCCCGAGATTGTATGATGGCCAGCGTAGTGAGTGCAAGAGTCCTACACCAAGATTCTAATGAATTGATTATGATTACACTCGCCGAGCATGATTTAACATACGAAGAATGTATGGAGGAAGTGGAAAGGGATATCAAGAACAAGTTGGAAAGCCAAAACCTCGGTGCAAATGAGTGTTATCATTTTCATCTCACCGAACCGTGTAGCTCATTGACTGGCAAGAGTTCGGTCAAAAGGGTGTGCAACCATAATGAGGAAAGCATGCCTGAAATAGCGGAAGGCCCGGAGATGACCAACTATGAAGAACATCTCACCCAAATGGGCAGTTCAATTCGGTCCCTGCCTCGCGAAGAGCTCCGATATCTCTGCAAGAGTGATGATGATGAGGTATCCTCCTATGTACCTCCTTGCATCCCGCTCCCAAAGAAGGTGGATGACTTCCCGGCTTTGGACGATTTCCTCTCCTTGCCACCCCTCTCACCACCACCTCAGTTTGGACGATTTCCTCTCCTTGCCACCCCTCTCCTAGCAGAGTATGATATCAGTCTTGTGACGTGAAAAGCAGTCAAAGGGAGAGTTATGGCAGAACACTTGGCAGATTTCCCTAGCAATGAAGAAAAGGAGACTGACCCCCAATTCTCCGACGAAGGAATATTTGCTCTTGAGGGTGAAAACAAATGGCAACTGTTCTTTGATGGCGCCGCGAACAAGAGGGGAAATGGCATTGGAATGCTCTTAGTGGATCCGAAGGACGAGCACACCCCTATTGCCATTAAATTAAACTTTGAGGTGACCAACAATGCCGCTGAATATGAGGCATGTACAGCTGGCTTAGAGGCCGCCCTTGAAAGAAATGTGAAAGAATTGGAGGTCTACGGGGATTCAGCCTTGATCATCAACCAAGTGTCTAACAAATGGAAGACATTGGACTCGGGGCTGCAAAACTACCATGCCCACATGGAGGAACTCATGGCCCAATTCAAAGAGATCAGCTTTCATTACCTACCGAGGGATCGGAATCGCTTCGCGGATGCTTTAGCTACCTTGGCTTCTTTAGTGGAAATCCCCGAGGGAAAATCAATAAAACCCTTCAGAGTGGGTAGAAAAGAAAATCCGGCCTACTGTTGTGAAATCGAAGGAGCCTCGGAGAAAGTAGAGGAGCCATGGTACGACCAAATTTACCAATTTCTCAAAGAAGGAGAAGTTTCCTTCACAAATGAAAAAGGAAAATACAAGGATGGGATCAAAGCCAAAGGTGTGGCAGCCCTCAAACGGTTAGCATCTCACTACGTGATTATGGGAGATATCTTGTACAAGAAACGCCATCAGGGCATTCTCCTAAGATGAATAAGCGCAAAGGAAGCTCAGGAACTCATGAAAGAGGTCCATGGTCGAGTGTGTGGCCCTCACATGAATGCTCGGGCCTTAATGCAAGTCGTCCTACGAATGGGGTATTTCTGGATCTCGATGGAGACCGACTGCATACAATTTGTGAAGAAGTGCGATAAGTGTCAACGGTTCTCCAACTTTAATCACCTGTCGCCTCACCATTTGTACTGCATGACAACCCCATGGCCTTTCTCAACTTGGGGCATTGACATCATCGGAAAGATTTACCCACCCGAAAGCAATGGTCATGAATTTGTCTTGGTAGCCGTGGACTATTTCACGAAATGGGTCGAAGCCAAATCCTACAAGGTCTTGACCTCAAAGAAGGTTGTGGAATTTATGAAGGAAAACATCATGTGCCGTTATGGAATCCCGAATGAAGTCATCACGGCTCACACTTTGAGGGCGAATGTGATCGACTGTTAGGAGAATTTCGAGTCACTCGTCACAAGTCCTCCACTTATAGGCCTCAAACCAATGGTGCGGTAGAAGCCGCTAACAAAACATTTGAAAGGATCATCAAGAAAATGGCAACACGGGGTAGGGATTGGCCTGAGAAGCTACATCTAGCGTTGTGGGGCTACCGGACTTCAGTCAGGACCGCCACCGGGGAAACTCATTTTGCTCTCACCTACGGGATGGAGGCCATGCTTCCGGCAGAATTGGAGGTCCAATCTCTAAGAGTTTTACTGGAAAATCAAATTCATGAGGTAGATTGGCTCCGAAGCCGGCACGATAAATTGGCCTTGCTAGATGAACGCCGTTTGAAAGCCATGGAACACATCCGTGCCTACCAAGGGAGAATGGCACGAGCCTTTGATAAAAAGGTGAAGCCCCAAAAAATTCGGGTAGGAGACCTGGTTCTCAAAGAAAAACCCCTGGGAAGGTCTAATCCCGATGGAAAGTGGGAACCCGTATGGATCGGCCCCTTTGTGGTGCAAGAGGTTTTCTCAGGAGGAGCAATGAGACTCGCAGATTTGGACGGCAACCCCTTCATGCACCCGGTCAACGGCGACAAGCTCCGCCGATACTTTGTTTAAAAAGAAAAAAAAATGAGTGCTAAAAGAATATACCCGCCTAGATTGAAAACCCGTTCGGGTAGTCTTGGGAAAAAACAAGGTCGCACCATAAGTCATGAAAAATGAATTACGATGACCTGAGCCCCTTAGTCCTATTTGTAAAAGGGGAACGTAGGCAGCCAATTATTGGTCCAGTCTAAAAAATAAATAAAAATCAATTTGAGTTCTTAAAAGGAGGATTCATAATAAGTAACCATTGTCACTACAGTTCAAACACTTCTTTGATGAGTTCAAGCACGGTCTACTCTCGTCTCAATGACATGTTAAAAAATAAAACACCTAATCAAACTAATGTGTCTGCAATGGCAATGAGTGGATACTTAGGACAGTGGGAATCATCACTACTCCTCGTCTTTCCGCTTCTTCTTTTGACTCCTCCGAGTTTTCTTCTTCTTCAAATCAAAGATCTCGATCTCTTTTCTCCCAAGCTCGGTTACTCTCCCGGTCTCCTCTGTGAGCCCAGTCGCCCTCAAAGCCATGTCAACTGTTGCCTTAGCCCGGAGATCCTCCATCCGTGCCTCGAGCTTAGGCGCCATGACCATCCTCCTCTCAGCCATGATTCGATAGTCTTCAACGACGTCCCCAGTACGGTTGTGGCCACTCGACACGGCCTCAGCCTCCCTCAAAACCCTACTAGCATCACAATCACCCCCAAGAATGGCCTCACGCCTCTCCTCAATGAGTCTCTGAGTCTGCCTCATGGTTTGTTCATACCAATCCAGGTAAACTGTGGTCAAAACCGCGCTAGCCACACCCCTGAGAAGTACCCGGGCCGGAAAGAGGGAACATGTCCATGATCGGGAAAGGAGTGAAATGGTGAACGGATCCCACATAGATAACAATGGAGGTCTCAAACGCTCCGGATTAATACCCGACCACGCCAACAAAGGAGTCTGTGGTAACCCAAACTGTCTGCGGACTAATGCAGGGATGTAGAAGGACGACTGTAAGAGCCCGCGCTCGAAAGCTCCAAAATGATCGCTCATGAGGGCGATTCGGGTTCGTTTCGTGCTGATGCGCTTTTGGAAATGCGCTCGGTTCTCACACAATGGTTTCCTCTCGATGAAATCAAAACAGTCAAGAGTCGCCACCTCATTTTATTTTAGGAAAAACGAAGATAAAACCTTTTGTTTTAGAGAAAGTGGGTTCGGGGGCTAAGTTACGATAAGAGAATGGATTAAGCACTCTCCTCGCCCGTGATGGTCTCTAGTATGCATGCCACTTAGATTCATTTTATGCCTTTTCTAACTTGTTTTTATGCCCTAACAAAAATGGTGATTTATATACATGGGAGTTGGTTTGGGTGGACTCACACTTGGTTTTGAAAATGGTTTTAACATTTATATACAGCAAATCAAACACATAAAGGGGTGGGGGATTAATATTTACAATTGTGTACAAAAGGGAAACAAATCCCATAAAATAACTTGTCCAAAAGTCCGTCCCCAAATGATTTAGGGTCTGCTGTCCATTTTTCTTTCTTGTACCTGATTGTGTACTCACTCAATCTGTAAAGTAAAGGTTATGAAAACTTCCTAACACATCAATCATCTACCATGAATTTTCCCTTGATTTTAGGAGCATGTTATGGTGTCCGAATAAGGCATGCAAGATAATACTTTCCACAGCCCAGTCTGACAGATTTTCATACATCCATAAAATATCCACTTTTTGCATCATAAAAATTGGGAAATCATGGAAAACACTTATCATGAAAGTTGTTCCTATAATCGTAAAGTTTATATCTGGATTGTTTCAAGGCCATCCAACAAGTTTAAGCCATGAAAAACATCTCTGACTTTTTCATGTCAGAGATGAACAAACACAAATCTGCAGATCAAGATCTTAAACAATAAATGGAAAGGACAGCTTTTACTTATGGGAAAAATATGATTTCACATTATAATCTTCCTTGTTCCGTTTAGAACAAAACATGGCAGATTCAAGGTTTATGAGAGAAATCAAGTTATTCTTTGAAAAACTCTTGAATCCCCAACAAACCTAGACTTGATACTCATACATGAATGATATATACACAAGATCAATAGCATAGCATGCTCAAGAGCTCAAAATATCATTATATATCATCATTTAAAGAGAAGAACAACAAGAGTACCAATATTGTTTGATTTTAGACATCAAATGGAGGTCTAGCCTAACAAGGTGGCTAGACCTCTAAAGAAATTACATAAACCACTACATCTTACACTTAAGAGGATTACAAGATGAGAATATTACCTAAGTTGTGCTCCCTTTGCTTCCAAGGGAAAGCTTTTTTGGTGTTTTTCTTAATGTGCTTGCTTAGTGTTTGAAAGAGTTTGATTTTGGTTTGTGTTTGGTGAGTGTGTTGTGGTGGTGCTAGGGTGGTGTGGTGGTGGTTTGGTGGTGGTCTTATGACTGAGTTTTGAGGGGGTTTGAGTTGCTAGAGAGAGAAAGAGAGAGTGGAGTGTATTTGGGGTGTGTATGTCTTGTCCCTTTTTAAGTGTGTATTGGGGGGGATGTATATGGGAGTGGATAACCATCTTTCCCGCTCCGGCTTTCCGTTCCGCAACTGCTCCGTCGTGCGCGCTCCGGTGTCCCGGTTGTCTGCGGGTCCAACATGAGAGTTGCTCAGAATATTTTTCCGGTCACGCCGGTATATCTGAAATATTTTATAAGCAAGGAATGACAATAATATATTTTTAATGCACAGAATGGACGGTAACGAGCAGTTCTAAGGGCGCGGGCCCCGTTTTGGGTCCCGCACCTCAAAAATTTGAAGTACACGCTTGTTTACTCGTTTTTTCACTCTGATCATGAATTTGAAGTCCGTTAATCCATTTGATGCACCGATATGGCTCACGGCACTCCCGCCTAGCCAAATCTGGGCTTCTAGGTCAATTTTAGGGTTTAGACCGATTAAAAGGGTTTGATGAGAGGTGCGAGATCAGGGTATCTACAGAGCCCCTCGTCGAATCTCCTTGTAATGTAAAGGGGATTCTACGATTCACTAAGAGACAAACGATCTCGTCTAGGATGTAACGGCTGGGTCCAAAGTAGGACTTCCTATGTATCTCTTTCAAGAATCAAGCCTCCGTAGTTCTAACTCAAACAAGCAATCAAACAATCACAAGCAATGGTCGGTCCCGGATTCCCGGTTTACCTATGTATCTCTTTCGAGAATCAGAACAATCGTTGTTCAGGTTTATTGAAATTTAAAATGCAGGGGGTTGCATTGAGATGCGATCTCTCTTTGCTGGGGGGTTTGCATTGAGATGTGTTGTCTCTTTGCTGGGGATGAGATTGACATGAGAAAATATTTATGAGAACGGGCGACTGAGCTCATGAACTGCCTACGTATCCCTTGCGGGAATCAAGTCACAGCATAGTTCTGAGGAGGTAATCTCGGGCGCTCGAGAAGACCAAGGTGAAACAGCATGATTTAAAACGGGGAACGTACGATGTTGCACAGTTCTGGATGGAAATCATAGATGGGGAATGCTTCGCTCAGCTGGGGAAAGGGTACAACTCAGCGTTAGGAGACGACCTCAATCAACAAACTCAAGGATTGACACGAGGTAAAATAAGAGTAAAGGGGGCACATCTCAAAATCTGGGAGATCTAATTTTAATATCGGAGTGAATCGCATTTTTGACTCTGGGGATTGGTATTGACCAACAATTTGCAAAAACGGGCGACTGAGTTCACCGGGGTAAACTGCCTACGTATCCCTCCATGGGAATCAAGTTGAGTCGTAGTTCTGACTTGACCCGACTCAAAATCAATAGAAGGTTTTAAGTTCAACATGACTCGAGGATTGACGCAAGGTACAATCCGAGTAAAGGGGGTACATCTCAAAATCCGGGAGATGACCTAATTCAACAACGCTCAAAGACTGTCACATGGTACAATCTGAGAAATGGGGTACGCCTTAAAATCAGAAGACTACCAGGGGAAAAATCAATGACCAATCAAAGTTTAGACGCTTCGCGCCAATCAGATCAAGGGGACCAATTCAATCAAAGGTCGGGCGCTTCGCGCTATCAAAGGGAGGTACGACTCACATTAAGAGAAGATCAAAATATAACATTTTATAAAACATTCAACAAAAGATATGCTGCATTCTGAGCTACGCCCAAATTCCTCGGCTTTTGAGTTGCTGTGCGATGAGATTTTTGTGCTTTATCAAGTAATGAACCATCGCTTCGTGTGATCCATCGGTACTGTTTTGGTTTTGACTGAAGTCTCTTGCGCCTCGGGAGAGATGACAACATCGACTTTGTGTGTCATGACCTGCAAGTTAGCTTTACACGCAGTGGCAGATATGATTCTCATGCATAAAATTTGGACCATTCTTTGACCGAGCACAAATTTATTTTTTATTTTAACTTGAGACGCTAATGTTTTTTGGTTAAACGCTTTTATTAAATGACACCGACTCGTGATTAATGACCAACAATGAATCAAGCCCGGATTAGAGGGGCAGCTGTTAATATCTGACAAAGGGGATGAGGTTCAACGCCTAGGGACGCGGAAAGAGAAAATATCTGATTTTCAGAAAAGCCGCCGTACGGCTCATTCTCAGCCGTCCGCCCATAAAGCCGCCGTACGGCCGCCTGACAGTTCTGCTGGGAATCTTGACTTTGCAAACCTTATCCTTGACTATGGGTCACAGGGGGGACACCCCTTTCCGAGTACTGACGAACCAGGCCAGCTTTTGGGAGGTTATAAATGGGGAGGGGGATCCTTTCTTATTTCTCATCCCAAACATCTTCTCCTTCTCTCCTGTGTTGAATCTTTTAGCTTATTTCCTTCATAAATGGCTCATCTTGGCCAAAGCCTGGTTAGTACTGAGGAATATCGGGTAGGACTCAACCGTTGGGTGAATTCATACCCAGAGAGTGCACGAGCGGCGTTGGAGGAAAACTATCATTTCAAGCTACTTTTCTCTTTGAGGAGGCTTCCTATTCAGTGGGAGATGATCCGAGGTGCTTCTGTTTTCTGGTCAACACGGACCCACCTGTTCAATTTCACTCAAGATGAACTGTGTCCTACTTTTGAGGAGCTCTGTGCTATTACGGGAAATCCAACTCGTGGCGAGACCATGGTACCCACTTCCCGCAGGACGCTTGCTCGGTGGCTTACTGAAACTTTCGGTTTTGATCTTGAATTCTCAAGGAGGCTTCTTCACAGGACCCATTTCAACATCACTTGCTTCCCCAAACTTTTTGGTGAGGTCGCCCCACATAACTTGGAGTACTCTGATCGTAGGGACTTTGCCTTGGTCATGTGCCTCTTCGCGGAAATGTTTTCATTTCCTATGACGGCTTTATCGACTCAAAGATGGTGGACATTGTCGATTCCTGCAAGCGTGGTGCCGACAATGTGATGACTGTCCTCTTGCCTGAAACCTTGCACGGATTGGATGGTTACTATCCCAGAGGTGATGCTTTCACATCAGGCAGCCCCATTCTACTGTAGATATGGCTCTAGGAGCATTTTAATATCATTCGCCCGGTGTCGGATCCAGACTATACCCCTTCCATGCTTCCAAGGCGAGGTTTAAATAGGCAGAATTGCACTACCATCAAAGAGTGGGTTGGGCACTTCTGGCAGATCAGGTCGGCAGACATCCTGTGGGTGGCTCCGCATTGGCTCGTGAGCAGGTACCTCATCACTAGTGCTGGTAATTCCTTTGCTTGGCTGGCTGGGCTTCGATCTACCACTTTCTACTTAGGCCAACGGGTCACTCGCCAGTTCAGACAAGTTCAAGAGATTCCCTTTTCTGACCTTCCTATCACAGTCAACTTGCCCGTGGATACCAACATCTGCAACTTGATCAAGGAGGTTTGGTACAAGAATGGTGCACACACTGGCAGAGGCAGGCGCCGGGGTGAAGGGGACACATTCTATGAACCCACTTTGGAGTACCTCGAGTGGTTGGGCCCTCAGACCGTCGAAGAAACTACTACCATTGCATCTTTGGTATTAGATCTCGTAGGTCCAGAAATTCTATCTGGAGATTACTATTCCCAGATAATGGGTCCAACTGTCTTTCAGAATCAGATTGGTGGGAATCAACCACGCAACAGTCACCGGTCCGGACGTCGCAAAAATGGCCGGGGTTCAGCTTCACGGATTACCCCGCCCGATGCAACTGACTCAGTGAATCAAAGGGGAGAAAGCTCTTCGGGTCCCTTCCAGAACGTGTTCGACCGCATCGGTCCCTGAATGGAATTTCAGTTATTTCAGTATAATCCTTGGTTGCCACGCCAAGATGTTTTTTTTTTATTTCAAAGCTTGTTGTGTTTGTTTTTCCTTTTTTGAATGTAATGTTTGCAAGTTCAATGTGGGGAATAAAGTTTTCTATTATTAATGACCCGACCCGAAGGTTGCCTACGTTCCTCTTTTACAATGGACTAAGAGGCTCAGGTTGGCGTAGTTCGACACAGTTACTTTGAATTTTTGCACGCCTCCTGTTTTTTACCTAGAACTGCCCTTTCGGGTTTTCACCTCTAGTGGGGCTGTTTTTTGCGCTTCTTTTTTTTTCTTTAGACTCGATAATAATCACAAACTCTGCGTCTTCTATGCATAATACTTCTTCAACTTGCTGAGGTTGCAGGGTTGGACGAGGTCTTCTCCAAATTCAGTTTGTAGGAACACGACTCCACCGGATTGTATTTTCTTGACAATGTAGGGGCCCAACCACGGAGACTTCCATTTCCCTCGGGGGTCGACATAACTTGGTGGATTTTCTCACAACACAAGATCTCCAACTTTGACATCACGATCATTAACTTTCTTATTGAAGGCCCTGGCGATTCTGCGTTGATACGCCCGGTTGTGTTCTAAAGCCAGCAATCGCTTTTCATCGAGCAATGCTAACTCTTCATGGCGACTTTGTAGCCAATCAATCTCGGACACTTGATTCTTGATTAGCACTCTCATGGAGGGGATTTCAAGCTCAATCAGGAGAACTGCCTCCATGCCATATGCAAGTGAATACGGAGTAGCCCCAGTCGGTGTCCGGACAGATGTGCGGTACCCCCACAAGGTTAAAGGTAACTTCTCGGGCCAATCCTTTCCGGTGATTGTAGACACCCCGCCTTGGACCTCTCACCCCGATTGCATACATAGTATTTTTATTTAACTTGATTTTGTTAATTTCTGTTATTTCCGTTAAGTTCTTAACTGATTCCGTTAGTTTTGGACTAAACTGCATAACAGAGTTAACTTTTAGAGTCATTTCTGTCATTCTGTCGTTTTAACCCGTGGGCGCTTCCGGCACCGTCAATGGGTCGCGCGCGTGTTTGGTCCAATAGGCCGGACCCGCGCGCATCCCGCTTTGGCAGTAACGGATAGCACCATTTTTCCTTCCCTTTTCTTATTTAGAAAATCTCTTCTTGATCACAAACACCTCCTTTTTACATCCACATTCATTCCCCCTTATTTCATAACTCCCAAATCCTTTATTCTAGCCATTCTTCATAAAAACAAAATATTCTTTTTTATTATTATTTGATTTTCTCTTTATTATTTATTTATTATTTTATTTATCTTATTTGTGATTGGTCAATTCCATCTCACATGGATTGACCAATTTCCCTCCAAACTTTCCCTCCTATTTTTACCTATAAAAGCAATCTTCTTCTACCTTAGAAAGAGACCTTGACCTCATTTTTAGACCTTGACCTCATTTTTAGACGTTGACCTCATTTTTAGACTTTGACCTCATTTTTAGATTTGAATTTTCTCTATACACACACTATACACAATTCTCTACACAAATTCTTCCAACAAGAGTTCTTCGTAACAAGAACTCTACATAAAATTGTTCTACAACAATTTCTCCACAACAAAACACCATTTTCAAGTCCACGTTTGAAGTCCTCTTCTTAAGGTACAACTTCATTTTTCTTCTATTTTCTTCTTCTTAAAT
This sequence comes from Campanula takesimana, assembly GCA_026119855.1. Classification (NCBI taxonomy): domain Eukaryota; kingdom Viridiplantae; phylum Streptophyta; class Magnoliopsida; order Asterales; family Campanulaceae; genus Campanula; species Campanula takesimana. The sequence goes on along the minus strand of JAOWBW010000031.1, from coordinate 1,802,231 downwards.
GTATGCAATCCCCATTAATGGGACATAACCAATATGACTACTTCACATATTGAAGTTAGTTAAGGTTATCTCCCTACATTCCAACTCTACTTTAAATTCCCCCACTCTTATTTTATTATTGTTAGAATAGTTTAACATGTAATCTTTTAGTATAAATTAATAAAATAAAACAATTCTTTTTTTTTATTTCTCTTTTAATTCCCCTTTCTTCTTATTGTAATTTGTTAGCACTTTTTTTATTAATTAATTGAAGGACATTTAGCATTAGAACACCAAAAGTAGCAATACCCGTGTAAGCGGGGCGGAGTGGGTGTTTAAGTACTTCCCACTCCGTCACCTAACCCCCGAACCCATCTTTTCCCGAATCTCTGGTTTTGTATATAAAATTGGCTCTTTTTAGGTTTTTCTTATGTTCCTCTAAAACATAGGTGGCGACTCTTAAAATCAAGTAGACATCCTAGGTTAATTCACCGCTCTAGCCAAGCCGTGGTCCCCCGGGGTATCTACAGTGATGGCCATCTTTCTAATGATGTTCTTAAGGGTTTTTTCGCTGCTTCTACCGCTCCATTGGCTTGGGGTCGATAGGGGGAGGATTTGTGTCTGACCACACGGAATTCGTCAAGCAATCGGTTGACTTCTCCTTCAAAGTGAGTTCCATTATCTGAGATCATCTCATAAGGGACCCCATATCTGTAGAAAATGTTGGTACGAATGAACTCGGCCACCTTCTTGGCATTCAAGACTTTGTAAGCAGCGGCCTCAACCCATTTGGTGAAGTAGTCGATAGCTACGAGCACATATTCCTGCCCACTTGAACCCTTTTTGACTTGACCAATAACATCTATTCCCCACGTGGAAAAAGGCCAGGGAACGGTTGACTGATAGAGAACGTGCGGCGGCAGATGTTGCAGACTAGCATATCACTGACATTGACCACAAGTTCGCACTTTCATCATACAATCCTTTTTCATTGTAGTCCAGTAATACCCTTGCCTCACTATCTTCTTAGCGAGCATGTGCCCATTCATGTGGGGTCCACACAGTCCCCTATGGACTTCATCCATGATTCTATTCGCTTCGGACTTGTCTATACAGAGCAAATTTGGTCCGTTATGGTACCTTTTGTACAATCGATCTCCAGAAATCAAAAATTGGGAGGCCCATCTTCGCATTGCAATTCTTGCCCTTTTGTCCTTTTCTGGAGGGTAGATCCCATTCCTGAGCACATTCCATACATCTGTGTACCATGGCTCTTCATTTTCTTCGTTATCCAAGTCAATTACCAGGCAGTAAGCTGGGATAGACCTCTTGCTGACCACAAACGGATTTACTATGACATCACCAGGGAATTCCATGATAGAGGCTAAGGTAGCCAACGCATTTGTGAATCTGTTTCGGTCCCTTGGGAGGTAATGAAATGAGATATCTGAGAAGCGTTCTGTGAGCGCTACCAGTCGAATGTGATACTGCTGCAGTCTTGGATCCAGGATCTTCCATTTTCCCTTAACCTGATTGATGATTAAGGCAGAGTCTCCGAACACTTCAATTTCTTTGACTACTCGATTTAAGGCTTCTCCAAGTCCGGCGATGTAAGTCTCACGCCCCGGAAAATACTAAAATCCATAAAAATAAAATTTACATAATATACATCTCCAAAATGCAAAATGCCGAACCGGGCGCGAATTCAACTATAAAACCCAAAACCATCACACAACACCTCAACGAGATTATAACTCGGAGACTAATACAACGCGGAAGCAAGAACACTTATAATAATATAATACCCAAAAGATAATAATAGTTACATAACACTAAACGACCACAAATCCCACTACAATGATACATAAGAACTCCAAATATCAACTACCCTAAAGAAGGTCAACCTGCTCAGAAGATTTCCCGCTACAACGGACCTCATAACGCTACCACTTGCTTCCGTGGGGGGGGGGGGGTTAAGGAAAAACAAGGATAAAAGAAACGGGGTGAGATAAAATCTCAGTAAGTTACTAATGCGGCTACAAGGCATAATATCATGCAAATCAACGATATAACTGAACAAGTAAATCACATAACAACAAATGAGAAAGCTCCCTATCGCCAACTGTCCCATACCAGTTGGAAATAACGACTAACTCATCATGCAGCACATAAGACTGAAATAAACATGTTACAAAGGATACTGAGCCAAGGTTTCACCAAACGGATATAACAAAGAAGCCTCAGTGCAGAACCAACCCATCAACCAATCAATCAATCTTCGTAGTAGCACAAACGGCTGAAGATAAGAACCCGGTCATAACCAACCAATCAATCCATCAACCATAGCAGCATAACAGCTGAAGAGAACCTCGGACAGAACCGACTAATCAATCAACCAACCAATCTTCGTAGTAGCATAAACAGCTGAAGATCACAACCCCGGTACCGGAACCATAACAATGTAACATGTCACAAAGGACAGGGGAGATGGCACAAAGTCAAAACCCAAAAAGTTAGCTAGACTACTTCCGAAGGAAGCTAGCTCATCCCAACCAAGGCCAATCTGGAAGAGGAAAGAAGGACCAATGGGCGATGCTATACTGGACTTGGCTCGTGCCATTATAACATTATCCATTGCCTGACTCGAACACAAGTACCAGCTGGACTTTAAACAAGCACATAGTAATAAATACTCGCTTGAAACAACAACGGGGGCAATGATTCCAAAGTAGGGAACCAAGCCAAGCTCATCACAAAAGATGCAAACGGTTACTCATGAAGAGATCAACAATAACGAATACAAGAAGTTTCTCATAAAAGAGTCCAACAACGATAAACGAGATTGCTCATAGAGAGCCCAACAACATTGATCATTAAAACATGACGATTCCATAAATAGGAATCATACCAAACACATCCTAAAGATGATACTCATGAGTTACTCATAAAGAGCACAACCCAAACGGTCGCTCACAGATAGTATAATGACTATTACCAAGATGAACCTAAACGTCTACTCGTAAAGAGTACTATGACCAAGAACTCAACCATCCCTTTACACCTGGAATTCCACATAGGAAATCCGAACCACTACACCTTAAAGCAAATCAAAACCGCAGGTACCCAATCACCGTATCACTCTTTACATCCGTTCATAAACAAACCAATTCTTAACACTCCAAACGAACCCAAAAGGTTACACCTATTCATACATGATCACAAACGGACCAAACCCAACACTTTGGTATTCCCTAATAACCCTTTAGGTACTATAAGATATCACCTAAAACCTAAACCAAGTCTTATCCTAAAATCAATTCGATTGGAATAACTATGAACACGTCACAAGATGCCCAAGCATTCTCCAACAATACTTAGACCAATTCCATAACACAATTGTTCACAACGGAACCATTTCAAACACTAGAGTAACCCACAATGTCTACTTAACATAACTAGAGTGGCACCAAAGGTCTACACCAAGAATACAATCCAAACCTAAACCAAACAAGAGATGATTCCTGAAAACAGTGGGCGGGCGGGCGCCTAAAATGAGGCGGGCGGGCGCTCACTATGGGCAGAAGGTTGGTCGAAGAAAATGGCCAGGTGGGCGGGCGCCTGGATCAACCCGGGCGGGCGCTCGGTCGATGAACTGGGTAGAATTTCAGCTGGGTTCATCCATGTTCTTACCAAAACAACCTAAATTCTTACCAATTCTCAATTACTCAAAATCAAGACTTCCACTAAGCATAACAATGAACCAAAACAACTTATAAACTTGAATAGGACCTAAATGACAACATCTAGAAACCCAAATCAAGGTTTAAATCCCAACATTCAAAATATCACAAAAATCAATCAAAAATCCAAATGAGTTCTAAACTCAACCAAAACACCATGTATATGTCCACAAGCATCATACAAACAAGTTATGAATATTTTAGCATAAAAATGGGGGAAAAGCAACTTACCTGGAATTTATCAAAGATGACGGAATTCGACTTTTCTTAGCTCTTTACGATCCTAGCGACGATCTAAGCATTTTTCATAAAATGAGCATTAAGAAATAATGGGAGGAAGATGGTCAAAATGAAGAGAGAAGGAGGGAGAACTCTTATCATTTCTTTACCCAACAATGGAGGAGAGAGAGAGGGAAATGAAAATGTGAGGTGAGGGAGGAGGGAGGAGGAAGGAGGAGTAGGATGATTATTAAATCAAAATGTTACACCTAGGCCCTTCTACTACTACCAAGAACAATTAAACCCATACTCCCCACCATTAACTAACACTTACTAACTCTACACTAGCACAAATGATCAATTAAAATGCTAGGCATAAGGTATTAGAAACACAAAATGCACACATAATTAAATAAATAAATAAATAAATATTTATTACTAAGAAAATAGATACGGGTTTTCGGGTCGTTACAATCTACCCTCCTTAAAAAGAATTCGCCCGCGAATTCACTTATCAAACTTCACAACACGCGGTCATAATGAGGCGAAAAAATATCGACTCTCATATAGCACTCCTAACCTCAATCAAGTACCCATCAAAATTTTCAGACATAGTCTCCATGACTCAAATAAACCAACATATATTAATCACATATATATCTCAGGTATACTCATATTAAACATTCTAAAGTCAACTTCTTCTTTCATCCGGGATTTCAAATTCCCACGACTATCACTTGATCACCAATTATGAAACATAACTAATTTGATCCTGATTAGCGTTACGCTCCCAATCAACCCTTAAATCACCAATACCCATAAGTTTCATTTTTCATTATCCCAATAGTATTCGGAATCAATTCCACACACACGTAGAATATTCTTTAAAATATATACATCGGTTCCAAAGGTTTCTTAATATTATAACAAGACCCAATAATTTTCCATAACACTCTGAGAAGTCTATTAAGATCAATATGATTCCACTACTAAAATCATCTTCCTCATGTGATAAAACATATTACAATTATAACCTTTGTATTTCTCAACCCACTTGTATTAACCAATATTTATCTTTTTGAAGAACACATAACCATTCAACATTGATAACTCATTAACATCATTTCTAAACTTGGTCCCACAAAAACAAACTATAATTTTCTAAGGCAATATCACTAAAATCACAACCATTCCCTAGTCACAGATAGCTCTATTCATTCACCCGAATTTTAGAAACACTTTCCCGAATGATCAAGTAGCCACGGATACTTTAGTTCCGTCCCTTCCCGAATTTCCCATTATCCATTCTAAACCATCATATAGAAACCGTAAATAAGGCTTACAACATAATAATCTCTCGCAAGGAACCTTCTTCAATCACTATCTTCACTACTAACAAAAATCCATACTCAAGTCTAAAATCGAAGAATCCGAACTTCTCTTAAACATAGTTCTCGAGATACTACAAACTTGTCTTATTCACAACCTTAATCATACCGCAAAGATACTTCCATTAGAAAATCGCATACTTAATATTACTTCCCAGAAATTCAAAACATTAAACAATTTCGAGCTTACACAACTTCTTAAACTATGAAAAGCTAAAGAAATTTCTCATCCTCCAAATGCTCACCGAGGTGACTATATCTCTAAGGATTACCATTATCGTAGAACTGTAATGATCCGAAATTTTCACAATCTTTACCTGCGTATATATCAACATTTTACAAATTACAACTCTAAAAGATATTACAAACGGTCACTAATAACCCAAAATATTCAATAAATTGTTCCGTCCCAATTCTTTGATCTTGAACCTCGATCAATGGTTAACCCAAATTAGTCTTTCACGTATACATTTATTAACCCAATATTACTTAGGCTCAACAGTATTACCAACATAATAATCCAATTAGCTAGCAACATTTCAACTGACCCAGTACAAATCATAGTATCCTTTAAAATGCTCAAGTATCTATACCCAACTTCCCTTACAAATCCTTAATCCAAACGAGAACGCCACCAAGAAAAAAAATTCAGGACCATGTGACAACTGTTCACTAAAATCCAAAAATGCCTTTAATATTGCTCGAGAAATTCTCACCTTCTCAAATTACGTCTAGTCCTTTAAACTTAACGCGCTTACCATCATTAATGGTTATATCTTCCACAATATACTCACAACTCGTATTGCTTTAACTCAACTTTAGTCATGTACTAAAATGATTCTAAAAGTATCATAACTCAACTTCCGGAGTTTACTAATTCACCAATATAAGATGACAAGTACTAATTCGTCATAGCGACCTAATTGAACTCTCTGAAAATATCAAGTTTAGACCCAAAATCACCCAATTCGAAGTTCGATGAATTATATAAGACTTTATTAAATCTCAATCCACACTATTCAATTAAGCTTCCCAAACTAAACAGGGACTGATCAGAAATATTTACAAACTTAGTGACCAAAAAGGGAATCTCCTGAAATACTCATCCTTAAGCTTTCTCAAATCTCTAAAACGTTTTTTTTTTCTTTCATGAAGACTAATATAACTTCTCACAAGAGGTGCATCCACTTATATTTCATTATGCTTCTAAGCAAAGTCACACAAACTAGTATAGAAATACTCACTACCAATCAATGGCAACCATGAGATTCGGGACACATAGAAAGCCAAAACATACTACTCAACTCGTCAATATCCTGAATAGGTGACATAACTAAATCACCTTATACACCGCAAGAAATCACGAAAATTCGTATTCGAGAATACACTTCATCATAAATCACCGAATGAGGACAAACATGCGCAAACAGCACGAAACATCATCCACTTACAAAACAGACACGCCAAGTCCTCCAAGACTCACACTCTCCATCTTCGAACCAACTAACCCCAATGGAACCACACTATCAGCGTCAATCCTATACTTGATATACCACAAGAGAAGGAACACTCGACGTCAATATCACGACTCATAACTCAACCACTTCTACCTTAACCTCATCTTCAAGAAAACTTAGTTTTCTAAACTGCTCAAAAATATAACACCCAAGTATTGAAACCTATTCAATATCAGAGTTCTTATTCTCTTTCAAGATCTAAAACCATTGCTCTGATACCAACTCTCACGCCCCGGAAAATACTAAAATCCATAAACATAAAATTTACATAATATACATCTCCAAAATGCAAAATACCGAACCGGGCGCGAATTCAACTATAAAACCCAAAACCATCACACAACACCTAACGAGATTATAACTCGGAGACTAATACAACGCGGAAGCAAGAACACTTATAATAATATAATACCCAAAAGATAATAATAGTTACATAACACTAAACGACCACAAATCCCACTACAATGATACATAAGAACTCCGAATATCAACTACCCCAAAGAAGGTCAACCTGTTCAGAAGATTTCCCGCTACAACGGACCTCATAAAGCTACCACTTGATTCCCTGGGGGGGGGTTAAGGAAAAACAAGGATAAAAGAAATGGGGTGAGATAAAATCTCAGTAAGTTACTAATGCGGCTACAAGGCATAATATCATGCAAATCAACGATATAACTGAACAAGTAAATCACATAACAACAAATGAGAAAGCTCCCTATCGCCAACTGTCCCATACCAGTTGGAAATAACGACTAACTCATCATGCAGCACATAAGACTGAAATAAACACGTTACAAAGGATACTGAGCCAAGGTTTCACCAAACGGATATAACATAGAAGCCTCTGTGCAGAACCAACCCATCAACCAATCAATCAATCTTCGTAGTAGCACAAACGGCTGAAGATAAGAACCCGGTCATAACCAACCAATCAATCCATCAACCATAGCAGCATAACAGCTGAAGAGCACCTCGGACAGAACCGACTAATCAATCAACCAACCAATCTTTGTAGTAGCATAAACAGCTGAAGATCACAACCCCGGTACCGGAACCATATCAATGTAACATGTCACAAAGGACAGGGGAGATGACACAAAGTCAAAACCCAAAAAGTTAGCTAGACTACTTCCGAAGGAAGCTAGCTCATCCCAACCAAGGCCAATCTGGAAGAGGAAAGAAGGACCAATGGGCGATGCTATACAGGACTTGGCTCGTGCCATTATAACATTATCCATTGCCTGACTCGAACACAAGTACCAGCTGGACTTTAAACAAGCACATAGTAATAAATACTCGCTTGAAACAACAACGGGGGCAATGATTCCAAAGTGGGGAACCAAGTCAAGCTCATCACAAAATATGCAAACGGTTACTCATGAAGAGATCAATAATAACGAATACAAGAAGTTTCTCATAAAAGAGTCCAACAACGATTAACGAGATTGCTCATAGAGAGCCCAACAATATTGATCATTAAAACATGATGATTCCATAAATAGGAATCATACCAAACACATCCTAAAGATGATACTCATGAGTTACTCATAAAGAGCACAACCCAAACGGTCGCTCACAGATAGTATAATGACTATTACCAAGATGAACCTAAACGTTTACTCGTAAAGAGTACTATGACCAAGAACTCAACCATCCCTTTACACCTAGAATTCAACATAGGAAATCCGAACCACTACACCTTAAAGCAAATCAAAACCGCAGGTACCCAATCACCGTATCACTCTTTACATCTGTTCATAAACGAACCAATCCTTAACACTCCAAACGAACCCAAAAGGTTACACCTATTCATACATGATCACAAATGGACCAAACCCAACACTTTGGTATTCCCTAATAACCCTCTAGGTACTATAAGATATCACCTAAAACCTAAACCAAGTTTTATCCTAAAATCAATTCGATTGGAATAACCATGAACACGTCACAAGATGCCCAAGCATTCTCCAACAATACTTAGACCAATTCCATAACACAATTGTTCACAACGGAACCATTTCAAACACTAGAGTAACCCATAATGTCTACTTAACATAACTAGAGTGGAACCAAAGGTCTACACCAAGAATACAATCCAAACCTAAACCAAACAAGAGATGATTCCTGAAAACAGTGGGCGGGCGGGCGCCTAAAAGGAGGCGGGCGGGCGCTCACTATGGGCAGAAGGTTGGTCGAAGAAAATGGCCAGGTGGGCGGGCGCCTGGATCAACCCGGGCGGGCGCTCGGTCGACGAACTGGGTAGAATTTCAGCTGGGTTCATCCATGTTCTTACCAAAACAACCCAAATTCTTACCAATTCTCAATTACTCAAAATCAAGACTTCCACTAAGCATAACAATGAACCAAAACAACTTATAAACTTGAATAGGACCTAAATGACAACATCTAGAAACCCAAATCAAGGTTTAAATCCAAATGAGTTCTAAACTCAACCAAAACACCATATATATGTCCACAAGCATCATACAAACAAGTTATGAATATTTTAGCATAAAAATGGGGGAAAAGCAACTTACTTGGAATTTATCAAAGATGACGGAATTTGACTTTTCTTAGGTTTTTATGATCCTAGCCACGATCTAAGCATTTTTCATAAAATGAGCATTAAGAAATAATGGGAGGAAGATGGTCAAAATGAAGAGAGAAGGAGGGAGAACTCTTACCATTTCTTTACCCAACAATGGAGGAGAGAGAGAGGGAAATGAAAATGTGAGGTGAGGGAGGAAGGAGGAGGAAGGAGGAGTAGGATGATTATTAAATCAAAATGTTACACCTAGGCCCTTCTACTACTACCAAGAACAATTAAACCCATACTCCCCACCATTAACTAAGACTTACTAACTCTACACTAGCACAAATGATCAATTAAAATGCTAGGCATAAGGTATTATGAAACACAAAATGCACACATAATTAAATAAATAAATAAATAAATATTTATTACTAAGAAAATAGATACGGGTTTTCGGGTCATTACAGTAAGCCTCATACTCTACTGTGTTATTCGAACAGTCGAAGTCTAACCGGCGATGGGCGTGTGCGCATCACTTGGATCAATGAGCAAGATTCCTATTCCGAAACCTCTTTTGTTTGAAGCCCCATCAAAGAAGAGTTTCCATTTGTTTTCTGAACAATCAACAGCGTAGATTCCTTCATCGGGAAACTGTGCTTCCGATTCGGGCTCGAGCTCAAGAGCCAAATCTGCAAGTTGGTCCGCTATTACCCTTCCCTTAATGGACTTAGGCATTGCGTAAGTCATATCAAATTCACTTAAGAGAAAATCCCATTTGGCCACTCGATTGGACATGGTTGGCCTTTCGAGAATGTATTTCACTGGATCCATTCGGGACACAATCTGAACAGGCAAGGACTGCAAGTAGATCTTTAATCGCTGCGAGACCCAAACCAACCCGGTGCAAGCCTTCTCCAATGCTGAATAGTTCAATTCACTCCCTTGTAGCTTTCTACTAACAAAATAGATTGCATTTTCAACCCAAGAATCTTCCTTTTCTTGCGCAAGCATTGCCCCTACCGCAGTATCAGTGACGGTTAGGTACAACTGCGGGTTTGTGCGAATGAGGTGAGGCCAAGACCGGTGGGCTTGTCAGTTATTTTTTGACCTTTTCAAAAGCAATCTGGCATTCTTCATCCCAAGATCGATCGGTGTCCTTTTTTAGGAGCTTGAAGAGCGGCTCACACATCGTGGTTAGCTGCCGTATGAATCTGCTGATGTATTGAATTCTTCCCAAGAAACCTTTCACCTCTTTTTGAGTTCGAGGTCGCGGCATTTCTGTGATGGCCTTTATTTTATTGGGGTCAATTTCAATCCCTCTTTCTGTTACCAGGAAACCCATGACCTTGCCTCGGATGGTACCGAATGTGCATTTAGCAGGATTCAACTTCATGTGATACTTCCGCAGCCTTTCAAAGAATTTTCTGAGGTCAACTAGATGATGAGCGTCTTCTTCAACTGAGTGCACAATAATGTCATCCACGTAGATTTCAAGTTCTTTGTGAATCATGTCATGGAAAAGAGTTGTAGCACCTCTTTGATAAGTTGTTCCGGCATTTTTAAGACCGAAAGGCATCACCGTGTAACAGAAGGTCCCCTACGGGGTGATGAAGGAGGTTTTTTCTTGATCTTCCACCGCCATTTTAATTTGATTGTAACCCGCCATTCCATCAACAAATAACTTCACTTTGTGCATCGCGACTGAGTCAACCGAAATATCAATATTTGGTAACGGGAAATCATCTTTCGGGCAAGCTTTGTTGAGGTCTCTAAAGTCAACACATATCTTGACTTTGCTGTTCGCCTTCTCGACTGTGACCATGTTGGACAACCACTGGGGATATTCCACAACTCGGATGAACCCACTTGTAACAACCTCTCGATCTCTTCTTTAACCTGAGGGCCCACTGCGGCTTGATTCTTCATAGTTTCTGTTTGACCGGCTTGGCGTCGGGAAAGGTGGGAATTCAGTGCTCCATAATTGTCGGATCTAACCCAGGCATGTCCTCATACGACCAAGAAAACACATCGACAAACTCTTTGAGCAAACTGATCAACTGTTCCCTGTTAGCCCCTTGCATGAAGCTTCCAATTTTCATCTCTTTGACTTCCCCGTTCAGCCCTAGATTGATGGTGGACAAATCTTCCGCACAGGCCTCTAACTTTCGTTCCCCACGCTGTTTTGCTAACCTGCTTAACTCAATTAAATAATCTTTTTCATCTTGGCTTATGTATTTTAAATATTCATGATTAACTTCATTTGTTGTTAAATTTTCATTTGTTAAATCATTTTTTAAAATATTGGCAACCAAGGAGTAAGCGGAAATAGAGGAAATTTCATTCACGACAGAGGGAAGTACAAGCTCGGCGACCGCGTCGAGGTCCTCGACAGTGAGGCCCTCTTCGGGAGTCCCAGAAACAACATCATAGAGTACAAAGGGTTCAAAAGCTGGTCCATCAGGGCGAACATACTCAAATTGTTTCACGAGCGTGTCCATAGTAGTGGGCGGGCCAGTGGTTTTGGACCAGTTATTAAGTGGTTCCACTGCCGGCTTGAGGTGCTTCACCGGGTCATAAGCTTCTGCGGTTCCATCCTCGATCATAGCCACAGATCCGTCTTCCGGCCAAGTCCTTTAAACAGTGCGAAGACATCATCTTCCTCATCGATATTACACGGAGTAACCGGGTCCGGTTGCTTATAGGAACCGCCCAAATCAAGGCTTTCGTTGACCACTTTGACATCATCAAATACCTCCCATCCAGCGTGGGGCTTTTCATCCATGCCATTAAACGGCTCAAGAGGCATAACGTATGCGACATCTTCACCTTTTCAAACAAAGTATCCCTTCCACGATTTTTCATAGGGACGGAGTGGGGGGAGCTCATAGGTCCTTCCCTTCTTGATAGCATTCTGCCTTTCCCTTTTCTCACGCGTCGCTTTCGAAATTTTAGCAGGAGTGGGCTTGTAGCCGAGTCCAAACGGAGGAATGAAAACAGGAACATCATTTTTGATAGCTTCAACGCATCCTTGCTGCTCTTTCCCGAGTCCCAACATAGGTAAGAAATTCATCTTCTTGATCATATTCAAGGCCATCGCGTCACTATACTTGGTCCTCTTTCCCCCAATCAGATCAGATCGGTTTCGTTGACATAGTCAATAGAATGGATCCGAGCTTGTGGGATCACTTCAAAACCACGCAAGAAAATGCCGGTATCTTTGTGCTCAATTCCCAAGATTGGGAGGTCATTGACTTGTGTATCATCTTGGGCGTGAACTACCACAACATGATTGTCGTGGATAAACTTGATGCATTGCTGGTAAGAAGAAGCTACCCCTTTCACTCCATGAATCCAAGGGCGTCCCAAGAGTAGACTGAATGAGGACTTGATATCGATCACTTGAAATTCAATTGGCATAACAAGAGGGCCAATGGTGAGAGTGAGGGAGATAACACCCAAGACACAGCGACTGGTGCTATCGTAGGCACGGACCACTTGAGAAGACGGAGCCAAATCAGTTATCTTAATTCCCAAATCTGTGAGAACATGCACAGGGCAAACATTGACCGAAGATCCATTATCGACCAACACACGAGCTAAGTGCTCACCTCTAACCCCAACTATGATGTGCAGAGCCTCAATCTGATTAAGACCAATCTTCGGTGCATCGAGATCAGTAAAAGTGATAATATTCCCGAAATGAATGTTGCCGACCATGTGGACAAGGTCATTGGGAGAAGTCTTGATCGGGATGACAGCTTGAGTGAGAGCTTTAACCAAAGTGTCTCGGTGATCTTGAGAATATAAAAGCAAACCCCAAATGGATATGTTAGCCTGGGTTTTCTTTAACTGCGTTAAGACCGGGTTCTCGGCGACCTTTTGTTTCTGAGCGGGGGCTCCTTCTTTGTCCTTTCCAGATTCGCTCGCCTAAGGATTCGGAGACTGATAGGCTCTCCCTGAGCGAGTGAGATGATTCACGTTCCCACCAATCCAAGTGGCTTTCTCCAGAGGGGCCTTTCGTTCTTCGATGGCCTTAGCACTAGACAAGATTGAATCCCAAGAGATCATGTGGCACTCAAAGTCTTCGGAAATAACAGGAGTCATGGTGCAATTCAAAGATTTCTTTGGAACTATGAAACTAGTCATTGAGTAGTCTTCTTCAAATTCGATCATATGGATTCCCGGCAAGGGATTAGTCACCACATTCGGCTGGGGTGGCTTCTGAATGAGTCCATCGTCAATCATGTCTTGCAGAGTGTGCCTCAAACTCCAACAATCATTCGTCGCATGACCAGGTGATACGTGGTATGCACAATACTTGTTTGCGTCCCAATTCTTAGGAGGTGGATTAGGCGGGCGGTATCCTTCTATCGGTTTCAATACCCCTTGGGCGACCAATCCTTGGAAAATAGTGGAGAACGGATCGTTGAACTTATCAAACTGCTTCTCTCTCCGATTCCTACCATTCCTTTCCTGATTGTTGATGGAGTTCACAGACCCATCTTGATTATAGCACGAGGGTGCCCTATTGTAACTATTCCGGCTAGGTCCCACATTGTTATTCCAAAAAGGAGCACGAGTCACGGCAACATTATTCACAACCGGTGTCGGGGCCTTAGCAGGGGGCGGAATCTGTAGGAGCTAGGAGAAGGATCTAGCTTGATCACCCCAGTTCAAACATCTTCGTCAATACGGGAACCCACATCTAGAATAGAAGCAAAATCAGGAAATGGGAGATATTTCATCTTATCCGCATACACTGGCTGAAGATTCTTGAGGAAAATGCGGGTTTGCTCTGCACCGTCGGGCCTTTCCAAAGTCTGAGCGACTTTCTTCCTCCACCTACTTGCAAACTCAGAGAACGATTCCCTCTCACGCTGAGCACATGAATCAAGATCACGGCGGCTCTTCTCCCAGTTGGAGTTATCTTTGTATCGCTTTTGGAATTCATCCACAAGCTTCCCCCAATTATCAACCAAGTTGGCATCCACAGTCATGAACCATTGCTTAGCGGCTCCCACCAAAGTCAAATGGAAGTTGGAGGCCATAGCACGAACATTAGCCCCATGGGACTGCATTGCATGAGCATAAGATTTCAAGTGGGCCATTGGGCAACCCGTACCATCAAATTTCTTAGGAGGCAGAACAGCAAACGGAGATAATTTCAAAGAGTCTGCGGAGAACTCTCCTTTATTCATGACTTTTCTCAACATTTCTTTCATCTCATTCATTTCAATCTCATCTCTAGTAAGAGGTACATATGGGACACCTTTGTAAAACGCTTCCATTTGGTGGACCAAGTTAGGATCTTGCCCCTGGGAAGTTCCTTGATTGAACGGAGAGACACTACTAGCAAGCGCACCATAGGCGTTGGGTTGCTGATTCGGATATAGAGTTTGCATATACTGAGCAAAGGCATTATGATTGGGCGGATACTGAGACGGGTTCACCACGAAGTTTGCTTGATTCGGGATGAAGTGGTGGTGGATGCCACTGAAGTCTGGATGAGCCACATGACCATGGGGATGGATGTTTTGGTGATGATTATGACCGATGGTGTTGCTACCATTAGGATTCAAGTTGATGGTAGGGATTCCGTTGCTATTTCCATTCACGTTAGGATTGCCATTGCCATTGGGGTTGCCATTAGGAGCCCCATTACCATTCTCATTGCCGTTCGGATTGCCATTGGGATTTCCATTGGGTTGCCATTGGGAGCCCCATTACCATTCTGATTCTGCATCTGAACAAGTGTAGCCAGTAGCTCGTCTTGCTGAATCCTTATCTGACCCAACACATTCTGTTCCAACCATGCTTGAAGACCCGGTGGAGGCACATAGGCTTGATCAATCCCTTCCTCGGCCATTGCAGTAGCTTCTTTGGGTACGGGCCCTGTCTCGGTAACTCGGATCAACCTACCCTTACTGTTTCTAGCTCCCCCTTTCCAAGTAGATGCCAGGCTTAGAGTATCTGAAAGGGATGGTGTTTAGGGCTGATTAGAGAGTGGAAAAGGATCGAGATTTTCCGAGATTGATTCAAAAGGATTTCAAAAATCACAAAATCAAACCTAGAATGCCGGATAAGCACTTGCTTTATTTTGACACATTTTCGCATGAAATCTTGGAACAGTGGATACCGTCTCCAAAGTATAGGACCAACGTTTTCACCTGTACAATTGGCCGTCCGAGCCCCTAGCGAAGGGACTATACTCTTTTAGGGATCCACCATTCGGTTACGGTCTATGTGAGGGTCTTGACAATTTAAAGTCAATCCGAGCATTTCAATGAATTTCCACAATGTAGGTTATTTACGACCTTTTGGGAAATGCATAGGATTGAGGTGAAATTGCTAGACAAAAACCGGCATGAAGTCTGGGACGTGTCATTTTTTTTGAAAATGTGGACATCGTGGCTTGGTAACGGGTGAGATTGGCTTACACCCATCGCAACGACTAATAGGCGTTCTTTGGGGTGAGAATGTACACCGCGGGCCCTATAGGGAAGTCCAATGAGCTCCCTTATACCCTTGGGTTACCTTCTCGGGTTTGTACGGTTCTACGAGACATTATTTTCAAAAACGTGCATGTGTGTGAGGTATCTATGAGTTCGAAAATGATTTTGAAAGCAAGTAAAGAAAACAAGAAAATCCTTTTCTTTTCCTTTTTTATTTTATCCATTTTTTTTTTAAGGGAATCACCCACCACGCATGCATATATATATACAAATAAGAGGGTGAAGGAAAAAGAATGTCACTACAAAACAAAGGTTAGGGCATAAATATATACAACCCAAGTAAGGCAAGTAAAGCACGGCACACACAAATATTAGAGTCTAGCCCACTTTAAAAAGTCCCCAGCAGAGTCGCCACTGTGAGAGCCCGCGCTCGAAAGCTCCGAAATGATCGCTCGTGAGGGCGATTCGGGTCCGTTTCGTGCTGATGCGCTTTTGGAAATGCGCTCGGTTCTCACACAATGGTTTCCTCTCGATGAAGTCAAGAGTCACCACCTCATTTTATTTTAGGAAAAACGAAGATAAAACCTTTTGTTTTAGAGAAAGTGGGTTCGGGGGCTAAGTTACGAGAAGAGAAGGGATTAAGCACTCTCCTCGCCCGTGATGATCTCTAGTATGCATGCCACATAGATTCATTTTATGCCTTTTCTAACTTGTTTTTATGCCCTAACAAAAATGGTGATTTATATACATGGGAGTCTTCCTATTCTAGGAAGGTTTGTTTTAATTCACAAATGAGAGTCGGTTTGGGTGGACTCACACTTGGTTTTGAAAATGGTTTTAACATTTATATACAGCAAATCAAACACATAAAGGGGTGGGGGATTAATATTTACATTGGTGTACAAAAGGGAAACAAATCCCATCAAATAACTTGTCCAAAAGTCCGTCCCCAAATGATTTAGGGACTGCTGTCCATTTTTCTTTCTTGTACCTGCTTGTGTACTCACTCAATCTGTAAATTAAAGGTTATGAAAACTTCCTAACACATCAATAATATACCATGAATTTTCCCTTGATTTTAGGAGCATGTTATGGTGTCCGAATAAGGCATGCAAGATAATACTTTCCACAGTCCAGTCTGACAGATTTTCATACATCCATAAAATATCCACTTTTTGCATCATAAAAATTGGGAAATCATGGAAAAAACTTAACATGAAAGTTGTTCCTAAAATCTCAAAGTTTAGATCTGGATAGTTTCAAGGCCATCCAACAAGTTTAACCATGAAAAACATCTCTGACTTTTTCATGTCAGAGATGAATAAACACAAATCTGCAGATCAAGATGTTAAACAATAAATGGAAAGGACAGCTTCTACTCATGGGAAAGATATGATTTTCACATTCTAATCTTCCTTGTTCTGTTTAGAACAAAATATATTTTGTGGTCTAAGGCCAAATCCCAAGTTTCCTATGCTTAAACAGAGCAACAAGACACAAGGGTACAACATGGACAGACTATTGGGAATCCACACATGGCATGAAAACACCCATGAAAACTCACTCAAATGAAAAGGTATGAACATGAATCTTTGGGTGAACATATATATGCATGTTATCTACATGAAACAACAACCATTCAAGCCTTTAGACCTGATTCCATGATGCTCTTTATTAAGATGAAACAAAACATGGCAGATTCAAGGTTTATGAGAGAAAGCAAGTTATTCTTTGAAAAACTCTTGAATCCCCAACAAACCTAGACTTGATACTCATACATGAATGATATATACAAAAGATCAATAGCATAGCATGCTCAATAGATCAAAATATCATTATATATCATCATTTAAAGAGAAGAACAATAAGAGTACCAATATTGTTTGATTTTAGACATCAAATGGAGGCCTAGCCTAACAAGGTGGCTAGACCTCTCAAGAAATTACATAAACCACTACATCTTACACTTAAGAGGATTACAAGATGAGAATATTACCTAGGTTGTGCTCCATTTTCTTCCAAGGGAAAGCTTTTTTGGTGTTTTTCTTAATGTGCTTGCTTAGTGTTTGAAAGAGTTTGATTTTGGTTTGTGTTTGGTGAGTGTGTTGTGGTGGTGCTAGGGTGGTGTGGTAGTGGTTTGGTGGTGGTCTTATGACTGAGTTTTGAGGGGGTTTGAGTTGCTAGAGAGAGAAAGAGAGAGTGGAGTGTATTTGGGGTGTGTATGTCTTGTCCCTTTTTAAGTGTGTATTGGGGGGGATGTATATGGGAGGAGGGAGGAGGTTTTTGATCATCAACTACTCCTACATCCCTAAGGCTTCATGTCAGTCCATTATCCCCGAATTTGGGGGTTGCTCGTTGTCCCAAAACGCCCTCATTTGAAGTACCAAAACGATGATAATTCAGCACTTTCAGCCCAGGAAAAAGCCGCCGTACGGATCCCACCTTGTGGTTGACTTTTTTGACCAGTTTGACTGCCACATGTCGTGCTCTGATTTGTCCTCCCTCTTTGACTGTGTCCTGGCTGTAAATATCTGAATTTTGGGATATTTTGCAATGTGGATAACCATCTTTCCTGCTCCGGCTTTCCGCTCCGCAACTGCTCCGTCGTGCGCGCTCCGGTGTCCCTGTTGTCTGCGGGTCCAACATGAGAGTTGCTCGGAATATTTTTCCGGTCACGCCGGTATATATGAAATATTTTCATAAGAAAGGAATGACAATAATATATTTTTAATGCACAGAATGGACGGTAACGAGCAGTTCTAAGGGTGCGGGCCCCGTTTTGGGTCCCACACCTCAAAAATTTGAAGTACACGCTTGTTTACTCGTTTTTTCGCTCTGATCATGAATTTGAAGTCTGTTAATCCATTCGATGCACCGATAAGGCTCACGGCAATCCCGCATAGCCAAATCTGGGCTTCTAAGTCAATTTTAGGGTTTAGACCGATTAAAAGGGTTTGATGAGAGGTGCGAGATTGGGGTATCTACAACGACCCCAAGAGTTCCGGCACCTGAACAATAGGGGAATCATCCTGATACTCCCTCATGGAGCCAATGAACCAATGCGGGACCCGCCAGCGGATCTGTGAAGTCCGGAGTTGAGCCATATAAGCCTCCTAGTCACCCTGAGAAAAGTCCAAAAGTATGCCCCTCAAAGAATAAGACCATGGTTTGTGAGAAGTAGGAGCCTCGGGAACGGCCATCAGTCTCTCCCACAGCCACATGGTAAGAAGGGCGGGTCTGCAACTGCGCATGAAACCATCACCCAAGGCTGAGTGGTCCATGCCATGAAGGGTCTCCCCCAAGATCAAAGGAACAATGTCCTTCCCCGCAAGACACTCCTCGAGGATGCTCATCAAAACCCTATGTGTAAGGATCCCGTCCCCGGGGCGAAACAAGCAAAGTTCACACGAGGAAGAAATGCCAAACACGGGTAACTTTCCTTTCACGAAAATGGAGTCGCCACATTAAATTAATTTTAAACCCAATTTAATGAAAATGGTTAGAGATTCTATTAGTTCGGAGGTCAAGTTACGCCTTGGGAAGAGTTTTACGTCACCCAAGTCGCCTCGGATGAGTCCGAGTCTCCCTAATGTTGGTTAACAAAAGTGCATGTGTGTGTGTGTTTAACGGAAAAGAGTCTGTTTTAACTTTTATTCAAAATTTAACTGAAAAGGGGTCTTTTATTAAGAAAACAGGGATCAGAGGACAAAATGGACATTTTGCCCTCTGAGCCCAGTGTAGCCGTTGTAAGTACCCCAATCTGAAACCGACCTATCTTAGAGGTAGCCTTAGCACTGTTTCAGGGATAAGCTAATAGGCCAGGACCTCCCTAGGATAAGATATAAATTCCAGGACTACTCTGGTATAAAATTGGAAAATCCAGAAGCTCGCTAGGCTGAGCCGTACGGATGCTTTGGGTCCTAGAGGGGCCTAGCCGTACGGCTGGTTTGGGCACCCTCATTCCCTATAAATAGAACCCCTTGCTGATCATTTCGGGGGGGGGGAGAAATATTAGAACTAAGGTTACTCTGTCGAATTCACCTCAGAATAGTGTGAGTAAGAGTGAACAAAGAGTGAAAGAGAGAAAGGAAGATTGGCCTAAACCAAGATAGGTAAAGCCACCTTCTCCCCCTCCCTTCTCTTCATCTAAGAACTATATTTATCTTTGATCTTGTCATTTATTGTTGATCTTTACATTCTTGCAAGTCTTGTCCATTCAAGCAATATACATATATCTATTATTATTTATATTTCCTAGTCCAAGCCATGAGATGATCAAAGGTGCCCTCCATACTTTGTGTGGAAGAGGTTCAAACCTAGTTTGATCATAGCTTGTTGATTGTTCATTTACATTCTTGTCATGGATGATGCTCTTGTTGTTCATTTTGCTCATTTTAAGCTATGATGATCATGTTGAGGATAAAGTCTCAATCTTTATCCTCATCACCTTGATCTAGCTTCCCAAGTTTGGGTAATAAAGATCCAATCTTTATGGTTTGTTCTTGTCCCTAAAGGATTAATCTTGCATAGAAGAGCCATTTTGATGGTAAAGTTTCAATCTTTACTCATCAAATGGTCACTATGGCTCAAAAGGCATATTGGCCACCTTTTTCATTTTTCTCCCATGATTGCCTTTGATCATGCCCAAACTCTTGTTTTGGGAGGTTCTTTGATGATCAAATGGCATAGGAATGAGTTGTTAATGTTGTTTTGTGTTGGAATAACAAACTGGAATCAGAACAGTTTGGTCCAGTTCAAGCAGAATGCTCTGTTTCTGCCTGGAACTGGACTGTTGCTTGAACAAACTGTAAAATCCCAGGAGTGGTCTCCCCATCCGTACGGCTACTTTGGCCGTATGGGGTGATTGACCATTTTGCCCTTCTGTCTTTTGTTTTCTTGTCAAACAACCCCTTTTTCAGTTGAAAAGATAAATAAAAGTTAAAACAAAGATTTTCCGTTAAAACACACACACACACATGCACTTTTGTTAACTAACAAAGGAGACTCGGCTTTGTCCGAGGCAACTTGGGAGGACGTAAAAACTCTTCCCAAGTTGTAACCTGATCTCCGAACCTTTTAACTCAAACCTTTGTCATTTTGTTGGGTTTAAAATTAACAAAATGTGGCGACTCCGTTAAATTAGTCCGGTTCCCGCGTTTGGTATTTCGCCCTTGAAACGTGCTCGTGTTTTTTTGGGGAGGGATCCTTACAGTGGCAACTCCGCTGGGGATTAGAGTGCTTTCGGACTTCTTTCTAGAAGGTTCGGGGGCATTCTTGTGTGGGTCAAACTCCCGTTCCCGTTAGTTGACTTCTTGCATATTTGTGTGTGTTTGATGTTTCTGTTTGAACTGTTTTGAGTACATACGTTCTAGAAATACAATAAACTGGGGCTTGATGATCAGAAGTTGGAGAAACTGAGAAAAATCTTCACCCTCTTGCTTTAGCCGTACGGCTACTTTGGGTAGGGGCCAGAATGTTGCCAATTAACAGTTTGGTGCAGGGCTGCAACATTCTGGGTGCCCCTCTGCTTCTACTTGTCCAGGTTCCAAATTTACAGTCTTACTTGTGCACATTACCTTCATTCTTTTGGCCAAAACTTGATTTTAAAAGGTGATAAAACTTGGTTATGCATGATCTTTTGTCAATAAAATGGTTTCCAAAACCTCATCGTGCATAATCCTTTTTGTAAGGGTTTTTCTTGAGTCTTTTTGTTGTGCACAAATTGCTTTGTACAAAAGGGTTTCAATGTAAAATATTTCTTTTGCAAAAGTTTGATTCAAAATTCTTTGTTCTGCACAACTTGGTACATGTACAAGTTTTGTTCTTTGTTTGCTTATATTCCTTGATTTGTTGTGTATAAATTGCTCAATCCATGCTTGTTCATACTTGTTCATATCTTGCTTATGCCATGCTCATGCTATCGAAAAACGAATTGAAAATCTCTCTTTTTACTCAGAAAGGAGCATAGAATGACTCCACACCACGCGCACTTGACCGTGCACTTTCCAAATACCCTTTAAACCCGGGGTGGATGCCACGATGCAGCTCGTTGGGCGCTCTTGTTCCCTTCGATGCGCGCACGGGTCCATCCCACCTTCCCTTCCGAACCGAGTCAACCACACTTGTCCGTGACACACAAATACCGTGACTATGGTTGGTTTTTGGTCTAGTTCACGTTACCACATCCTTGATACGTGCTCAAAGCTAATTGTGGCCAAATTAATGCCCGAGTTGTGACTCCTTGATGTAATGCAAGCATGGCCTAACCAGCCTTAAACTCGTGTGTTAGTAACGACCGCAATTAGCAAGGGCCATGTACTAAGGATAGGGTGACACCGTGTCGTTAAGCCCTAATGAACGAGTTATTTTAATCATCCTTAAGCCCATGGTCAAGGATCGAGACGCCTCATTCAAAATGAGGTCATGTCGGAATGTCGGTGCAGCCTTCGGTGTAGCCTTCGGAGAAAAGTATCGATCCCGACTTGGGCTTAACCATGATTAGGATGACCCGCGTATTGGGAATCTTACGATGAACTAGACCTTAGGTTCATTTCTTTTGATCGGTGGAAGCCGCGTGCCCTATAGGACCCTTGCCCGGGATAGTCCGTCCTTGGGAGCGTGCAATACAGGTGAAAAACGAGGGGTCTATAGACGTAGTGATGGCCTCCACTGATCCAGGGTTATAGAATAGTTGCGAAAAAGAAGAGCGATCTTTTCCAACCAATTAGGAATAAGACATGCCTTGAGAAAAATGAAATAATGAAAGTTGAGCCCCTGAATTGTGCACTAACGTTTGTTTATGTGACAAAGCCGGCTAAGATAATCCAAAGAATAAATGATTTTTTTTTAAAAAAAGAAAAGGAAAAGGAAATTGCTAAATTCATCAAAACGCTTGGCTTGGGTTCCTTCCCCTAAAGAAGAGTCAAACTTGTTATCCCCTTCAAATCAGTGTCTCTTGTGTGTCGAGTTTTTGTTTTACTTCAAAGCATGACTTCCCGAAAAATCCTTCCACGGTGCCCTTACGGTTTGTTGGTCATTTGTAAGATAGGAAACAATGGAAAACAAGTCCCAAGTAGTCGAGGCAGATGTCCGTTTGGATGTGCAAGCACGGCTAGAGGGTAGGGTTAAGCTCCTGGAACGAACGGTGGATACAATGAGAGACCAAATGCGAAAGATGGAGGTCGACCGCAATGAAGCGATCAAAGTGGTCCAACAACTTCGGAAGGAGATCAAGGAGGTACTTCACAAGAAAGTCGAGGAACTATGGGAAGAGGGGGGGAAAGAGACTCAAAAAGGACCTTGAGGAAAAATATGATCGCCGGTATGATCTCCTACATAGCCGAGCAGACTTGACCGATGAATTGGAAAGGCACAACTCAAGGAACACCCGAGAGTGCCTCCACGAAATTGTGAAGTCCATTGAGGAGCTCAAAAGGTCTTCTGAGAAGTCTTCCTCCCCACCAAAGACTGCCCCAACCAGCTGGCTCAGGTCGAACAAGAGCCCCGCGATCAGCTCCGGCCTGTCGCGGTATCCCATGGAAAGCCCGCGGCGGCTGTGGGAGAATTTCACCTCCAGGGCAAAGGGGCTCACTACAGCTAGTTCCATGAGTTGGGAATGCCTAGAGAGCAAGTGTTAGACCACCTACTCGAGGCCGGTAAGGTTGAGCTTCTTGGCCGACATGTGATATGGACGGAGCCGGTCGGAGCCCGTCACGACCCAAAACAACATTGCAAATACCACCAAGCACTAGGTCATTCCACAAATGCATGTCTCACCCTAAGAAATCACATCCAAGCACTCATTGATGAGGGTTTCATTACCAAACGAGGGGACAAGTGGGTCTGAGCCAGGGACGCAAGGAGAAGGAATGAGGAAGAGAAGAAGTCGTTAGGAGTGGCCTAGTATTTGTGTTCTAGAGAGTCTTCGAAAAATCTGTGGTGGACATAGTCTTTTGTTTTCTTTTAGTTTTCCCAAAAGGCCCTGCGAGGCCAAGGTATGTAAAAAGCCACAATGTGGCGATGGTTGAGTCAATAGTCAAGTCCAGAGTTGTAAAAATGGAGTCTTCCATGAAATGAATTGTCTTTTACTTCTATTCTCCCTAGACTTGAGGCATTATTTGAAAAATTACACTAACTCTCGGAATCACTCCCATTAATGTTTCCAAATGATTGTTATATCCCCAATATGATGAGTTGATTCCCCCAAACATAGAAGTCAACAACGACTCATAAAGGGATGAATGGATCTAAACGTAAAAGGTGCTAAATTCCAATGATTAATCTTAAGATGAATGAATGTTGTGACCCGTTGGCATGAAGGAGACCATCAATGGCAAATCTTCCCCCATACACTACCCGATACACGACCCAAGACACCTTTCTGAGGCAAACTCCCGATGCACATTAAAAGCATCCCGAGACAGTGAAAAGATGAGGACGTTGTTGCTCAGCCACCAAAGTTCAGCCATAAGTGCACATGCAGACTTCCCGAATTGTCAAAATCAAAGATAGGATAGGTGAAAAACGGTGAAAAAAAAAGCCAATGCCCACGATGATAAGTTGGGGCTGATGGGCGCCCGTTCCCCTAAAAAAAATGGCAAAAAGAAATGCTTGCATTAAATAGCCCGTCCATATCAAAAAGGGTACACCCAAAAAGGCCCATCTCAAAGAGTTCACCCAAGGCAAAGTCAGCAATGACGTCCTCCGAGACAGCAAAAGATACCAACCCCGGCCAAAGTGTCCCAAGAGCCGAACTACGATGACCTGAGCTCCTCACACTGAGGGGAACGTAGGCAACCTTCGGTCCGGTCATAACACGAAATGAATCCATACAACCTTGGTCCTCCCAAAATGACCCGGTTCTCCTTCCCCGGTCCCATCAATGACCAATTCTCCAGATAATGACTAATTCCCCCCATAAACAACTTCTCCTCCCGATCTTGCCATTGATCGAATCTTAATCCCAATGGGTCATAACAGTTATGCACGTTAAGGCTAATTACTTGAATTTTAACCTAAATACTAATCAAGATCTGTTCAAGCAAACACGTGAATCTCTGTCCATAGGCTTCCTCTCTCAGAAAAGGGACTCACTCCCATAAAAGCCTATGTGTGTTTACTCGCGTGAGCAAGTGTAATCTGCTCTTGTCTGTGTCAAAGTCAACTTTTGCTTTCGTCCGTGTCAAAAGTCAACTAGGCCACTCCTAAAGAGGGAAGATAAAGGAAATATGGAAAGGAGAAAAGTGATATGGTTGGACAATTAAGGGAAAGAAACCCGAGGAATGATTCCCGGAAAGGTGAAACACTGGGGCTGGCAAACCGTGGTCGAAAAACCCGAGGATTAATCTTGACAAGACATCACAATGGGGCTGGCTAGCCGTAATCGTGCAATGGAAAGACCGACGAAAAGTCATGCTTTGAGTAAAACAGTCTAAGCCAAATAAACCCTCATCTGTAAAAATTCCCCAGAAGCACCCAGAAAATTTGGTCGAAAAAGTCAACCATGCTTGAACAACCCGTACGGGTGGTTTTGTCCCTGTGAAAAAATTCACATTAGGAGCCTATATAACCTGATCTCCCACAAGCTAAACTCATTTTCGCTTGTTCAAAGTCTGTCAAACCCCTCGTGATTGAGTCCAAACACATCTTGGGAATCCCCGACGGTCCAATAATGACCACAAAGCCCTCTCGAGGCCCAAGCCAGGCATAAATGATGAATTTACAATGATTTAAACAACCAAAGATAACAAATTTTCATACACTGTTTTCGAATAAAACAAGCCAAAAGAAAGATTGTTCAGGTTGGTGCACCCTAGTCTGAATCTGGGTAAGGATCCTCCGGAGGCGAATGAACTCTCTCCAAAGGACGACGCGGGTACATGCTAGGGTCAAAGAAGAAAATGGACTCTGCCATGCTGGAACCTTCACCCGAAGAGGATTGGCCTGGAAAGAAGGAAGGAGGAATCTGGGAGTGAAAACCCGAATGTCTTGCCGGCAGGGGATCCACGCGCTCTAAGGCCAAGTGGGCAAATGGGTCCGGAGCGATCTCGTGGGAGCCAGGATCACGGAGCGAATCACGAAAGGCCTCCAAATCAGCCCCGCCTAAGGTATGGCGACGAACAAAGGACGGCGGTAGCTCCACGCTCGACGACCGACGGAAAGGCCTCTCCCCACCACTCACCGAGTTTCTGCCCGGTGCAAACCTGGATTCTGTCCGAGGCCCCTTAGAAGAGCGCCCAACGAACCTCTTTAGCCACCTTTTGGCCCGTTCGCGCAGCAACCTGCACATGGATAAGGAAACTGCTCAGCAAGGGATAAGACAGAAATATGGGATGAGTGTGCACAAATGGAAAAGATTGCATACCGCGTCAACAGGAATTTCTCCAACCGGGGCTTCCCCTCCTGCGACAGACACGGCCACCATGTGAACCCGGCCGTCAGCATAAATGAAAGAATAGTCCTGCCACACTGGAGGAGCTACCCCAGAGGCCACCACCTGTGGCGATCTCAGCCTCGTGGCCACAAACCGCCCGTGTGGCTCATCAGTGATCAATTCAGCGGCATCCGCTCCCATGAGAAAAGGGTCATCCCCACGGTCAGCAACGAACATTGTCGCGACCCCGGACCCCACGGGCCCGAGACCGCGATCTGGACGTCGACTCTAAAACCAAAACTGTGAAATACCGAAGATAAAAATTCCATTTGATACCAAAAGGTGATAACACAAGGTTTTGAAAATCAACTTGAACAACAAGGTAAAACTAGTATAAACTCCATAAGCTTATACACCAAAGTTACTAAATACACAAATCCTAATGACGTCAATGTTTGGTACAAATATCCCAAAAGGTTACACATTTATATAATGTAAACCAACCTATAACAACCTTCCCCAAAAGAATATATCCACACTCGACGTCCTCTTTCTCGTGATCAGCGAGACTAATCCTTAGCACCTGGGGGGGGGTTAAGGAAAAACAAAGATAAAAAGAAAGGGGGTGAGATAAATCTCAATAAGTTACTAATGCAACTACATGACATGCTATGATGCACGAAGCGATAAGCAATAATAAATATCACGTAACACATAGCATTTATCACATAACAGATAGCAGCGGAAATAAACACATAACAAAGGATATAGCCAAGGTTTTCCAAACCGGTACATCCAAATAAAGGATCGCTGCGCAGCTTCAATAGTCAACAATCATCATCTCCATAATAGCATGAAAGCCGAAGAGAAAACCCCGGTACCGGAACCAATAACCATAAAAGTGTCACAAAGGACAAGGACCATGACACAAAGTCATGCCCGGTAGCTAGATACATTCACAAAGGAAGCTAACTTATCCTTTCCAAGGCCAATCTGGAAAAGGGGGTATAGAAGGGGGCAAAACAATGGTCAACATTATGATGGACTTAGCTTTGCCATTATAATCTTTCCCATCGCCCGATGCAACAAATATGCCAGCTGGGCTTCCAAATAAATGCTAAGTAATAATAATTTAGCATGGATAAACAACTTAAGGTTCCAAAGTAGGGAACCAATCCAATTAAATCACCAGAAAGGTAAACCAATATAAACAGCACATCAAAGATGCCCAACATTCCCAAAACGGTACTTAAATAAATTTCATAACACATTTATTCACAAAAGAATCAATCCCACTTAAATAAGTGTTCCACGGTGTTATTTTAAGTTAATTAGAAGAAATAAACCTCAAATAGTTAAGCCTTAAGTCTTAAACCAAGCAAATAGGGCAAAATCCCCAACAGGCGGGCGGGCGGGCGCCTGGGCATAGGCAGGCGGGCGCTTGTTTGGCCAGAAGGTTTGGGTCGCTGGAAAAGGGGTGCGGGCGGGCGCCTGGGTCAAGGCGGGCGGGCGCTCTGCCTGGGTTTTGGCCGGGAAGAACAGAGCTGGGTTCTTCATTTCGACCCAAATTTCACCAAAACACAAAATACTCCACTTCAACTCTTTCTACAAGTTCCACAATGTACCAAAACCACTTATAATTAGGGTGGGGATCCAAATACACTATTTATCAACCCAAAACCAAGAATCAAACCCAACATTCATCAATTCACCATTTTTACCCAAAAACTCAAATAAATTCAAAATAAATTCTAAACTCAACCAAACTTCAAATATAACACATCAAGCATTATATAAACATGATATGAACATTTTAGCATAAAAATGGGGGAAAAGTAACTCACTTGAATTTCTCAAAGTTGACGGAATTCAATTCTTTTTGATTCTACGCGATCCTAACGACGATCTAAACACATTTCACGTTTTAAGAAATGAGAAATAACTAGAAGAAGATGAAGGAAATGAAGAGAGAAGGTAGAGAATGAGAAACTTACCAAAAGGGAGGAGAGAGAGAGGGAGTTGCTGGGAGGAGGAAGATGAGTGAGGGAGGAGAGTAGGGAGGTGAGGGAAGTAGGGGGAAATTATTCAAAAAGTTACATCTAGGCCCCTCCCCTTCAACTAACGCAAATGCTTACTCTCCCTACTAACAATTAAGACTCAACACTTTTACACTAGCCCAACTAACTCGAATAAAATGCTAGGCATAATTATTATAACACATAAATTGCACACATAATTATTTAAATAAATAATAATTTAAATAAATAAATAAGCAAATAATTAAATAATAATCATTTAATTACTAATAAAATAGAGCCTAGATTTCGGGTCGTGACATTCACTCCCCCTTAAAGAAAATTCGACCCGAATTTTAACGAGACTCACCTTAAACAAAAAGCCACGGAAATTTCCTCTCGATCTCACCTCGGAGCTCCCACGTCGACTCCTCGATGTTATGATTCCTCCAAAGAACTCGAACCAACGCAATACTTTTGTTCCTCAACTCTTGGACTTTGGCATCTAAAATCCGAACCGGTCGTTCCTCATAAGACATATCGGGCTCAATATCCTCCGGTATCCTCGGTAACACATGAGATGGGTCATGAACATACTTCCGAAGGATAGAAATGTGAAAGACGTTGTGCAACCGGTCTAAAGATGACGGTAACACGAGACGATACGCTAGAAGTCCAACCTTTCCCAAAATCTCAAACGGGCCAATAAACCTCGGAGCCAATTTGCCTTTCTTCCCAAACCTACGAATACCCACCTTCGGAGACACTTTCAAGAATACCAAATCACCAATCTGAAAACTAAGATCTCACCTTCGGTTGTCTGCGTAGCTCTTATGTCGACTCTGGGCTGTTTTCAATCGATCCCAGATAACTCTAACCTTTTCAACTGAATCCTGAAGCAAATCAATACCCACGATCTTCGCTTCACCAACCTCATCCCAACAAATAGGCGATCTACATTTTCTTCCATACAAGGCCTCAAACGGTGCCATCTCGATACTAGCCTGATAACTGTTGTTGTAAGAGAATTCCACTAACGGTAGGTGCGAATCCCAAGAATCGGAAAAGTCTATCGAACAAGCTCGCAACATATCCTCCAAAATCTGAATAGTCCTCTCGGATTGACCGTCGGTCTGGGGGTGAAAAGCTGTACTGAATCGCAAATCTGTACCCAAAGCTTCCTGAAACGCCTTCCAGAATCTAGAAGTAAACCTCGGGTCTCGATCTGACACAATGCTAACCGGAACCCCATGCAATCTCACAATCTCGTTGATATAAAGGGTCGCAAACTTCTCCATCGAATATCTGATGTCAATGGGCAAGAAATGGGCACTCTTGGTCAATCTATCCACTATTACCCAAACACTGTCATACTTCCTACGGGTACGAGGTAGTCCCGTAATGAAATCCATAGTCACATGCTCCCATTTCCACTCGAGAATATCTAACGGCTGAAGTAATCCCGCGGGTCTCTGATGCTCGGCTTTGACCTGCTGACAAGTTAAACACCTCGATACATACTCGACTATTTCCCTTTTCATATTAATCCACCAAAATTGTTGCTTCAAATCCTGATACATCTTCGTACTACCCGGATGAATAGTATACCTCGATTTGTGACCCTCATCTAAAACTTGTCTCTTTATTCCACCAACATCGGGCATGCACAAACGACCACGGAAAGTCAAAACTCCACTCGAGCTCAATGAAAAATCCTCGAAATTCTTTTCCTTCAATTTATCCATTATCTTCACCAACTCGGGATCTTCTTTCTGAGCTTCCTTTATCCTTTGAATTAGGGTCGGAGACACCCTAATATTCGCAAAAATAGCCCCATGTCTCGATTCACGAGGAGACCAATCTCTAACATCCTCAAGCATTTTCCATTCACGAACCATCATCGGAGCCACATAAGACTTTCTACTAATCGCATCGGCTACCACATTCGCCTTCCCCGGATGATAAGAAATCGTGCAATCATAATCCTTCAACAATTCCATCCATCGGCGCTGTCGTTTGTTCAATTCCTTCTGAGAGAATAGGTACTTCAAACTCTTGTGATCGGTAAAAATCTCAAACTTCGCTCCATAAAGGTAGTGCTTCCACTTGTGCAACGCAAATACTATCGCGGCCAACTCCATATCATGAGTGGGGTAATTCTGTTCACTAGGGGTCAACTTCCTCGAAGCATAAGCAATTACTTTCCCATTCTGCATCAACACACAACCCAAACCCTCTTTCGAAGCATCACTGTAAATCACTAGGCCATCGCTCCCATTAGGCAAAGTCAAGATCGGTGCGTTAGTCAACCTCTTCTTCAATTCCTCGAAACTCTTGTCACATTTCTTGGTCCACACAAACAGAACATTCTTCCGGGTCAACTGAGTCATCGGAGTAGCGATCCTCGAAAACCCCTCAATAAATCTTCTGTAATAACCGGCTAAACCAAGAAAGCTTCTAATCTCTGTCACTGATTCGGGTCTCTTCCAATCCACTATGGCTTCAATCTTTGACGGGTCCACAGAAATCCCATCTTTAGAAATCATATGGCCCAGAAATGACACCTTCTCGAGCCAAAATTCGCACTTACTGAACTTCGCAAATAATTTCTCCCTCGCAAGAACGGATAAAACTGTCCTCAAATGTTGCTCGTGCTCCTCTCGAGATTTCGAATAAACAAGAATGTCGTCGATGAAGACTACCACGAACGAATCAAGATAAGGATGGAAAACTCGGTTCATCAAATCCATAAATACGGCCGGCGCGTTCGTCAACCCAAACGGCATAACCAAGAACTCGTAATGACCATACCGAGTGCGAAAGGCAGTCTTCGGAATATCCTCCGATCGAACCTTCAACTGATGGTACCCACTCCTCAAATCAAGTTTAGAGAAAACCACGGACCCTTGAAGCTGATCAAACAAATCATCAATATGGGGTAGAGGGTATTTATTCTTCACCGTAACCTGATTCAACTTTCTGTAATCGATACACAATCTCAACGAACCATCTTTCTTTCGCACAAACAAAACCGGTGCTCCCCACGGGGAAACACTAGGGCGGATAAACCCTCGATCCAGTAACTCTTGCAATTGAACCTTTAATTCCTTCAATTCTGCGGGAGCTAACCTATAAGGTGCTTTCGAAATCGGAGCCGTACCCGGCAAAAGATCTATACAAAACTCAATCTCACGATCGGGCGGCATATCATACTCGGTAGAGAAAACATCGGGAAATTCCCGAACTACCCGAACACTATCCAAACTAGGGATTCTTTCCTAGTATCAAGAACACTAGCCAAATACCCCTCACAACCACTATGCAATAATTTTCTCGCTTTCATAAAAGAAATTAAGCGAACCTTTCTACTCAGAGGACTAGCCTCAAACACAAATTTAGGCACATCGGGAATAGAAAAAGTAACAATTTTCTTACGGCAATCAACGGAAGCATGAAACTTGCTCAACCAATCCATACCCAAAATGACATCAAAGTCTTGGATAGGAAGAACTACCAAATCCGCACAAAGGACTCGACCACAAATAACCACGTCACAAGCACGAAAGACTCGATCAGAAATCAAGCATTCTCCTATAGGGGTCGACACCTCTAGCACGTACGGTAAAGACTCGAATGCAGCATTTAACATGGAAGCAAATTGCACAGAAATGTATGAATGAGATGATCCTGGATCTACTAACGCTCGTGCGCTCACATTAGACACAGAAACAATACCTCCAATAACGGATGGATCATCGGTAGCTTGTTGTTGATTCATGGCATAAACCTTCCCTTGAACTTTGGGCTTCCCAGCGGCATCCCTTTTCTGACCCTGATTAATACCAACTCCTGACCCGGATGCTTGACCTCGGTACCTCGTGCACTCTCTCGCAAAGTGCCCCATTTCACCACAATTGGTACACTTGCCTTGCTTTTTCCAACACTTATCCTCCGTATGGCCTACCCTCTGACAAAAGGTACAAGGTCTCCTATTCTGAATCCCCAGAGTAGTACCTGGATTCCTCGATGAGGTTTGCCCCTTAAACTGAAATGAGTCTCCCGGGTTACCTCGGTTGTCGAAACGGTGTTGTGGCTTGCTTCGTGCTCCTTGCTTACTCGGGTTGGCCACCTCGGTCATCCTCTTATGTTCCCCAATATCTTGCTCTATCAAATAGGCTCGGTCCACCGCATCTTGGAATGTCACAATCCGTTGAGCAATAAGTTGAGTACGGATGGAGGTCTTCAATCCCCGAATGAATCTCATAGCCTTTTGTTCCTCGGTCCTCACCAAATAGTCGCAATACCGGGCTAATTCTATGAACTTAGCCGAGTATTGTGCTATAGACAACACACCTTGCTCCAGGTTGAGTAGCTCGATCTCCTTTCGGTTTTGATCAACAACCGGAATGAAATGCTCCTTGAATTTGCGCACAAACAACTCCCACGCATACACCGTGTGAGTATCATCCCAAGTAGCTTTAACACCCTTCCACCAATGCTCGGCGGCTCCCACAAGCTTATACGCCGCGAACCGGACCTTGTCCTCATCCGAGCAACCAAATACATCATAAATCTTCTCCATCGACTCAATCCATAATTCAGCCTTCCGAACATCGGGTTCCCCATTAAATTCAACCGGTGTCAACTTCAGAAATTGCTCCAATCCATAGCGGGGTGGTGCTGGTTCTACCCTCGGACCTTGATCATGTATGGCCTTCATGGCCGCCTCGAACATGCCTTGAAACATAGCACGAGCTTCTTCCCTTATGTCATTCTGATTCGCATTACCGGTACTACCTTCACCACTCCTTCTACGAACCATCGTAAACAAGTACCTGCATAAAACATCAACCGTTAATCACTCCGCACACTACTACCCACGTAGGTCATACTAATCCACCTAGACTTATACTTAGAGCTAATGCCATAGCTCTGATACCAACTGTCGCGACCCCGGACCCCGCGGGCCCGAGACCGCGATCTGGACGTCGACTCTAAAACCAAAACTGTGAAATACCGAAGATAAAAATTCCATTTGATACCAAAAGGTGATAACACAAGGTTTTGAAAATCAACTTGAACAACAAGGTAAAACTAGTATAAACTCCATAAGCTTATACACCAAAGTTACTAAATACACAAATCCTAATGACGTCAATGTTTGGTACAAATATCCCAAAAGGTTACACATTTATATAATGTAAACCAACCTATAACAACCTTCCCCAAAAGAATATATCCACACGCGACGTCCTCTTTCTCGTGATCAGCGAGACTAATCCTTAGCACCTGGGGGGGGGGGTTAAGGAAAAAAAAGATAAAAAAAAGGGGTGAGATAAATCTCAATAAGTTAATAATGCAACTACATGACATGCTATGATGCACGAAGCGATAAGCAATAATAAATATCACGTAACACATAGCATTTATCACATAACAGATAGCAGCGGAAATAAACACATAACAAAGGATATAGCCAAGGTTTTCCAAACCGGTACATCCAAATAAAGGATCGCTGCGCAGCTTCAATAGTCAACAATCATCATCTCCATAATAGCATGAAAGCCGAAGAGAAAACCCCGGTACCGGAACCAATAACCATAAAAGTGTCACAAAGGACAAGGACCATGACACAAAGTCATGCCCGGTAGCTAGATACATTCACAAAGGAAGCTAACTTATCCTTTCCAAGGCCAATCTGGAAAAGGGGGTATAGAAGGGGGCAAAACAATGGTCAACATTATGATGGACTTGGCTTTGCCATTATAATCTTTCCCATCGCCCGATGCAACAAATATGCCAGCTGGGCTTCCAAATAAATGCTAAGTAATAATAATTTAGCATGGATAAACAACTTAAGGTTCCAAAGTAGGGAACCAATCCAATTAAATCACCACAAAGGTAAACCAATATAAACAGCACATCAAAGATGCCCAACATTCCCAAAACGGTACTTAAATAAATTTTATAACACATTTATTCACAAAAGAATCAATCCCACTTAAATAAGTGTTCCACGGTGTTATTTTAAGTTAATTAGAAGAAATAAACCTCAACTAGTTAAGCCTTAAGTCTTAAACCAAGCAAAAAGGGCAAAATCCCCAACAGGCGGGCGGGCGGGCGCCTGGGCATAGGCAGGCGGGCGCTTGTTTGGCCAGAAAGTTTGGGTCGCTGGAAAAGGGGTGCGGGCGGGCACCTGGGTCAAGGCGGGCGGGCGCTCGGCCTGGGTTTTGGCCGGGAAGAACAGAGCTGGGTTCTTCATTTCGACCCAAATTTCACCAAAACACAAAATACTCCATTTCAACTCTTTCTACAAGTTCCACAATGTACCAAAACCACTTATAACTAGGGTGGGGATCCAAATACACCATTTATCAACCCAAAACCAAGAATCAAACCCAACATTCATCAATTCACCATTTTTACCCAAAAACTCAAATAAATTCAAAATAAATTCTAAACTCAACCAAACTTCAAATATAACACATCAAGCATTATATAAACATGATATGAACATTTTAGCATAAAAATGGGGGAAAAGTAACTCACTTGAATTTTCTCAAAGTTGACGGAATTCAATTCTTTTTGATTCTACGCGATCCTAACGACGATCTAAACACATTTCACGTTTTAAGAAATGAGAAATAACTAGAAGAAGATGAAGGAAATGAAGAGAGAAGGTAGAGAATGAGAAACTTACCAAAAGGGAGGAGAGAGAGAGGGAGTTGCTGGGAGGAGGAAGATGAGTGAGGGAGGAGAGTAGGGAGGTGAGGGAAGTAGGGGGAAATTATTCAAAAAGTTACATCTAGGCCCCTCCCATTCAACTAACGCAAATGCTTACTCTCCCTACTAACAATTAAGACTCAACACTTCTACACTAGCCCAACTAACTCGAATAAAATGCTAGGCATAATTATTATAACACATAAATTGCACACATAATTATTTAAATAAATAATAATTTAAATAAATAAATAAGCAAATAATTAAATAATAATCATTTAATTACTAATAAAATAGAGCGTAGATTTCGGGTCGTGACAAACATGGTCTCGGGCGGATCAACGGGCGCCCTCTGCATGAGGCCTAGTCCATGCTGCCACAAAACCCTCTCACCTAAATAAAAGGCCT
Source organism: Campanula takesimana (assembly GCA_026119855.1). Taxonomy (NCBI): domain Eukaryota; kingdom Viridiplantae; phylum Streptophyta; class Magnoliopsida; order Asterales; family Campanulaceae; genus Campanula; species Campanula takesimana. Next base: position 1,766,885 of record JAOWBW010000031.1, on the reverse strand, counting down.
CGCCTCTAAACCCCACCAGCAATCTCCTCTGTCTGGTCACCTTCAGGGCGTCGCTCAGATCAAAGACCACCTCCCGCCCCTCATACCGAGACCAAGGGAAAAGGTTGAGCTCCGCTGGCATGGCACCCCTCAAAACTGCTTTCACATCAGCATAGCGGACAGAAACTCGTCCCTTAGACCCTCTCTTCTCCCGAGCTTCCCTAGCCCAGCAGGTCATGGCTGGAAAGATGAGGTCCCGGTCAAGAGCCAGCCTCCATGGATAGTTGCCAAAGATCTCGTAGTACCAAGCCTACAAAAGAAACGACAAGGAAAGCCGTCAGCACACTGAAATGAAGAATATGCCGAATGCAAAAAGTAAAGCAAAGGCCGAAGTGGAAGTACCTCTAGGGCAAACTGAAAGCAAGCCAAAGACTTGCTTGCTTTCCGGCTATACTTGTCGAGCTCCATGAATAGCTCGGCTAGACCAGCCTCACCCCAAGCAATGTCTCTGATGGCCTCAGGTGTAGTCAAAGACCCAAGAAGAGGGAACATACAGGTAGTGTCAGCATTAGTAAAAATGGTGCTAATGAGGAGGAGCCACACATAGGAGCGCCCAAGCTGCTCAGTGGTAATCCGGCCCGCCGTATACTCTAGAAAGTTGGCCCGAATGACCCTCTCGACTGTTTGCACTAGGATGCCCAATGAGCGCCCTGATCTCGGCCTCGGGGATCCTATCCCTCCAAACAACCGGATGCCCGCCAAAGGAAAGCCCGGTAATCATCGCAAAGTCAGTAGGGGTCACAGTCACCTCTCCCCAGCTCAGATGGAACGTGTGGGTTGTGTCCCACCAATATTCGCCCAGGGCATTAAGAAGCCCCATACTCCTATTGGTGTTCACCAGCTAGCCCACAGCCTCTATAAAAGGCACCAGTCCCATGCGTGCCACCCACTCCCTCGGACCGGGAGCATCATCAACAGACTCAGGCATGGCTTCCCACAAAGAGAAGCAAGCATCCGGCGACCCTCGAGACTTGGGATCGCCACCCTACAAGTAAACACAGCAATGGTATGAATAACACAGTTTACAGATACCAATGCTCATAATGATTGCACAAAAAAAAAATAACAAATAAGAGAAAAGTTTCCGTCCCCTTTAAAATTGCATAAGTCATTTTAAGGGTCAGTTTTTGGAGAAAAGTTTCCGTCCCCTTTAAAATTGCATAAGTCATTTTAAGGGTCAATTTTTAGAGAAAAGTTTCCGTCCCCTTTAAAATTGCATAAGTCATTTTAAGGGTCAATTTTTGGAGAAAAGTTTCCGTCCCCTTTAAAATTGCATAAGTCATTTTAAGGGTCAATTTTTAGAGAAAAGTTTCTGTCCCCTTTAAAATTGCATAAGTCATTTTAAGGGTCAACTTTTAGAGAAAAGTTTCCGTCCCCTTTAAAATTGCATAAGTCATTTTAAGGGCCATTTTTGGAGAAAAGTTTCCGTCCCCTTTAAAATTGCATAAGTTATTTTAAGGGTCATTTTTGGAGAAAAGTTCCTGTCCCCTTTAAAAAATGCATAAGTCATTTTCAAGGGTCATATTCTTTCCGTCCCGAAAAGGCATAGTCACTTTCGGAGAAATTGTCATTTTGGTCTCAACAATAATATGCCAATCCCATAATTTCCCCCACAAACATACAACAACTTATCCTAGGAAATGCTAGCATGCACTTAACTGCGCCAAAATGACTAGTCGAACCTAAGGTACAAGTAGTTTATGCATGGACCACGGGCAACATACTTTGATTTTGGGAAGTTTAGCTAGGCATGTCCAAATGAGGCAATGAGCACATACTCACGTCCCTAATGGTCCCAATGACACAAAAATGAGGTCAATTTCAAGAAATCGCGTCAAGAAATGCGAAGATCTCAAATGGCATGGACAAGAACCCTAGGCCTAGGAAAGACGTGCAAGGCTCAAATGTGAGTAGGAAGAATGCTTACCCCGTCGCCATGGCACAAGTGAATTGTGGGAGACTTGTAGAAACCCGCTCCCTCATCCCGGAGATTGATAGCGTAGCCTCGAAAGTTTCGAGCCATGTCTAGCCTCTTCTCCGCCCCTCTAGGATAACCCGTGCGTGCCTGTCCCGCCATGATCAATCCTTGAGGAATCCGAGTAAGAAAATTTGGAAATTGATGGAGTTTTCCCTCTCAAAATCGCCTCTTTTCTCTCTGTTTTCTCGTCTGAGTTCGAATAGATTGAGGCAACCATCCGTATGGATGCCTTTTGAAAAAAGAAGGAGACGCCCTCTTAAGCCGTACGGATGGTTTGGGCGAAGAAAAATCTCAGCCTAAAATTACCCTTGTGCCCCTCGTACCTTGAACAAGATTTTTCCCCAAGATTCGGAAATGCCCCATTTGGCTCATGCAACTTGAATTGAACCTAGAAAATTTAGGTTCCCGAAGTCATCACAGGAAGTCCTAGCGACGTAAGCCCAGCTTTGTGAAATTAAATATGGCCGTCCTCGACGTAAGCCCAGTTTAAATTTGGAATTTGAAATGGTCTTTTGCTTAATGCTTATTATGGCCGTCCTCGACGTAAGCCCAGTTAAAATTTGGAATTTGAAATGGTCTTTTTCTTAATGCTTATTATGGCCGTCCTCGACGTAAGCCCAGTTAAAATTTGGAATTTGAAATGGTCTTTTGCTTAATACTTATTATGGCCGTCCCCGACGTAAGCCCATTAGCTATGACTTAGAATAGTCGTTATAGGCTAGAGCCTTTGTCCCGGCAGTCCTTAAAGGGACGTAAGACCAGTTTTCCCATCAATCTCCCCAAAGATGGAGTTGACCCCGGTCAAGCTTAGACTTAGAATAGTCGTTATAGGCTAGAGCCTTTGTCCCGACAGTCCTTAGAGGGACGTAAGACCAGTTTTCCCGTCAATCTCCCCAAAGATAGAGTTAACCCCGGTCAAGCTATGACTTAGAATAGTCGTTATAGGCTAGAGCCTTTGTCCCGGCATTCCTTAAAGGGACGTAAGACCAGTTTTCCCGTCAATCTCCCCAAAGATGGAGTTAACCCCGGTCAAGCTATGACTTAGAATAGTTGTTATAGGCTAGAGCCTTTGTCCCGGCAGTCCTTAAAGGGACGTAAGACCAGTTTTCCCGTCAATCTCCCCAAAGACGGAGTTGACCCCGGTCAAGCTATGACTTAGAATAGTCGTTATAGGCTAGAGCCTTTGTCCCGGCAGTCCTTAGAGGGACGTAAGACCAGTTTTCCCGTCAATCTCCCCAAAGACGGAGTTGACCCCGGTCAAGCTTAGACTTAGAATAGTCGTTATAGGTTTGTCCCGGCAGTCCTTAGAGGGACGTAAGACCAGTTTTCCCGTCAATCTCCCCGAAGATAGAGTTGACCCCGGTCAAGCTTGGACTTAGAATAGTCACCATAGGCCGTCCCCGACGTAAGCCCAGTAAAAATCTGTCCCGTATAAGTCAACCCTCTCCTATAGAGTCAAGTTGACCATATCCCCAGCAAGTCAACCCTCTCCCATAGAGCCAAGTTGACCATGTCTCGCCTCTGACCCCTAGAGTCATGCCTCCTTGCGGATCTAAGTAGCCCCGCGTACCTCCGAACTACGTTAGGCTTGATTCCCCGCAAACGGGATACGTAGGAATCCTATACCACTAGGTCCAGCCATGCAACCAAAATCGGTTAAAGCCGTCGTCCCGTCAGATTGGGATGCTTATTTCTATCGACAACCCCGCTCCTTCGAAGTGACGTTACCGAGGGGCTCTGTAAGTACCCTAATCTGAAACCGACCTATCTTAGAGGTAGCCTTAGCACCGTTTCAGGGATAAGCTAATAGGCCAGGACCTCCCTAGGATAAGCTATAAATTCCAGGACTACTCTGGTATAAAATTGGAAAAATCCAGAAGCTCGCCAGGCTGAGCCGTACGGATGCTTTGGGTACTAGAGGGGCCTAGCCGTACGGCTGGTTTGGCCACCCTCAGCTCCTATAAATAGAACCCCTTGCTGATCATTTCGGGGGGGAGGGGGGGAGAAACATTAGAACTAAGGTTACTCTGTCGAATTCACCTTAGAATAGTGTGAGTAAGAGTGAACAAAGAGTGAAAGAAAGAAAGGAAGATTGGCCTAAACCAAGATAGGTAAAGCCACCTTCTCCCCCTCCCTTCTCTTCATCTAAGAACTCTATTTATCTTTGATCTTGACATTTATTGTTGATCTTTACATTCTTGCAAGTCTTGTCCATTCAAGCAATATACATATATCTATTATTATTTATATTTCCTAGTCCAAGCCATGAGATGATCAAAGGTGCCCTCCATACTTTGTGTGGAAGAGGTTCAAACCTAGTTTGATCATGGCTTGTTGATTGTTCATTTACATTCTTGTCATGGATGATGCTCTTGTTGTTCATTTTGCTCATTTTAAGCTATGATGATCATGTTGAGGATAAAGTCTCAATCTTTATCCTCATCACCTTGATCTAGCCCAAAATTCCCAAGTTTGGATAATAAAGATCCAATCTTTATGGTTTGTTCTTGTCCCTAAAAGATTAATCTTGCCTAGAAGAGCCATTTTGATGGTGAAGTTTCAATCTTTACTCATCAAATGGTCACTATGGCTCAAAAGGGCATATTGGCCACCTTTTTCATTTTTCTCCCATGATTGCCTTTGATCATGCCCAAACTCTTGTTTTGGGAGGTTATTTGATGATCAAATGGCATAGAAATGAGTTGTTAATGTTGTTTTGTGTTGGAATAACAAACTGGAATCAGAATAGTTTGGTCCAGTTCAAGCAGAATGCTCTGTTTCTGCATGGAACTGGACTGTTGCTTGAACAAACTGTAAAATCCCAGGAGTGGTCTCCCCATCCGTACGGCTTCTTTGGCTGTATGGGGAGATTGACCATTTTGCCCTTCTGTCTTCTGTTTTCTTGTCAAACAACCCCTTTTTCAGTTGAAAAGATAAATAAAAGTTAAAACAAAGTTTTTCCGTTAAAACACACACACACACATGCACTTTTGTTAACTAACAAGGGAGACTCGGCTTTGTCCGAGGCAACTTGGGAGGACGTAAAAACTCTTCCCAAGTTGTAACCTGATCTCCGAACCTTTGAACTCAAACCTTTGCCATTTTGTTGGGTTTAAAATTAACAAAATGTGGCGACTCCGTTAAATTGGTCCGGTTCCCGCGTTTGGTATTTCGCCCTTGAAACGTGCTCGTGTTTTTTTGGGGCGGGATCCTTACAGCCGTACGGCTAGAGTATGCTCTTCCTGGAATTTTTACAGTTTATCCAAAAACAGTCCAGTTCCAGGCAGAAACAGAGCGTTCTGCTGAAACTGGACTAAACTGTTCTGATTTCCAGTTTATGATTAACAACAAAAACCTAGAAAAGATCATTCCTATGCACTTTGATCATCAAAAGAACCCCAAAAACAAAGAATTGGGTGTGATCAAAGGCAATCATTGGAGAAATTTATGAAAAGTTGATGAACATGGCTTTTGAACCAAAATGACCATTTGATGACTAAAGATGGAAACTTTATCATCAAGATGGCATTTTTACACAGTATTAACCTTTTAGGGACCAAATTATTATATAAAGATTCAATCTTTATGACCCAAAATGGGATTTCAAGGCTAAATCAAGAGGGGAAGTGATAAACACCAAGGTTTTATCATCCCACATGATTATCATGGCCAAATCAAAACAAAATTAACATAAAGATTTGAGATTTCACCACAAGAGTGGATCCTTAAGCCAAAGGCAACCTTGGGGAAACATTATTTGTCATAAAGATTTGATCTTTGTGACCACAAAGGCGGTTTGAAGCTAGATCAAATTTTGGATGATAAAGATTGAAATTTTATCATCCAAATCATCATCCTTGCTTCCAATGAACAACATAATCAACCAAAACATGTTCCTCTTCCATTAAAATAGATTAACAAATAAGAAATATCAACAAACCATGATCATCTTTAGGTTAGAACCACTTTCACACAAAGTGTGAAGGGCACCTTGAATCATTCATGGTTTGGACCATATGTATACATAATAGTGATATATATATAGCTTGGAATTCCAAGGCTTATAATACATATATATATATTGCTTGATATGGACAAGACTTGCAAGAAATATAAATTGCTTGAGATGGACAAGTGTTGGTCCCTAAGGGGCAACAAGGGTGTGAAAAATCGCTAGAGGGGGGGGGGGGTGAATAGCATTTTAAAATTCTTTTCAAACCCTTTTGAAATTCAATGGCAAATGCGCACGACTCTTAATTTGGCTAAGTATAGCAGGCAACAAGAGTGTGAAATGCACAGCGGAAATTTAAAGCAGCTCTGCGCAGGGTATACTGCGCAGAGATAAGAACGCACGCGCTAAGTTTGAGGCTATAGAGTGGCGCAAAAATGGTTCTAAGGCAAATGAGCAATAACAATTACAACAGTAAAGTGTAGCAATCTGAAAGATCAAACAAAGCAGTTCATAAATAGTTAAGTAGGATATATGCAGTAAATATAATGAACACGCTATTTGGAGAGGTTCGATCGATGAAAGATCTACATCCTCTACCAAGATGGTTAGTCTTGGATTTCTAATGGAGATCTTATAATATGAGTGAGTATTACAAATTACAACATTTGAGCTCAATACTAACTCAAGATCTATTATCTATGAAGAACAAATCCTAGACTAAACCGGTGTATCTCAAGAAGTTAGATCAAAATGATCAAAGCTTCAAGAGGTGTGTGTGTGACAGAAATTCTGGGCTCTATGAATATGAAAGATGAAGAGCACCAAGAATTCTGGTGATATAGGGCTTTACGATTTGAGCAGGAGTTTGAAGGTTTGAAGATCTTGAAGGCTGTTCTAAGGAATCTGGAAATTTTGAGCAGCAGTCTTCAGATCTTCAAGGTCTCTCAATGAATCATGAAACTCGAGCTCTTGAAGCATGCAAGCTTGAGAAACTTGGAAATGGGAATGAGCAGGCTATTTATAGCTGAGCTTCAAAAACTAGCCGTTGGAGCTCTGAGCAAGGACGATGTGCTGGCACAATATGATTGGTGCGCAGGTGTCCTTTATAGCCGTTGGGGCTCTGATCAAAGATGATGACCTGGCACAATATGATTGGTACGCAGGTGAATTAGAGCCGTTGGAGACTGAGCATGAAGAACAAATTCAAAAGCTTCTTCTAGAAGGTTGACAGCTGTCTTCACTTGAGATATTTCTTTGAAGCGTGTCTCCACCAATGGTTTTGCTGAGTATGCTTATTTTGTCGTTTGTGCACACCTCAGCACTCTTACTCAATCCAAAAAGCCTAGCTTGTCTTGTCACTTTCCAAGCTTTTAGAATATGAGATCAGGAGATGAGGAATTTGACCAAGGTTGAGTCCGCGCATAAAGGCATGCGCATTGCCGGCGCGCATGGATGCTGCGCATGGGAAGCATGCGCACCATGCTTTGTCACTAAAATATCTCTTCAGAGTTTAGGGAATAAGACCTTGAAAACTAAGCAGGGTCAAAAGCTGTGCAATATATCTATGCGCAGTGGCGACCTGCGCAGAGAACATCCTGCACAGTGAAATGAATCCTGCTTAGGAAATCTTCGATCCTTCATAGCTTCAAGTCCTATAATCTAAGCCTATACTATAAAGAAAGGAATTGGCTAAAAATTGAAGTTATAAACTTCTTTACATGAGGTCCAAAAGTCCATAAGAATACTCATAGGTGATGGTATCAATCAATTCTAAAAAATGTAGGAGGATTAAGTGATAAGCATACCCAACAACAAGACTTGCAAGAAATGTAAGAGATGAGCAAATAAATATGAACAAACAAGGAGATGGAATAGAGAGAAGGATGGGGGAGAAGGTGGCTTTACCTATGTTTGGTTAGGCCAATCTTCCTCTCTCTTTTCACTCTAAACACTCTTCTGGAGTGATTTCAACAGAGTAACACTAACAATAATCGTTTCCCCCCTGGAATGATCAGCAAGGGGTTCAATTTATAGGGGCTGATAGTGCCCAAAGTAGCTGTACGGCTCATGTTGGCGACCTTCTGGATTTTTCAATCTTTTAATTCCAGAACAGTCCCTGTGTCCATATTTTATCTTAGTGAGGTCTTGGCCTATCAGTTTATCCCTGAATGGTGCCTAGAATTCCTCTAAGTTGGTCAAATTCATATTGGGGTACTTACAGAGCCCCTCGGCAACGTCGCTTTTGAAGAAAGCGGGGTTGTCGATAAACACATCCCAATCTGATGGGAGGCCGGCAAAGGCCAATTTGATTCCAATGGCTGGACCTAGAGGTATAGGATTCCTACGTATCCCTTTTGTGGGGAATCAAGCCTATCGTAGTTAGAAAGAGGGGTGAGAGATTTTGAGGCTACTCAAACCTATAGACGACCATAGAGGTCGGGTGGGGAACTCGGGCATGACACTCATTCGGTCAGAGGCAAAGGTTCGGGCATGACACTCATTCGGTCAGAGGCGAAGGTTCGGGCGTGACACTCATTTGGTCAGAGGCAAGGTTTGGGCGTGACACTCATTTGGTTAGAGGCAAGGTTCGGGCGTGACGCTCATTCGGTCAGAGGCAAGGTTCGGGCGTGACACTCATTTGGTCAGAGGCAAGGTTCAGGCGTGACACTCATTTGGTCAGAGGCAAGGTTCGGACGTGACACTTATTTAGTCAGAGGCAAGGACTCGGGCATGACACTCATTCGGTCAGAGGCAAGGTCCGGGCGTGACACTCATTCGGTCAGAGGCAAGGTTCGGGCGTGACACTTATTTGGTCAGAGGCAAGGTCGCGGGCATGACACTCATTTGGTCAGAGGCAGGGACGCGGGCATGACACCTATTCGGTCAGAGGCAGGGATGCGGTCATGACACTCATTCGGTCAGAGGCAGGGACTCGGGTATGACACTCATTCGGTCAGAGGCAGGGACTCAGGCATGACACTCATTCGGTCAGCCAAAGTCAACATGGGCTTACGTCAAGGACCGCCCTTCTCATTCGAAGTTTTTTCTCAAGATGGGCCATCCGGGTGACCTAGATTTTACTTCACATGGGGCCACTCGGGGGGACCTAATTCTTATTTCAAAACGGTCGCTCGGGGGACCTAACTCTTACCTCAAGACGGTCGCTCGGGGGACCTAATTTTCATCTCACAATGGTCTCTCAGGGGACCTAATACTTTTTCAAGACGGTCGCTCGGGGGACCTAATTTTCATCTCAGAATGGTCGCTCGGGGGACCTAATACTTATTTCAAAATGGTCGCTCGGGGGACCTAACTCTTATCTCAAGACGGTCGCTCGGGGGACCTAATTTTCATCTCACAATGGTCGCTCGGGGGACCTAATTCTCATCTTTGCTGGGCTTACGTCAGGGACGGCCAATTTTCTTGGACATTCGATTTAACTCTCAATGAGTCAAAGTCGGGGCTTGACTCTCCTTTGGTCAACCGAAGGGATTTTCTCGACACTCATTTGGTCGAAATCGGGATTTGACTCTCTTTGGTCAATCAAATAATTTTTAACTGGGCTTACGTCAGGGACGGCCAATTTTCTTGGACATTCAATTTGACTCTCAATGAGTTAAAGTCGGGGCTTGACTCTCTTTTGGTCAGTCGAAGGGATTTTCTCGACACTCATTTGGTCGAAGTCGGGATTTGACTCTCTTTTGGTCAATCAAATAATTTTTAACTGGGCTTACGTCAGGGACGGCCAAAGGACATAATCTCACAAAACCTAATGGTCTTACGTCACGCCGGATGGCCAAAGGACACTTTTTCATATTTTTAACCTGTTAACCTGGACTTACGAAGTACGGCCAGGTCAAATCACATTCTTAACCTGGGCTTACGAAGTATGGCCGGGTCAGATCACATTCTTAACCTGGGCTTTCGAAGTACGGCCGGGTCAATTTCAACAAAGCTGGTATGGACTGCCTGGACACATTTTCAGTGGGAACCTAATTTTTCTAGGTTCACGAGTCGGAAGGGGCGTTTTGGACATTTTCCAAGGGAGAGGGGCCTATGTCCTATTTCAGAAACCTAGGGGGAACCATGCTCAAGGCGCCAGGGGCCAAAGTGTAAATTGTGGGCTGAGATTTCCTCTAGCCCAAACCAGCCGTACGGCTTAAGGAGGCGTCTCCTTCTTTTTCAAAATAGCAGCCATACGGATGGTCTGCTTCATTTTTTGAAGTTCAGGCTGAAAAATAGAGAGGGAGAGGCGATTTTTGAGAGCATAATCTTCACCATTTTCCCGAAATTTCTACCTAATTTGTTCTAGGTTCGCTCATGGATGGTCGGGCAAGAAGAGGTTACCCAAGGGGAGCGGATAGAAGGCTCGATATGGTACGCAATTTCTGGGGCTACCATATTGCCTTTAATGTTGTGGGAGCGGGTTTCTACAAGTCTCCCGACGTCCATCTTTGTCACGAACGAGCGGTAGTCACCCTTTCCTACTCGATTTTATGTCCGTTTTGAGCATTTTGTGCATTCCCTAGTTCTAGGATCTACATTCATGCTATTCAAGATCTTTGCACTTCTTGACACATTTTCACAAAATTAGCTTCATTTTTGTGTCGTTGAGATCACTAGGGACGTGGGCATGTGCTCATTTTGTCATTTGGACATGCCTAGCTATACTTTCCCAAAATCAAAGAGTGTTGCCCGGCAGTTCATGCATAAACTACTTGTACCTTAGGTTCAACTAGTCATTTTGACACATTCGAGTGCACACTATTATTTCCTAGGAGAAGTTACCGCACTTACATAAGGATTCGGTATACTAAGGTTCACAAAAGGGACGGGCGAAATGTTGGTGTTGGTGCCCTAGGCACGTTTGTTAAACGTTGTATAAGTTATCATTTTATTCATAATAATAAAGAGATAATAAGATTATTATTATGGCTCGTGTTTGCTTATAATAATCTCCGTCCCTAGAGCTTGTTAAGCACTAGTATAAAGGCTAAATGATCATGGGATGATCATGTTAGATTTATAGGTACTTGTTTGGAACAAGGTACTGGACATGACCCGCTGTATGAGATTTATGTCATGGTCGATGTCATATGTAAATCTCATATTAGTTATGTCATTTGAATCCTTAGACATGAAGTTATTATAGTCTTCCACTTGATGAACATTATGTTTGACATATTCAAACGCTACCTTAACACGGTAGTTATAAAGGGTATGATTGGCATAATCGGATTCACGTAGGGAAGAATAATAAGCTAAATGGATTTGTCCCTCTTCGGAGAGATGTCAATCTTGGGCCCCTCGAAGGAATGATGTTGATGAAATGTTTGGCCAAACTCAAATGAATTTATTGGATCAATGTCATTTGGATTATCAACATATTCGGAATCGAGAAAGTATTGAACAATACAAGTTGACTTGTTGACCATGACTTGTGTTCAATGACATCGTGGACAAAGGGATTATGACATGTTCTAAAAGGAATGCGAACTTGTATCTAGTTATACTATTTGGGTAGGTATGACGGTTTGCTAGAACCTAATCATATCTTATGGTTTCATGTTTGAACCCATTGCCAACTTAGTATAATCCTAGAGGGTCACACACAATAGAACGAATCCTAAATAAGGACTATATTGGAAATTTGGAAAAATTGGATTTTTTTGGGCCTTTGGGCGACCGCCCAAATGGGCTGGGCGACCGCACAAGAACTTGGGCGGCCGCACACCTCAGTTTGGGCGGCCGCACAGTGCTGTCGGGGGCAGATTCCTAATTTGACTCGGAATCGAATTTTGGACGGGTTTTAACACAAGTTTCCTATTTGGAATAGGTCTTACTTGTGTATAAACATCAGAATTCGGCCATAACTCAGACCTAATGTTTGTGCAAGCCTCCAAAGAGTTTGAAGGGGTTTTATTTTGTTCTAAGAAATCCTAGATTGAAGAACAAAATTATACACAAAGAAAATTCCATATAGTTCATATTAATTGTGAAAACGTGTTTCATAATTTGGTCTAGCAACCAAGATCAAGTGTTCTTGATATTCATTCGTGGTGTGGATACCGCTAGAGGGTGAAACTTATCATCTTCAAAGTTCGTGATTATTGCTATGATCGTGATCAAGTTTTCAAGTCTCTATCGAATTCAAGGTTGCAAAATCAAAGGCATCAAGGGTTAGTATTCTAGTATTCATATTGTTGTATTTGACTTAATCATATGAATGGATCTATGGGCTTTGGGTTTCATTAAATTTTAAATGCTTAATTTCGCTGCGCATGTGACTACGAAACCCAACAGTGGTATATAAATTGTTTATGTGCCAAGCATGATATGAATATTGGATTATATGATGTTTATGTGTTATGTGATTTTATGTCGTTTATTGTTTTACAACTTTAATCGCACGATTCAATCGCAATAAATATTATGATGGATTCTGAATTGTTTGATTATTAATTCTGATTGGATCATGGTTTTAATAATCGGGGAAAGACAATTTTGAGACAAATTTTCGAACTTCAAAATTCCTTCTGATGCGTTTGGGCGACCGCACAAATCTCCCTGGGCGGCCGCACATTTTTGGGCGACCGCACAGGAGAGTTTGGGCGGCCGCACAGTTCACTGATTCTGTTCTGATTTTGGTTAAAATTGGAATTTGGAATTTTCGAGAGGTCCAACTGAACCAGTAACAAAATCAGACCATACTTGTTGATCTGGAATGGGCTTTGGGTAGTTGGTTTGAGTGTTGATCTTGGGGTTTGATTTTCTTATTTGTTTTAGTCTTGTGATTCTAAGATTGGTTCAAGGTTTGGATGGCTAATCTACGTTCATCGAGATTGTGTTTCCCAAACTTGACCGCAATCAAAGTTTTAAAGATAAATCGAAGTTAGAATTATGAAGAGTTCATAATTGCTAAAATTGAGAAACAAAATTCTTGATTCAATGATTGGAGATCCATGTGGAATTGTGAATGCAATTGTCCTACGTTCATCGAGACCATCTATTGCTTAGTTTCGGCCACATGGACTACTTTCTTGGTTTCTTGAATTAGTGCGGAATTGTGGTTGCCTTATGGCTTAGTTCGGTCGCACTTCTTGTTGTCTTGATTTGGAGATAATAACTAAAGTTGAAATAGTCTCATCCTCATAATTATAGAGAAACTAATGACACATAAATGTTGTGCTTAAATTAATGGAGATTAGTTTAGTGACTAAACTTGATGCATAACATGTTTATCTTGTGTGCTCATAAATATGTTGTATGCTATATGTGATGAACCTTCAAAGAAAGTTTTAAGTCTTTTTGCCACGCCATGATTAAAACACTTGTTAGTGCATGGGTGATTTTAATGTGGGTTCGCCCTAGCGAGGTGCATTAACTTTATCTATGTATGAGCAAGATGGATGATGTGGGCACGCCCTAGCGAGGCACATCAACCATGCGTTTAAAATGGTTAGACTTAATTGGGCGTCAAAACAGTTTTGGGCCTTAGGCAAAGATGAGATTAAACATGCTTTTAAAATTGGATCCCTAAGAATCATATGAGATATGATTGACAAGAAATTGTCTACCTAATTAATTTGGTTTTGAGCGGTCCGCCTCCGTGGACTCAAAGTTAAATTAAAGTTGGATCTTAGCCCGATTTCAAAAGAATCTCATAAAAGGATCTAAGAGTCATATGAGATATGATTGACAGGGTTGTCTACCTAATTGATTGATTTTGTGTAATCCGCCATAGCGGACTTAAAATTAAATTAAAGTTGGATCTTAACCCATTCAAATTATATTATACATTGGATGTATATGAAGGTTATATAATTTAGTGGGAGTATTTTTGGAAAATACATTATTTATCTCTTTAATGAGATTGGTACTTGTAAAATTTTGGAAATTTTGCATAAGTTGTAGATGCAACTAACTTCATTGCGATCAATCTTTTAGAAGGATGAGCTTCATAGAGAATGGTACAAACTTCATGGATTGGATCCTGAGCCTAAGAATTGTTCTAAGGCAAGAAGATGGGTTGTACATTCTTGATGGGCATATTCCTGAAGAACCCAATGCCAGAGATAGACAATCACAAGAATCATGAATATGATTTTAGGAATATGAGTTGTCTTATGCTCGCGATTATGTGCTCAAAACTCCAACAAAGTTTGGAACTTGTGGAAGCCTATTAGATAGGCGTGGAGTTGAGTTACATGTTTCAAAGAGAAATCTAGGCAAGAGAGGTATAAAACCATTATTGCATTCACTTCTTGCAAAAGGAGTAAAGGGAAATAAGTTGAACCTCACATGCTTAAGATAATGGCTACAAAGAGCATCTTGAGAAACTTGGGAGTCCAATTGGATTGGAGCTAGCCATGGATCTTATTCTTAATTCATTGACTAAGAGTTATAATCACTTTGTGATGGACTATAACATGTTTAGAATGAATAAGAATTTCTTCGAATTGCATTAACATGCTAAAAACTGCGAAGATGAAGATATTGGAGAATGGTTCTCCAGAGCTCATGGTTCATAAAGAAAAGGGCCAAGTGCCAAAAGAAAGGTAAGACAAGAGTTGTCAAACCTAAAAGAAATAATTATGGTTAAAATAATAACTCTAATTGATGCAATTTGTTAAAATGGCAATTGGATTGACCATTTAGAATTGTAGTCAAAATTCTGGATGATCAATAAAAGGAATGGTAGTGGGACTACCACTTGGGAATTTTATGTTATAAATTATTCTTTCTAAATTTAATTATTGGGTATTGGATACCAGAATAATTAGTAAAATAAAAGACTACTTATAGTAAAGTTTTATCTACAAACGGTAATGATGCAATGGTTGCAACATTGTTCGTAGAACACTTGTAAAGTGACTTTACTGATGAAGTAGAAAACATTATTTTGTTAAAAGATAATGAAGGATATTAATTTCTTGTTTGGAATAAGAAAAGTGCTTTATTTATTATGATTTACTTCATTGTGTTATCATATAAATAAATCTTATATCCTAAATCTTGAAGAACAAAGTAATAAAGGGTATAACATAAATAATTAAAATTCTTTATGCATTATTGTTTTGATCAAATAAATAAAAGATGCATATCTAAAATTCCATGGGACGGAGTTTTAAGTCATATGATTTGGAATCACATGATTTATGCAAATCTTATTTACTTGGACCAAGACATTTTTTACTATGATTGGTAAAAGGCTAATATCTTAATTGACCTAATACATTTTGATGTATATGGTGCATTAAGAAGCAATGCTAAAAGAGAATTTTGGTTATACTTGGCAAAACTATTCAAAGATTCTGATTGGATCACGATGATGAATAATTTAACCAAGAATTTGACAATCATCATTAAAGTTGTGAAATAGTTTCACGATTAACTTCACTAAGAACACCATTCTAAATGATGTGTCTACGTGGAAGTACAAGAACCATATTGGATATGGTTCATTAGATGATAAAGTCAAATTGATCTTCCATTATTAATTTTGGGGTTATGTATTACAAACCGCTATGACTACACTAATTTGAGTTCCATCAGAAGGGGTTAAATGGTGAAAGAAAACTCGGTTTGTCTTTCATAAAGGTTTAAGATGTTGAGACCTTTTGGAAAGGAGTTGTCTGGGACACACTCACATTTAAATCTAATAAATATACTTTCATGGGATATCCTAAGGAAACTTGAGGATAATAATTTTACTCGTAAGAAACAAATGGTTTGTTGATTATGATGATACTTTTCTAGATAAATGGTTTATCTCCAAAAGAATCAGTGGGAGTAAAATGTATCTCGAATGGTTCGAGACCTAGAAAATATATATTTTAACCTAAGATGGAAGTTGAACAAGTTTTTACAAGGAGTCGTGAAAAGTCCGTTCAAAAGATATACAAGAACTTGCGTATGTGATAGGACACAATCTATTGCAAGAAATATTGGATATTTTGAAATAGAAAGTGTTGAGGTAAAGTTCATTTGGAATGAAGTATTTACCATCTATCAAAGATGTAATGTCAACTCCACATATTTAGATTAATGACTTGGAGTCATGAAATCTAAAAGGCAACCCATGTGTAATAATCAAGTTTGGAACTTGATCATTCTAACCTAAGGTGTAAAAACCAAAAGAGAGGAATGAGTTTTCTTGGAGA
The DNA here is from genome assembly GCA_026119855.1 of Campanula takesimana. Lineage (NCBI taxonomy): Eukaryota > Viridiplantae > Streptophyta > Magnoliopsida > Asterales > Campanulaceae > Campanula > Campanula takesimana. Next base: position 1,750,753 of record JAOWBW010000031.1, on the reverse strand, counting down.
AAATTTTACATGGATAGCAAAGAAATTTACTAGAATTCTCGTAGTCACATGTTCATATTTGGAATATGAAAATTGACAAAATGATGTCAAAACAAGTGTTCCTCAACGGGAACTCACTTAAGGATGTATTGGATACAACCTAAAGGTTTTGACAGTCAAAGAAAATTCTGATAAATTATGAAAGTTGCAAAAATCCATTGGATGGATTAAAGAAAACTTGTGGGAGTTGGAATCTCCGTTTTGATAAATCAAAAGAGCTTGACATGATCAATAACGAAGATGAACCTTGTATATACAAGAAGATTAGTGGGAGCATAGTGATATTCCTTAAATTAAATATGTGGATGACATATTGCTCATTGGAAACGAAATTCCTACACGTTAGTCTGCAAAGATTTTGTTAAGAAAGTGTTTCGCAATAAAGAATATGGATGAAACTGCATATGTCCTTGGCATTAAGATCTATAGAGATAGATCGAAGAAGCTAATTGATTAAGCCAAAGTACATACATTGACAAAGTCATTAGAAGATTCCGCAAGGAAAATTCTGAGAGAGGACGGTTGTTAATGTTACATGAAGTTTTCTATGCAAAGACTCAAATGTCCTGAGACAAATGATGAGCATGAGAAGAATGAATGGGATGCCATTTTGCTTCGGCAATTGGATCCATTATACCATGATAAGTACTAAGCCGGATATATCTAAATGCTTGAAGCATGGCGAGTAGATATTAATCCGACAACCGGTGAGAATCACTGGATGGCTGTGAAACAATTCTTAAAGTACTTTAGAAGGACTAAAGAATTGTTATGATCTATGGAGGGATGGAAGATGATCTCGATGTATATGGATACACGGATGCATGCTTCCAAACCGACAAAAATGGTAGAAATCGCAATCGAGTTTTATAAATAATAGTGAAGCTGTAAGTTGGAATGGTTCCAAGAAGAGTACAGTCACTAATTCTACGACTAAATCTAAGTATATTGCCGCATTGGATGCTGCAAAGGAAGTGGTTTGGATTAAGAAGTTCATTGTGAACTTAAGATGGTTCCTAGCATTGCTAATTCAATAGACCATATTAGTGATAATAGTGGTGCTATTGACCAAGCAAAGGAACCAAGAGCACATCCTAAATCCAAACACATACTTAGGCGTTATCTTATCGTTCGAGAAATCGTTGATAAGGGAGACTTACATATATGCAAAGTACCTATTAATGATAACGTTACGGACACACTAAACAATGGGACTCCCACAAAGCTAAACACGATGGTCATGTTAGGTCCATGGGTATTGGATACCTAGGGAATTGGGCCTAGGGAAAGTGGGAGATTGTTGGTGTTGGTGCCCTAGGCACGTTTGTTAAACGTTGTATAAGTTATCATTTTATTCATAATAATAAAGAGATAATAAGATTATTATTATGGCTCGTGTTTGCTTATAATAATCTCCGTCCCTAGAGCTTGTTAAGCACTAGTATAAAGGCTAAATGATCATGGGATGATCATGTTAGATTTATAGGTACTTGTTTGGAACAAGGTACTGGACATGACCCGCTGTATGAGATTTATGTCATGGTCGATGTCATATGTAAATCTCATATTAGTTATGTCATTTGAATCCTTAGACATGAAGTTATTATAGTCTTCCACTTGATGAACATTATGTTTGACATATTCAAACGCTACCTTAACACGGTAGTTATAAAGGGTATGATTGGCATAATCGGATTCACGTAGGGAAGAATAATAAGCTAAATAGATTTGTCCCTCTTCGGAGAGATGTCAAGCTTGGGCCCCTCGAAGGAATGATGTTGATGAAATGTTTGGCCAAACTCAAATGAATTGATTGGATCAATGTCATTTGGATTATCAACATATTCGGAATCGAGAAAGTATTGAACAATACAAGTTGACTTGTTGACCATGACTTGTGTTCAATGACATCGTGGACAAAGGGATTATGACATGTTCTAAAAGGAATGCGAACTTGTATCTAGTTATACTATTTGGGTAGGTATGACGGTTTTCTAGAACCTAATCATATCTTATGGTTTCATGTTTGAACCCATTGCCAACTTAGTATAATCCTAGAGGGTCACACACAATAGAACGAATCCTAAATAAGGACTATATTGGAAATTTGAAAAAATTGGATTTTTCTGGGCCTTTGGGCGACCGCACAAGAACTTGGGCGGCCGCACACCTCAGTTTGGGCGGCCGCACAGTGCTGTCGGGGGCAGATTCCTAATTTGACTCGGAATCGAATTTTGGACGGGTTTTAACACAAGTTTCCTATTTGGAATAGGTCTTACTTGTGTATAAACATCAGAATTCGGCCATAACTCAGACCTAATGTTTGTGCAAGCCTCCAAAGAGTTTGAAGGGGTTTTATTTTGTTCTAAGAAATCCTAGATTGAAGAACAAAATTATACACAAAGAAAATTCCATATAGTTCATATTAATTGTGAAAACGTGTTTCATAATTTGGTCTAGCAACCAAGATCAAGTGTTCTTGATATTCGTTCGTGGTGTGGATACCGCTAGAGGGTGAAACTTATCATCTTCAAAGTTCGTGATTATTGCTATGATCGTGATCAAGTTTTCAAGTCTCTATCGAATTCAAGGTTGCAAAATCAAAGGCATCAAGGGTTAGTATTCTAGTATTCATATTGTTGTATTTGACTTAATCATATGAATGGATCTATGGGCTTTGGGTTTCATTAAATTTTAAATGCTTAATTCCGCTGCGCATGTGACTACGAAACCCAACAAGAAAACCCTTTTTAAGTAAAACCTCACACGTTCCTTATAAAGACACACCCTCAATTTGAAAAAGGTAAAAACCTATCTTCATGAACACACCCTCAAACGCTTATCGCAATTTGAAAAGAGGAAAAACACATTCTTATACACACACCTTCAAACGCTTATCATAATTTGAAAAGGGGAAAGACACATTTTATATACACACCCTCAAACGCTTACCGCAATTTGAAAAGGGGAAAGACATTTTTTCATTCACATTATTTATTCATCCCATTCATTTATCACATGCATTGGTATTTTAAATCTGTGTTATTCATACCTTTGCTGTGTTTACCTGCAGGGCGGTGAATCTCGGGGATCTCCTGACATGTGCTGCTCTCTGTGGGAGGCTATGCCCGTGGCTGTTGACGACGAGCCTGGTCCGAGAGATTGGGTAGAGGGCACCGGCCTGGTGCCGTTCATTCATGTTGTGGGCCAGCTGGCGAGCACTAACAGGAGTCTTGGGCTCATTACTGCCTTGGGTGAGCATTGGTGGGATACCACCCATACTTTCCATTTGAGCTGGGGGGAGGTGACTGTGACCCCGACCGACTTTTCTGCCATCACCGGGCTTTCCTTTGGCAGCAGGCCTGTTATCTGGACCGACCGGCTCTCATCCCCGGACATTGAGGCACTCATTGGCTTCTCGGGCCCTACCAAGGGCTTGGGAATTACTGTGCAGGCTATTGAGCGGGCCATTCGGGAAAGGATCCCAGCGTATTTGGCGGGCTTGGTGACCGCAGAGCAGCTCGGGTGAGCTTATGTGTGGCTCCTTCTCAGCAACACCCTCTTTGCCAATGCCGACACTACCTGCATGTTCCCTCGCCTTGGATTGTTGACTACTCCTAAGACCGCCCAGAGTATTGCTTGGGGAGAGGGTGGGTTGGCCGAGCTGTACATGGAGCTTGACAAGTTCAGCCGGAAAGCGAGCAAGTCCCTGGCTTGCTTCCAGTTTGCCTTGGAGGTAGATTCTTTTCTTTCCCTCATTCTGTTTTCTCCTTCTCATTCTTTTTTTTTTTTTGGTTTCCGGCATCTTAACGTTTCCCTTGCCATTTTCTTTTAGGCTTGGTACTACGAGATCTTTGGTGGCTATCCGTGGGAGCAGACCGTCGATCCGGCCATTACATTCCCGGTCATGGTCTGTTGGGCTCGAGAGGCCCCAAAGAAGAGGGGGTCCAAGGGGCGTGTCTCCGTTCGCCATGCCGACGTCCGGGCGGTACTGAGGGGCGCCATGCCGGCTGAACTCAACCTTTTTCCTTGGTTGAGGTATGAGGGGCAAGGGCTAGGTGTTGACCTATCTGAGGCCCTGCGGGTTACACGGGAGAGGAGGCTCCTGGTGGGGTTCCGAGGAGAGGCCTTCTATTTAGGGGAGAGAGTGCTCTGGCAGCACGGGCTCGAGCTGATGCAGAGGGATCTCATTGATCCTCCTGACTCCATGTTTATGATTGACCGAAGGGATGACCCTTATCTTATGGGAGCGAATGCCACTGATATCATTACCGATGAGCCGTATGGGCGCTTCGTGGCCCGGAAGATGAGGTCGCCACAAGTAGTGGCTTCTGGGGTGGCTCCCCCAACATGGCAGGATTATTCATACATCTATTCGGACCACCGTGTCCATATGGTGGCTACATCTGTAGCGGGAGAGGGGGCCCCACCTGAGGATGCTCCTACGGGCGTGGTATGCTTTCCTTTGCACACACTTATTCATCCCATACCCCTATATTTTCCACTGAGCATTTTAATTTCCCTGTGCAGATTGCAGCGCGGGCTCTGTTGGATAATCCTTCCCTCATGAAACAGGTCAAAAGGTGGCTGAAGAGGTTTGTTGGTCGCTCTTCCAAGGGTCCTCGGACTGAGCCCCGGTTCGCGCCGAGTAGGAACTCGGTGAGTGGTGGGGAGAGGTCTTTCCGACGAGCCTCAAGCGTAGAGCTACCCCGTCTTTTGTCCGTCGCCACACCTTAGGCGGAGCTGATTTGGAGGCCTTTCGGGATTCGCTCCGTGACCCCGGCTTTCACGAGCTCGCCCCGGACCCTTTCGCTCATTTGGCCTTGGAGCGTGTGGAGCCCCAGCCGACCAGACACTCCGGTCCTCCTTCCCAGGTTCCTCCTTCTTTCTTTCCGGGCCAATCCTCTTCGAGTGAAGGCTCGAGCTTGGCGGAGTCCATCTTTTTCTTTGATCCCAACATGTACCCGTCTCGCCCCTTGGAGAGGGTTTACTCGCCCCCGAAGGATCCTTACCCAGATTCTGATTAAGATGTACCTATTGTGAACAATTTTTCTTTTGTTTCATTTTATTAAAAAAACAATGTGTATTAAACTTGTTGTCTTTTAATGCTTGAAACTTTGTTTTGCAAATTCATCCGTCATGCAAGCTTGGGCCCGAGAGGGCTTTGTGGTCATTTTGAGGTGTTGGGGATTCCCAAAACATGTTTTGACTCAACTGTATGGACTTTGACATGTATCTGTGTAGATACCCCGGGGAACCACGGCTTAGCTAGAGCGGTGAATTATACTAGGGAAGTGTCCCTAGTATTGACATGTATTTTTTTTTTTTTTTATTGAATTGAATGACTCACGAAGGAAAGTGAGTCATTAAGAGAGAAGAGAAGGAAAGCCCCAATTTGATTGCAAGGAATTGGGAGTATGCAGAAAGAATAGAAGTCCCTAGACTCGACAAGGAGCGCGAAATGATTTCAAATCTAAGAAAGTTGTTCAATCTTTTTGGTGATTAATTCGTTGGCAAATGAATCGTACAAAGATGTCTTGACAAGTTCGAGATGAAGGCCGATCACCATAACGCGCTAGGGCTAAACATATCTTCTTTCTTGCATGAGACCGGACCCGCAGGTTGCCTACGTTCCTCCAGTGTAGAGGCTCAGGTCACCGTAGTTCTTGTGGATTCTCCTTTTGATGTGAGGATTTGTTGCTTCGTTGTGATTTGTTGTTGATGTCGGTTCGTCGTTCATTGGTGGAATGATGTTGATCTTGATGTGAACTTCTTTGATTGAGGGGTTTTTTTTTTTTTTTTGTGCTCTAACTTTTGCCTAGGTTGATTTGATGGTTTCAACCTAGCGAGCTCCTTTTTTTTTTTTTTTTTTTTTTTAATCCCCCTTTGAAACATTGCTTGATTTTTCTCCATGGTTGTTGCTTCACCCTTGATGTCTTGGCTTTGTCTTCGTCGTTGATGATGTTGCCTTCGTCACAATGTTTAGCCCCTAGGCGTTCAAGTGATGGCCTTCATTCCAAAACTCGTTTAGACATCTTTTCATCATTTTGCCAAGAATTAGATTGAACAACTTGGAAGAGTGTATGAGGACAAGAACGACTTTTTATTTGATGATGAGACTTGACTCAAAATTAATTGGACAAAGAAAACTTAATGCACACTTAAGAGGACTTTGACTCTTTTTTTTTTTTTTTTTTTTTAATTCCTATTACTAGATAGAGAAAGAGAAACGGAGATTGTTGTTGTAGTCCCCATTGTCGTTGTAGTCTCCTTGTGGCATGATTTCTTGTAGAAGCCCCATTTCGAAACCAAATCATTCTTCTTTGATGAGTTCTTGCATGTTGGCACTCTCTAAAGGTTGCTCTTCACCCACAGTAAATTCGCCGTTGTCGAAAAAATCTTGGATGATGTTTCGGAGAAGGAAGCACCCTTCGGTAGTATGGCCACTATGCTTGTGGTAGCCGCACCATTCACCATGTGCATGATTCTTCGGTATCGTCTTCGGCTTGTACCCCTCTAAAGGCTTGACCTTTCCACTTGCCACCAAAGTTTCAAATGCTTCGGCTTGGGTTACTCCTAGGAGAGGAGTGAAAACTCGGTTGTTGGCGGTACCTTTGTAGCTTTTGAGGGACGGGCCACTTGAGCATGCTTTACCCTTAAACTTTGCTTTGCCGTCGGTGAGCTCTTGCAAACGGGCTTTGAGTTCGGAAACCTCTTCCTCGTGAATTCTTCTTTCATAATCAAGACGAGCCTTGAGTTCGGAAACCTCTTCTTTGTGAATCCTCTTGTCGATATCGAAACGGCCTTGCCACAAATTGTCTTTACGGCGGGCATCCTCAACAATCCTATCCATTTGTTCCCCCATTGATTTCATTATGTTTAGTAACCCTTCGTTGGACACGAAATCATTTCCACCGTTGTTGTTGTTGCCGTTGGAAGCCATTGGACCTATTGGAAGAGCACGGTTGATCTTAGATTGGCCCCACAAACACCTTTTGGATAAAATAAATTTAACCCACAAACACGAAAAAGACTCAACCATATAAAGAAAATGACTCTTTTTTTTTTTTTTGTTTTTTTTTTATTTACAAAAGTCGGAAGGACGGAGTCCTTTTTTGGGGTTTCTAGAAAAAATAGTGGAATCGTCACACTAGTATATAGACCATCTCGCGGTCCCATATACTCATCGGATTCCACCACGCTTGTGATACCTACATGTGACGGGATTAAACTAAATTAATGTAGTAAATCATACATGCGGGGACGGATTTTTATTTTCGTCTAAAATAACCACTTTTGGGGACGGATTTTTATTTCGTCCATTGCAACAAATTGGCATGTATGATTTGAAGACATTAGTTTAGGGAAATCTCGGTACATGAAAACCGACTTGAGTCACGGAGTGTTAGACCCTAACTAGAATTGCGTGGTTTGTGCTCGGCTTGAATATGAGGCTTAAAGGTCACCCCCGGCATGTAGTCTTGAACTACGCCACGGGCTGAGGTTTACCGCTTCGAAAGAGCCAAGGTCGAGTGGAGCTTGAAACTTTCTAGGACGGGCCTCAACGGGTTTGGGGTTGGACTTGTGCGACTCGATAGTGAGCAGTTGATAAGAATATGTGCATGTAGTGTGAGGTCTAACATGTGACAAAACATTTTTTTTTTCAAAAGAAATAAATAAAAAAAACAAATAAGCACATAATTACAACTTTCGAATCACCCGTGTGACCGATAAGAATAAACAGAAAGTAAAAGAAATTGTATGCAGGCCCGGTGCCCACACACTGTCATTCTGTTCTGTTTCTATGCACTGTTCTGTTCCGGGAATGCGCCCAGAAGCGCGCGCATTGGGTTGCCTATTCGGGAGGCGCGCGCCGTAGACAAAGAGGGGCAGAGGCGCCCGCTTCTGGGTGAGAACCTGCAAATCAGTGGGTTCAAGGGATTGCCTTGACCCTTAATTAAGAAAACTTTCCCCTGCAGAATTTGTTAGCACAGAAACATGGAATTGAAGGACAAGAAAGGAGGCGGACGATTCTGGTAATAAGGGTCGGACGCGCGCGCTTTAGGCCAAGAAGGCCGGAGGCGCGCGCTTCCTACCCTTTTTACCAGAATGCCCAGAAAACAGAATAAAAGAACACCAAAAATGAAAACGCAAGTTTAACCCTCTATCGTCCCCAGCGGAGTCGCCACTGTAGATACCCCGGGGAACCACGGCTTGGCTAGAGCGGTGAATTATCCTAGGATGTCTAACTTGATTTTAGATTGTTTAGAGTCGCCACCTATGTTTTTAAAGGAACATAAGAAAAACCTAGAAATAGCCTAATTTATGTACAAAACCAGAGATTCGGGAGAGAAGGGTTCGGGGGTTAGGTGACGGAGTGGGAAGTACTTAAACACCCACTCCGCCCCGCTTACGCGGGTCTTGCTACTATTGGTGTTCTAATATTTACATGTCCTTCAATTAATAAAATAGAAATGTGCTAACAATTGTGATGAGAAGAAAAGAGGAAATAAAGGGGAAATAAAATAGAATTGTTTTATTTAGTTAATGATAAAGATTACATGTGCCAAGTAATGTTAAAGAATTACATTAAGAGATGAAGAGAAATTAACATGGTGAATTAAAGTTGAGATTAAAATGTAGGGAGATAACCTTAACTAACTTCAATATGTGAAGTAGTCATGTTGGTCATGTCCCATTAATGGGGATTGCATACATTGACTAGAACATGAATAGAATAAAAAAAAGAAGACTTGTACCTTTAGAAAGAAGACTTCAAACTTGGACTTGAAAATGATGTTGTTGTGTAGAGATTTGTGTAGAGTTTCGTTGCGTAAAACTCTTGTTGGGAGAATTTGTGTAGGGAAAAATGATATAGAATTTGTGTAGAGAGAAAGTTCAAAGTCTAAAAAATGAGGTCCAAAAAGAAGTCCCCAAAAAGAAGTCCCCTCCCAAGGTAGAAGATGATGGTTTTTATAGGTAAAAAAGAGAGGGAAATGATGGAGGGAAATTGGTCATCCATGTGAAATGGAATGGGCCAATCACAAATAAGATAAATGAATAAAAGAAAAATAAAAGAAATAAAAGAAATCAAATAATAAATGAAAGAAATATTAGTTTTTGGGAAAAGGCTTAGAATTTGGGATTGGGAGTTAATGAGAAAAGGGGGGATGAATGTGGATGTAAAAAGATGGTTTTTGTGATTAAGAAAAGATGTTTGTAAATAAGAAAAGGGAGGGAAATAAGGTGCAATCCGTTACTGCCAAAGTGGGAAGCGCGCGGGTCCGGCTTTTGGGGCGGGACGCGCGCGCGGCTCACTGGCAGTGCCGGAAGCGCCCGCGGGTAAAAATGACAGAATGACCCTAAAAGTTAACTCTGTTATGCAGTTTAGTCCAAAACTAACGGAATCAGTTAGGAACTTAACCGAAGTAACAGAAATTAATGAAAATAAGTTAAATAAAAATACTTTGTATGTAATCGGGGTGAGAGGTCCAAGGCGGGGTGTCTACAATCTGACAATTTTTTTTGCATAGGTGGGAGTGAGTTTTACTGGTGGGAAATCAGCTGACACAGGCTGCTGGTATGAAATTTTTCACATGGCTAAACCAGCCGTACGGATCGTACAAGCATGGTTGGCTTTTTGACCAAAATTTCTGAGGGCTTTCAAGGAATTTTGACAGACGGGAGGCCTTATTTGACTCAAACCGTTTTACCCAAAGCATGACTCTTCGTTGGCCCTTCCGTCGCACGATTATGGCTTGCCAGCCCTAGTGCTTCAACCTTGCCGGGAACTACTCCTCGGGTTTCACAGTCATGGCATGCTAGCCCCAGTGTTTTATCATTGCCGGGAACTATCCTTCGGGTCCTCATCCCATTCTTTTGGGTGCGTATTCCCCCTTGCCCGGGACACGGTCCTCTTTTGCGCGGGTTGCCTCTCCCTAAGCAATCCGAACATATCATTTTTCCTTCTTCCGCGTATCCCATCATCTTATCTTCCTAGGAGTGGCCTAGTTGACTCTGACACGGACACGAGCAATAGTCGACTCTGACACGGGCAAGAGCAAACCGCGCTTGCTCACACGAATGGACACACATAGGCACTTATGGGAGTGAGTCCCTTTTCGGAGGAAGGAAGCCTATGGACAGAAATTCAAGTGTTTGGCTCTCTCCTAAGATGTGGAAAAGAAGACTTGTCGAGGCATTAGAAACCGGCCTTAGTTAATGTCATCAAAATGATTGTTCGAATGAACCGCGTCCAGCATTAGATCAAAATTCAAGAAATTAGCCTTAACACGTATAAACATCATGATCAATTGAGATTAAGATTCGATCAATGGCGAGATCGGGAAGGAGAAGACTTTTTGGGTCATTTCAAGGTTTCCGGGTCTTGGCGTGGCCACGGAAAGGGGTCTTCGGCCAAAGAAGGGGAATCATCATTCATATGCTCCTTTGCGGAACCAAACAATGTCTGTCTGAAAGATTGGTCATTTATACGACCGCAAAGAAGAGATTTTGGTTATTTTGGGAGGGCCAAAGGTTTCGGTGGCTTTTCTCATGTTGTGACCGGACCCGAAGGTTGTCTACGTTCCCCTCGATGTGAGGAGCTCAGGTCGCCGTTGTAGATACCCCGGGGGAACCACAGCTTGGCTAGAGCGCGTGAATTACCTAGGATGTCTAATTGTGTTTTAGAGTCGCCACCCACGTTTTTGAGGAACGTAAGAAAACCTAATGTTTATGAGCCTAAGTTTGATTTACGAAAACAGAGATTCTTTGGGATGAGAGGTTTGGGGGTTAGGTTACGAAATGGGAAGTACTTAAACACCCATTTCGCCCGAGCAAAGTCGGTCTTGTTTGTTCATAATTCACTTTAAAGATAAATGCGTTCTTCCTATTCGAATGATGATAAAAGAGGGGTTTTAAAGTTTAAAATGTAGGGAGATGACTCCTAGGTCAATTCAATGTAATGAATGGACCATTGGTGTCATGTCCCAAATGGTTTTAGGTGATTGCACATTTGATTGAAAAAGAAGAAGAAGGAGAAGAAGAAGAAGAAAAATGCTTAAGACATTTACCTATAGTATCCTTTGAAAAGCCTTGAAGAAGAGGTTGAATGCATAGTTGACAAAGGTCTCAAAGAAGTCCCAAGGAAAAGTCTAGAAAAGATGTGAGAAAAAGATTCAAGGTCCCCTCCAATGATGGATTGGAGGGGTTTTTATAGTTGAAAGAGGACTGTTTTTGGAGCCAAACGGAGTCTCCAAGAAATCTTTCCCGGGCAAAATCATGTATAATGAGCAAGGGAGAGATTCTTGGGCAGAATCTGTAACTGACACACCCCAGAAGCGCGCGCATCCCACCTAGGCGGCGGAAGGCGCGCGCGTCTGGCCTCAAGGGATGGAGGAGCGCGACTCTGAAAAGCAATTTTTGACAGAATGGACTAGAAGGTTAGAACTGTTATTCAGTTTAGTGCCGGGACTTAACGGAGTCCATCTGGAACTTAACCAAAGTAACAGAAACTAACAGAAAACACTTAAAAGAGGGAGAAACACAAAATCAAGTGTGCAATCGGGGTGAGCGGTCCAAAGCGGGGTGTCTACAGAGCCCCTCGGCAGCGTGGATTGCAAAGAAAATGTGCCGACGAAAGACAGACATCCGCCTAGGACATCACCAAGAAAAAGAGCAGGAATTTGAAATTGCAGGGGATAGAGGTGCGCTCCCTGTGTGAGCGGCTTTGAGAGATAAGGGTGCGCTCCCTGTGTGAGCGGCTTTACCAATAGCGGGGTCCGTTTGCTGAAAGCGAGATCTGTTTGCTGGAAGCGAGACCTGTTTGCTGGAAGCGAGATCCGTTTGCTGGAAGCGGGACCTGTTTGCTGATAGCGAGATCCGTTTGCTGGAAGCGGGACCTGAAGGACCGTTTGCTTGAAGTCCGGGGCCTAGAGGACCGTTTGCTGAAGTGCGGGACCTAGAGGACCGTTTGCTGAAGCTCGAGACCCAGAGGACCGTTTGCTGAAGTGCGGGTGTAGACACCCCGCCTTGGACCTCTCACTTTGATTGCATACAAAGTATTTTTATTTAACTCATTTTCGTTAATTTCTGTTACTTCGGTTAAGTTTCTAACTGATTCCGTTAGTTTTGGACTAAACTGCATAACAGAGTTAACTTTTAGTGTCATTCTGTCATTTTCTGCCGCGGGCGCTTCAGGAACTGTTAACGGGCTGCGCGCGCGTCTCGCCCCAAAAGCGGCACTCGCGCGCTTCCCATTTTGGCAGTAACGGATTGCACCTTATTTCCCTCCCTTTTCTTATTTACAACATCTCTTTCTTGATCACAAAAGACTTCTTTTCTCATCCACATTCATCCCCCCTAGTTTTATAACCTCCAATCCCATTATTCTAGCCATCTCTTTAAAACAAAATAATTCATTTTTATTTTATTTGATTTTTTTTTATTTCTTTCATTTATTATTTTATTTATCTTATTTTCTATTGGTCAATTCCATCTCACATGGATTGACCAATTTCCCTCCAACCTTTCCCTCTCTTTTTTACCTATAAAAACCATCATCTTCTACCTTAGAAAGGGACTCTTTTTACACTCTTTGGACCAACTTCATCTTCCCTACAAGAACTATACATAAGTTCTCTCAATACATTTTCCCTACAAACAAACACTACACAAAGTGTTGCACAACCATTTCTCTACAAACAACACCATCTTCAAGTCAAAGTCTAAGGTCCTCTTTTCTAAAGGTACTTTTATTCTTCTTTTCTTTTATTCTAGTCTTACTAGTATGCAATCCCCATCAATTGGGACATGACCAAATGACTACTTTACTACATTAAAGTTGGTTAAGGTTATCTCCCTACATTTTAATCTCTACTTTAATTTCCTATACATTTCTTAATGTAATTGTTTAGCATAAATTTATAAATAAAACAATTCTCTTTTCTTCCCCTTTTTCTTTACATTATAATTGTTAGCACTGTTAATAAATTGAAGGACATTTAGCATTAGAACACCAATAGTAGCAAGACCCGCATAAGCGGAGCGGAGTGGGTGTTTAAGTACTTCCCACTCCGTCACCTAACCCCCGAACCCTTCTCTCCCGAATCTCTGGTTTTGTACATAAATTAGGTTATTTCTAGGTTTTTCTTAAATTCCTTTAAAAACATAGGTGGCGACTCTAAACAATCTAAAACATGTCGCGACCCCGAACCCCGCGGGCCCAAGATCGCGAGCTGGACGTCGACTTACTAATCAAAACACCAAAATTTCGGAGATAAAAATTTCATTTCATATCAAAAGATGGTAACACAAGGTTTTGGAAAACAATTTAACAACAACAATGTACTAGTATAAGCCCCATAAGCTCACATTACAAAATAATAAAATATACAAATCTTAGTGACGTCATAGTGTGGTACAACTATCCCCAAAAGAGTTACACATTTATATAATGTAAACCCACCAATATACACTTACCCCAAAAGCTCAACCCTCGCGACGTCCTCGTGATCAGCGAGTCTAATTCCTTGGTCCTGGGGGGGGGGTTAAGGAAAACCAAAGATAAAAAGAAAAGGGGTGAGATAAATCTCAATAAGTTACTAATGCAACAACATGACATGCTATGATGCAATAATCAATAATAAATCACATAGCATATAGAAATTATCATTTAACAGATAGCAGCGGAAATAAACAATTAACAAAGGATATTAGCCAAGGTTTTCCAACTGATATAACCAAATAAAGGTCGCTGCGCAGCTTCAACAATCAATGATCAACATCTTCATAGTAGCATGAAAGCTTGAAGAGAAAACCCCCGGTACCGGAACCAATAATAAAGTAACATGCCACAAGGGGCGGGAGCCATGCCACAAAGTCATGCTCCAAAACGTGTAGCTAGAATACTCGCAAAGGAGCTAGCTCATCCCATCCAAGGCCAATCTGGATGAGGAAGAAGGACCAATGGGCGATGCTATACTGGACTTGGCTTGAGCCATTATAGCATTATCCATTGCCTGACTCGATACACAAATAACCAGCTGGACTTTAAAATAAAGGCTAAGTAATAAACACTAGCTTAAATAAACAACTCATGATTCCGAAGTAGGGAACCAATCCAAATAATTTACCACAAAGGCAAACCAATCCAAACAACACATCAAAGATGTACAACATTCCCCAAACGGTACTTAATTAAATTTCATAACATTTTTATTTACAAAGGAACCAATTCCAATTACTAACGTGTTCCACGATGTTAATTTAAGTTAATTTGAGTAGATAAATTAAAACTAGGGAAGCAATCTAGTTTAAACAAGCAAAAAGGAAGAATTTCCTGAAACAGGGGCGGGCGGGCGCCTGGAGGGGGTCGGGCGCACGCTTATTCCAACAGAAGGTCTGGCCGCTGGAAAAGGGGGTGTAGTCGGGCGCCTAGCACCGCGCGGGCAGGCGCTCGGTCGACGGCTGGGAGGGATTTCAGCAGCTGGGTTCTTTCCATTTTCCATACCATTTTCATACCAATTTCACAACACCCAAAATCATCACTCCCAACAAGTTTAATAAGGTACCCAAACAACATTTAAGCTTAAGGGAACCTAAAGAACATCATCTATCAACCCCAAACAAGATTAAAACCCACATTCATATCAATCACCATTTTTAACCAAAAACCCAAATAAATTCCAAATCAATTCCAAACTCACCCAAACCTCAAATATAACAACTAAAGCATTATATAAACATGAAATGAACACTTTAGCATAAAAATGGGGGAAAAGCAACTTACTTGAGATTTCTCAAAGATGACGGATTTCAACTATTTTTAGCTCTCTACGATCCTATCGACGATCTAAACAAGTTTCATATTATGAGAAATGAGAAATAATGGAAGGAAGATAGGTAGAATGAAAAGAGAAGGAAGAGAAGAAAAACTTACCCAAATGGAGAGAGAGAGAGAGAGAGTTGCTGGGAGAGGGATGAGAAGTGAGGTGAGGGTGAAAGAGTGAGGGGGGTGAGGGAGGGAGTAGGGAGAATTATTTGAAACATTTACACTTAGACCCCTCCCTTACTACTACCCAATACACATAACTCCCCACTAATAATTAAGACCCAACACTTCTACACTAGCACAAATGACTCAAATAAAATGCTAGGTATAAATTATTATAACAAATAAAATGCACACATAAATTATTAATTAAATAATAATTTAAACAATTAAATAAGAATAATTAAATAATTAAATATTTATTATTAGAAAATAGAGACGGGTTTTCGGGTCGTGACATTCACTCCCCCTTAAAGAAAATTCGACCCGAATTTTAACGAGACTTACCCGAATTAAAAAGCCACGGATATCTACGCTCCATCTCCTCTCGAAGCTCCCAAGTCGATTCCTCAACATTATGATTCTTCCAAAGAACTCTAACCAACGGAATGCTCTTGTTCCTCAACTCCTGGACTTTGGCATCTAAAATCCGAACCGGTCGTTCCTCGTAAGTCATATCAGGCTCTATATCCTCCCCGTACCCTCGGTAAAACGTGAGATGGATCATGAACATACTTCCGAAGCATAGAAACGTGGAAAACATTATGTAACCAGTCCAAAGAAGATGGTAACGCAAGACGGTACGCTAGAAGTCCCACTTTCCCCAAAATCTCAAACGGTCCAACAAACCTCGGAGCCAATTTACCCTTTTTCCCGAACCTTCGGATACCAACCTTCGGAGACACCTTCAAGAACACAAAATCTCCGGTTTGAAAACTAAGATCTCGCCTTCGGTGGTCGGCATAGCTCTTCTGTCGACTCTGGGCCGTCTTCAATCGATCCCGAATAATTTTAACCTTTTCCACCGAGTCCTGAACCATGTCAACACCCCAAAGTTTTGCTTCCCCAACCTCGTCCCAACAAATATGCGACCAACATTTCCTCCCATACAAAGCCTCATATGGTGCCATCTGAATACTCGACTGATAACTATTATTGTAGGCGAACTCTGCAAGCGGTAGATGTGTATCCCACGAATCTGGAAAGTCAACTGTGTAAGCCCGTAACATATCCTCGAGAATCTGAATGGTTCTCTCAGACTGACCGTCGGTCTGAGGATGAAATGTTGTGCTAAACCTCAAATCGGTACCCAAAGCCTTCTGTAACGCTTGCCAAAATCGGGATGTGAACCTGGGATCTCTGTCTGACACAATACTAACTGGAACACCATGTAATCTGACAATCTCATGAATATACAAATTCGCAAGTTTCTCCATCGAATAGGAAATGTCAATGGGTAAGAAATGAGAAGATTTAGTCAACCTATCCACAATCACCCAAACTGCATTGAACCTACTTCGAGTCCTGGGTAGTCCGGTTACAAAATCCATCGTAATGTGTTCCCACTTCCACTCGGGTATCTCAAGAGGCTGAATTAAACCTGTGGGCGTCTGATGCTCTGCTTTAACTTGTTGACAGGTCAAACACTTCGATACATAATCTGCAATTTCCCTCTTCATGTTAATCCACCAAAACCGCTGCTTTAAATCCTGATACATCTTCGTACTCCCGGGATGAATGGTATACCTGGATTTGTGACCCTCATCAAGAACTCGCTATTTAATCCCACCAATATCCGGCACACACAATCTGCTACGGTAAGTCAACACTCCCTCAGAGTCAAGCTGGAAGTCCACATACTGTCTATCCCGAGCATTATCCATAATCTTCTTCAACTCTGGGTCATCCTTCTGAGTATTCTTTATTTGTTGAATTAGGGTCGGAGATACCCTAATATTCGCAAAAATCGCCCCACGTCTCGATTCGCGAGGACACCAATCTCGAACATCCTCAAGCATTTTCCACTCTCGAACCATCATCGAGGCCACATAAGACTTTCTACTAATCGCATCGGCTACCACATTCGCCTTCCCCCGATGATAAGAAATTGTACAATCATAGTCCTTCAAAAGTTCCATCCATTGACGCTGTCTGTTATTAAGTTCCTTCTGCGAGAAAAGATATTTTAAACTCTTGTGATCCGTGAAAATCTCGAACTTCACTCCATATAGGTAATGTTTCCACTTATGCAACGCAAATACAATAGCCGTTAACTCCATGTCGTGAGTAGGATAATTCTGTTCACTCGGGCTCAACTTCCTCGAAGCATACGCAATCACTTTCCCATTCTACATCAAAACACAACCCAAACCCTCTTTCGAAGCATCACTGTAAATTACTAAGTCGTCGTTCTCATTCGGTAATGCAAGAATCGGTGCAGTAGTCAACCTCTTCTTCAATTCCTCAAAATTGTTTTGACATTTCTCACTCCACACAAACGGTACATCCTTCCGGTTCAACTGAGTCATCGGAGTAGTAATCCTCGAAAACCATTCTATAAACCTTCTGTAATAACCGGCTAAACCCAGAAAACTTCTGATCTCGGTCACTGACTCGGGTATCTTCCAATCCACTATGGCTTCTATCTTTGAAGGATCCACAGAAATCCCATCTTTAGAAATAACATGACCCAGAAATGAAACCTTCTCGAGCCAAAATTCGCATTTACTAAACTTCGCAAACAACTGCTCCCTCGCAAGAATGGATAAAACTGTCCTCAAGTGTTGCTCGTGCTCCTCTCGAGATTTAGAGTAAACAAGAATGTCGTCGATGAAGACCACCACGAACGAATCAAGATAAGGATGGAAAACCCGGTTCATCAAATCCATAAATACGGCAGGCGCGTTAGCAACCCAAACGGCATAACCAAGAACTCGTAATGACCATACCGAGTGCGAAAAGCAGTCTTCGAAATATCCTCCGATCGAATCTTCAACTGATGGTACCCACTCCTCAAATCAAGTTTAGAAAACACAACTGAGCCTTGAAGCTAATAAAATAAATCATCAATGTGAGGTAGAGGATACTTGTTCTTCACTGTAACCTGATTCAACTTTCGGTAATCAATGCACAATCTCAAAGAACCGTCTTTCTTCCGCACAAACAAAACCGGTGCTCCCCACGGGGAAACACTAGGGCGGATAAACCCTTGATCAAGCAACTCTTGCAATTGAACCTTTAGTTCCTTCAACTCTGCGGGAGCCAATCTATACAGTGCCTTTGAAATCGGAGCTGTACCCGGCAAAAGATCTATACAAAATTCTATCTCACGATCGGGAGGCATATCATATTCAGAAGAGAAAACATCGGGAAATTCCCTAACTACCCGAACACTTTCCAAACTAGGGGATTCTTTCCTAGTATCAAGCACACTAGCCAAGTACCCCTCACAACCTCGATGCAATAATCTCCTAGCTTTCACATAAGAAACGATACGAACATTCCTACCCAAAGGCATAGCCTCAAAAACAAATTTAGGCGCATTGGGAATAGAAAAAGTAACAACTTTCCTACGACAATCAACAGAGGCATGAAACTTGCTCAACCAATCCATACCCAAAATAACATCAAAGTCTTGAATAGGAAGGACTACCAAGTCCGCACACAAGATACGACCACATATAAGCACATCACAAGCACGAAAGACTTTATCAGTCACTAAGCATTCTCCTATAGGGGTCGACACCTCTAGCACATAAGGTAAAGATTCAAATGCAGCATTTATCATAGAAGCAAATTGCTCAGATATGTAAGAATGAGATGATCCTGGATCTACTAACGCTCGGGCGCTCATATTAAACATAGAAACAATACCTCCAATAACAGAAGGGTCATCGGTAGCTTGTTGTTGATTCATGGCAAATACCCTTCCTTGGACCTTGGCCTTTCCCGTAGCATCCCTTTTCTGACCCTGAGTAGTACCAACTCCTGACCCGGATGGTTGACCTCTGAATCTCAGGCAATCCTTCACAAAATGCCCTAACTGCCCACAGTTGATACATTTCCCCTGTTTCTTCCAACACTGGTCCTCCGAGTGTCCTCCCCTTTGGCAATATGAACAGAGTCTCCTATTTTGGTTTCCTTGGTTCCCGGAAGTAGTACCCGGGTTCCTTGGGATTGGTTGCCCTCGGGACTGAGATTGTCCCCCAAAATTACCTCGGTTATCAGAACGGGGTTGTGGCTTGCTCTGCCCTCCTTGCTTGCTAGTGTTAGTCACCTCGACCTTCTTCTTATGCTCCTCTATATCTTGCTCGATCATATAGGCTCGGTCCACCGCATCCTGGAATGTCACAATCCTTTGGGCTATAAGCTGAGTACGGATAGAAGTCTTCAAACCCCGGATGAATCTCATAGCTTTCTGCTCCTCGGTCCTCACAAGATAGTCACAATACCGGGCTAATTCTGTGAAGTTAGCCGAGTATTGAGCTATAGACAACAAACCTTGCTCCAAGTTGAGTAGCTCGATCTCTTTTCGGTTTTTGTCGCGACCCCGACCCCGCGGGTCAAGAGCACGCGAGCCGGATGTCGACTTAACACACAAATACTAAAATACTGAAGATAAAAATTCCATTTTTTATACCCAAAAGGTTTAAAACACAGTTTTAGAAATCCAAGTTAACAACAACAAAATACTACTAGTATAAGCTCCACAATCTTACACCAAAAATACAAAAGATTACAAATCTTAATGACGTCATTGTTGGTAAAACTATCCCCAAAAGGTTATACATTTAAATAATGTAAACCGATCAATAACAACCTGCCCAAAATATCAATCCTCTCGACGTCCTCCTCGATCCGCAAATCCTAATCCTTTCCACCTGGGGGAGGGGTTAAGGAAAAACAAAGATAAAAGAAAGGGGGTGAGATAAATCTCAATAAGTTACTAATGCAACTACATGACATGCTATTATGCAACAGGCAATAATAATAACTTCTAATAATAGAAAATCTCATATAGCACATAGCACACAACAGATAACAAATAGCAGCGGAAATAAACAATTCACATGGATACTGAGCCAAGGTTTCCCAACTGATAGAACCAAACAAAGGTCGCTGCGCAGCTTCAACAATCAACCCAATCAACATCTTCATAGTCGCATAAAAGCTGAAGAGAAAACCCCCGGTACCGGAACCAATAACAACAAGGGGGCGATGACACACAGTCAAAGCCCGAAACCAATAGCTATAATGCTCACAAAGGGGCTAGCTCATCTCACATCCAAGGCCAATCTGGAGGAGGGCAATAATGGGGCAAAACAATGGTCAAGAATTATAATGGACTCAGCTCATTGCCATTATAATCTTTCGCATCGCCCGAAACACACAAATACCAGCTGGACTTCCAAATAAAGGCTAAGTAATAAAATACTAGCAAAAGAAAACAACTAATGATTCCAAAGTAGGGAATCCTTCCAATTAATCACCAAAAAGATGAATAAACCAAACACACATCATAAAGGTGCTTCAACATTCCGAAACAATGAGTTATCAAATCCCATAACACATATATTCACAAAGGAACCATTTTTCCACATTAAAGTGTTCCTCAATTCCAAACAATAACCAAATTGATTCCACAACTAAATTGTTCACAAATGAACCAAATTCAAACATTAAAGAAATCTAAAATGATCATTTTTAAGTCTATTAAGGCAGTACTCAAAATCTAGGCTAAGATTGCAACCCAGTCTTATACCAACAAAAAGGGAGTTCTTGGACACAACAGACCGATCATAAACGTTTTGTTATAGAACACCTACCAAAAGCTCAACACAATCTGAACCTGAATCCCCACCAAATAAACCACCTCATCTCGTAGTACTCTAGAAGGGCTTTAAAACGATAGTTAATACACCTAAAATGGAGTCCGGATGAGGGAGATATGGCTCTCGAAAGATTGGACAAAAAGGGAAATAAATTTCACACCAGGGGAGAGGGTGAGCGCGCCTCCTTTGATCAGCAGGAAAATCAAGTTTGGAGGAGGAGAGGGTGCGCGCGCCTCCTATGGGAGGGTGCGCACGCCTCTAAGAAACAGAAGGTTTTGTTCAAGGGGGGCATAAGGGTGCGCGCGCCTCCTATGGGAGGGTGCGCGCGCCTCCTTGCCCGGAAATGCAAATTCCGGCCAAAAATCTGGGTTTCTACCATTAACAACCCAAATCCAAAACAAACCCAATCTTCACCATTTCTAACACTACCAAAATGTGAACTAAAGTTCCTACATCATTTTGAACCAAAAGGACTCCAACAACATCATCTAAGGAACCTCAATCAAGGGTGATTCAAATACCAAAATTTCACAAAATGAACAAAAATGTAAATCATCACAAAATCAACCAAAGAAGCAATAAATGGAAATCATAGTATCATCTAAGCATAGGATGAACATTTTTAGCATCAATGGGGGAAAAGTAACTTACCCGGATTTTCTCAAAGGTGACGGAACTCGAAATTTCTTGGCTTCCTACGATCCTATCGACGATCTAAACAAGTTTCATGTTTTAAGAAATGAGAAATAACAAGAGGAAGATGATGGAAATGTAGAGAGAAGGTAGAGAGAAACTTACCCTTTCTTGAGCTAGGGAGAGAGAGAAATGAGCTGGGAATGAGGGAGAGGTGAGGGAGAAGAGAGGGAGTAGGGAGGGAGTAGTTAAAATGATTTAAAAGAACTTACACTTAGGCCCCCTCCTCCATACTACACAACTCTAATACTCCCTACTAGCCACTAAGACCCCAACACTCTACACTAGCACAAAGGACCAATTAAAATGCTAGACATAATTTATTATAACACATAAAATGCACACATAAATATTTAAATAAATAATAATTTAAATAAATAAATAAGCAAATAAATAAATAATAATTATTTATTACTAATAAAATAGAGCCTAGTTTTCGGGTCGTGACATTCACTCCCCCTTAAAGAAAATTCGACCCGAATTTTAACGAGACTTACCCGAAAGACCAAATAGCTACGGATACGATAGTTCCGCCATTTCTCAAATTCGTCAATTGTCCAATCTAACCCACTAAAAGGTAACCTTAAATAATGCTTACGATAACACCACCTCTCGAACCGAATCATTCCATCATTATCTTCATTACTAATCAAAATCCGTACTCAAAATCGAAGGATCCAAATTATTTCCAGACATAATTCTCGAGGTATCTCAAGCTCGCCTTATTCATAACCTTAACTACACCGCAAAGGTACTTCCATTTGTAAATCGCATACTTAGTATTATTCCCCAGAAATTCAAAACATTACCATCTCGAGCTTAATTAGCTTTTAAAATATGAAAAGCTAAAGAAATTTTCCATCCCCATAATATTCACCAAAGGCTATATCTCTAAGGATTCCCATTATAGTGCTCTCGCTCTAGGTAGCACCTTAAACTAGAGGTGTAATATAAACCCAAAATTTTAATACAAAATGTTCACTTAAATCTACGCCATAATATCATCGTCATAACACTCCAATCCTTGAAAGCCTAAAATAATTACGAATACTCAATAGTCCGAAAATGATCTAAATTTTATCTTCAAGGGATTTCCTCTAGCTCCCTTTTCAGTTAATAACCTGTGCTCATATACCCAAGGAAATCAACAAATCTCAAATCCTCAATAGCTAACCCAAGTTAGTCTTTCACGCATACATTTATTAACCTAATGATACTTATGCTCAATAGTACTACCATCATAATAAACCAATTAGCTAGCAACGTTCCAACTGACCCAATACCAAATCATGATATTCCTTAATTATGCCCCAGTATTGATACTCCACTTCCTTCACATACCCTTGATCCAATTCGGGAAACGCCACCAAGAAGGGATTTAGAACCATAGAACCACTATCTAACCAAAATTTCAAAATGCCTTTAAGATAAATCGAGAAATTATTACTCTCCCAAAATGTACTTAGTCCTTTCTAACTTAACACGCTTACCACCATTAATGATCATAACTCCTACAACAAACTCATCATCCATAACAAATCGTACACCTCTCCATACTAATCCATTCCGATGCATTCACGGAGATGTACTAAAAGTGACCAAAATTTTCCTTAAGAGATCCTCATTGAATCCTCAACTCCTATAACCCAACTGATACAATATGTATATTGATCTAAATATTAGCATTACAACCTTGTACCACAACAACCCAATTTAACCCAAGCTCCTCCTCACATACTAGGTATAGACACCCATTGTCACCCATCGAAGCGAAATAGCCAGATTCCAAATAAGAAAAGATATGCTTAACTCTACACAAAGGAACAGTCTCAAAACAATTTTTTTTTTGCAAAAGGGAAGAGAGGATATAACAATTTTCCTACACAATCGACTAAAGCATGACATTTCCCTTCTCAAAATGACATCAAAAATCTTATAATAGCAATATGACCAATTTAGCAGGTAAGTTATATCTACCTTTAAGCATAGCATGAGCACATAAGACTCCATCAGACATCCTACACTCCTCCATAGGAGTAGATACTGATAACACATAAGTCAAAGACTCAAGAGAAATAAATGCAACTAAATGCACATAAACATGAGAATACGATGATCCTAAAATGCGCGCGCTCGCTCTCTCGACGCAAAATAATACCTCCTGAAACTGATGAGTCACCCGCTGAGTGCTGATTGATTGCAAATACTCTACCCGAAACCTTGGGCTTCCCCGAAGCATCCCTCTTCTGACCCTGTGGTATTCCAGTTCCTGCCCCCGATGACTGAACTCTAAACCTCGGACAATCTTTAACGAAGTTCCCCATCTGACCACACTTCACACATTTCCCTTGCTTCTTCCAACACTTGTCTTCTGAGTGTCCTTTCCTCTAACAGTAGCTGCAGACTTTCCCATTTCGTGTCCCCTTATTAGAACCTTGATTTCCTACTGTTGGTTGCCCTTGAAGTTGCCTTCTGAATCGAGTTTGCACTCCAGAATTACCTCTGTTATCCGAATGTTGCTGTTGTGACTTACTCTGCCCTCCTTGCTCACCCGGGTTAACCATCTTAGTCTTCCTTTTGTGTTCCCCAATATCCTGCTCAATCAAGTGGGCTCGATCCACCGCATCCTGATAAGTCTGAATCCGATGTGCTATAAGCTGAGTCCGGATGGATGTCTTCAAACCCCTGATCAATCTCATCGATTTCTGCTCCTCGGTCCGCACAAGGTATTCACAACACCTGGCTAATTCTGTGAACTTAGCTGAGTACTGTGCTACTGACATCATGCCTTGCTCCAAGCTGAGGAACTCGATCTCTTTCTGGTTTTGACTCACTAGGGAGATAAAATGATCCTTGAATTTCCTCACGAACCACTCCCAAGGATATGGTACAAGAGTCGCATCCCAACTGGTCTTCAGTGCCTTCCACCAATGTTCCGCAGCCCCCACGAGCTTATAAGCTGAAAACATAACCCTATCCTCATCAGTGCAACCAAAGACATCGTAGATTTTCTCCATCGATTCTATCCATAGCTCGGCCTTCTTCACATCAGGCTCACCGTCGTACTCACTTGGTTTCAACTTCAAGAACTGCTCTAACCCATATCACGGAGGTGCTACATGTTCCTCTCTCGGCCCTTGGTCATGAATTGCTTTCACGGCCGCTTTAAACCTGCCCTGAAACACTGCACGGTTTTCTTCCCTTAGACCATTAAGATTTTGAGTCCCACTGATGCCTTCACCAGCTCTTCTTCTAGCCATTTCAAACAAATACCTGCATAAAATACTCATCGTTACTCACTCCGAACACAACTACCCTCCTAGGTCATTCTAGTCCACCAATACTTATACTTAGAGCTAAACCATAGCTCTGATACCAACTGTCGCGACCCCGACCCCACAGGTCAAGAGCACGCGAGCCGGACGTCGACTTAACACACAAATACTAAAATACTGAAGATAAAAATTCCATTTTTATACCCAAAAGGTTTAAAACACAGTTTTAGAAATCCAAGTTAACAACAACAAAATACTACTAGTATAAGCTCCACAAGCTTACACCAAAAATACAAAAGATTACAAATCTTAATGACGTTATTATTGGTAAAACTATCCCCAAAAGGTTATACATTTAAATAATGTAAACCGATCAATAACAACCTGCCCAAAATATCAATCCTCTCGACGTCCTCCTCGATCCGCAAATCCTAATCCTTTCCTCCTGTGGGGGGGGGGGGGTTAAGGAAAAACAAAGATAAAAGAAAGGGGGTGAGATAAATCTCAATAAGTTACTAATGCAACTACATGACATGCTATTATGCAACAGGCAATAATAATAACTTCTAATAATAGAAAATCTCATATAGCACATAGCACACAACAGATAACAAATAGCAGCGGAAATAAACAATTCACATGGGTACTGAGCCAAGGTTTCCCAACTGATAGAACCAAAAAAAGGTCGCTGCGCAGCTTCAACAATCAACCCAATCAACATCTTCATAGTCGCATAAAAGCTGAAGAGAAAACCCCCTGTACCGGAACCAATAACAACAAGGGGGCGATGACACACAGTCAAAGCCCGAAACCAATAGCTATAATGCTCACAAAGGGGCTAGCTCATCTCACATCCAAGGCCAATTTGGAGGAGGGCAATAATGGGGCAAAACAATGGTCAAGAATTATAATGGACTCAGCTCATTGCCATTATAATCTTTCGCATCGCCCGAAACACACAAATACCAGCTGGACTTCCAAATAAAGGCTAAGTAATAAAATACTAGCAAAAGAAAACAACTAATGATTCCAAAGTAGGGAATCCTTCCAATTAATCAACAAAAAGATGAATAAACCAAACACACATCATAAAGGTGGTTCAACATTCCGAAACAATGAGTTATCAAATCCCATAACACATATATTCACAACGGAACCATTTTTCCACATTAAAGTGTTCCTCAATTCCAAACAATAACCAAATTGATTCCATAACTAAATTGTTCACAAATGAACCAAATTCAAACATTAAAGTAATCCAAAATGATCATTTTTAAGTCTACTAAGGCAGTACTCAAAATCTAGGCTAAGATTGCAACCCAGTCTTATACCAACAAAAAGGGAGTTCTTGGACACAACAGACCGATCATAAACGTTTTGTTATAGAACACCTACCAAAAGCTCAACACAATCTGAACCTGCATCCCCACCAAATAAACCACCTCATCTCGTAGTACTCTAGAAGGGCTTTAAAACGATAGTTTATACACCTAAAATGGAGTCCGGATGAGGGAGATATGGCTCTCGAAAGATTGGACAAAAAGGGAAATAAATTTCACACCAGGGGAGAGGGTGCGCGCGCCTCCTTTGATCAGCAGGAAAATCAAGTTTGGAGGAGGAGAGGGTGCGCACGCCTCCTATGGGAGGGTGCGCGCGCCTCTAAGAAACAGAAGGTTTTGTTCAAGGGGGCATAAGGGTGCGCGCGCCTCCTATGGGAGGGTGCGCGCGCCTCCTTGCCCGGAAAGGCAAATTCCGGCCAAAAATCAGGGTTTCTACCATTAACAACCCAAATCCAAAACAAACCCAATCTTCACCATTTCTAACACTACCAAAATGTGAACTAAGGTACCTACACCATTTTGAACCAAAAGGACTCCAACAACATCATCTAAGGAACCTCAATCAAGGGTGATTCAAATACCAAAATTTCACAAAATGAACAAAAATGTAAATCATCACAAAATCAACCAAAGAAGCAATAAATGGAAATCATAGTATCATCTAAGCATAGGATGAACATTTTTAGCATCAATGGGTGGAAAAGTAACTTACCCGGATTTTCTCAAAGGTGACGGAACTCGAAATTTCTTGGCTTCCTACGATCCTATCGACGATCTAAACAAGTTTCATGTTTTAAGAAATGAGAAATAACAAGAGGAAGATGATGGAAATGTAGAGAGAAGGTAGAGAGAAACTTACCCTTTCTTGAGCTAGGGAGAGAGAGAAATGAGCTGGGAATGAGGGAGAGGTGAGGGAGAAGAGAGGGAGTAGGGAGGGAGTAGTTAAAATGATTTAAAAGAACTTACACTTAGGCCCCCTCCTCCACACTACACAACTCCCTACTAGCCACTAAGACCCCAACACTCTACACTAGCACAAAGGACCAATTAAAATGCTAGACATAATTTATTATAACACATAAAATGCACACATAAATATTTAAATAAATAATAATTTAAATAAATAAATATGCAAATAAATAAATAATAATTATTTATTACTAATAAAATAGAGCCTAGTTTTCGGGTCGTGATAGTTTTGATCTACCACCGGAATGAAATGCTCTTTGAATTTCCGCACAAACAATTCCCATGCATACACTGTATGAGTGTCATCCCAACTCGCTTTAACTCCTTTCCACCAATGCTCAGCAGCCCCAACCAATTTATAAGCCGCAAACCGGACCCTATCCTCGTCCGTGCACCCAAACACATCATAAATTTTCTCCATTGACTCGATCCATAGTTCGGCCTTTTTCACATCGGGCTCACCGTCAAACTCTCTTGGTTTTAATTTCAGAAACTGCTCCAACCCGTAACGTGGAGGAGCCACATAATCCTCTCTTGGCCCTTGGTCATGAATAGCCTTCATGGCTGCCTCAAACATGCCTTGGAACATGGCACGGTTCTCTTCCCGAAGATCATTCTGATTCTGAGCCCCACTAGAACCTTCACCCGTTCTTCTTCTAGCCATTGAGAACAATTACCTGCATAAAACATCAACCGTTACTCACTCCAAACACAACAACCCTCCTAGGTCATACTAGTCCACCTAGACTTATACTTAGAGCTAAACCAGGCTCTGATACCAACTGTCGCGACCCCGAACCCCACGGACCCGAGATCGCGAGCTGGACGTCTACTTACTAATCAAAACACCAAAATATCGGAGATAAAAATTTCATTTCATATCAAAAGATGGTAACACAAGGTTTTGGAAAACAATTTAACAACAACAATGTACTAGTATAAGCCCCATAAGCTCACACTACAAAATAATAAAATATACAAATCTTAGTGACGTCAAAGTGTGGTACAACTATCCCCAAAAGAGTTACACATTTATATAATGTAAACCCACCAATATACACTTGCCCCAAAAGCTCAACCCTCGCGACGTCCTCGTGATCAGCGAGTCTAATTCCTTGGTCCTGGGGGGTTAAGGAAAACCAAAGATAAAAAGAAAGGGGGTGAGATAAATCTCAATAAGTTACTAATGCAACTACATGACATGCTATGATGCAATAATCAATAATAAATCACATAGCACATAGCAATTATCATTTAACAAATAGCAGCGGAAATAAACAATTAACAAAGGATATTAGCCAAGGTTTCCCAACTGATATAACCAAATAAAGGTCGCTGCGCAGCTTCAACAATCAACGATCAACATCTTCATAGTAGCATGAAAGCTTGAAGAGAAAACCCCCGGTACCGGAACTAATAATAAAGTAACATGCCACAAGGGGCGGGAGCCATGCCACAAAGTCATGCTCCAAAACGTGTAGCTAGAATACTCGCAAAGGAGCTAGCTCATCCCATCCAAGGCCAATCTGGATGAGGAAGAAGGACCAATGGGCGATGCTATACTGGACTTGGCTTGAGCCATTATAGCATTATCCATTGCCTGACTCGATACACAAATAACCATCTGGACTTTCAAATAAAAGCTAAGTAATAAACACTAGCTTAAATAAACAACTCATGATTCCGAAGTAGGGAACCAATCCAAATAATTTACCACAAAGGCAAACCAATCCAAACAACACATCAAAGATGTACAACATTCCCCAAACGGTACTTAATTAAATTTCATAACATTTTTATTCACAAAGGAACCAATTACAATTACTAACTTGTTCCACGATGTTAATTTAAGTTATTTTGAGTAGATAAATTAAAACTAGGGAAGCAATCTAGTTTAAACAAGCAAAAAGGAAGAATTTCCTGAAACAGGGGCGGGCGGGCGCCTGGAGGGGGTCGGGCGCGCGCTTATTCCAACAGAAGGTCTGGCCGCTGGAAAAGGGGGTGTAGGCGGGCGCCTGGCACCGCGCGGGCGGGCGCTCGGTCGACGGATGGGAAGGATTTCAGCAGCTGGGTTCTTTCCATTTTCCATACCATTTTCATACCAATTTCACAACACCCAAAATCATCACTCCCTACAAGTTTAATAAGGTACCCAAACAACATTTAAGCTTAAGGGAACCTAAACAACATCATCTATCAACCCCAAACAAGATTAAAACCTAACATTCATATCAATCACCATTTTTAACCAAAAACCCAAATAAATTCCAAATCAATTCCAAACTCACCCAAACCTCAAATATAACAACTAAAGCATTATATAAACATGAAATGAACACTTTAGCATAAAAATGGGGCAAAAGCAACTTACTTGAGATTTCTCAAAGATGACGGATTTCAACTATTTTTAGCTCTCTACGATCCTATCGACGATCTAAACAAGTTTCATATTATGAGAAATGAGAAATAATGGAAGGAAGATAGTTAGAATGAAGAGAGAAGAAAGAGAAGAAAGAGAAGAAAAACTTACCCAAATGGAGAGAGAGAGAGAGAGAGTTGCTGGGAGAGGGATGAGAAGTGAGGTGAGGGTGAAAGAGTGAGGGGGGGGTGAGGGAGGGAGTAGGGAGAATTATTTGAAACATTTACACTTAGACCCCTCCCTTACTACTACCCAATACACATAACTCCCCACTAATAATTAAGACCCAACACTTCTACACTAGCACAAATGACCCAAATAAAATGCTAGACATAAATTATTATAACACATAAAATGCACACATAAATTATTAATTAAATAATAATTTAAACAATTAAATAAGAAATAATTAAATAATTAAATATTTATTATTAAAAAATAGAGACGGGTTTTCGGGTCGTGACAAAACAAGTTAGACATCCTAGGATAATTCACCGCTCTAGCCAAGTTGTGGTTTCCCGGGGTATCTACAGTGGCGACTTCGCTGGGGACAATTTAGAGGGTTAAACTTGCGTTCTTAACTTTTGGTGTTCTTATTACTGTTTTCTGGGCATTCTGGTAAAAAGGGTGGGAAGCGCGCGCCTCTGGCCTCCTTGCCCTAAAGCGCGCGCGTCCGACCCCAATTACCAGAATCGCCTGTCTTCCTTCTTGTCCTTCCATTCCACGTTTCTGTGCTAACAAATTATGCAGGGGAAAGCAATTTTATTTAGGGTCAAGGCAATCCCTTGAACCCGCTGATTTACAGGTTGTTACCCAGATGCGGGCGCCTCTGCCCCTCTTTGTCTAACGCGCGCGCCTCCCGAGTAGGCATCCTAATGTGCACGCTTCTGGGCATTTTCCAGAAACAGAACAATGCACAGAACAGAGTGGTTTTGACAGTGTGTGGGTACCGGGCCTTCACAAAACAGTTTTTACTTTCTGTTTATTTTTATCGGTCACACGGGTGATTCGAAAGTTGTAATTATGTGCTTATTTGTTTTTTTTATTTCTTTTGAAAAAAAAAAATATATATATATTTTGTCACTTGTTAGACCTCACACTACATGCACATATTCTTATCAATTGCTCACTATCGAGTCGCACAAGTCCAACCCCAAACCCGTCGAGGCCCGTCCTAGAAAGTTTCAAGCTCCACCTGACCTTGACTCTTCCGAAGCGGTCAACCTCAGCCCGTGGCGTAGTTCAAGACTACATGCCGGGGGTGACCTTTAAGCCTCTCTTTAGCCGAGCACAAGCCACACAATTCTAGTCTAGGGTCTAACACTCCGTGACCAAGTCGGTTTTTCATGTGCCGAGATTTCCCTAAACTAATGTCTTCAAATCATACGTGCCAACTTGTTGCAATGGACGAAATAAAACTCCGTCCCCAAAAGTGGTTATTTTGGACGAAAATAAAAATCCGTCCCCGCATGTATGATTTACTACATTAATTTAGTTTAATCCCGACACATGTAGGTCTCACAAGCGTGGTGGAATCCGATGAGTATATGGGACCGCGAGAAGGTCTATATACTAGTGTGACGATTCCACTATTTTTTCTAGAAACCCCAAAAAGGACTCCGTCCTTCCGACTTTTTTTAAAAAAAAAAAAAAAAAAAAAAGAGAGTCATTTTCTTTATATGGTTGACTCTTTTTCGTGTTTGTGGGTTAAATTTATTTTACTCAAAAGGTATTTGTGGGGCCAACCTAAGATCAACCGTGTTCTTTCAATAGGTCCAATGGCTTCCAATGGCAACAACAACAATGGTGGGTACTTCTCCGTGTCTAACGAAAGACTCTTCAACATAATAAGAGCCATGGGGGAACAAATGGATAGACTTTCCGAGGATGCCCGCCGAAAAGACGATTTGTGGCAAGCCCGTTTTGATCTCGAGAGGAAGATTCACAAAGAAGAGGTTTCCGAGCTCAAAGCCCGTTTGCAAGAGCTCACCAACAACAAGGAAAAGTTTAAGGGTAAAACATGCTCAAGTGGCCCGTCCCTCAAAAGCTACAAAGGTACCGCCAACAACCGAATTTTCACTCCTCTCCTAGGAGTAACCCAAGCCGAAGCATTTGAAACTTTGGTGGCAAGTGGAAAGGTCAACCCTTTGGAGGGGTACAAGCCGAAGACGATACCGAAGAATCATGCACATGGTGAATGGTGCGGCTACCACAAGCATAGTGGCCATACTACCGAAGGGTGATTCCTTCTCCGAAACATCATCCAAGATTTGTTCGACAACGGCGAATTTGCTGTGGGTGAAGAGAAACCTTTAGAGAGTGCCAACATGCAAGAACTCATCAAAGAAGAATGATTTGGTTTCGAAATGGGGCTTCTACAAGAAAATCATGCCACAAGGAGACTACAACGACAATGGGGACTACAACAACAATCTCTGTTTCTCTTTCTCTACCTAGTAATAGGAATTAAAAAAAAAAAAAAAAAAAGAGTCAAAGTCCTCTTAAATGTGCATTAAGTTTTCTTTGTCCAATTAATGTGAAATTTTGAGTCAAGTCTCATTATCAAATAAAAAGTCGTTCTTGTACTCATACACTCTTCCAAGTTGTTCAATCTAATTCTTGGCAAAATGATGAAAAGATGTCTAAACGAGTTTTGGAATGAAGGCCATCACTTGAACGCCTAGGGGCTAAACATTGTGACGAAGGCAACATCATCAAGGACGAAGACAAAGCCAAGACATCAAGGGTGAAGCAACAACCATGGAGAAAAATCAAGCAATGTTTCAAAGGGGGGATTAAAAAAAAAAAATGCTCGCTAGGTTGAACTCTTCAAATCAACCTAGGCAAAAGTTAGAGCACAAAAAAAAAAAAAAAAAAAAAATCCCCCTCAATCAAAGAAGTTCACATCAAGATCAACATCATTCCATCCACCAAAGGAGGACGAAGCTACACGACGAAGCAACAATTCCATCCCGAAGAATGGAGAATTCACAAGAACTACGGTGACCTGAGCCTCTACACTGGAGGAACGTAGGCAACCTTCGGGTCCGGTCTCATGCAAGAAAGAAGATATGTTTAGCCCTATCGTGTTATGGTGATTGGCCTTCATCTCGAACTTGTCAAGACATCTTTGTACGATTCATTTTCCAATGAATTAATCACCAAAAAGATTTAACAACTTTCTTAGATTTGGAATCGCTTTCCGTTCCTTGTCGAGTCTAGGGCTTCTATTCTTTCTGCATACCCCCAATTTCTTGCAATCAAATTGGGGCTTTCCTTCTCTTCTCTCTTAATGACTTACTTGCAATCGTGAGTTATTCAAAAAATGGTCAAATACATGAAGTCAATACTAGGGACACTTCCCTAGTCGAGTCAATGTCACTCATCTTTAGTGACAAAAGGTCTTCACCGCAAAAGCACATGTCTTATCTCCTCAGCTAGAGTCAATGCACACTTCCTCATTAATCGAGTCAAAATGAAGACGCAAAAGAGATGCCCGCTAGATTAAAAACCCGAAAGGGCGGTCTAGGCAAAAAACAGGGTGCATCATAAAAAAAATGAGAGAGTGAGAGAGAGAAGGGAAAGAGAAATGGAGATCTATGGCCTCTAAAGAAGACAACTACACGAGCTCTACATTGGATCTCCTCAGCAAGTCAATTCCCCACCGAGTCAACTTTGGAATTGCAAAAGGATCGACAAGATATGGCACCATCAAAGGTTGTTTTGGGTTATTGGCATCATTCTCCATCAGTGTGCATTTTTGGGTTCATGAAAAGAAGGCCCGTGGTAGCCAAGACCCATCCGAGAACGAGCCCATCATAAAAGGGCACGAGGTTGCACAAATAATCCCTAGCTAGTCAATTGGATTGGGCAACAAATAGCAACAACATGTGTCTCAGTTTTCAAAGCTTCTTCAAGTATGTGCTTCTAAAGTACGCCGAAAGGCTCCCGAGAAATGGAGTAGCTCTTACCATGTCCTCTCATGTTTGTTCCCTCGCACGAGGATGAGTCACTCTTGCTTTGCTCAACAAATGGTGACGCCCTAGGGGCTATGTGACTCAAGGACAAGGACTTCTTTTGCTTCACTTGATAATCAATACGCCCTAGAGGCTATGTTCGAGAAAGATGTGTGAGACTATCCTCAAAGTCTCTCAAAAGGGATGTCAAAAATCCCTCTTGTCATGTGTGCCCGTGCTCGTTTCCCCAATCAAGGATGGACCTTTCTCGCAATCAATGATGGCACTCTAGGGGCTACGGTCAAGTCTTAAAGGCTCCCTCGGCAAAGAGCAATTAACTCCCCAGCAGTATCCCCATCCAAGTCATGTGCAACATTGGAAGCTTCCTCAATTCGGCACCGAAGGTCTCCAAGGGCTTCGCAATCTACAATCTTTTAGGCTACGGCATTACAGTAATTCAAGCAAAGGGCAGTATTAGGTCTTCGCGACCAACAGTCTTTTGGGCAACAATACTCGAGCAAGTGCAATGTGGAATACTCTTATGGCTCCATGAAAGGGATCAAGCTTCAAGAGTCT
This sequence comes from Campanula takesimana, assembly GCA_026119855.1. Classification (NCBI taxonomy): domain Eukaryota; kingdom Viridiplantae; phylum Streptophyta; class Magnoliopsida; order Asterales; family Campanulaceae; genus Campanula; species Campanula takesimana. The sequence goes on along the minus strand of JAOWBW010000031.1, from coordinate 1,716,825 downwards.
CTCAACACTTCCAGTCAAAAGGCCCCTTGGTTTAAAATGAAGGCTCCAATGATATGAATGAATTTGATAATTCTTGTTAGAACTTACAACGAGATTATGAAGGAAGTCATAGGGAAAAGGAAAAGATTCAATATGCTAAACTCTAATCAAAACAGGGTTATAGCGGGAAATGCCACGGCCAATCCCAATGTTTCTGCAATTCAGCACCCCCTTCTCCAAGATCAAAAGCACAAGGTGCAGCTCAGATAAAGTTGGACCACAGCACTAGTTGCATCCGAAGATCCATCATTAGTTCAACTCAAGAAGAGTCAAGCAAGCATACTCATTTGGGACATTATCACACCAAGACCTTATCATCCGCGACCTCGACGGCACCGCAAGACATTACTGCATCTTTTGACATAAGCCCTCCGCCATTTGGGTATCAACCACAATGAGGCCATTCATCTCCCTAGTAAGAGCAATAAGGGGATCTCTATCAAGAATTCTACCCGACGGTACATCCGCGCTCAATACCGAGCCGATCACAAGATAATTTGGGAACTTTACAATGAAAGGTCTTCACATTTCACCATCTCCAAGCCCGCAAGCAACAAGTCCATGACATTTGGGGCTTAGCAATCTCTCGAAGCTTGGAGCTTGGTCACGTCAACAACAAAAGACGATTCATTTGAGTGGACCAAAGAGCTGATTTATCTTGGGGCTATGCAAGTCACTCCAAATTTGGCATCAAAGGCGATCTAGAGGCTTCACAATCAGCGACCCCTTATCTCGGCATCAAAAGTCTTTTCAAGCCCCATAATCGACAAATCTCTTGGGGCTAGACATCAATCTTCGTCAGACACACCGGAGGGGTTAGATATCAATCTTCGTTGGGCACACCGGCGGGGTTAGACATCAATCTTCGTTGGGCACGACGACGACAACGACAGAATTCAAGCAAGGCAATCCGGACTTCGATCGCACATGACTTGATCTTGAGTTGGCTTTACAAACACACAATGGCTAAAATGGTTCACCCACAAACTGAAAATCCTTTTCTCGCATGTGTACATATTCTTTTCCTTCTAAAAAAAAAATTAAAAAAAGATTTTCTCTTTTTCTTTTTCTTTTTCGTTACTTGCGTATAAGTATGTGCTCCATAGCTTCTCCTCCAGCATTCTCCATCATCCTTGAACTACGCTGGTCTGATTCCCTTCAAGGGATACGTAGGCAGCCTTTGGCACGACCAACCCATCATCCAGAGTACCATCTCACCAACATTCCATCGAAAGCAGCAGCAGTTCATCATCTTCATCAAAGCCACAACATCTCCATCCCGAATCAAGTGGCCATGGTAAGTGAAGGTATGAACATCATTCATTAATACTTTCCTCAAAATCACACATCACACAAAAGCAATTTCTTCATTCTTGCAAACCTCTCTCTCATGCAAAACTGCTTTCAAATCACATTGCACCACGAGCACAATTTCTCTCTTCATTTCACACTTCATGCATCTTCTTGCACTAGCACATATACCTGCAAAGCACATAACAGGTATCACCGCTAAGTCAAACAGCATCTGCAACTCGAGGCACTTTATCCCCAGCAGAAAATGGTCCACAGTCAACCATGCCCGCATCCCCACAAAAGTCAACTGCAACGCCAAACAGCACACGGCTTCAAAGCAGCAATTCGTCAAAGGTTCACTAACGGCCTCATAAACGGATTTCACTAATGGGTTCGTCAACAAAGGTTCACTAACGGCCTCGAAGGTTCACTAACGGTCTCATCAACGGATTTCACTAACGGATTCGACAACAAAAGTTCACTAAAGGCCTCGAAGGTTCACTAACGGCCTCGTCAACGGATTTCACTAACGGATTCGTCAACAAAGGTTCACTAACGGCCTCGAAGGTTCACTAACGGCCTCATCAATGGATTTCACTAACGGATTCGTCAACAAAGGTTCACTAACGGCCTCGAAGGTTCACTAACGGCCTCATCAACGGATTTTACTAACGGATTCGTCAACAAAGGTTCACTAACGGCCTGGAAGGTTTACTAACGGCCTCATCAACGGATTTCACTAACGGATTCGACAGCAAAGTTCACTAACGGCCTCAAAGGTTCACAAACGGCCTCATGAACGGATTTTACTAACGGATTCATCAACAAAGGTTCACTAACGGCCTCAAAGGTTCACTAACGGCCTCATCAACGGATTTCACTAACGGATTCATCAACAAAGTTTCACTAACGACCTCATTCAAAGGTTCCCTAACGGCCTCTTCAAAGGTTCACTAACGGCCTCCTCAAAGGTTCACTAACGGCCTCTTCAAAGGTTCACTAACGGCCTCAAGGTTCACTAACGGCCTCCTCAAAGGTTCACTAACGGCCTCATTCAAAGGTTCACTAACGGCCTCATTCAAGGGTTCACCAACGGCCTCGAAGGTTCACTAACGGCCTCTTCAAAGGTTCACTAACGGCCTCATTCAAAGGTTCACTAACGGCCTCATTCAAGGGTTCATTAACGGCCTCAAGGTTCACTAACGGCCTCATTTAAAGGTTCACTAACGGCCTCCTCGAAGGTTCACTAGCGGCCTCATTCAAAGGTTCACTAACGGCCTCACTCAACGGATTCAGCCGACAGTTTTACCAACGGATCATGCCACCCCCCTCTATCAACAAAAGACGCTCACACAGGGAGCGAACCCCTATCTCTAGCAATTTCAAATTACTGCTTTCATCGAGTCTTTGCTTTCTTTTCTTTCTTTTTCTTTGTTGATGTCCTCGGCGGGTGTTTTTACTTTCGTCGACGCGTTTTGCTTTGCAATCCACGTCGCCGAGGGGCTCTGTAGACACCCCGCCTTGGACCTCTCACTTTGATTGCATACAAAGTATTTTTATTTAACTCATTTTCGTTAATTTCTGTTACTTCGGTTAAGTTCCTAACTGATTCCGTTAGTTTTGGACTAAACTGCATAAAAGAGTTAACTTTTAGGGTCATTCTGTCATTCTGTCCTTTTCTGCCGCGGGCGCTTCCGGAACTGTTAACGGGCTGCGCGCGCGTCTCGCCCCAAAAGCGGGACTCGCGCGCTTCCTATTTTGGCAGTAACGGATTGCACCTTATTTCCCTCCCTTTTCTTATTTACAACATCTCTTTCTTGATCACAAAAGACTTCTTTTCTCATCCACATTCATCCCCCCTAGTTTTATAACCTCCAATCCCATTATTCTAGCCATCTCTTTAAAACAAAATAATTTATTTTTATTTTATTTGATTTTCTTTTATTTCTTTTATTTATTATTTTATTTATCTTATTTTCTATTGGTCAATTCCATCTCACATGGATTGACCAATTTCCCTCCAACCTTTCCCTCTCTTTTTTACCTATAAAAACCATCATCTTCTACCTTAGAAAGGGACTCTTTTTACACTCTTTGGACCAACTTCATCTTCCCTACAAGAACTATACATAAGTTCTCTCAATACATTTTCTCTACAAACAAACACTACACAAAGTGTTGCACAACCATTTCTCTACAAACAACACCATCTTCAAGTCAAAGTCTAAGGTCCTCTTTTCTAAAGGTACTTTTATTCTTCTTCTCTTTTATTCTAGTCTTACTAGTATGCAATCCCCATCAATTGGGACATGACCAAATGACCACTTTACTACATTAAAGTTGGTTAAGGTTATCTCCCTACATTTTAATCTCTACTTTAATTTCCTATACATTTCTTAATGTAATTGTTTAGCATAAATTTATAAATAAAACAATTCTCTTTTCTTCCCCTTTTTCTTTACATTGTAATTGTTAGCACTGTTAATAAATTGAAGGACATTTAGCATTAGAACACCAATATTAGCAAGACCCGCATAAGCGGGGCGGAGTGGGTGTTTAAGTACTTCCCACTCCGTCACCTAACCCCCGAACCCTTCTATCCCGAATCTCTGGTTTTGTACATAAATTAGGCTATTTCTAGGTTTTTCTTATGTTCCTTTAAAAACATAGGTGGCGACTCTAAACAATCTAAAACAAGTTAGACATCCTAGGATAATTCACCGCTCTAGCCAAGTTGTGGTTTCCCGGGGTATCTACAGCGGGACCTAGAGGACCATCTGCTGAAGTGCGGGACCTGGAGGACCGTTTGCTGAGGTGCGGGACCTAGAGGCCTGTCTGCTGAAGTGCGGGACCAAGAGGACCGTTTGCTCAGGTGCGGGACCCAGAGGACCGTTTGCTGAAGTGCGGGGCCCAGAGGATCGTTTGCTTTGAATGGATGTAGATTTTGCTTGATGAGGAAGCGGTGATTCTGTGGCTCACCCCAGACCAAGTTTTTGTCATGAGTCATACTTTGATGTTGACTGTTTGACTTTGACTTTCGATGGGGTGCGGGCACAATTGACTGCGGAGTGCTTTGTGCTGGGGATGAGTTGTAAAAAACTGATTTTTTGAGAAAATAACAGACACCCTACTTTGAGTGGGAGCTTTTAGCTTATTTCAGTTCTTAGACATGCCTTAAGGGCGGACCAAATTAATTTGTGCCCAGCTGAGTGTTTGCTGTCGTCGTTTGAGCTTCTCTTGTTGCTGGGATTGATCTTTTCTGCAGGTTGAAGGCGCTGGAACGCCCGGGTTCTGTTCTGAACTGACAAAGACTATTTCTGGAGCCTTTTTCTACCTGGGACGCGGGCGCTTCCTCTCTTGGATACGGGACGCGCGCGCCTTGTATACTAGTGTCAGGAGGTGCGCGCCTATGGGAGGCGAAATTCAGGGCCTGATATTTGCTAACCAAAAGATCCCTCAACAGCTATAATATCAGCTTATGGTCGGTAATTCGATTCCAACAGCTTTCTTCTGCCATTTTTGAACACCATTTTATTTCCCAGTTTTTCTTATAACCTTCTTTCCCATGGCCTCTAACCTTTTTAGTCTTGGTGCCGAGGTTGTCAAGAGTTACGAGAAGGATTTATCGACATTCGTTTATTCTTTCAAGACCCATCCCAAAAATGCTTTCATCAAAGATTTCAGATTTCGAATTCTTTTTACTTTACGAACATTGAAGCCAGATTGGGACTTGTTGAAGGCTGCTGCAGCCTTCTGGGATTGTGATAGCCATGCATTCAACTTTTTGGCCAATGAAATGGTGCCGACTGTCGATGATTTTGGGTATGCCTTTGGCCGGTCGGATTGCCGTCCCTAAGTATCACCGCGGTGTTGTTGATTCTTGGGTTGACCTTCTGAATCTCCCTGTTGGAGAGGTGAAGAAGATGATGCATGGGACCGTTGTTGACATAACTGAGCTCCCGTTGTTTTTCAGTTTGCATTCGGAAGATGTCGTGGTTCAGTATTTTAAAAGAAATGCCATGGCTGTCTGCCTTTTCAGCGAGGTTTTATTTGTCACTCCTATGGGTACTGCGGATGCGCAATTGGCTGAAATCGTGTTGCAGGCGAAAGGACAACGGCTCAGCATAATTCCGCTCGTTGTAGGAGAGACCTTTCATGGTTTGGACGAATTGCACCGTACGGACGATATGCGACGAGGAAGCCCCTTGCTTTTGACCATATGGCTTCGGGAGCATTTCAAGCTTTATGCGTCAGATGGCGACCTTTCTCCTTTTGCTGTTCATAGGCGACGGTTGCTGATTAGAGATTTGACCGAAGAGGGTTGGAGGAGATTTTTTGCTTCTCGTCTTTCAGCTGACGTTGAGTGGTGCCCTTGGGGTCTTCGCCCTTTTGTGGAGTGGACGTCTGGTTTTCAGTATGTGGTTTTACCCGGTTTGAGAGATTCTTCGTTTTACCAACCAGAACGGGTTCTGAGGCAATTTGTCCATCAACAGATAATTCCTTTTCCGAGGAACGGGAGGCTTCGTCCAGTTTCTTATATGGGTCCGGACTTCTCGAATGAGCTTCAGTCGTCTTGGGGAGATGATCGTAACCGCTGGGCTTCCGCCCCATTGCGCCGGGGTAGTATCTTTCTTCCCGAGAGTTACTTGGATCACTTGCTTGGTACCGTCTACCACGGCATTACTTGGGTAGATGCTCTTCGGGCTGAATTGCTAGGAAAGGACTTTGAACCTAGCAGTGCCTTGAGGTACAAGGAGGCTGCTGCTGATGTGAACAACATTCTGACTGACCCTTTCGGTACCCCCTTGGATGACTTTTATGCTCGGAGGCGCTCTGTTGCGCAGAAAGTATCGGTCCGCATCAGTGTTCCTAGGCCTCCCAAGAAGAGTAGGATTGATGGTCGTTCGGGTGGTCCTTCAAAGGCCAAGAGAAAATTAGATTTTTCCTAGTACCCCCAAGAGATTGCAATTAAAATAGACCACTTGTTTTAGGATTTTAATGTTTTGATGTCTTTTATTAGCTCAACATTTCCATTGTAATGATAAAAATAATTCAATGAATGAATAAGAATTGCATCTTGTTAATTTGAAAATGATTTGGGTATTTGTTTATATTTTAAACCGCACCCGAAGGTTGCCTACGTTCCCCCAGTGTAGAGGCTCAGGTCTCCGTAGTTCAAACAAATGAAGACCATTTTTTTTTTTTTTATTTTGTGTGCACCCTGTTTTTTTCCTAGACCGCACTTTCGGGTTTTCAATCTAGCGGGCTTCTTTTTTTGCACGTGCTCTAATTTTTGCCTAGGCCGCCCTTGCGGGTTTTCAACCTAGCGAGCTCTTTTTTTTTTTTTTTTTTTTTTTTATGGTCTTCGTTTATTAGACGTAAAATCTCTTCAACTTGTCGAGGTTGACTTCCTTTGGCAGCTGATCTCCGTCTAAATCCACGAGTCGGACTGCACCGCCGCTTAGTATCTTCTTGACTACGTACGGACCGATCCATCGGGGTCCCCATTTTACAAGGGGGTTCATGGCATTAGGAGGGTGTTGTCTTAGGACCAAATCTCCCACACTGATGTTTCGGGACTTCACCTTTTTGTTGAAAGCCCTAGCCATTCTTTATTGATATGCCCTCGTACGTTCAATTTCCCTTAGCCTTTTCTCGTCGAGTAGGGCTAGATGTTCATATCGACTTTGCATCCAATCGACTTCATTGACTTGGTTCTCGAGGAGGACCCGTAGGGATGGGAGTACAGCTTCGGAACCATATACCAGTGCATAAGGAATTTCTCCAGTTGTTGTCCGTATTGACGTGCGGTAGCCCCATAATGCTAGAGGTAGCTTTTCTACCAGGAGCGCGTCCATCTCTTTCTCAAAGTGAGAACCGTTGTTTGAGATGATCTCATGAGGAACGCCGTACCGGCACATGATGTGGGTTTTCACAAATTCGGCCACTTTCTTGGCGTTGAGAACTCGGTAAGCCTATGCTTCGACCCAGTTTGTAAAATAGTCCACGGCTACTAGGACGAAAGATTGTCCGTTGCTGCCAGTAGGGTGTGCTGATGATGTCTATGCCCCAACAAGAGAAAGGCCAAGGCGTGGTCATATTGTAAAGCTGTGAGGGTGGAGTGTGCTGTAGATTGGCATGGAATTGGCATTTGGCGCACCTCTTGACTTTCTCAATGCAGTCTTTTTCCATGGTACTCCAATAATAACCCATGCGGAGTATCTTCTTGGTCAACATAAACCCGTTCATGTGGGGCCCACATTCACCTTCGTGGATCTCATGCATGATTTCTTGAGCTTCGGTCTCATTTGCGCATAAGAGATTGATCCCTTCGTGGTGCCTTTTGTAGACTCGGTCCCCAATCAGTACATATCGGGAGGCTAGTCTTTGTAATGCCATTTGGGACTTCTTGTTGCTATTCTCGGGATAAGTACCATCCTTGAGGAAATTTATGATATCTGTATACCACGGGGAGTTTGCTTGGACCTCGTTAATCTCGATACTTATGCAGTATGCCGGACTGTTCCTTCGGGAAATTTTGAAGGGCTTCACCATTTTACCCTCAGGTATTTCGACTAGTGAAGCGATGGTGGCTAGTGCATCAGCAAAACGGTTTTTGTCCCTTGGCAGGTAGTTGAAGGTGATTTATTGAAATTGTTCAACCAACTCCTCGAGATGTTGACCATACCGTTGCAGAGTCGAGTCTTGAATCTTCCATTTTCCAGATGTCTGATTGATGATGAGCAAGGAATCACCGAATACTTCTAAACTTGTGACATTTCTCTCGAGGGCTGCTTCGAACCCAGCTATGCACGCTTCGTACTCAGCGGTGTTGTTGGTGGCTTCAAATTCGAGGCGGATAGCGATTGGAGTATACATGTACTTTGGATCAACAAGTAACAACCCTATGCCATATCCATGCTTATTGGTTGTGCCATCGCAAAAAAGTTGCCACTTATTTTCTTCTGTTGTAGAACAAATTAAATGCTCGTCGGGGAACTGTACATCTTCCCCCTTCACTTCGTCACACGGAAATTCATCAAGCTGATCACTGAACACTTTCCCCCTGATGGATTTGAGTGTGACGTAAGTGATATCGTAGCCGGCGAGCATGAAATACCATTTGGCTATTCTTGTTGACATGAAAGGCTTCTTGAAGATGTAGCGAAGCGGGTCCACTTTTGCTACCAACTTGATTGGGAAGGCCTCCATGTAATGCTTGAGCTTTTGAGTAACCCAAACCAGTGCAGCACAAGACTTTTCTAGGACAGAGTAGTTCTTTTCAGCTCCTTGAAACCGGCGGCTGACAAAGTAGATAGCATTCTCTTTTGTGGAGTCTCGTTGTTCTTGTGCTAACATAGCCCCTAGGGCCTCATCATTGACAGTGAGATAGAGCAAGAGAGGCTTCTCTTTGTGCGGTGGAACCAAAACTGGAGGGCATGTCAAGTAATGCTTCACTTGGTCGAAGGCTTCTTGGCAACCATCGGTCTATTTTAGAGCCACATTCTTCTTGAGTATCTTGAAGATCGGTTCACACATGGAAGTGAGTTGGTGCACAAACCGACTGATGTATTGAAGTCTGCCCATGAAACCTTTGATTTCTTTCTGCGTCTTTGGAGGAGGCATGTCAATGATTGCCTTGATCTTGGAGGGATCGGCTTCAATTCCCCTCTCAGTGACCATGTAACCTAGAACCTTTCCTCTGACGACCCCAAAAGTGCACTTTGCGGGATTGAGTCTCACGTTGTGTTGTCGAAGCCTTTCAAAGAACTTGCGAAGATCGATCAAATGTTGACCGTCGGTTCCCTTCGAATGGATGATCATGTCGTCTATATGGACCTCGATCTCCTTATGAATCATGTCATGGAATAGATCCGTAACAGCCCTCTGGTAGGTATCCCTCGCGTTCCTTAGTCCGAACGGCATGACTGTGTAGCAGAAATTGCCCCACGGTGTTGTGAAAGATGTCTTGTGTTGGTCCTCTTCGGACATGAGAATCTGATTGTAACCGGCAAAATCGTCCACAAATGAGTGGACTTCATAGTTGGCAGTTGAATAGATGAGCATGTCGATGTTTGGTAATGGAAAATCATCTTTCGGGGAAGCTTTGTTCAAATCCCGGAAGTCCACACAAACTCCAACCTTGCCGTTTGCCTTTCTGACTGTCACTAGCCAAGTCGGATACTCAATGACTTTGATGAAACCCACACTGAGGAGCTTTTCAATCTCTTCTTTGACTTGTAGAGACCATTCTGGCTTGATCTTTCGGAGATTCTGCTTTACTGGCTTGGCGTCCTCTCTGATCGGAATTCTGTGCTTCGCGACCTTTCTGTCCAAACCCGGCATGTCTCTGTACGACCATGCGAATACATCCACAAACTCTTTGAGCAGTGCAGTCAATCTGTCTTTGTCTTCCCCCTTGAAGAAGCTGCCAATCTTCGTTTCTTTCGGCTCCTCGTCGATAGCCAGATTAACAACATGCAATTCCTTATCAGCCCCTGGACCATTTTCACCACGACAACGAACCTGTTGAGCTAGTTCATTTAGGTATGTTATGTTTTTGTGGTCTATTTCATCATAATTTGAATCGTTATTAACTTGTTCATTAAGTTCGTTATTAGTTAATTCATCATTTATGATGTTTGCAATCTCGGGGTACTCAGAAATATCAAATTTTTCATTAGCAAAGAAAGGAAACACAAGCTCGGCTATTGCCTCCATATCTTCTTGGGTGAGGGCATTAGAAACACTCTCAGACTCAAAAGTAAGTGTGAGCCGCTCTTCCTTTGTTGCTGTACGGGGTATGCAACCCATTTCTCAGATCAAGAAATCCTCGGATACTATGGGCCCCTTCGTTGAATACCAGTTATTGATTGGCTTGGAGCTTGGCGGGATCTCACTGATGGTTTCCTTTCTGATGGCGGTGTCATAGATGGCGTTGACTTGACAATCGTCCATGATGGAAAATTCTTCGAACATGGAGGCTAGATCGGATAGTTCTTCCCCCACGGTAATCTCTACCTCGGACTCTATAGTCACTTTCTTGCCCCACCACTCTCGAGGTGACATTGGAGTAGGCTCCCTTTCTTGTGTCGGTATTTCACAATTAGTGAAGATCTCGAGACCGGGCTTTCTGACGCCCTTATTGTTAATCCATGGTTCGAGAAAGATCATGTATGGAACATCTTCCCCTTGGCGAACAAAATAACCGTTTAGTGTGTTGCGGTAAGGCCTCAAGTTAGGGATTTCATATTGTCGACCTTCTTTGTGAGCTCGGGTCTTTTGACTCTTGACTACTTGCTCGTACTTTAAGTCATCTTCGGTTGGGTCGTACCCCAAACAAAACTTGTTCTTGACAAAAGGAACTTCTACGGGGTGCAATATCCCTTGTTGATGCTTCCCTAGGCCTAGACCGGGAAAGTGATTCATGTTCCTCATCATGCGGAGGATTTTAGGATTGCCTAGGGTCCATTGTCTATTTCCCCCTTCTTTGTCGATGGTGTTGACGCCGGAGAGAGTGGCATCTTCTATTCCGTGTTGAACTTGGTGAACGGGTTGTCCCCCATTTCTGTGGATGGTGACATTCTCGGCCATGACGGTGACTATCTCGTCCCCATTTCTGATCTTAACACATTGATGGAGAGTGGAAGGGACAGCATTAGAACTGTGGATCCAAGGTCGGCCCAAAAGTAAGTTGAATGAAGCGGGGACATCAAGTACTTAGAATGGGACGGACATGATCATGCTTCCAAATTCGATATCAACTTCTAACATTCCCATGACTGTACGGGCAGTGCTGTCGTACCCTCTAATGACTTGTACGGAGGGTTGTAAATCGGAGCTTTTGAGCCCCAGTATGCCCATGACTCGGCTAGGCATTAAGTTGAGTGCAGAACCACCGTCTACTAGAACTCTTGAGATGGGTCTCCCCCTTGCCCTTACTTTGAGGTAGATGGCTTCATTGTGTTCGGACCCAAATGGCGGGAGGTCCATGTCGGCAAAAGTGATGACATTGCCGAAGTGAATGTGACCTATCATTGCTGTGGGGTCCTCAGGAGTCGTGTCAGGAGAGACTGATGTGTCATCCAAGTTCTTGATGAAGAGGTCTCGGTGCTTCTTTTATGATGCAATAAGGTCCCAAATGGATATGTTGGCTTGCGTCTTCTTGAGCTGTGTTAACAAAGGATCTTCGGGTACGTCGCGTGCTTACGATCTTTGAGAAGAGGTATTGGTTGCTGCGGTATTGGGAGGGATTGTGCTTGTTGTTACTCGGCCACTGCGAGTAAGCACGTTCACGGTCCCGTGTAGCTTCTTCTTCCTATTCTCTAAGACTTCCCTCATAATCTCATCATAAGTCACAACATAACAAGAATTATCAAGTTTATTCATATCATCGGAGCCCTCATTCACAAATGGGATCGAATGAGTGGTTCCTTCAAACTCTCCTACCTCTATTGACACCACCCTCATTAGGGATTATAAATTCCTTTTTGTCAGTGAGGTCTTGGATGGTGTTGCGGATGGAGAAGAAATCCTCGGTGAGGTGGCCGGTGCATTGATGGTAGTCACACCATTTATGGTGGGCATGATTGGGACGGAGCGGTTGTGGTTTCTTGTACCCTTGAAGAGGAGTGATTTGTCCCTTGGCCTTTAGAGCTTCATAGGCCTCGGTGATGGTCATGCCATTGAGAGGAGTGTAGACGCAGTCGTTTTGGAACCGCTTGCCTTGTGGTGGAGGGACCTTCTTGTAATTCCCCTTGTCGGTAGTAATGGCATTGACAGAAGCCTCTTTGTTTGAACTAGAGGCGGCCTTGTATCGGTAAGTAGGAGTGTCCTTTTTAATCTCCTTGAGCAAGTCATCCATGCGTACCCCCGCCTCATACATTTGGGAGAAGTCGGAGTAGCAAGCCCCACTTAGGTGGGTGCGGAGATCAATCTTGAGACACTTGATAAAGATGTCCATTTGCTCTTTTGTGTTTGGCCTCTCAACAATTTCAGAGAGCTTGTCATTCCATCTCCTTGTGAAGTCAATGAAGGACTCGTTGTCTCTTTGAATGGTGTTCTCGAGCTCTTTCCTTGTGGGCCGATGAGTGGTGTTGCCTTGATATTGATTTTTGAAGGCAAGCATAGCGGCATCCCAATCAAGACGGACAGTGAGCGGGAGAGTTGCATACCAATCATTTGCCGCCCCCTCGAGGGTGAGAGGAAAGCATTGAGCCATAACTTTTGGGGAGACCTTCTTCGGAACCATAGCCCAAATGTAAGTCTCGATGTGAGCCATCGGGCATGAGTTGTCCTTAAACTTGCTAATGTCGGGCATCTTGAATTTGTCGGGGAGAGCGGCCATCGTGCTCATGAGGATGGATGACTGATAAAGGTTTGTGTTGGAGCCTTTTCCCATGTTGAGGCCGTCGAATTTCTGATCAATGTAGGTCATGATGGAATCGACCATTTTGGGGTCGTTGTTGTCGGTGCTTGGTCCCCCCACTTTTTTGGTACGGGCACTGACATATGGGCTTTCAAACAAACCCTCGGTCCACTCGGATTCTTCATTGTCATTAACCCCCTTGTTCTTGGAGAGCTTTAGGAGCTTGGCTTTCAATTGGTCAACCTCGGCCTCGTGGGCCTCTCTTTGACTGTCGACATGGGCTTGCCACAAGGCTTCTTTGGTTTGAGCCTCTTGGTTAAGGGTAGAGACTTGTTGTTGGAGTGCTTGAACCATGGCAGAAAGCTGTTCGAGAGTCATGGCGTTGTTGGTGCTAGAGTCGCCGGCCATTGATGATGTAGAAGCTGTTGAAGTGATCGGTTCACGGACAAGCCTGTTGGATGAATCCCTGTAGATGCGGAGAGTACCAATCGGACCTATAATTAGAGAAGTAGCCCTTGTCAGTCTCGGTTCACACTTTCGGTCCATGAAGAGGTTGAGAACACACAGTTGGGCCCACGACTCGAACCACATAAGTAAAAAGACTTTTATTTTATTATTTTATAAGTCGGAGGGAATGGGTCCCTTTTGGGGTTTCTAAGAAGATAATGGAATCGTCACACTAGTATATAGACCATCTCGCGGTCCCATATACTCATCGGATTCCATCGCGTTTGTGAATCCTACATGTGTCGGGATTAAACTAAATTACTTGTTCATCATACTTGTTCATACAATGCTCATGATATTAAAACGGACCGAAAATTTCTATTTTGACTCAAAAGGGAACATAGAAGGCTTCACACAACGCGCACTTGACCTTGTGCACGTTCCAAAAACCCTTTAAACCCGAGATGGATGCCACGATGCAGCTTGATTGGTGCTCTTGTGCCCTTCTCGCGCGCACGGGTCAATTCCACCTCCCCTTCCGAGCTGAGTTAACCACACATGTCCGTGACACACAAATACCGTGACCTTGGTTGGTTTTTGGTCTAGCTCAAGTCATCACGTCCTTAATACGTGTCCAAACGCTAATTATGGCCAAGTTAACGCCCGAGTCACGACTCCTCGTGAAAGCGAGTGTGACCATGGTCATCTTTGACCTGGTCCTTGACTTATGCGTTAATTCCAACCATAATTAACCGAAGTCATGTATTAAAAGGATAGGTTGACACCGCGTCATTAAGCTCTAATTCTTGATCCGTCCTAATCATATTTAAGCCCAAGGCTAAGGCCCGAAATCCCTCATTAAAATGGGGTCATGCCGGAATTTTGATAAGGCGTTAAGTTAATCTTAACCTTAACCGGGGCTTACCTATGATAAGAATGGCTCAGACATTGGCGTTTTGCGACACACTAGACCCTAGGTTTGGTTCTTTTGGTCGGTGGAAGCCACGTGCCCTATAGGACCCTTGCCCGGGATTGTCCGTCCTTGGGAGTGTGCAATACAGGTGAAATACGAGGGTCTATAGATGTAGTGATGTCCTCCACTGATCCAGGGTTTAGATTAGTCGCGAAAAAGAAGAGAAATCTTTTCCAACCTATTGAGGATAAAAGATGTTTTAAGTAAACAGGAACAAAAATGATAAATAAAGACATTAATCTTTCATGTTGCATGAGCCTAAGCCTCTCCCCCAAACACTAGCCCAAGCTGATACCCGAGTCTGAAAAGTACCTCCTTCTCCTCCGCAGCTCGCAAGAAGTGGGTCAGAGTTCCGGGTCTCCGTTTGGTTAGTGCCGAGTCCGACAATTCATCAGCAGCTTCACTTAGGTTTCTCCGAATGACAAGTCCGGCAGGAAGTAGTAGCGGGGGTGATAACACGGTTAATCCCAATGGGCTCACCAGGGAAGAACTGGTACAAGCTTTGGAAGCCGCCAGGGCCAGGGAAGAAAACGTCAGAAAGCATCAGGAAGATATGCAGAATATGGTTGTGGAGGTCATGAGACAGAGAGGGATATCCGTTATGTTTGAAAATGATGGAGGCCTTGTAGAGATCACTGATGAGGAGGAATTTGAAAATGTTCAACCCCAAGGATATAACCAAGTTCCTCCTCCTAAAAATTACCCTGATGTGGCGACCTCACGTCCCGCATACCAAAACACCATTCACCAAGGTGCGCCCACCATCCAAGCTCCTTTTATCCCTCCGGGCGTTTTCCCCACATATTCACCCGCATTCAACCCATATGGTCCAATCCCAACGAGCTGAACACCCTTGGCTCCAACCACCGCCGGGTTACCACCCCTAGCT
Organism: Campanula takesimana; assembly: GCA_026119855.1. NCBI lineage: Eukaryota > Viridiplantae > Streptophyta > Magnoliopsida > Asterales > Campanulaceae > Campanula > Campanula takesimana. The sequence goes on along the minus strand of JAOWBW010000031.1, from coordinate 1,701,816 downwards.
TTGCCAATTGCTTCCCAAGGGATACCGTACCCATTTCAATATCCGGCGGCACAAACCTCCAAGGCCATTCCGCCATGCATCCCAACCAGTACTCAGGGATATGCGTATGTCTACACCCATGCACCACCTCAAAATCTTCCTCTGGTAATACCTTCCACCACCGTGCCTCCAACAGTAATGCCAGTGACGACCCAAACCATGGGATCCATCAACTCTAGCCCGCACGTGGACCCTCAAATGGGATGGTTGGTAGAGAGGCTGAAACAGATGGAGGTTGCGAGGGAATAAACCAGAAGAAGTTCACCTCGGGAATCACCGACCCCGATAAAATTTTCCCTCTTCCTCACCGATTCAAAATGCCGGAGATTGACAAGTTTGATGGAACCGCTTGCCCCCAGACTCACCTCAATGCTTACACCTTGGCAATGAGGGCGAAGGGTTGCACTGTACAACAAATGGCTGACCACTTCCAATTGTCTTTGAGAGGAAATGCACTCAAATGGTTCTTTAACCTAAAAGACGAGTCTCGGGTCACATGGGACCGGATCAAAGAAGCTTTCCTCACCAAGTACCGGTCTAACTTAGAGTGGGAAACCAATCGTACCGACTTGCAAAGCACCCTGCAAAGAAATGATTAACCAATTGGGGAATTCTACAAAAGGTGGAACTACAAACTTGGGGAAATTTCCAATCCACCCACCGAAGATGAGCAACTAGACATTTTTCAGTCGTGTTTGAAACCTCAGTTACAGGCTTTGATCAGTCATCACTTTTATCCTAATCTCCGAGCCATGGTAACCATGGGGTCCAAGTTTGAGAAGACTCTCAGTGAACAGTCTTCTGCCTAAGGTAGTGATAGCTCCTACAGATACCGCCCTCCAACCACTGGTAAAGGAAAACAAACTTTGGGGACAGTCAACAACATCCAGGAAGAGAGCCCAAGGCAAGCTCCGCAAAAGGTCGGGAACTCAGAAAAACGTCCGTACGTGAGGTTTGAGGATTTTAGGATGCCTATCAGCAAGGTATTCGAGGGGCTAGTCAAACAGGGCCTCATGAAGCCTTTGGTCAACTACCAACCCAGGAATCCTGATAAAAACCTTGACAGAAATAGGAGGTGCACCTTTCACAATTACCATGGCCACAACACTGATGACTGCTATGTGATAAAAAGCATCACCCTTGACCTAATTGACAAGGGAAAGCTTGAACACCCTCGCGGCCCAAATGTAGTCAACAACCCTTTCCCCGACAACAATGCCATTAACATGATTGAATTCGGGCAAGAAAACGTGAACGTGATCAGATTTGGAGAACCGATACCGGTAACCTTCTGGGAATTTAACACCCTGCTGATGGAAATAGGAGAAAAATGGAAGGATCTCCTATGGGCATGTTTACAAGAAGGAAATATGGAATGCCCCCGAGATTGTATGATGGCCAGCGTGGTGAGTGCAAGAGTCCTACACCAAGATTCTAATGAATTGATTGTGATTACACTCGCCGAGCATGATTTAACATACGAAGAATGTATGGAGGAAGTGGAAAGGGCTATCAAGAACAAGTTGGAAAGCCAAAACCTCGGTGCAAATGAGTGTTATCATTTTCATCTCACTGAACCGTGTAGCTCATCAACTGGCAAGAGTTCGGTCGAAAGGGTGTGCAACCATAATGAGGAAAGCATGCCTGAAATAGCGGAAGGCCCAGAGATGACCAACTATGAAGAACACCTCACCCAAATGGGCAGTTCAATTCGGTCCCTGCCTCGCGAAGAGCTCCGATATCTCTGCAAGAGTGATGATGATGAGGTATCCTACTATGTACCGCCTCGAATCCCGCTCCCAAAGAAGGTGGATGACTTCCCGGCTTTGGACGATTTCCTCTCCTTGCCACCCCTCTCACCACCACCTCAGTTTGGCAGTGATGAATTAATATTCCCAAATTACTTCTGTTGTATGTTGACTTTTGGAAAAACTCTGAGAAACCTTAGGAGTCTGGGAAGAACAAGATACTCGCCTTGCCTTCCTCAAAGGAGTCCGTGAATTTGCACCTACCTCAAGGGCAATGGTCACAGTAAATGAGTTAAGAAAGGCGGCATGGCCTTACTCCACCCAAAATTTACCAGCGCCAGCGGAAGAATTGGGGGAAGTGGATGACCCTGCAGAAATAAGTGTATTGACCCGCTCTGGGCAAGTGCACACTGAGAATCCCAAGAAACCTCCACCACCGGAACACCGCTCACCTCCCCATTTGGCCAAAGAGACAGATGATACGGACCTCGAAAAGGAAGACCTCGTCCTTACTCAACTGAAAAGAACCCAAGCCAACATATCCCTCTAGTCCCTCCTCACATCGTCCTACCCGCATAAGCTCAAATTGGAGGAATGCTTGGCCCAGACCATGGTACCTACCACGTCCACTCCCAAAGAGGCCGTACAAATGATCGAAAGCGTTCAGTATGGGAACATCATCACCTTCACCGATCTGGATTTGCCTAAATCTGGGGCTAATCACGATGAATCCCTCTACATTACGGTACAGTTGGACGAACGTCGCCTCCTTCGGGTCTTGGTTGACAACGGTTCTTCCATGAATATTATACCCGCCAAGATGATGGACCTCCTCGGCTTCAAAGCTGCCGACCTAAGGCCCTCCATGATCACCGTCAAAGCTTATGACTCCACAGCCCGATCAGTCCTAGGGATGGTCACTTTGAACCTCTGGTTTGGGAAGCAAAGGATGCCAACTGATTTCTAAGTACTCGATATCCCCATCTCCTTTACAGCTTTGCTAGGACGCCCGTGGCTCCATAAGGTCAATGGAGTGGATTCCACCCTCCACCAATGCGTGAAATGTGTGCAAGAGGGCAACATAACGGTCATTTACGGGGACAGCGTCACCATGGGAGGGACTAACACCAACGGAATTCCCGTGTTGGAAATTAAGCACGAGGGGAATGATATGGTTCTGACCAGCTTCACGGGAATACCTTCCGAGACTCACGTCTGTTGTGTGGACCTCATGCTCACCAAGGATAAGATTCCTCCCGAAGTGAAAATGATGCGTTTGATTCACTACCTCCCAGGACTTGGCCTTGGGAAGAATCTCTAGGGGACTCACAAAGTTGTTGAAATTAGGGAGCAAAAGACATTCCATAGTTTGGGGTATAAGCCTACTCCCGAAGATCTCAAAATGGATAAGGAAATGGCCTGGAAGAAGAGCCGAGCTCGAGCTCAAGGAGTCCCTTACAAAAATCCCAACCTTCGCCCATATACCTTTGATATGAGCCGCTATTTTGTAAAAGGGGGAATCCGGACTGAAGCCCCGATAAAAGAAGAGTCAATGATGACCAATTGGGACAAGCTCCAAGAAGACCTTGTGAAATTCCGAGGCATGACCGCCAATCTCGTAAGGAGGGCATTCCTAGACACGCCCGCAATGCTTGATCCTAACAAAGCCACGGGAATGTGTGGGTACACTTTTAAAGGGGTGTCCGAAATGGTGAAGCAATTTGAGGATTGGTCCATGAAAGGGAATGGTAAGAAAGCAGAACCCGTCTGGGGTCGGGATGGTAAAGATGGGTTTGAAGAATGGGCTCCCAAGGAATCCAAGGAAGAAGTCATGGACGACGAGTGGATGGCGTGGTGATGAAAGGGCTATTTGGGGAAGAGTTAGTTGTGCCAGACTTGATCGATTTAGGGGAAGAAATGGTTGCTGCAATAGACAGTGGGTTCCCCGAAGTCTTCACCCCCCATACCTTGGTTGAGCAAAGTGATGTGCCTCTGAAGAATTGGGCGACTTTCTTCGGACCTGTGGCTAGCAAGGAAAAGATGATCGTAGAACTTGGATTGGTACCCCGCCCCCCAGAGTCACCTGTCGTAGGGTCTAGTGTAACCGAGTCCCCTCAGTCTCTTGTCTTTGAGTTTGAGTCTATTTCCTCTGAGGGCCTCATGCCCGAGGATTATGATCTTGTAGCCAACATTGTAATCCCTTTTGCAGTCCCCAAATTCACTTTGGTCAAAACCTCTTCGGCAGCTTGGGCACGGTTTTCTTCTCGGTCAATAACCTGTTTTGAGTTTGAGTCTATTTCCTCTGAAAACAGTTAATGATGAATCACCTAATAATACAGACGTACTAAACGAACAATACATTAAAAAACTCTCAAAACAGGTTATTGACCGAGAAGAAAACCGTGCCCAAGCTGCCGAAGAGGTTTTGACCAAAGTGAATTTGGGGACTGCAAATGAGCTAAAGGAGACACATATTGGTAGCTACTTCAAAGGAGCCGAAAGGAAAAACTTGGTTAAACTGCTCAAGGAATATGTGGATGTTTTCGCTTGGTCTTACAAGGACATGCCTGGGTTGGATGCCTCGATTGTGGAGCACAAGATCCCCGTAGATCCTGAAGTGAAACCGGTTAAGCAGAAGCTTCGACGAATCAGACCGGAATGGTCTTTACAAGTCAAAGGAGAGATTGAGAAACTGCTCTGGGTCGGTTTCATAAGGGTAATAGAATATCCTTTATGGCTCTCCAACATAGTGACAGTAACAAAGGCCAATGGAAAGGTCCGATGTTGTGTTGACTTTCGGGACCTCAATAAAGTGAGGCCAAAGGACGATTTCCCGCTCCCAAACATTGACATGCTTGTGGATACGACCTCCAGTTTTGAGGTTAACTCCTTTGTGGATGGATTCGCCGGGTAAAATCAAATCAAAATGGCCAAGGAAGACCAAGAAAAGACTGCCTTCACCACCCTATGGGGAACCTTCTGTTACACTGTAATACCTTTTGGGCTAAGAAATGCTGGGGCTACTTACCAAAGGGCCGCAACCTCCCTATTCCACGACATGATCAACAAGGAAATAGAGGTGTATGTGGACGACATGATTATCCACTCCAAGGGTACCGATGGACAGCATCTGATTCACTTGAGAAAATTCTTCGACAGGTTGAGAAAGCACTCCATGAGGCTCAACCCGGCCAAGTGCACTTTTGGAGTCTCCCGTGGCAAGGTTTTAGGGTACATGGTCACCGAGCGTGGCATCGAAATCGATCCTCAAAAGGTGAAGGCGATTGTGGAAATGAGACCCCCCCCCCCCCCGCACTCAAACAGAAGTAAAGGCCTTCATGGGACGACTGCAATACATTAGCCATTTCATAAACCAACTCACACCTACCTGTGAACCTATCTTCAAACTATTGAGAAAGAACGCGGAGGTCGAATGGAACGAGGAATGTCAAAAGGCCTTCGAGAAGATCAAAGCCTACCTTACCCATCCCCCGGTTCTTTCCCCCCTCATAAAGAAAAACCGCTCTTGCTCTACTTGACAGTGACTGAAACGTCGGTAGGAGCTATGTTGGCCCAAGAGAAAAGAGATTCAAAAGTAGAGAATGCCATCTACTTTGTGAGTCGGAAACTGCAAGGGAGTGAACTTAACTACTCCGCCATTGAAAAGACGTGTGCTGGATTGGTATGGGTAGTAAGTAAATTGAAGCACTACATGCATTCCCACTCGAAACAGCTCATCTCCAAAATAGATCCCATCAAATGTTTGTTGGAGAATCCTTCTCTGTCCATGAGACTCTCCAAATGGTCTTTCTTCCTAGCAGAGTATGATATCAGTCATGTGACGTGAAAAGCAGTCAAAGGGAGAGTTATGGCAGAACACTTGGCAGATTTCCCTAGCAATAAAGAAAAGGAGACTAACCCCCAATTCCCCGATGAAGGAATATTTGCTCTTGAGGGTGAAAACAAATGGCAACTATTCTTTGATGGCGCCGCGAGCAAGAGGGGAAATGGCATTGGAATGCTCTTAGTGGATCCGAAGGACGAGCACACCCCTATTGCCATTAAATTAAACTTTGAGGTGACCAACAATGCCGCAGAATATGAGGTATGCACAGCTGGCTTAGAGGCCGCCCTTGAAAGAAATGTGAAAGAATTGGAGGTCTACGGGGATTCAGCCTTGATCATCAACCAAGTGTCTAACAAATGGAAGACATTAGACTCGGGGCTGCAAAAATACCATGCCCACATGGAGGAACTCATGGACCAATTCAAAGAGATCAGCTTTCATTACCTACCGAGGGATCGGAATCGCTTCGCGGATGCTTTAGCTACCTTGGATTATTTAGTGGAAATCCCCGAGGGAAAATCAATAAAACCCTTCAGAGTGGGTAGAAAAGAAAATCCGGCCTACTGTTGTGAAATCGAAGGAGCCCCGGAGAAAGTAGAGGAGCCATGGTACGACCAAATTTACCAATTTCTCAAAGAAGGAGAAGTTTCCTTCACAAATGAGAAAGGAAAATACAAGGATGGGATCAAAGCCAAAGGTGTGGCAGCCCTCAAACGGTTAGCATCTCACTACGTGATTATGGGAGATATCTTGTACAAGAAACGCCATCAGGGCATTCTCCTAAGATACATAAGCGCAAAGGAAGCTCAGGAACTCATGAAAGAGGTCCATGGTGGAGTGTGTGGCCCTCACATGAATGCTCGGGCCTTAATGAAAGTCGTCCTACGAATGGGGTATTTATGGATCTTGATGGAGACCGACTGCATACAATTTGTGAAGAAGTGCGATAAGTGTCAACGGTTCTCCAACCTTAATCACCTGCCGCCTCACCATTTGTACTGCATGACAACCCCATGGCCTTTCTCAACTTGGGGCATTGACATCATCGGAAAGATTTACCCACCCGAAAGCAATGGTCATGAATTTGTCTTGGTTGCCGTGGACTATTTCACGAAATGGGTCGAAGCCAAATCCTACAAGGTCTTGACCTCAAAGAAGGTTGCGGAATTTATGAAGGAAAACATCATGTGCCGTTATGGAATCCCGAATGAAGTCATCACTAATAATGGCTCACACTTTGAGGGCGAATGTGATCGACTGTTAGGAGAATTTCGAGTCACTCGTCACAAGTCCTCCCCTTATAGGCCTCAAACCAATGGTGCGGTAGAAGCCGCTAACAAAACATTTGAAAGGATCATCAAGAAAATGGCAACACGGGGTAGGGATTGGCCTGAGAAGCTACATCTAGCGTTGTGGGGGTACCGGACTTCAGTCAGGACCGCCACCGGGGAAACTCCTTTTGCTCTCACCTACGAGATGGAGGCCATACTTCCGGCAGAATTGGAGGTCCCATCTCTAAGAGTTTTACTGGAAAATCAAATTCATGAGGTAGATTGGCTCCAAAGCCGGCACTATGAATTGGCCTTGCTAGATGAACGCCGTTTGAAAGCCATGGAACACATCCGTGCCTACCAAGGGAGAATGGCACGAGCCTTTGACAAAAAGGTGAAGCCCCAAAAAATTCGGGTAGGAGACCTGGTTCTCAAAGAAAAACCCCCGGGAAGGTCTAATCCCGATGGAAAGTGGGAACCCGTATGGATCGGCCCCTTTGTGGTGCAAGAGGTTTTCTCAGGAGGAGCAATGAGACTCGCAGATTTGGACGGCAACCCCTTCATGCACCCGGTCAACGGCGACAAGCTCCGCCGATACTTTGTTTAAAAAGAAAAAAAATGAGTGCTAAAAGAATATACCCACCTAGATTGAAAACCCGTTCGGGCAGTCTTGGGAAAAAACAAGGTCGCATCATGAGTCATGAAAAATGAACTACGATGACCTGAGCCCCTTAGTCCTATTTGTAAAAGGGGAACGTAGGCAGCCAATTATTGGTCCGGTCTCAAAAATAAATAAAAATCAATTTGAGTTCTTAAAAGGAGGATTCATAATAAGTAACCATTGTCACTACAGTTCAAACACTTCTTTGATGAGTTCAAGCACGGTCTACTCTCGTCTCAATGACATGTTAAAAAATAAAACACCTAATCAAACTAATGTGTCTGCAATGGCAATGAGTGGATACTTAGGACAGTGGGAATCATCACTACTCCTCGTCTTTCCGCTTCTTCTTTTGACTCCTCCGAGTTTTCTTCTTCTTCAAATCAAAGATCTCGATCTCTTTTCTCCCAAGCTCGGTTACTCTCCCGGTCTCCTCTGTGAGCCCAGTCGCCCTCAAAGCCATGTCAACTGTTGCCTTAGCCCGGAGATCCTCCATCCGTGCCTCGAGCTTAGGCGCCATGGCCATCCTCCTCTCAGCCATGATTCCATAGTCTTCAACGATGTCCCCAGTACGGTTGTGGCCACTCAACACGGCCTCAGCCTCCCTTAAAACCCTACTAGCATCACAATCACCCCCAAGAATGGCCTCATGCTTCTCCTCAATGAGTCTCTGAGTCTGCCCCATGGTCTGTTCATACCAATCCAGGTAATCTGTGGTCAAAACCGCGCTAGCCACACCCCTGAGAAGTACCCGAGCCGGAAAGAGGGAACATGTCCATGATCGGGAAAGGAGTGAAATGGTGGACGGATCCCACATAGATAACAACGGAGGTCTCAAACGCTCCGGATTAATACCCGACCACGCCAACAAAGGAGTCTGTGGTAACCCAAATTGTCTGCGGACTAATGCAGGGATGTAGAAGGACGACTGTGAGAGCCCGCGCTCGAAAGCTCCAAAATGATCGCTCATGAGGGCGATTCGGGTTCGTTTCGTGCTGATGCGCTTTTGGAAATGCGATCGGTTCTCACACAATGGTTTCCTCCCGATGAAATCAAAACAGTCAAGAGTCGCCACCTCATTTTATTTTAGGAAAAACGAAGATAAAACCATTTGTTTTAGAGAAAGTGGGTTCGGGGGCTAAGTTACGAGAAGAGAAGGGATTAAGCACTCTCCTCGCCCGTGATGGTCTCTAGTATGCATGCCACTTAGATTCATTTTATGCCTTTTCTAACTTGTTTTTATGCCCTAACAAAAATGGTGATTTATATACATGGGAGTTGGTTTGGGTGGACTCACACTTGGTTTTAAAAATGGTTTTAACATTTATATACAGCAAATCAAACACATAAAGGGGTGGGGGATTAATATTTATAATTGTGTACAAAAGGGAAACAAATCCCATCAAATAACTTGTCCAAAAGTCCGTCCCCAAATGATTTAGGGACTGCTGTCCATTTTTCTTTCTTGTACCTAATTGTGTACTCACTCAATCTGTAAAGTAAAGGTTATGAAAACTTCCTAACACATCAATCATCTATCATGAATTTTCCCTTGATTTTAGGAGAATGTTATGGTGTCCGAATAAGGCATGCAAGATAATACTTTCCACAGCCCAGTCTGACAGATTTTCATACATCCATAAAATATCCACTTTTTGCATCATAAAAATTGGGAAATCTGATGACGCCACGGAATTCTGGGTCAATATATTGGATGGATATCTGGCTTTTGTTATCCGGTTCACCTGTTAACACAGCAAAGACGATGAAACCGTTAAGGTCAAGACCGGGTTTGATCCCGGCTTAGACCCTCGGGCGTAAGAGTGAGATTCTCTTGAGTGTCTAAGGATAAGGCGTGGAATACCTTGGGAGAGAAGTTTAGAGTTCTCTGTGTGTTTTAAGTGTGTGTACGGGGTTTTTCATACCTGAGATAGAGGTATAGAAAAGGCTTATATACCCTCTCTTTTACCCACTGGTCCGACTGCAGGTCTAGGAATAGACTTTACCAACTTGGCCACGTGTCGCTTGGCGATAGGTCGGCAGCTCGGACTGGACAGGCTAAGACAAAGGGATGTCGTGATGTTGACACAATCGGCGCCGAACATGGCAGGTGGTCAAGGAAGTCCAAGCGCATTTAAGTTGATAGGAGAGCTCTGACCTAGCCATTAATGCTGCCTTTATGACGGACTCGCCGAGGAGATCCCGATCTCGCCGAGGTGACGAAGCCCGAAGGCTGAGAGGTGCTCCAAAACTCATTTCGGCTCGGAACATCTGGATGATCTTGCTATCACCGGAGAGAGAGGCGAGCTCGACTAGTTTACTGGCATTCGAACCGCTTCTGAGGACGAATCTGGTTAGCTTATCATCCGGTTTAATTCTGAGCCCGGTTCATCTGGTCTGGGCTTTTCAGTGGCCCCTTACTCCGAGCCCGTAATTATTTATGGTTAGAGCGAGGAGTAATCTTTATGGCTTTGCCAAAATCGACGTGACAAAGTCGAGGTCGCCGAGGTGAGAGGAGAGCGTATTGGAGCACACGTGTTGGTCATCGGAGGGGTGGGCCCCTCCTGCTAGCTGACGGTACGGCGCGTCAGTTCCTGAAGCGACATTTTGTTTTGAGAAGAGAGGGGCACTTATTACCCGCATTGATGACTTTCAAAATAGTGATTCCCGCCTTTTCGTTTTCCAATAAAGCGTAATTTTGGGGCGGTGGATATCGGGTCGACCCGACCCATCTTCTTCCGTATAAATAGAACACCTTTCACAACTTCCCACCTTTTACAACTTCCAGGGTTCCAACAGTCCTTTTCGTAATTTTTCATCTTCTCGAACTCGTCTGTCCAAGCTTGATAATCCTTCCGAAATCCTCCACCGATCCCACGTCAGGTAGTGCTTTACTTCGTTTATCTTGTCTTTAGGCTTCAATTTATCTTTTGAGTTGATAATTTTTTGGTAGGATAAGCCTTCTCCCTCTTTCTTACGCCGTCTGTCTAACCACTGGTGGAATTTATCAACGAGTGGTTTATCGGTGGGTTCGTCTCAAATTAGACATATTACGAGTGCTTGCTACGGCCTACTCGTGGGGATCTTGGACCCTACCCCGGTTGTGGGAGTCTGGGCCCTTAATTGTTCCGGCGGGTAGACGAGTCAGGATTTTGGGGGGAGAGAGAGAATTAGGGCTTTTGTTTGCGCCATCTTAACTCTTTTCCCCGATTCTGTAGATATGGCAGATTCCGCCAAACGTTTGGCTTCCCGGGCGGCCAGGGCTACCGAGGACATTGATTGGCTCGCCATAGGCCTAGAAGATGACATGACGTTGTCTGAATCTTCGACCCGAAGGGGTAATATTGGTCGCGCCGTCGTTTCTAGTGATAAGGAGGCTAGGTCCCCTGATTTGCCTTTTGGGCCATCTGTTGAGAGTGGTGCCGTCGAGGGTGTGGAACTGAATAACCCCATTCCTATTGATGACGATGACTCTGATACAGAGGAATTGGGCGAAGCTGAACAATTGCGGCGAATGGCCCCGGGGACGGCCGCTCTGGTGAGGCAGAGGGTAGAGATTGTGGACCATTTTGAGGAGCCTCATGAGCTGGCGACCTTGCGCCGGACGAGCCAGACTGGGGCCTCTTCCTCTTCTTCTGACCTCGCTAAGGAGAAAGGAAAAGCTAAGGCCCAGGACTCCGAGCAGGACGTCCGAGGTGGGGCTAAAGGCGAGGGAGATTTTGCCAGCCTTTGCGGTATTGACACCAGTCTGTTTTGTTTGTCAGATCTCGGGATGAAGGTTTTTGATGATGGTAATTCCTGTCCTTTGGAAGCCAAGGACGCTCGTGAAAGCAACAGGACTTTCGTCTTTTTTCAGCCTCAGTTTGACCACGGCCTGAGGCTTCCTTTGGATCCTTTTATCTGCTCTTTTTTAGATTTCTGCCAATGCCTGCCCATGGACCTGAACCCTAATACTTTGAGGGTGTTGACCTCTTTCATAGTGGTGTCTAGAATACTGGGATACGAGCCCAACCTGTCGGCTCTGTTTAGATATTATAATGTCCAGATCACCTCGGGCTCGCTGAGTCTGAAAACGAAAGCTGCCTCCAAAGTGCCTGTTCCCAAAATCTTTACCAAACCCTTTAATAAGTTTGAGACGTGGCAAGTGAGACCTATCATGATGGAGTTCCGAACGGGATGGGGCTTCGTCAAACCGGAGGGCAAGGTGCCAGTCCGCCCCTCAGAGTTCAAGTACCCTCACAAATCGTTGGGGGCTGATTTGACGGCGGCTATTGAGAATTTTTTGGAGATTGATCCAGAGTTGGATGGTAATTCCGTTTTCGACGTGGCCTCCATTATTGATGATGAGAATTTGTTGATCCGAGGTGGGGTGGCTCCAGCTCACCGACCATACCCTTCATCTTCGTGGGTTCCAGTTACTCTTTCAGCTCGGGATCCGGACTGGAGGGTACACCAAGGGCTAGTATTCTCGTTTGAATGCGATTTTTGTGCCAATAATACTCCCTGCACTGACCCCAATCTTACCGGTCTTTACTCATCTCTATACGCTTTGTTTTTGTGTCAGCGGTTCTCGCTATGTATTAGCTCGACTGATTGGCTCTCTTTTGGTTTTGACTTTTTTGCAGGACCAAATCCTGAACCCAACATGCCGCCGAGGAAAGTCACTAACTACGGGGCCCTTAAGAGTAAGAAAACAGCAGCGAACTTGGAGGCCGCCGCGGCTCGTCAGGCCGCTCTGGGGGGAAAACTGGATGGTAAGTTGCCCATAATTAACAGGGCTGGCGTGCCTGTGCTGGCACCTGTGGGAGGTGCCCAAGGCTCAAGGGGAGTGGATACAATTGCGCCGATGCCAACGGTCCCTATCTTTTCGGCCCCGATGCCTTCTCTCTCTTTGACTCCTCCTACCTCGGGATCGGGCTCAGGGCCCGCCCATCTTGGGGCATTGGGTAAGAGGCCTGCCTTAGTTGAATCTGAATCACCCCCAGCCAAACATTCTAAGCACAGCTGGGAAAGCTCTCCTCTTCCTCTGGCCCCTACTTCTGGATCATACGTTCCTCGTGTTAGGTACCCTGTTCTCGGGCTCAAGGGCCGCGAGGATGCGAAGGCGAGGGGCTCAGAGCTCGGAAGGGTGACTCCGGAAGTGAGCGGGGTTGACTTTTTTGACCGGAGCGCCAAGAATTCCTATATTGGCAACGGGTTGTTGTACCGTTTACATGCCCAGGATTTCACGGAGGCCCTTCTGGCCGACAAGAACTTTTATTCTCTGGCAGGCCAAGTTGGCCTGAATTTCGCCGAGGTAATCATCTCGCTTTGCTTCTTCATGAAATTTCTTTGCCCGGTTCCGTAGTTTGGTAAACATTTTTGCTTTTCAGGCTGCCAATTGAATTGACCTTATGAGGCGCAAGGGTGAGACGGATAGGGGGCAGCTCAACTTAGTCAGCAAACAATGTGCTGACGTGACCACTCAACGGGAAAATTTGAAGAAGATCAATGACGTCATGGGCAAAGAGTTGAAGAAAGCCGAAAGAAACCTCCTCGAGAAATCCAGAGAGGCAAACGAACAGGACAGGCGGCTGGCCTCCGTTGTGGATCAGAGAGAGAAAGCTTTGTCTGAAATTAGCCAGATGACTGCAGAAATGCACCAAATCAAGGAGAAACTGGATTTGGCCAATTCTAAGCTGGCCTCGACGAGCTCCGAGCGGGAGATTTCCAAGACTAGAATTGCCGAACTGGAGGCCATGCCCCTGGGGGTCACTGAGGAGGAGAGGGAATGGATTGAGGTGGCTTTCAAGGCCAAGTTCCTGGCGTCGGATGAATATGACGGGCTGGTTACTGATGCTTCCATTTATCAGTATAAACTCTCCAACCAACAATACGCTCGCACCATTGCTCATCAAGGGGGCTTTACGGCTTATGATTTGCTAAGGTGCGGGGCTCCGCTTGTCACCGATCCTCAATGCCGCGATGGCCATGCCCTGGTTCCTTTTGATGATGAAGATTTGGCTGCTCAAGTTCAGAGTGCTGCGGAGCGGGGAGAAGTATGGGTGCCTCCCCAGGTTGCAGAGGTCACCTATCAGAGTTTAATGGCGAAATTGCAAGAATTGCGCTTCGTGAATGGTGAGACATTACCCCTTCAACCGATTCTGGACCTTATCTTGCAGGATGACCCTCGGCGCCAACGATTAGCAGCAGAGATGCATCTGGGAGGAAGCTCTAATTTAACCGTCAGTACCCCTGTTGTTGAGGCGAGCCCGCTAGATTTCAAGGTGGCAAGGTCCGTTGTCGCGGAGGACGTTATCCGCGAAGTCGAAGTGGGCGAGGTCAACGCTCCTACCGCCGCGGAGGGAATCATGCTCGCTACCGCTTCTGTTGAACCCGAGGTTGATCTCGCCGCTGCTGCTGATCCCACTAACTCAAACCAGGCTGCGTCCTGAGTATTAGTCTTGTAATACGCTAGCTCTTTTGCGGACAATTTTCAAACAATTTCCAACTTTTTCTTTTGCTTTGATCTATGTAATGACTTCTCTGAACAATCTCTTCTGCCCTTCGATCTCGGGCTTTGCTATGTTGACTGTCCATTTGCTGTTTTAATTGTTTTTGACTTTGCCTTGATTGAAAAATTGACTTCCTGTCTGGTGGCTATTTCGAGGCGGGACCGAGGCCGACGAGGTCGCCGAGGTCAAGGCCACCATTCCATGGCCCCCTTTTTATTATTATTTTTTTTTGCACGCCGCCGTTAGGAGGTATTTATGGCCTGAAGTGACTGCTCCAGGGCTTACTCACTCTTTGCCGCCCTTGGAAACTACGCCACATTAAATGCGGGTCTCTTCAACCTTTCCCTCATCATTGCAAGTCTTTTCACATTCATGGCTTCCCACCTTCTCCCTCTTATATAAGGTAAGGCCTCTTCCATCATTTTCACTTCTTCTTTTCTCTGACCATGGCCCCCAAAAATGATTGTTCAGGGTTTTTTCCTTCTGACTATGATACTTCTATCTCGAACCAAGGTCCTGGTAGCCAGAAGTCCGCGGGCGATAGTGACTCCGGAAGCTCTCCTACTTCATCTGAGCCCCCAAAGCCCGATGATGATTCCCATACTGACAGCAATGGGGAGAAATCATCCAAAGTTCTCTCTGACTCGGATGATGATTCCTCAAGCACAAACGCCTCCGGAACTAGTGGATCAAAGAATGATAGCGACGATCCTGACGAATCTGGTGATGAACCCGAAAGTGGTCATGGGAATGGCGCTGGAGGAGGCGGTGAAGGCGGTGGTAGTGAAGATGGCGAGAGAGGCGGAGAGGAGTTCGGCTATGAGTCCGAATACGACGCCGGCGATGAAGGGGATGATGACGGCTCTAACGGGGAATCCGTAGGCTCTTCTTGAGTTAGGTTTTTAGATTTTTGCTTATCTTTTTGCATGGCTATGGCCCCAGCCAGTTGTGGGGTCGCCTTCTAATATTTGCCTGTAAATACGCTTTTAGAATGCGCACGGGGTAACCAGTATGTAAATTACAACTTTTTTGAGAATGACAACTCTGCTAGTAAGTTTATTTCATAACTTCTCAATCTCGCATTTCTATTACTACACTTTTTCATTAATTGTAGTACTTTTTGAGATGGTCACTATGCCAAGAATTCTTGATGTCTTTCCCTTCTTTATCCCGGAGGCGATAAGTGCCTTCTTTGATTATCCTGGCGATCTGAAAAGGTCCTACCCAGTTTGGCCTTAGTTTACTGAATCCAGGTTCCTTGCCCGTGGCTTCGGCCTTCCTCAAGACCCAGTCTCCGACTTCAAAGATTCTTTTACGAACTCTTTTGTCGTGGTGAAGCTTAGCCTTCTTCTTGTAATTCTCCATTTGAGCTCGGGCTTCTAACCGCCGCTCCTCCAAGTAGTCTAGATCTTCTCTTCTTGACGACTCATTGTTGGCTTCGTCAAAATAAGTTACTCGTACGGATGGGAGCCCGACCTCAACGGGCGCCATTGCTTCGGATCCATACGCCAGAGAGAACGGGGTCTCGCAGGTCGAATTCCGACGAGTTGTTCGAACTACCCATAGCGCAGTGTTGAGCTCGTCTAACCATTTTCCGCTTCGTCCTTCCAAGTTTTTCTTGATTGCCACCATGATCAACTTGTTCGCGGCCTCAGCTTGTCCGTTTCCTTCAGGTCGGGCGACCGAGGACTTAGCATGCTCTACTCGAAGTCGTTGACACTCGGCTGTGAACCTTGTTTGAAATTGAGTTCCATGATCTGATATAATTACCCGGGGGAGTCCATATCGGTACCAGATGTAGTCATGCATAAAATTGATTACATTCTCCTCTGTTAAGCTGGCCAATGGCTTTGCTTCGGGCCATCTTGTAAAGTAGTCCACCGCGACCACGACGTGGGTCATCCCATTTCGGGCTTTAGGAAAAGGCCCGATCAAGTCGATTCCCCACTTATCCCACGGCCAAGTTGGGACGAGAACCGTTTGCTCCATGGCTGGTAGACGAGGAATGTCGGCGAAGCGTTGGCATCTGTCACATTTCTTGACATACTCCTCCGTATCCTTTCTCATTGTGGGCCAGTAATACCCATGGGCTAGGATTTTGTCCGATAGTGTGCGCGCTCCGGGGTGGCCCCCACAGATCCCTCCATGCACCTCATACATTAAATTGGTGGTCAGACGGTCGTGAACGCACCTTAATAAGGGTTTGGTGAAGGACCTTCTGTATAAAATTCCCCCATTATTGTGTATCTTGCCGCTCTTTTAGGAGTGATACTAGCCCGATCGGGGCTATTAGGCGTCGTCCCTGTTTCAATATATTCCTGAATTTCATCCACCCAATCCTTTTCCACCTCGTCGATGGGTTGGATTGTAATGCGCGAGATGGCCGGCCATTCGACGAACTTTAGCGAGCAATTGACTTCGAGCTCGGCGATTTCGCTCTCGGTTATCCTGGACAGCCAATCCGCCTCGGAGTTCTCTTCTCGGCAGATCTGATTTAGCTCGTAATATTCAAAGTTTCGAAGGAGGGCCCTTACCATGTCTCTATATTGGGCTAAGACAGGGTGTATAGCCTCATACTCTCCTTTGACTTGATACACCACCAGCTGAGAATCGCTGTTTATGATTATGTTGGGTATATTCATGTCACTGGACAACTCTATTCCTCTGATCAACGCCTCATACTCCGCTTGATTGTTTGAAGCCTCAAATTTGAATCTTAACGATCTTTTGAACCGATCTCGTTCCGGGGAAATCAGTAGTATTCCTGCTCCACTAACTGTTTTGCTAGCTGACCCATCAAGATATAGGGTCCAGCAATGGCTTGGCCTGTTTGACGGTGAGCTGGACGCTTTATTACTTGTTGAGTCCATCTTTTTTAGACTTTCCTTGACGAGCTGGGCTTCCTCGAGCCGGAATGAAGTCTCTACGACGAAGTCGACCAGGGCTTGTGCTTTGATTGCTCGTCTCGGGGCGTACATTATTTGGAATTCCGTGAGTTCAATCGCCCACGTCATAAGTCTTCCTGAAGATTCAGGCTTATGCAAAACCCTTCTTAATGGTGAGTCTGTGAGCACAGTTATAGGATGAGCAGAAAAGTAAGCTCGTAATTTCCGAGCTGCGACAAGCAAGGCGTATGCTAACTTTTCAACATTAAGATAACGTCCTTCTACGGCGGACAATGCCTTTGATACATAATAAACTGGTTTTTGGGAGTTACAATCTTCCCTGACAAGAACAGCAGCTACTGCCAGATCAGTAGCGGCTAAATAAAGAAAAAGCTCTTCTCCTAACTTCGGGGAGCTTAGAAGTGGTGGCTGGCCTAAGTATTTTTTTACCTCGTCAAAAGCCACGTCGCACTCTGGAGCCCATTCAAAACCTTTAATTCCTTTCAGAATTTTAAAGAACGACAGGCATTTCTCCGCGGATCTCGAGATGAATCGACCCAAAGCTGTGATCCTTCCGTTCAGCTGCTGCACGCTTTTGATGGATCGGGGCGGAGTCATGTTGACGAGTGCCTGGATCTTTTCTGGATTGGCTTCAATGCCTCTTTGATTAACCATAAATCCCAAGAACTTCCCAGCCCGGACCCCGAAAGCGCATTTGCTCGGATTCAGCTTCATCTTATTGCGGCGCAAGTTTTTGAAGGTCTCTTTGAGGTCGATCTCGTAGGAACTCTCTTTGGTTTTGATCACCATGTCGTCTATGTATGCTTCAATGTTTCTTCCCAATTGATTCTTGAAGACAATGGCAATCATTCTTGAGTATGTTGCCCCGACGTTTTTGAGTCCAAATGGCATCATGAGATAGCAATAGGTTTTGTCTGCAGCATAGAAACAGGTCGAGGCGTAATCTTCCGGCGCCATTTTTATTTGGTGATAGCCTGAATACACGTCTATGAAGCTCAAAATCCTATGTCCTGCTATTGAGTCCACCAACTGATCTATGCGAGGTAGGGGTAGCAGTCTTTGGGACATGCTTTGTTCACATCGGTAAAGTCGACGCACATTCGAAGGTTTCCGTTGGCTTTGGCCACCATGACGACGTTTGACAGCCATTTAGGATATAAGATCTCTTCAATGATTCCTGCTTTGACCAGTCGCTCCACCTCTTCTTTTATGGCAGCCTTCTTATCTGGGGAGAAATAGCGAGGTTTTTGCCGAATCGGAGTGAAGGCATTACTATCATTAAGCTTGTGCACAATCACTTCCTCATTGATCCCTTCTATATCCTCTACTTTCCATGCGAAAATATCCAAGTTATTGCGGAGGACCTCTACGAGCAGCTTTCTCTCTTAGGGGTCAATTTCCAGGCCCACCTTGATCTTTTGCTCGGGGTAATCTGGGTTGATGATGACTTCTTCCAGTTCATCGTTTGGGCATATGTCTGGTGTTTCGCGGTCAATTAAGGATTCGAGGACGAGCTCGATTTTTGGCTCGTTCCTCTTCTGTCTTCGGCTTTTTCTCACTTCGGCCCGGGAGGAATGGAAAGAGATGGTAGCGATGTGCATTGTTTCTTTTGAGCTGACCTCGGGAGCAATTACTACCTCGGTTTCACCAAGTTTTGGCTTCGTCGAGTTTGTCGCCACCGCCTCTGCTCTTTTCCTTTTCAGGATTCCGCTCAGTAAATCTTCTGGTTTATTTTTGATACAGGCCACTCCGGCAGGGGTATTGAATTTCACTTTCTGATGGGGGATGGATGCTATAATTCCCAAGGCAGCCTGGGCCGTCATTCTGAGGATGGCGTTGAATTGTGACTTCAAATCAATCACCATGAAATTTACTTTGGCGGTCTTGGAGAATTCCTTCTCTCCGATTGTCACTTCGAACTCCATCATTCCCATGACTTTGACGGTGTGGTTGGTAAAACCCTCCAACAGGCCTGCGTATGGAGCCAATTTTGCCTGTTCCATACCCATCTTCTTTAAACAGTGATAATACAGGATGTCCCTGGAAGCACCCGTGTATATTAGGACCCTTCCGATGTCGGCGCGCCCCACAGCGATGTCAATAGTTAGGGGTTGAGTGGAGTGGAATAAAGTGGCAGCCAGCTCGGACCGTTTGAAGGATATTACTTCTTCCTCTTCCTGAGGAATTGGGGGAATTAAGTATACCCTTTCCAGCCTTCTGATATGAGTTTCTAACTGGGCGTTGCTAGCCGGCTCGACCCCGATAAAGTCGATGCGGAGTCGCCGGCTATCTCCTTCGGGCTCGGGATCGGCGGTCCTCTTTCCGGGACCCTTGTTACTCCCCGTAGTCTTTGTTTTCGATATCCACTCCTTCAATTTTCCCTGATCTACCTGACCTTGTAATGCCCTTTTCAAGTTCATGAAATTTTCAGTGGAGTGCCCGTGATCACTGTGATACGTACAGTATTGGTTGGGGTCGCGCTGCCACGCAGGTTTGTTTAATGGAGGGGGAGCCGGCAATTCCACCGACCTCATTACCACCTCTCTAGGGGCAATGAATGGAGTGAAGTCTTTAAACGCGTCAGTTCGGTGTGTGCGGTTCCTTCCCGGCCTTGAGCTCGTTTTAGGCTCTGCTTTGGGTTCAATACGCTCTTTTACTGGTTTCTGCGTTATCTCAGGCACATATGGCTCTTCCGAGCCCGCCACCGCCATAGCTCTCTCATACATCTCCTCAACTCCGCCCGGTTTGCGAAGTGAGAACTCTGTTTTGAGGGCTTGGCAAGTCAAACCTCCCATAAAACATAACTCAATATCCTTTCTTTCCAGATCGACTATTTGCTCTGTCATTTTCTGAAAGCGGGTGATATAGGATGCCGTGCTTTCCTGGGTTTGCTGGCTGATTCGGATCAAGTCCTCTTTCGGCCTCGCTGTTACTCCGGCCCCGGCAAACGAATTGAGGAAATTGCTTCTCAACATGTCGTAGCTGGTGATTGAGCCTCGATGGTGGGCCAAGAGCCAAGATAAGGCTTTTCCTTGAAAGGTTGAGGCCAGTGCCTTGCACTTGATTGCTTCGGATTCCGTATATAAGGACATCTGAACCTCGAATCGCCCCACATAGCTCTTCGCACTAGTGGCACCGGAGTATGAATCCAGGGAAGGGAGGCGACGATTAGTGATGGGCGAGTTCTTGATCTTGTCAACAAAAGCATCTAGGGCCGAGGTGGACTTTTTTGGGCTTCCTTTCTGCTCTTTCCACAACTCCTTGATCATTCTTTCCATAGAGGGGGTTATTCCCTGAGCTCCCGCGGTCCTGCCACTTTGGGTCGCTCGGGTGATTCCGCCCGCGTTGGATTTGGTGGGAGTCTTGTGATTTTTATTTTTTGAGGAGGGGGGATTCCTTTTAGGTTGGGATTCTCCCTCGCCTTCAGGTTCCCCTCTTGACTCCTCTTCCTCTTCCTGATCATAGTATTCGTTGTCGTCATCATTAGAGATGTCTTCAACGTCCTTACTTTGGTATCTGCTAGGTCCCGGCTTGTCTACGTATGACTTCCCTCCTTTATGGGCCCTGCTTTCTTCTTCCAAGAACTGAATGGTTTGGGCGTTAATATTTAACTGTTGGGCCACCAGACGCGATTGTTCCTGGAGGGCGGCTAGCATGAGCTTCCTCTGGTTTGTCGCGGGTGGTGGTGCTTTCGCGCCTTTGGATTTGGTGATCTGGGTTCTCAGATCTGAACCTCTTATTTGTCGAGTTGGGCTCTTAGAAAACCCACTCCTGTCTCCCAAGCGATCATGAATCGATTTGCCCTCAGACGCGGCCTTAGGCCTGTTGGCTGAGGGGGTCACTATCTCGTGATCTTGAGTTGGCTTTTTTCCATTTCCAGCCATTTCAAGTTTAGTAATGAAGAATCGTTTTTACGTTCGGGAGAAACTGACGGGCGTTTATGGGTATCAAACGACACTAGTTTCTCATGAAGAAAAATACTAAAGATAGTAAAATTCGCGTTCCCGGCAATGGAACCACTGATGATGCCACGGAATTCTGGGTCAATATATTGGATGGATATCTGGATTTTGTTATCCGATTCACCTGTTAACACAGCAAAGACGATGAAACCGTTAAGGTCAAGGCCGGGTTTGATCCCGGCTTAGACCCTCGGGCGTAAGAGTGAGATTCTCTTGAGTGTCTAAGGATAAGGCGTGGAATACCTTGGGAGAGAAGTTTAGAGTTCTCTGTGTGTTTTAAGTGTGTGTACGGGGTTTTTCATACCTGAGATAGAGGTAGAGAAAAGGCTTATATACCCTCTCTTTTACCCACTGGTCCGATTGCAGGTCTAGGAATAGACTTTACCAACTTGGCCACGTGTCGCTTGGCGATAGGTCGGCAGCTCGGACTGGACAGGCTAAGACCAAGGGATGTCGTGATGTTGACATAGCCGGCGCCGAACATGGCAGGTGGTCAAGGAAGTCCAAGCGCATTTAAGTTGATAGGAGAGCTCTGACCTAGCCATTAATGCTGCCTTTATGACGGACTCGCCGAGGAGATCCCGATCTCGCCGAGGTGACGAAGCCCGAAGGCTGAGAGGTGCTCCAAAACTCATTTCGGCTCGGAACATCTGGATGATCTTGCTATCACCGGAGAGAGAGGCGAGCTCGACTAGTTTACTGGCATTCGAACCGCTTCTGAGGACGAATCCGGTTAGCTTATCATCCGGTTTAATTCTGAGCCCGGTTCATCTGGTCTGGGCTCTTCAAAATCATGGAAAACACTTAACATGAAAGTTGTTCCTAGCATCGCAAAGTTTATATCTGGATTGTTTCAAGGCCATCCAACAAGTTTAAGCCATGAAAAACATCTCTGACTTTTTCATGTCAGAGATGAACAAACACAAATCTGCAGATCAAGATCTTAAACAATAAATGGAAAGGACAGCTTCTACTCATGGGAAAAATATGATTTCACATTATAATCTTCCTTGTTCTGTTTAGAAGAAAATATATTTTGTGGTCTAAGGCCAAATCCCAAGTTTTCTATGCTTAAACAGAGCAACAAGACACAAGGGTACAACATGGACAGACTATTGGGAATCCACACATGGCATGAAAACACCCATGAAAACTCACTCAAATGAAAAGGTATGAACATGAAACTTTGGGTGAACATATATATGCATGTTATCTACATGAAACAACAACCATTAAAGCCTTTAGACCTGATTCCATGATGCTCTTTATTAAGATGAAACAAAACATGGCAGATTCAAGGTTTATGAGAGAAAGCAAGTTATTCTTTGAAAAACTCTTGAATCCCCAACAAACCTAGTCTTGATACTCATACATGAATGATATATACACAAGATCAATAGCATATCATGCTCAAGATCTCAAAATATCATTATATATCATCATTTAAAGAGAAGAACAACAAGAGTACCAATATTGTTTGATTTTAGACATCAAATGGAGGTCTAGCCTAACAAGGTGGCTAGACCTCTCAAGAAATTACATAAACTACTACATCTTACACTTAAGAGGATTACAAGATGAGAATATTACCTAGGTTGTGCTCCCTTTTCTTCCAAGGGAAGGCTTTTTTGGTGTTTTTCTTAATGTGCTTGCTTAGTGTTTGAAAGAGTTTGATTTTGGTTTGTGTTTGGTGAGTGTGTTGTGGTGGTGCTAGGGTGGTGTGGTGGTGGTTTGGTGGTGGTCTTATGACTTGGTTTTGATGGGGTTTGAGTTGCTAGAGAGAGCAAGAGAGAGTGGAGTGTATTTGGGGTGTGTATGTCTTGTCCCTTTTTAAGTGTGTATTGGGGGGATGTATATGGGAGGGAGGAGGTTTTTGATCATCAACTACTCCTACATCCCTAAGGCTTCATGTCAGACCATTATCCCCGAATTTGGGGGTTGCTCGTTGTCCTAAAACGCCCTCATTTGAAGTACCAAAACGATGATAATTCAGCACTTTCAGCCCAGGAAAAAGCAGCCGTACAGCTCCCACCTTGTGGTTGACTTTTTTGACCAGTTTGACTGCCACGTGTTGTGCTCTGATTGGTCCTCCCTCTTTGACCGTGTGATGGCTGTAAATATCTGAATTTTGGGATATTTTGCAATGTAGATAACCATCTTTCCCGCTCCGGCTTTCCGCTCCGCAACTGCTCCGTCGTGCGCGCTCCGGTGTCCCGGTTGTCTGCGGGTCCAACATGAGAGTTGCTCAGAATATTTTTCTGGTCACGCCGGTATATCTAAAATATTTTTATAAGAAAGGAATGACAATAATATATTTTTAATGCACAGAATGGACGGTAACGAGCATTTCTAAGGGCACGGGCCCCGTTTCGGGTCCCGCACCTCAAAAATTTGAAGTACACGCTTGTTTACTCGTTTTTTCACTCTGATCATGAATTTGAAGTCCGTTAATCCATTTGATGCACCGATAAGTCTCACGGCACTCCCTCATAGCCAAATTTGGGCTTCTAGGTCAATTTTAGGGTTTAGACCGATTAAAAGGGTTTGATGAGAGGTGCGAGATCGGGGTATCTACAGAGCCCCTCGTCGAATCTCCTTGTAATGTAAAGGGGATTCTATGATTCACTAAGAGACAAACGATCTCGTCTAGGGTGTAACGTCTGGGTCCAAAGTAGGACTTCCTACGTATCTCTTTCAAGAATCAAGCCTCCGTAGTTCTAACTCAAACAAGCAATCAAACAATCACAAGCAATGGTCGGTCCCGGATTCCCGGTTTACCTATGTATCTCTTTCGAGAATCAGACCAATCGTAGTTCAGGTTTATTGAAATTTAAAATGCAGGGGGTTGCATTGAGATGCGATCTCTCTTTGCTGGGGGGTTTGCGTTGAGATGTGTTGTCTCTTTGCTGGGGATGAGATTGACATGAGAAAATATTTATGAGAACGGGCGACTGAGCTCAATTGCATGAACTGCCTATGTAACCCTTGCGGGAATCAAGTCACAGCGTAGTTCTGAGGAGGTAATCTCGGGCGCTCGAGAAGACCAAGGTGAAACAGCATGATTTAAAACGGGGAACGTACGACGTTGCATAGTTCTGGATGGAAATCATAGATGGGGAATGCTTCGCTCAGCTGGGGAAAGGGTACAACTCAGCGTCAGGAGACGACCTCAATCAACAAACTCAAGGATTGACACGAGGTACAATCAGAGTAAAGGGGGTACATCTCAAAATCTGGGAGATGATCTAATTTTAATATCGGAGTGAATCGCATTTTTGACTCTGGGGATTGGTATTGACCAACAATTTGCAAAAACGGGCGACTGAGTTCACCTGGGTAAACTGCCTACGTATCCCTCCATGGGAATCAAGTTGAGTCGTAGTTCTGACTTGACCCGACTCAAAATCAAGAGAAGGTTTTAAGTTCAACATGACTCGAGGATTGACGCAAGGTACAATCCGAGTAAAGGGGGTACATCTCAAAATCCGGGAGATGACCTAATTCAATAATGCTCAAAGACTGTCACATGGTACAATCTGATAAATGGGGTACGCCTTAAAATCAGAAGACTACCAGGGGAAAAATCAATGACCAATCAAAGTTCAGACGCTTCGCGCCAATCAGATCAAGGGGACCAATTCAATCAAAGGTCGGGCGCTTCACGCTATCAAAGGGAGGTACGACTCACATTAAGAGAAGATCAAAATATAACATTTTATAAAACATTCAACAAAGGATACGCTGCATTCTGAGCTACGCCCAAATTCCTCAGCTTTTGAGTTACTGTGCGATGAGATTTTTGTGCTTTATCAAGCAATGAACCATCGCTTCGTGTGATCCATCGGTACTGTTTTGGTTTTGACTGAAGTCTCTCGCGCCTCAGGAGAGATGACAACATCGACTTTGTGTGTCATGACCTGCAAGTTAGCTTTACACGCAGTGGCGGATATGATTCTCATCCATAAAATTTGGACCATTATTTGACCGAGCACAAATTTATTTTTTATTTTAACTTGAGACGCTAATCTTTTTTGGTTAAACGCTTTTATTAAATGACACCGACTCATGATTAATGACCAACAATGAATCAAGCCCGGATTAGAGGGGAAGCTGTTAATATCTGACAAAAGGGATGAGGTTCAACGCCTAGGGATGCGGAAAGAGAAAATATCTGATTTTCAGAAAAGCCGCCGTACGGCTCATTCTCAGCCGTCCGCCCATAAAGCCGTCGTACGGCCGCCTGACAGTTTTGCTGGGAATCTTGACTTTGCGAACCTTATCCTTGACTATGGGGCACGGGGGGGACACCCCTTTCCGAGTACTGACGAACCAGTTCACCTTTTGGGAGGTTATAAATGCGGAGGGGGATCCTTTCTTATTTCTCAGCCCAAACATCTTCTCCTTCTCTCCTGTGTTGAATCTTTTAGCTTATTTCCTTCCTAAATGGCTCATCTTGGCCAAACCCTGGTTAGTACAGAGGAATATCGGGTAGGACTCAACCGTTGGGTGAATTTATACCCAGAGAGTGCACGAGCGGCGTTGGAGGAAAACTATCATTTTAAGCTACTTTTCGCTTTGAGGAGGCTTCCCATTCAGTGGGAGATGATCCGAGGTGCTTCTGTTTTCTGGTCAACACGGACCCACCTGTTCAATTTCACTCAAGATGAACTGTGTCCTACTTTTGAGGAGCTCTGTGCTATTACGGGAAATCCAACTCGTGGCGAGGCCATGGTGCCCACTTCCCGCAGGACGCCTGCTCGGTGGCTTACTGAAACTTTCGGTTTTGATCTTGAATTCTCAAGGAGGCTTCTTCACAGGACCCATTTCGACATCGCTTGCTTCCCCGGACTTTTTGGTGAGGCCGCCCCTCATAACTTGGAGTACTCTGATCGTAGGGACTTTGCCTTGGTCATGTGCCTCTTCGCGGAAATGTTTTCATTTCCTATGACGGCTTTATCGACTCAAGGATGGTGGACATTGTCGATTCCTGCAAGCGTGGTGCCGACAATGTGATGACTGTCCTCTTGGCTGAAACCTTGCACGGGTTGGATGGTTACTATCCCAGAAGTGATGCTTTCACATCAGGCAGCCCCATTCTACTGCAGATATGGCTCCAGGAGCATTTTAATATCATTCGCCCGGTGTCGGATCCAGACTATACCCCTTCCATGCTTCCAAGACGAGGTTTAAATAGGCAGAATTGCACTACCGTCAAAGAGTGGGTTGGGCACTTCTGGCAGATCAGGTCGGTAGACATCCTGTGGGTGGCTCCGCATTGGCTCGTGAGCAGGTACCTCATCACTAGTGCTGGTAATTCCTTTGCTTGGCTGGCTGGGCTTCGATCTACCACTTTCTACTTAGGCCAGCGGGTCACTCGCCAGTTCGGACAAGTTCAAGAGATTCCCTTTTCTAACCTTCCTATCACAGTCAACTTGCCCGTGGATACCAACATCTGCAACTTGATCAATGAGGTTTGGTACAAGAATGGTGCACACACTGGCAGAGGCAGGCACCGGGGTGAAGGGGACACATTCTATGAACCCACTTTGGAGTACCTCGAGTGGTTGGGCCCTCAGACCGTCGAAGAAACTACTACCATTGCATCTTTGGTATTAGATCTCGTAGGTCCAGAAATTCTATCTGGAGATTACTATTCCCAGATAATGGGTCCGACCGTCTTTCAAAATCAGATTGGTGGGAATCAACCACGCAACGGTCACCGGTCCGGACGTCGCAAAAATGGCTGGGGTTCAGCTTCACGGATTACCCCGCCCGATGCAACTGACTCTGTGAATCAAAGGGGAGAAATCTCTTCGGGTCCCTTCCAGAACGTGTTCGACCGCATCGGTCCCTGAATGGAATTTCAGTTATTTCAGTATAATCCTTGGTTGCCACGCCAAGATGTTTTTTTTTATTTCAAAGCTTGTTGTGTTTGTTTTTCCTTTTTTGAATGTAATGTTTGCAAGTTCAACGTGGGGAATAAAGTTTTCTATTATTAATGACTGGACCGAAGGTTGCGTACGTTCCTCTTTTACAATGGACTAAGAGGCTCAGGTCGGCGTAGTTTGACACAATTACTTTGAATTTTTGCGCGCCTCCTGTTTATTACCTAGAACTGCCCTTTCGGGTTTTCACCTCTAGTGGGGCTGTTTTTTGCGCTTGTTTTTTTTTCTTTAGACTCGATATAATCACAAACTCTGCGTCTTCTATGCATAATACTTCTTCAACTTGTTGAGGTTGCACGGTTGGACGAGGTCTTCTCCAAATTCAGTTTGTAGGAATACGACTCCACCGGATTGTATTTTCTTGACAATGTAGGGGCCCAACCACGGAGACTTCCATTTCCCTCGAGGGTCAACATAACTTGGTGGCTTTTCTCACAACACAAGATCTCCAACTTTGACATCACGATCATTAACTTTCTTATTGAAGGCCCTGGCGATTCTGCGTTGATACGCCCGGTTGTGTTCTAAAGCCAGCAATCGCTTTTCATCGAGCAATGCTAACTCTTCATGGCGACTTTGTAGCCAATCAATCTCGGACACTTGATTCTCGAGTAGCACTCTCATGGAGGGGATTTCAAGCTCAATCGGGAGAATTGCCTCTATGCCATATGCAAGTGAATACGGAGTAGCCCCAGTCGGTGTCCGGACAGATGTGCGGTACCCCCACAAGGCTAAAGGTAACTTCTCGGGCCAATCCTTTCCGGTGATGGCCATCTTTCTAATGATGTTCTTAAGGGTTTTTTTCGCTGCTTCTACCGCTCCATTGGCTTGGGGTCGATAGGGGGAGGATTTGTGTCTGACCACACGGAATTCATCAAGCAATTGGTTGACTTCCCCTTCAAAGTGAGTTCCATTATCTGAGATCATCTCATAAGGGACCCCATATCTGTAGAAAATGTTGGTACGAATGAACTCGGCCACCTTCTTGGCATTCAAGACTTTGTAAGCAGCGGCCTCAACCCATTTGGTGAAGTAGTCGATAGCTACGAGCACATATTACTGCCCACTTGAACCCTTCGATTTGACTTGACCAATAACATCTATTCCCCACGTGGAAAAAGGCCAGGGAGTGGTTGACTGATAGAGAACTCGGCCACCTTCATCATACAATCCTTTTTCATTGTAGTCCAGTAATACCCTTGCCTCACTATCTTCTTAGTGAGCATGTGCCCATTCATGTGGGGTCCACACAGTCCCCTATGGACTTCATCAATGATTATATTCACTTTGGACTTGTCTATACAGAGCAAATTTGGTCCGTTATGGTACCTTTTGTACAATCGATCTCCGGAAATCAAAAATTGGGAGGCCCATCTTCGCATTGCAATTCTTGCCCTTTTGTCCTTTTCTGGAGGGTAGATCCCATTCCTGAGCACATTCCATACATCTGTGTACCATGGCTCTTCATTTTCTTCATTATCTAAGTCAATTACCAGGCAGTAAGCTGGGATAGACCTCTTGCTGACCACAAACGGCTTTACTATGACATCACCAGGGAATTCCATGATGGAGGCTAAGGTAGCCAACGCATCTGCGAATCTGTTTCGGTCCCTTGGGAGGTAATGAAATGAGATATCTGAGAAGCGTTCTGTGAGCGCTACCAGTCGAATGTGATTCTGCTGCAGTCTTAGATCCAGGATCTTCCATTTTCCCTTAACCTGATTGATGATTAAGGCGGAGTCTCCGAACACTTCAATTTCTTTGACTCCTCGATTTAATGCTTCTCTAAGTCCGGCGATGTAAGCCTCATACTCTGCTGTGTTATTCGAACAGTCGAAGTCTAACGGATAGCGATGGGCGTGTGCGCATCACTTGGATCAATGAGCAAGATTCCTATTCCGAAACCTCTTTGTTGGAAGCCCCATCAAAGAAGAGTTTCCATTTGTTTTCTAAACAATCAACGGTGTAGATTCCTTCATCGGGAAACTGTGCTTCCGGTTCGGGCTCGAGCTCAAGAGCCAAATCTGCAAGTTGGTCCGCTATTACCCTTCCCTTAATAGACTTAGGCATTGCGTAAGTCATATCAAATTCACTTAAGAGAAAATCCCATTTGGCCACTCGATTGGACATGGTTGGCCTTTCGAGAATGTATTTCACTGGATCCATTCGGGACACAATCTGAACAGGCAAGGACTGCAAGTAGATCTTTAATCGCTGCGAGACCCAAACCAACCCGGTGCAAGCCTTCTTCAATGCTGAGTAGTTCAATTCACTCCCTTGTAGCTTTCTACTAACAAAATAGATTGCATTTTCAACCCAAGAATCTTCCTTTTCTTGCGAAAAGCATTGCCCCTACCGCAGTATCAGTGACGGTTAGGTACAACCGCGGGTTTGTGCGAATGAGGTGAGGCCAAGACCGGTGGGCTTATCAGTTATTTTTTGACCTTTTCAAAAGCAATCTGGCATTCTTCATCCCAAGATCGATCGGTGTCATTTTTTAGGAGCTTGAAGAGCGGCTCACACATCGTGGTTAGCTGCCATATGAATCTGCTGATGTATTGAATTCTTCCCAAGAAACCTTTCACCTCTTTTTGAGTTCGAGGTCGCGGCATTTCTGTGATGGCCTTTATTTTGTTGGGGTCAATTTAAATCCTTCTTTCTGTTACCAGGAAACCCATGACCTTGCCTCGGATGGTACCGAATGTGCATTTAGCAGGATTCAACTTCATGTGATACTTCCGCAGCCTTTCAAAGAATTTTCTGAGGTCAACCAGATGCTGAGCGTCTTCTTCAACTGAGTGCACAATCATGTCATCCATGTAGATTTCAAGTTCTTTATGGATCATGTCATGGAAAAGAGTTGTAGCACCTCTTTGATAAGTTGTTCCGGCATTTTTAAGATCGAAAGGCATCACCGTGTAACAGAAGGTCCCCCACGGGGTGATGAAGGAGGTTTTTTCTTGATCTTCCACCACCATTTTAATTTGATTGTAACCCGCCATTCCATCAACAAATAACTTCACTTTGTGCATCGCGACTGAGTCAACCAAAATATCAATATTTGGTAACGGGAAATCATCTTTCGGGCAAGCTTTGTTGAGGTCTCTAAAGTCAACACATATCTTGACTTTGCTGTTCGCCTTCTCGATTGTGACCATGTTGGACAACCACTGGGGATATTCCACAACTCAGATGAAACCCACTTGTAACAACCTCTCGATCTCTTCTTTAACCTGGAGGGCCCACTGCGGCTTGATTCTTCATAGTATCTATTTGACCGGCTTGGCGTCGGGAAAGGTGGGAATTCAGTGCTCTACAATTGTCGGATCTAACCCAGGAATGTCCTCATATGACCAAGCAAACACATCGACAAACTCTTTGAGCAAACTGATCAACTGTTCCCTGTTAGCCCCTTGCATGAAGCTTCCAATTTTCATCTCTTTGACTTCCCCGTTCAGCCCCAGATTGATGGTGGACAAATCTTCCGCACAGGCCTCTAACTTTCGTTCCCCATGCTGTTTTGCTAACCTGCTTAACTCAATTAAATAATCTTTTTCATCTTGGCTTATGTCTTTTAAATATTCATGATTAACTTCATTTGTTGTTAAATTTTCATTTGTTAAATCATTTTTTAAAATATTGGCAACCAAGGAGTAAGCGGAAATAGAGGAAATTTCATTCACGACAGAGGGAAGTACAAGCTCGGCGACCGCGTCGAGGTCCTCGACAGTGAGGCCCTCTTCGGGAGTCCCAGAAACAACATCATAGAGTACAAAGGGTTCAAAAGCCAGTCCATCAGGGCGAACATACCCAAACTGTTTCACGAGCGTGTCCATAGTAGCGGGCGGGCCAGTGGTTTTGGACCAGTTATTAAGTGGTTCCACTGCAGGCTTGAGGTGCTTCACCGGGTCATAAGCTTCTGCGGTGCCATCCTCGATCATAGCCACAAATCCGTCTTGCAGGCCAAGTCCTTCAAACAGTGCGAAGACATCATCTTCCTCATCGATATTCCACGGAGTAACCGGGTCCGGTTGCTTATAGGAACCGCCCAAATCAAGGCTTTCGTTGACCACTTTGACATCATCAAATACCTCCCATCCAGCGTGGGGCTTTTCATCCATGCCATTAAACGGCTCAAGAGGCATAACGTATGCGACATCTTCGCCTTTTCAAACAAAGTATCCCTTCCATGATTTTTTATAGGGATGGAGTGGGGGGAGCTCATAGGTCCTTCCTTTCTTGATAGCATTCTGCCTTTCCCTTTTCTCACGCGTTGCTTTCCCAATTTCAGCAGGAGTGGGCTTGTAGCCGAGTCCAAACGGAGGAATGAAAACAGGAACATCATTTTTGATAGCTTCAACGCATCCTTGATGCTCTTTCCCGAGTCCCAACATAGGTAAGAAATCCATCTTCTTGACCATATTCAAGGCCATCGCGTCACCATACTTGGTCCTCTTTACCCCAATCAGATCGGTTTCTTTGACATAGTCAATAGCATGGATCCGAGCTTGTGGGATCACTTCAAAACCATGCAAGAAAATGCCGGTATCTTTGTGCTCAATTCCCAAGATTGGGAGGTCATTGACTTGTGTATCATCTTGGGCGTGAACTACCACAACATGATTGTCGTGGATAAACTTGATGCATTGATGGTAAGAAGAAGCTACCCCTTTCACTCCATGAATCCAAGGGCATCCCAAGAGTAGACTGAATGAGGACTTGATATCGATCACTTGAAATTCAATTGGCATAACAAGAGGGCCAATGGTGAGAGTGAGGGAGATAACACCCAAGACACAGCGACTGGTGCTATCGTAGGCACGGGCCACTTGAGAAGACGGAGCCAAATCAGTTATCTTAATTCCTAAATCTGCGAGAACATGCACAGGGCAAACATTGACCGAAGATCCATTATCGACCAACACACGAGCTAAGTGCTCACCTCCAACCCCAACTGTGATGTGCAGAGCCTCAATATGATTAAGACCAATCTTCGGTGCATCGAGATCAGTAAAAGTGATAATATTCCCGAAATGAATGTTGCCGACCATGTGGACAAGGTCATTGGGAGAAGTCTCGATCGGGATGACAACTTGAGTGAGAGCTTTAACCAAAGTGTCTCGGTGCTCTTGAGAATATAAAATCAAACCCCAAATGGATATGTTAGCCAGGGTTTTCTTTAACTACGTTAAGACCGGGTTCTCGGCGACCTTTTCTTTCTGAGCGGGGGCTCCTTCTTTGTCCTTTCCAGATTCGCTTGCCTTAGGATTCGGAGACTGATAGGCTCTCCCTGAACGAGTGAGATGATTCACGTTCCCACCAATCCAAGTGGCTTTCTCCAGAGGGGCCTTTCGTTCTTCGACGGCCTTAGCACTAGACAAGATTTAATCCCAAGAGATCATGTGGCACTCAAAGTCTTCGGAAATAACAGGAGTCATGGTGTAATTAAAAGCTTTCTTTGGAACTATGAAACTAGTCATTGAGTAGTCTTCTTCAAATTCGATCATATGGATTCCCGGCAAGGGATTAGTCACCACATTCGGCTGGGGTGGCTTCTGAATGAGTCCATCGTCAATCATGTCTTGCAGAGTGTGCCTCAAACTCCAACAATCATTCGTCGTATGACCAGGTGATACGTGGTATGCACAATACTTGTTTGCATCCCAATTCTTAGGAGGTGGATTAGGCGGGCGGTATCCTTCTATCGGTTTCAATACCCCTTGGGCGACCAATCCTTGGAAAATAGTGGACAACGGAGCGTTGAACTTATCAAACTGCCTCTCTCTCCGATTCCTACCATTCCTTTCCTGATTGTTGATGGAGTTCACAGACCCGTCTTGATTATAGCACGAGGGTGCCCTATTGTAACTGTTCCGGCTAGGTCCCACATTGTTATTCCAAAAAGGAGCAGGAGTCACGGCAACATTATTCACAACCGGTGTCGGGGCCTTAGCAGGGGGCGGAATCTGTAGGAGCTAGGAGAAGGATCTAGCTTGATCACCCCGGTTCAGACATCTTCGTCAATACGGGAACCCACATCTAGAATAGAAGCAAAATCAGGAAATGGGAGATATTTCATCTTATCCGCATACACTGGCTGAAGATTCTTGAGGAAAATGCGGGTTTGCTCTGCACCGTCGGGCCTTTCCAAAGTCTGAGCAACTTTCTTCCTCCACCTACTTGGAAACTCAGAGAACGATTCCCTCTCATGCTGAGCACATGAATCAAGATCACGGCGGCTCTTCTCCCAGTTGGAGTTATCTTTGTATCACTTTTGGAATTCATCCACAAGCTTCCCCCAATTATCAACCAAGTTGGCATCCACAGTCATGAACCATTGCTTAGCGGCTCCCACCAAAGTCAAATGGAAGTTGGAGGCCATAGCACGAACATTATCCCCACGGGACTGCATTGCATGAGCATAAGATTTCAAGTGGGCCATTGGGCAACCCGTACCATCAAATTTCTTAGGAGGCAGAACAGCAAACGGAGATAATTTCAAAGAGTCTGCGGAGAACTCTCCTTTATTCATGACTTTTCTCAGCATTTCTTTCATCTCATTCATTTCAATCTCATCTCTAGTAAGAGGTACATATGGGACACCTTTGTAAAACGCTTCCATTTGGTGGACCAAGTTAGGATCTTGCCCCTGGGAAGTTCCTTGATTGAACGGAGAGACACTACTAGCAAGCGCACCATAGGCGTTGGGTTGCTGATTCGGATACAGAGTTTGCATATACTAAGCAAAGGTATTATGATCGGGCGGATACTGAGACGGGTTCACCGTGAAGTTTGCTTGATTCGGGATGAAGTGGTGGTGGATGCCACTGAAGTCTGGATGAGCCACATGACCATGGGGATGGATGTTTTGGTGATGATTATGACCGATGGTGTTGCTACCATTAGGATTCAAGTTGATGGTAGGGATTCCGTTGCTATTTCCATTCACGTTAGGATTGCCATTGCCATTGGGGTTGCCATTAGGAGCCCCATTACCGTTCGGATTGCCATTGGGATTTCCATTGGGGTTGCCATTGGGAGCCCCATTACCATTCTGATTCTGCATCTGAACAAGTGTAGCCAGTAGCTCGTCTTGCTGAATCCTTATATGACCCAACACATTCTGTTCCAACCATGCTTGAAGACCCGATGGAGGCACATAGGCTTGATCAATCCCTTCCTCGGCCATTGCAGTAGCTTCTTCGGGTACGGGCCCTATCTCGGTAACTCGGATCAACCTCCCCTTACTGTTTCTAGCTCCCCCTTTCCAAGTAGATGCCAGGCTTAGAGTATCTGAAAGGGATGGTGTTTAGGGCTGATTAGAGAGTGGAAAAGGATCGAGATTTTCCGAGATTGATTCAAAAGGAGTTCAAAAATCACAAAATCAAACCTAGAATGCCGAATAAGCACTTGCTTTATTTTGACACATTTTCGCATGAAATCTTGGAACAGCGGATACCGTCTCCAAAGTATAGGACCAACGTTTTTCACCTGTACAATTGGCCGTCCGAGCCCCTAGCGAAGGGCCTATACTCTTTTAGGGACCCACCATTCGGTTACGGTCTATGTGAGGGTCTTGACAATTTAAAGTCAATCCGAGCATTTCAATGAATTTCCACAATGTAGGTTATTTACGACCTTTTGGGAAATGCATAGGATTGAGGTGAAATTGCTAGACAAAAACTGGCATGAAGTCTGGGACGTGTCATTTTTTTGAAATGTGGACATCGTGGCTTGGTAACGGGTGAGATTGGCTTACACCCATCGCAACGACTAATAGGCGTTCTTTGGGGTGAGAATGTACACCGCGGGCCCTATAGGGAAGTCCAATGAGCTTCCTTATACCCTCGGGTTACCTTCTCGGGTTTGTACGGTTCTACGAGACGTTATTTTCAAAAATGTGCATGTGTGTGAGGTATCTATGAGTTCGAAAATGATTTTGAAAGCAAGTAAAGAAAACAAGAAAATCCTTTTCTTTTCCTTTTTTATTTTATCCATTTTATTTTTCTTTTTTAAGGGAATCACCCACCACGCATGCATATATATATACAAATAAAAGGGTGAAGGAAAAAGAATGTCACTACAAAACAAAGGTTAGGGCATAAATATATACAACCAAAGTAAGGCAAGTAAAGCACGGCACACACAAATATTAGAGTCTAGCCCACTTTAAAAAGTCCCCAGCAGAGTCGCCACTGTGAGAGCCCGCGCTCGAAAGCTCTGAAATGATCGCTCGTGAGGGCGATTCGAGTCCGTTTCGTGCTGATGCGCTTTTGGAAATGCGCTCGGTGTTCACACAATGGTTTCCTCTCGATGAAATCAAAAAAGTCAAGAGTCGCCACCTCATTTTATTTTATGAAAAACGAAGATAAAACCTTTTGTTTTAGAGAAAGTGGGTTCGAGGCTAAGTTACGAGAAGAGAAGGGATTAAGCACTCTCCTCGCCCGTAATGGTCTCTAGTATTCATGCCACATAGATTCATTTTATGCCTTTTCTAACTTGTTTTTATGCCCTAACAAAAATGGTGATTTATATACATGGGAGTCTTCCTATTCTAGGAAGGTTTGTTTTAATTCACAAATGAGAGTCGGTTTGGGTGGACTCACACTTGGTTTTGAAAATGGTTTTAACATTTATATACAGCAAATCAAACACATAAAGGGGTGGGGGATTAATATTTACATTGGTGTACAAAAGGGAAACAAATCCCATCAAATAACTTGTCCAAAAATCCGTCCCCAAATGATTTAGGGACTGCTGTCCATTTTTCTTTCTTGTACCTGCTTGTGTACTCACTCAATCTGTAAATTAAAGGTTATGAAAACTTCCTAACACATCAATCATATACCATGAATTTTCCCTTGATTTTAGGATCATGTTATGGTGTCCGAATAAGGCATGCAAGATAATACTTTCCACAGCCCAGTCTGACAGATTTTCATACATCCATAAAATATCCACTTTTTGAATCATAAAAATTGGGAAATCATGGAAAAAACTTAACATGAAAGTTGTTCCTAAAATCTCAAAGTTTAGATCTGGATAGTTTCAAGGCCATCCAACAAGTTTAAGCCATGAAAAACATCTCTGACTTTTTCATGTCAGAGATGAATAAACACAAATCTGCAGATCAAGATCTTAAACAATAAATGGAAAGGACAGCTTCTACTCATGTGAAAAATATTATTTTCACATTATAATCT
The DNA here is from genome assembly GCA_026119855.1 of Campanula takesimana. Lineage (NCBI taxonomy): Eukaryota > Viridiplantae > Streptophyta > Magnoliopsida > Asterales > Campanulaceae > Campanula > Campanula takesimana. The sequence continues at coordinate 1,665,740 of JAOWBW010000031.1, read as the reverse complement.
TCCTTGTTCTGTTTAGAACAAAATATCTTTTGTGGTCTAAGGCCAAATCCCAAGTTTGCTATGCTTAAACAGAGCAACAAGACACAAGGGTACAACATGGACAGACTATTGGGAATCCACACATGGCATGAAAACACCCATGAAAACTCACTCAAATGAAAAGGTATGAACATGAAACTTTGGGTGAACATATATATGCATGTTATCTACATGAAACAACAACCATTAAAGCCTTTAGACCTGATTCCATGATGCTCTTTATTAAGATGAAACAAAAAATGGCAGATTCAAGGTTTATGAGAGAAAGCAAGTTATTCTTTGAAAAACTCTTGAATCCCCAACAAACCTAGACTTGATACTCACACATGAATGATATATACACAAGATCAATAGCATAGCATGCTCAAGAGCTCAAAATATCATTATATATCATCATTTAAAGAGAAGAACAACAAGAGTACCAATATTGTTTGATTTTAGACATCAAATGGAGGTCTAGCCTAACAAGGTGGCTAGACCTCTCAAGAAATTACATAAACCACTACATCTTACACTTAAGAGGATTACAAGATGAGAATATTACCTAGTTTGTGCTCCCTTTGCTTCCAAGGGAAAGCTTTTTTTGGTGTTTTGCTTAATGTGCTTGCTTAGTGTTTGAAAGAGTTTGATTTTGGTTTGTGTTTGGTGAGTGTGTTGTGGTGGTGCTAGGGTGGTGTGGTGGTGGTTTGGTGGTGGTCTTATGACTGAGTTTTGAGGGGGTTTGAGTTGCTAGAGAGAGAAAGAGAGAGTGGAGTGTATTTGGGGTGTGTATGTCTTGTCCCTTTTAAAGTGTGTATTGGGGGGATGTATATGGGAGGAGGGAGGAGGTTTTTGATCATCAACTACTCCTACATCCCTAAGGCTTCATGTCAGTCCATTATCCCCGAATTTGGGGGTTGCTCGTTGTCCCAGAACGCCCTCATTTGAAGTACCAAAACGATGATAATTCAGCACTTTCAGCCCAGGAAAAAGCCGCCGTACGACTCCCACCTTGTGGTTGACTTTTTTGACCAGTTTGACTGCCACATGTCGTGATCTGATTGGTCCTCCCTCTTTGACCGTGTGCTGGCTATAAATATCTGAATTTTGGGATATTTTGCAATGTGGATAACCATCTTTCCTGCTCCGGCTTTCCGCTCCGCAACTGCTCCGTCGTGCGCGCTCCGGTGTCCCCGTTGTCTGCGGGTCCAATATGAGAGTTGCTCGGAATATTTTTCCGGTCACGCCGGTATATCTGAAATATTTTCATAAGAAAGGAATGACAATAATATATTTTTAATGCACAGAATGGACGGTAACGAGCAGTTCTAAGGGTGCGGGCCCCGTTTCGGGTCCCGCACCTCAAAAATTTGAAGTACACGCTTGTTTACTCGTTTTTTCGCTCTGATCATGAATTTGAAGTCCGTTAATCCATTTGATGCACCGATAAGGATCACGGCACTCCCGCATAGCCAAATCTGGGCTTCTAGGTCAATTTTAGGGTTTAGACCGATTAAAAGGGTTTGATGAGAGGTGCGAGATCGGGGTATCTACAACGACCCCAAGAGTCCCAGCACCTGAACAATAGGGGAATCATCCTGATACTCCCTCACGGAGCCAATGAACCATGCGGGACCCGCCAGCGGATCTGTGAAGTCCGGAGTTGAGCCATATAAGCCTCCCAGTCACCCTGACAAAAGTCCAAAAGTATGCCCCTCAAAGAATAAGACCATGGTTTGTGAGAAGGAGGAGCCTTGGGAACGGCCATCAGTCTCTCCCGCAGCCACATGGTAAGAAGGGCGGGTCTGCCACTGCGCATGAAACCATCACCCAAGGCTAAGTGGTCCATGCCATGAAGGGTCTCCCCCAAGATCAAAGGAACAATGTACTTCCCCGCAAGACACTCCTCGAGGATGCTCAGGAAAACCCTATGTGAAAGGATCCCATCCCCGGGGCGAAACAAGCAAAGATCACACGAGGAAGAAATGCCAAACACGGGTAACTTTCCTTTCACGAAAACGGAGTCGCCACATTAAATTAATTTTAAACCCAATTTAATGAAAATGGTTAGAGATTCTATTAGTTCAGAGGTCAGGTTACACCTTGGGAAGAGTTTTACGTCACCCAAGTCGCCTCGGATGAGTCCGAGTCTCCCTAATGTTGGTTAACAAAAGTGCATGTGTGTGTGTGTTTAACGGAAAAGAGTCTGTTTTAACTTTTATTCAAAATTTAACTGAAAAGGGGTCTTTTATTAAGAAAACAGGGATCAGAGGACAAAATGGACATTTTTCCCCCTGAGCCCAGAGTAGCCGTACAGCTAGAGTATGCTCTTCCTGGAATTTTTACAGTTTGTCCAAAAACAGTCCAGTTCCAGGCAGAAACAGAGCGTTCTGCTGAAACTGGACTAAACTGTTCTGATTTCCAGTTTATGATTAACAACAAAAACCTATAAAAGATCATTCCTATGCACTTTGATCATCAAAAGAACCCCAAAAACAAAGACTTGGGTGTGATCAAAGGCAATCATTGGAGAAATTTATGAAAAGTTGATGAACATGGCTTTTGAACCAAAATGACCATTTGATGACTAAAGATGGAAACTTTATCATCAAGATGGCATTTTTACACATTATTAACCTTTTAGGGACCAAATTATTGCATAAATATTCAATCTTTATGACCCAAAATGGGATTTCAAGGCTAAATCAAGAGGGAAAGTGATAAACACCAAGGTTTTATCATCCCACATGATTATCATGGCCAAATCAAAACAAAATTAACATAAAGATTTGAGCTTTCACCACAAGAGTGGATCCTTAAGCCAAAGGCAACCTTGGGGAAACATTATTTGTCATAAAGATTTGATCTTTGTGACCACAAAGGGGGTTTGAAGCTAGATCAAATTTTGGATGATAAAGATTGAAACTTTATCATCCAAATGATCATCCTTGCTTCCAATTAACAACATAATCAACCAAAACATGTTCCTCTTCCATTAAAATAGATTAACAAACAAGAAATATCAACAAACCATGATCATCTTTAGGTTAGAACCACTTTCACACAAAGTGTGAAGGGCACCTTGAATCATTCATGGTTTGGACCATATGTATACATAATAGTGATATATATATAGCTTGGAATTCCAATGCTTGTAATACATATATATATATTGCTTGATATGGACAAGACTTGCAAAAAATATTAATTGCTTGAGATGGACAAGACTTGCAAGAAATGTAAGAGATGAGCAAATAAATATGAACAAACAAGGAGATGGAATGGAGAGAAGGATGGGGGAGAAGGTGGCTTTACCTATGTTTGGTTAGGCCAATCTTCCTCTCTCTTTTCACTATAAACACTCTTCTGGAGTGATTTCAACAGAGTAACACTAGCAATAATTGTTTTCCCCCTGGAATGATCAGCAAGGGGTTCAATTTATAGGGGCTGATAGTGCCCAAAGTAGCCGTACGGCTCATGTTGGCGACCTTCTGGATTTTTCAATCATTAAATTCCAGAACAGTCCCTGTGTCCATATTTTATCTTAGTGAGGTCTTGGCCCATCATTTTATCCCTGAATGGTGCCTAGAATTCCTCTAAGTTGGTCAAATTCAGATTGGGGTACTTACAGAGCCCCTCGGCAACGTCGCTTTTGAAGAAAGCGGGGTTGTCGATAAACACATCCCAATCTGATGGGAGGACGGCAAAGGCCGATTTGATTCCAATAGCTGGACCTAGAGGTATAGGATTGCTACGTATCCCTTTTGTGGGGAATCAAGCCTATCGTAGTTTGAAAGAGGGGTGAGAGATTTTGAGGCTACTCAAACCTATAGACGACCGTCGAGGTCGGGTGGGGAACTCGGGCATGACACTCATTCGGTCAGAGGCAAAGGTTCGGGCATGACACTCATTCGGTCAGAGGCGAAGGTTCGGGCGTGACACTCATTTGGTCAGAGGCAAGGTTTGGGCGTGACACTCATTTGGTTAGGGGCAAGGTTCGGGCGTGACACTCATTCGGTTAGAGGAAAGGTTCGGGCGTGACACTCATTTGGTAAGAGGCAAGGTTCGGGTGTGACACGCATTTGGTCAGAGGCAAGGTTCCGGCGTCACACTCATTTGGTCAGAGGCAAGGACTCGGGCATGACGCTCATTCGGTCAGAGGCAAGGTCCGGGCGTGACACTCATTCGGTCAGAGGCAAGGTTCGGGCGTGACACTCATTTGGTCAGAGGCAAGGTTCGGGCATGACACTCATTTGGTCAGAGGCAAGGTTCGGGCATGACACTCATTTGGTCAGAGGCAAGGTCGCGGGCATGACACTCATTTGGTCAGAGGCAGGGACGCGGGCATGACACTTATTCGGTCAGAGGCAGGGACGCGGGCATGACACTCATTCGGTCAGAGGCAGGGACTCGGGCATGACACTCATTCGGTCAGAGGCAGGGACTCGGGCATGACACTCATTCGGTCAGCCAAAGTCAACATGGGCTTACGTCAAGGACCGCCCTTCTCATTCTGTCACGACCCGAAAACCCGTCTCTATTTTATTGATAAATAATTATTTATTTATTTATTTATTTGATTTAATTATTTGTGTGCGCATTTTATATCTCATAATAATAATTTATGCCTAGCATTTTATTTGGGTCATTTGTGCTAGTGTAGTATTATTTGGTCTTAGTTGTTAGTAGGAAGTATTAGAGTTGTGTGTTAGTAGTGAGGGGGCCTAAGTGTAACATTTTGAAATAATTCTCCTACTCCCTCCCTACTCTTCCTTCTCCCTCACTCTCATCCACACCCTACTCCCTCATTCCCAGCAACTCTCTCTCTCTCTCTCTTCCATAGCTCAAGCAAAAAGGGTAAGTTTTTCTCTTCCTTCTCTCTTCATTCTACCTATCTTCCTCTCATCTTTCCTTATTTCTCATTTTATGAAATGTGTTTAGATCGTCGATAGGATCGCATAGAACCAAAAATATTTGAATTCCGTCATCTTTGAGAAATTCCAAGTAAGTTGCTTTTCCCCCATTTTTATGCTAAAATGTTCATATCATGTTTATATAATGCTTTAGTTGATACATTTGATGTTTGATTGAGTTTGGGATTTATTTGAAATTTATTTTGGTTTTTTGGTTAAAAATGGTGATTTTGTTGAATGTTGGGATTTAATCTTAGTTTTGGTTGATAAATGGTGTTATTTAGGTCCCCTTTTTGTTAGATGTTGTTTGGGTACTTTGGGAATCAAGTTTGGTTGTGATTGATTTTGAGAGTTGTGAAAATGGTAAGAAATTTTGATGAACCCAGCTGAGAATTCCTCCCAGCCCATAGACCAGGCGCCCGCCCGGGTTGGACCAGGCGCCCGCCTACATGCCTTTTTCTGATGGCCAGACCTTCTGGTCATTTAAGCGCGCGCCCGACCCCCTCCAGGCGCCCGCCCGCCCACTGTTCCAGAATTCTGCCTTTTTGCTTGGTTAAGACTAAGTAACTTTCCTAGTTTAAGTTTATTTACTCAAACTAACCTAAGTTAACATCGTGGAACACTTTATTATTTGGAATTGGTTCTTTTTGTGAATAAAAGTGTTATGGAATTTGATTAAGTATTATTTTGGGAATGTGGTTCATCTTTGATGTGTGGTTTGGATTGGTTTACCTTTGTAGTAATTTATTTGGAATGGTCCCCTACTTTGGAATCATTAGTTGTTATTTAAGCTAGTATTTATTACTTAGCATTTATTTAAAAGTCCAGCTGGTTATTTGTGTATCGAGTCAGGCAATGGATAATGCTATAATGGCACAAGCCAAGTCCAGTATAGCATCGCACATTGGTCCTTGTTTCCTCATCCAGATTGGCCTTGGATGGGATGAGCTAGCTCCTTTTGTGAGTATTCTAGCTACACGTTTTGGAGCATGACTTTGTGGCATGGCTCCCGCCCTTTGTGGCACGTTACTTTGTTATTGGTTCCGGTACCGGGGGTTTTCTCTTCAGGCTTTCATGCTACTATGAAGATGTTGATTGTTGATTGTTGAAGCTGCGCGGCGACCTTTATTTGGTTATATCAGCTGGGAAACCTTGGCTAATATCCTTTGTTAATTGTTTATTTCCGCTGCTATCTGTTATATGATAATTGCTATGTGCTATGTGATCTATTATTGATTGTTGTATTATAGCATGTCATGTAGTTGCATTAGTAACTTATTGAGATTTATCTCACCCCCTTTCTTTTATCTTTGTTTTTCCTTAACCCCCCCCCCAAGGAGGAAAGGATTAGACTCGCTGATCATGAGGAGGACGTCGCGAGGGTTGAGCTTTTGGGGCAAGTTGTTATTGGTGGGTTTACATTATATAAATGTGTAACCTTTTATGGGAATAGTTGTACCAAACTTGACGTCATTAGAATTTGTATATTTTATTACTTTGGGTGTAAGCTTATGGAGCTTACACTAGTTTATATTTTGTTGTTCAAGTTGGATTTCAAAACCTTGTGTTATCATCTTTTGGTATAAAAGGAAAATTTTTATCTTCATTATTTTAGAATTTATTGTTTAAGTCGACGTCCAGCTCGCGTACTCCGGGCCCGCGGGGTCGGAGTAGCGACAGTTGGTATCAGAGCTATGGTTTAGCTCTAAGTATAAGTCTAGGTGGACTAGTATGACCTAGGAGGGTAGTTGTGTTCGGAGTGAGTAACGGTTGATGTTTTATGCAGGTAATTGTTTCCCATGGCTAGAAGAAGAACGGGTGAAGGTTCTAGTGGGGCTCAGAATCAGAATGATCTTCGGGAAGAAAACCGTGCTATGTTCCAAGGCATGTTTGAGGCGGCCATGAAGGCAATTCATGACCAAGGACCGAGAGTAGAGCAAGCACCACCACCCCGATATGGTTTGGAGCAATTCTTGAAACTGAAACTGGCAGAGTTTGATGGTGAGCCCGATGTGAAGAAGGCCAAACTATGGGTTGAGTCTATGGAGAAAATTTATGATGTGTTTGGGTGCACGGACGAGGATAGGGTCCGGTTTGCGGCTTATAAATTGGTTGGAGCCGCCGAGCATTGGTGGAAATGAGTTAAGGCGAGTTGGGATGATACCCATACGGTGTATGCATGGGCATTATTTGTGCGGAAGTTCAAAGAGCATTTTATTCCGGTAGTGGATCAAAACCGAAAGGAGATTGAGCTCCTCAACTTGGAGCAAGGTTTGTTGTCTATAGCTCAATACTCGGCTAAGTTCACAGAATTAGCCCGGTATTGTGACTATCTTGTGAGGACCGAAGAACAGAAAGCTATGAGATTCATCCGGGGTTTGAAGACATCCATCCGTACTCAGCTTATAGCCCAGGGGATTGTGACATTCCAGGATATGGTAGACCGTGCCTACCTTATAGAGCAAGATATTGGGGAACATAAGAGGAAGACCAAGGTAGCTAACCCGAGTAAGCAAGGGGCGCAGAGCAAGTCACAACCAAGGATTGATAACCAAGGTAACTTTGGGGGACAATCTCAGTTCCGAGGGCAACCGATCCCAAGGAACCCGGGTACTACCGCCGGGAACCAAGGGAACCAAAATAGGAGAATCTGTTCATATTGTCAAAGGGGAGGACACTCGGAGGACCAGTGTTGGAAGAAATAGGGGAAATGTATTAACTATGGGCAATTGGGGCATTTTATGAAGGATTAACCGAGAGTCAGAGGTCAACCGACTGGGGTAGGAGCTGGGGCTCCACAGGGTCAAAAAAGGGATGCTACGGGAAAGGCCAAGGTCCAAGGAAGGGTATTTGCCATGAATCAACAACAAGCTACCGATGATCCTTCTGTTATTGGAGGTATTGTTTCCGTGTTTAATGTGAGCGCCCGTGCGTTAGTAGATCCAGGATCATCTCATTCTTACATATCTGTGCAATTTTCTTCCTTGCTAAATGCTGCATTTGAGTCTTTACCTTATGTGCTAGAGGTGTCGACCCCTATAGGAGAATGTTTGGTGACTGATAAAGTCTTGCGTTCTTGTGATGTGCTTATATGTGGTCGTGTCTTGTGTGCGGACTTGGTAGTCCTTCCTATTCAAGATTTTGATGTCATTTTGGGTATGGATTGGTTGAGCAAGTTTCATGCTTCCGTTGATTGTCGTAGAAAGATTGTTACTTTTTCTATTCCCAATATGCCTAAATTTACTTTTGAGGCTATGCCTTTTGGTAGAAATTTTCGTATCATTTCTTATGTGAAAGCGAGAAAATTATTGCACCGTGGTTGTGAAGGGTACTTGGCTAGTGTGCTTGATACTAGGAAAGAATCCCCTAGTTTGGAGAGTGTTCGAGTAGTTAGAGAATTTCCCGATGTTTTCTCTTCCGAATATAATATGCCTCCAGATGTGAGATAGAATTTTGTATAGATCTTTTGCCGGGTACGGCTCCGATTTCAAAGGCACCGTATAGGTTGGTTCCCACAGAGTTGAAGGAACTAAAGGTTAAGTTGCAAGAGTTGCTTGATCGAGGGTTCATCCGTCCTAGTGTTTCCCCGTGGGGAACACCGGTTTTGTTTGTGCGGAAGAAAGACGGTTCTTTGAGATTGTGTATCGATTACCGAAATTTGAATCAGGTTACAGTGAAGAACAAGTATCCTCTACCTCACATCGATGATTTATTTGATCAGCTTCAAGGGTCCGTGGTGTTCTCTAAACTTGATTTGAGGAGTGGGTACCATCAGTTGAAGATTCGATCTGAGGATATTCCGAAGACTGCCTTTCGAACTCGGTATGGTCATTATGAATTCTTGGTTATGCCGTTTGGGTTGACTAACGCGCCTACCGTGTTTATGGATTTGATGAACCGGGTTTTCCATCCTTACCTTGACTCATTTGTAGTGGTCTTCATCGACGACATTCTTGTCTGCTCTAGATCTCAAGAGGAGCACGAGCAACACTTGAGGACAGTTTTATCAGTTCTTGCAAAGGAGCAGTTGTTTGCGAAGTTTAGTAAATGCGAATTTTGGCTCGAGAAGGTTTCATTTCTGGGGCATGTTATTTCAAAGGATGGGATTTCTGTGGATCCTTCAAAGATAGAAGCCATAGTGGATTGGAAGAGACCTGAGTCAGTGACCGAAGTCAGAAGTTTTCTGGGTTTAGCCTGGTATTACAGAAGGTTCATAGAAGGGTTTTCGAGGATTGCTACTCCGATGACTCAGTTGACCCGGAAGGATTTACCGTTTGTGTGGAGTGAAAAGTGTCAATGTAGCTTCGATGAATTAAAGAAGAGATTAACTACGGCTCCTATTCTTGCGTTACCAAATGGGAATGACGACTTAGTGATTTACAGTGATGCTTTGAAAGAGGGTTTGGGTTGTGTTTTGATGCAGAATGGGAAAGTAATTGCTTATGCTTCGAGGAAGTTGACCCCTAGTGAACAGAATTACCCTACCCATGATATGGAGTTAGCTGCGATAGTCTTTGCGTTGAATAAGTGGAAGCATTACCTATATGGAGCGAAGTTTGAGATTTTTACCGATCATAAGAGTTTGAAATACCTCTTCTCTCAAAAGGAATTGAACAACCGTCAGCGTAGGTGGATGGAGCTTTTAAAAGATTATGATTGCACTATTTCGTACCATCCGGGCAAAGCAAATGTAGTAGCTGATGCGATCAGTCGAAAGTCTTATGTGGCATCAATGACGATTCGTGAATGGAAATTGCTAGAGGATGTTCGAGATTGGTGTTCTCGCGAATCGAGACGTGGGGCGATTTTTGCGAATATTAGGGTATCTCCGACCCTAATTCAACAAATAAAAGATACTCAGAAGGAGGACCCAGAGTTAAAGAAGATTATGGATAATGCTCGAGATTGACAGTATGTGGACTTCCAGCTTGACTCCGAGGGAGTGTTGACTTACCGTAGCAGATTGTGTGTGCCGAATATCGGTGGGATTAAACAGCGAGTTCTTGATGAGGGTCACAAATCCAGGTATACCATTCATCCCGGGAGTACGAAGATGTATCAGGATTTAAAACAGCAATTTTGGTCGATTAACATGAAGAGGGAAATTGCAGATTATGTATCGAAGTGTTTGACCTGTCAACAAGTTAAAGCAGAGCATAAGAGGCCCGCAGGTCTACTGCAGCCTCTTGAGATACCCGAGTGGAAGTGGGAACACATTACGATGGATTTTGTAACCGGACTACCCAAGACTCGAAGGAGGTTCAATGCAGTTTGGGTGATCGTGGACAGGTTGACTAAATCTTCTCATTTCTTACCCATTGACATTTCCTATTCGATGGAGAAACTTGCGAATTTGTATATTCATGTGATTGTCAGATTACATGGTGTTCCAGTTCGTATTGTGTCAGACAGAGATCCCAGGTTTACATCCCGATTTTGGCAAGCATTACAGAAGGCTTTGGGTACCGATTTGAGGTTTAGCACAGCATTTCATCCTCAGACTGACGGTCAGTCTGAGAGAACCATTCAGATTCTCGAGGATATGTTACGGGCTTGCACAGTTGACTTCCCAGATTCCTGGGATACACACCTACCGCTTGCAGAGTTTGCCTACAATAATAGTTATCAGTCGAGTATTCAGATGGCACCGTATGAGGCTTTGTATGGGAGGAAATGCCGGTCACCTATTTGTTGGGACGAGGTTGGCGAAGCAAAACTTTCGGGTGTTGACATGGTTCAGGACTCGGTGGAAAAGGTTAAAGTTATTCGGGATCGATTGAAGACGGCCCAGAGTCGACAGAAGAGCTACGCCGATGATCGAAGACGAGACCTTAGTTTTCAGACCGGAGACTTCGTGTTCTTAAAGGTATCTCCGAAAGTGGGCATCCGAAGGTTTGGGAAGAAGGGTAAATTGGCTCCGAGGTTTGTTGGACCGTTTGAGATTTTGGGGAAAGTGGGACTTCTAGCATACCGTCTTGCGTTACCATCTTCTTTGGACCGGTTACATAATGTTTTTCACGTTTCTATGCTTCGGAAGTATGTTCACGATCCATCTCACGTTTTACCGAGGGTACCGGAGGATATAGAGCCGGATATAACCTACGAGGAACGACCGGTTCGGATTCTTGATGCCAAAGTCCAAAAGTTGAGGAACAAAAGCATTCCGTTGGTTAGAGTTCTTTGGAGGAATCATAATGTGGAAGAATCGACGTGGGAGCTTCGTGATGAGATAGAGAGGAAATTTCCGTGGATTTTTAATTCGGGTAAGTCTCGTTAAAATTCGGGTCGAATTTTCTTTAAGGGGGAGTGAATGTCACGACCCGAAAACCCGTCTCTATTTTATTGATAAATAATTAATTATTTATTTATTTATTTGATTTAATTATTTGTGTGCGCATTTTATATCTCATAATAATAATTTATGCCTAGCATTTTATTTGGGTCATTTGTGCTAGTGTAGTATTATTTGGTCTTAGTTGTTAGTAGGAAGTATTAGAGTTGTGTGTTAGTAGTGAGGGGGCCTAAGTGTAACATTTTGAAATAATTCTCCTACTCCCTCCCTACTCTTCCTTCTCCCTCACTCTCATCCACACCCTACTCCCTCATTCCCAGCAACTCTCTCTCTCTCTCTCTTCCATAGCTCAAGCAAAAAGGGTAAGTTTTTCTCTTCCTTCTCTCTTCGTTCTACCTATCTTCCTCTCATCTTTCCTTATTTCTCATTTTATGAAATGTGTTTAGATCGTCGATAGGATCGCGTAGAACCAAAAATATTTGAATTCCGTCATCTTTGAGAAATTCCAAGTAAGTTGCTTTTCCCCCTTTTTTTATGCTAAAATATTCATATCATGTTTATATAATGCTTTAGTTGATACATTTGATGTTTGATTGAGTTTGGGATTTATTTGAAATTTATTTTGGTTTTTTGGTTAAAAATGGTGATTTTATTGAATGTTGGGATTTAATCTTAGTTTTGGTTGATAAAAGGTGTTATTTAGGTCCCCTTTTTGTTAGATGTTGTTTGGGTACTTTGGGAATCAAGTTTGGTTGTGATTGATTTTGAGAGTTGTGAAAATGGTAAGAAATTTTGATGAACCCAGCTGAGAATTCCTCCCAGCCCGTAGACCAGGCGCCCGCCCGGGTTGGACCAGGCGCCCGCCTACATGCCTTTTTCTGATGGCCAGACCTTCTGGTCATTTAAGCGCGCGCCCGACCCCCTCCAGGCGCACGCCCGCCCACTGTTCCAGAATTCTGCCTTTTTGCTTGGTTAAGACTAAGTAACTTTCCTAGTTTAAGTTTATTTACTCAAACTAACCTAAGTTAACATCGTGGAACACTTTATTATTTGGAATTGGTTCTTTTTGTGAATAAAAATGTTATGGAATTTGATTAAGTATTATTTTGGGAATGTGGTTCATCTTTGATGTGTGGTTTGGATTGGTTTACCTTTGTAGTAATTTATTTGGAATGGTCCCCTACTTTGGAATCATTAGTTGTTATTTAAGCTAGTATTTATTACTTAGCATTTATTTGAAAGTCCAGCTGGTTAGTTGTGTATCGAGTCAGGCAATGGATAATGCTATAATGGCACAAGCCAAGTCCAGTATAGCATCGCCCATTGGTCCTTGTTTCCTCATCCAGATTGGCCTTGGATGGGATGAGCTAGCTCCTTTTGTGAGTATTCTAGCTACACGTTTTGGAGCATGACTTTGTGGCATGGCTCCCGCCCTTTGTGGCACGTTACTTTGTTATTGGTTCCGGTACCGGGGGTTTTCTCTTCAGGCTTTCATGCTACTATGAAGATGTTGATTGTTGATTGTTGAAGCTGCGCGCCAACCTTTATTTGGTTATATCAGTTGGGAAACCTTGGCTAATATCCTTTGTTAATTGTTTATTTCTGCTGCTATCTGTTATATGATAATTTCTATGTGCTATGTGATCTATTATTGATCTTTGTATCATAGCATGTCATGGAGTTGCATTAGTAACTTATTGAGATTTATCTCACCCCCTTTCTTTTATCTTTGTTTTTCCTTAACCCCCCCCCCCAGGAGGAAAGGATTAGACTCACTGATCACGAGGAGGACGTCGCGAGGGTTGAGCTTTTGGGGCAAGTTGTTATTGGTGGGTTTACATTATATAAATGTGTAACCTTTTTTGGGAATAGTTGTACCAAACTTGACGTCATTAGAATTTGTATATTTTATTACTTTGGGTGTAAGCTTATGGAGCTTACACTAGTTTAGATGGGCCATCCGGGTGACCTAGATTTTACTTCACATGGGGCCACTCGGGGGGACCTAATTCTTATTTCAAAACGGTCGCTCGGGGGACCTAACTCTTACCTCAAGACGGTCGCTCGGGGGACCTAATTTTCATCTCACAATGGTCGCTCAGGGGACCAAATACTATTTCAAGACGGTTGCTCGGGGGACCTAATTTTCATCTCACAATGGTCGCTCGAGGGAACTAATACTTATTTCAAAACGGTCGCTCGGGGGACCTAACTCTTATCTCAAGACGGTCGCTCGGGGGACCTAATTTTCATCTCACAATGGTCGCTCGGGGGACCTAATTCTCATCTTTGCTGGGCTTACGTCAGGGACGGCCAATTTTCTTGGACATTCGATTTGACTCTCAATGAGTCAAAGTCGGGGCTTGACTCTCCTTTGGTCAACCGAAGGAATTTTCTCGACACTCATTTGGTCGAAATCGGGATTTGACTCTCTTTGGTCAATCAAATTTTTTTTAACTGGGCTTACGTCAGGGACGGCCAATTTTCTTGGACATTCAATTTGACTCTCAATGAGTCAAAGTCGGGGCTTGACTCTCTTTTGGTCAGTCGAAGGGATTTTCTCGACACTCATTTGGTCGAAGTCGGGATTTGACTCTCTTTTGGTCAATCAAATAATTTTTAACTGGGCTTACGTCAGGGACGGCCAAAGGACATAATCTCACAAAACCTAATGGTCTTACGTCACGCCGGACGGCCAAAGGACACTTTTTCATATTTTTAACCTATTAACCTGGACTTACGAAGTACGGCCAGGTCAAATCACATTCTTAACCTGGGCTTACGAAGTATGTCCGGGTCAGATCACATTCTTAACCTGGGCTTACGAAGTACGGCCGGGTAAATTTCAACAAAGCTGGTATGGACTGCCCGGACACATTTTCAGTGGGAACCTAATTTTTCTAGGTTCACGAGTCGGAAGGGGCGTTCTGGACATTTTCCAAGGGAGAGGGGCCTAAGTCCTATTTCAGAAACCTAGGGGGAGCCATGCTCAAGGCGCCAGGGGTCAAAGTGTAAATTGTGGGCTAAGATTTCCTCTCGCCCAAACCAGCCGTACGGCTTAAGGAGGCGTCTCCTTCTTTTTCAAAATAGCAGCCATACGGATGGTCTGCTTCATTTTTTGAAGTTCAGGCTGAAAAATAGAGAGGGAGAGGCGATTTTTGAGAGCATAATCTTCACCATTTTCCCGAAATTTCTACCTAATTTGTTCTAGGTTCGCTCATGGATGCTCGGGCAAGAAGGGGTTACCCAAGGGGAGCGGATAGAAGGCTCGATATGGTACGCAATTTCCGAGGCTACCATATTGCCTTAAATGATGTGGGAGCGGGTTTATACAAGTCTCCCGACGTCCATCTTTGTCACGAACGAGCGGTAGTCATCCTTTCCTACTCGATTTTATGTACGTTTTAAGCATTTTGTGCATTCCCTAGTTCTAGGATCTACATTCATGCTATTCAAGATCTTTGCACTTCTTGACACATTTTCACAAAATTAGCTTCATTTTTGTGTCGTTGAGATAACTAGGGACGTGGGCATGTGCTCATTTTGTTATTTGGAGATGCCTAGCTATACTTTCCCAAAATCAAAGAGTGTTGCCCGGCAGTTCATGCATAAACTACTTGTACCTTAGGTTCAACTAGTCATTTTGACACATTCGAGTGCACACTAGTATTTCCTAGGACAAGTTACCGCACTTACATAAGGATTCGGTATACTAAGGTTCATAAAAGGGACGGGAGAAAACCCTTTTTAAGTAAAACCTCACACGTTCCTTATAAAGACACACCCTCGATTTGAAAAAGGTAAAAACCTATCTTCATGAACACGCCCTCAAATGCTTATCGCAATTTGAAAAGGGGAAAAACATATTCTTATACACACACCTTCAAACGCTTATCATAATAAGAAAAGGGGAAAGACACATTCTTATATACACACCCTCAAACGCTTACCGCAATTTGAAAAGGGGAAAGACATTTTTTCATTCACATGATTTATTCATCCCATTCATTTATCACATGCATTGGTATTTTAAATCTGTGTTATTCATACCTTTGCTGTGTTTACCTGCAGGGCGGTGATCCCAAATCTCAGGGATCTCATGACATGTGCTGCTCTCTGTGGGAGGCTATGCCCGTGGCTGTTGACGACGAGCCTGGTCTGAGAGATTGGGTAGAGGGCACCGGCCTGGTGCCATTCATTCATGTTGTGGGCCAGCTGGCGAGCACTAACAGGAGTCTTGGGCTCATTACTGCCTTGGGTGAGCATTGGTGGGATACCACTCACACTTTCCATTTGAGCTGGGGGGGAGGTGACTGTGACCCCGACCGACTTTTCTGCCATCACCGGGCTTTCCTTTGGCGGCGGGCTTGTTATCTGGACCGACTGGCTCTCATCCCCGGACATCGAGGCACTCATTGGCTTCTCGGGCCCTACCAAGGGCTTGGGAATTACTGTGCAGGCTGTTGAGCGGGCCATTCGGGAAAGGATCCCAGCGTATTTGGCGGGCTTGGTGACCGCGGAGTAGCTCGGGTGAGATTATGTGTGGCTCCTTCTTAGCAACACCCACTTTGCCAACGCCGACACTACCTGCATGTTCCCTCTCCTTGGATCGTTTACTACTCCTGAGACCGCCCGGAGTATTGCTTGGGGAGAGGGTGGGTTGGCCGAGCTGCACATGGAGCTTGACAAGTTCAGCCGGAAAGCGAGCAAGTCCCTGGCTTGCTTCCAGTTTGCCTTGGAGGTAGATTCTTTTCTTTCCCTCATTCTGTTTTCTCCTTCTCATTCTTTTTTTTTTTTTGGTTTCCGGCATCTTAACGTTTCCCTTGCCATTTTCTTTTCAGGCTTGGTACTATGAGATCTTTGGTGGCTATCCGTGGGAGCAGACCATCGATCCGGCCATTACATTCCCGGCCATGGTCTGTTGGGCTCGAGAGGCCCGAAAGAAGAGGGGGTCCAAGGGGCGTGTCTCCGTTCGCCATGCCGACGTCCGGGCGGTGCTGAGGGGCTCCATGCCGGCCGAACTCAACCTCTTTCCTTGGTTGAGGTATGAAGGGCAAGGGCTAGGTGTTGACCTATCTGAGGCCCTGCGGGTTACACGGGAGAGGAGGCTCCTGGTGGGGTTCCGAGGAGAGGCCTTCTATTTAGGGGAGAGAGTGCTCTGGCAGCACGGGCTCGAGCTGATGCAGAGGGCTCCCGTTGATCCTCCTGACTCCATGTTTATGATTGACCGAAGGGATGACCCTTGTCTTATGGGAGCGAGTGCCACTGATATCATTACCGACGAGCCGTATGGGCGCTTCGTGGCCCGGAAGCTGAGGTCGCCACAAGTAGTGGCTTCTGGGGTGGCTCCCCCAACATGGCAGGATTATTCATACGTTTATTCGGATCACCGTGTCCATATGGTGGCTACATCTGTAGCGGGAGAGGGGGCCCCACCTGAGGATGCTCCTGCGGGCGTGGTATGCTTTCCTTTGCACACACTTATTCATCCCATACCCCTATCTTTTCCACTGAGCATTTTAATTTCCCTGTGCAGATTGCAGCGCGGGCTCTGTTGGATAAGCCTTCCCTCATGAAACGGGCCAAAAGGTGGCCGAAGAGGTTTGTTGGTCGCTCTTCCAAAGGGCCTCGGACTGAGCCCCGGTTCGCGCCGGGCAGGAACTCGGTGAGTGGTGGGGAGAGGTCTTTCCGACGAGCCTCAAGCGTAGAGCTACCCCCGTCTTTTGTCCGTCGCCACACCTTAGGCGGAGCTGATTTGGAGGCCTTTCGGGATTTGCTCCGTGACCCCGGCTTTCACGAGCTCGCCCCAGACCTTTTCGCTCATTTGGACTTGGAGCGTGTGGAGCCCCAGCCGACCAGACACTCCGGTCCTCCTTCCCAGGTTCCTCCTTCTTTCTTTCCGGGCCAATCCTCTTCGGGTGAAGGCTCGAGCTTGGCGGAGTCCATCTTTTTCTTTGATCCCAACATGTACCCGTCTCGCCCCTTGGAGAGGGTTTACTCGCCCCCGAAGGATCCTTACCCAGATTCTGATTAGGATGTACCTATTGTGAACAATTTTTCTTTTGTTTCATTTTATTAAAAAAACAATGTGTATTAAACTTGTTGTCTTTAAATGTTTGAAACTTTGTTTTGCAAATTCATCCGTCATGCAAGCTTGGGCCCGAGAGGGCTTTGTGGTCATTTTGAGGTGTTGGGGATTCCCAAAACATGTTTTGACTCAACTGTATGGACTTTGACATGTATCTGACAATTTTTTTTGCACAGGTGGGAGTGAGTTTTACCGGTGGGAAATCAGCTGACACAGGCTGCTGGTATGAAATTTTTCACATGGCTAAACCAGCCATACGGATCGTACAAGCATGGTTGAATTTTTGACCAAAATTTCAGAGGGCTTTCAAGGAATTTTGACAGACGGGAGGCCTTATTTGACTCAAACCGCTTTACCCAAAGCATGACTCTTCGTTGGCCCTTTCGTCGCACGATTATGGCTTGCAGCCCTAGTGCTTCAACCTTGTCGGGAACTACTCCTCGGGTTTCACAGTCATGGCTTGCTAGCCCCAGTGTTTTATCATTGCCGGGAACTATCCTTCGGGTCCTCATCCAATTCTTTTGGGTGCGTATTCCCCCTTGCCCGGGACACGGTCCTCTTTTGCGTGGGTTGCCTCTCCCTAAGCAATCCGAACATATAATTTTTCCTTCTTCCGCGTATCCCATCATCTTATCTTCCTAGGAGTGGCCTAGTTGACTCTGACACGGACACGAGCAATAGTCGACTCTGACACGGGCAAGAGCAAACCGCGCTTGCTCACACGAATGGACACACATAGGCACTTATGGGAGTGAGTCCCTTTTCGGAGGAAGGAAGCCTATGGACAGAAATTCAAGTGTTTGGCTCTCTCCTAAGATGTGGAAAATAAGACTTGTCGAGGCATTCGAAACCGGCCTTAGTTAATGTCATCAAAATGATTGTTCGAATGAACCGCGTCCAGCATTAGATCAAAATTCAAGAAATTAGCCTTAACACGTATAAAAGTCGTGATCAATTGAGATTAAGATTCGATCAATGGTGAGATCGGGAAGGAGAAGACTTTTTGGGTCATTTCAAGGTTTCCAGGTCTTGGCGTGGCCACAGAAAGGGGTCTTGGGCCAAAGAAGGGGTATCATCATTCATATGCTCCTTTGCGGAACCGAACAATGTCTGTCTGAAAGATTAGTCATTTATGCGACCGCAAAGAAAAGATTTTGGTTATTTTGGGAGGGCCAAAGGTTTCGGTGGCTTTTCTCATGCTGTGACCGGACCCGAAGGTTGTCTACGTTCCCCTCGATGTGATGAGCTCAGGTCGCCGTTGTGGATACCCCGGGGGAACCACGGCTTGGCTAGAGCGCGTGAATTACCTATGATGTCTAATTGTGTTTTAGAGTCGCCACCCACGTTTTTGAGGAACGTAAGAAAACCTAATGTTTATGAGCCTAAGTTTGATTTACGAAAACAGAGATTCTTTGGGATGAGGGGTTCGAGGGTTAGGTTACGAAATGGGAAGTACTTAAACACCCATTTCGCCCGAGCAAAGTCGGTCTTGTTTGTTCATAATTCACTTTAAAGATAAATGCGTTCTTCCTATTCAAATGATGATAAAAGAGGGGTTTTAAAGTTTAAAATGTAGGGAGATGACTCCTAGGCCAATTCAATGTAATGAAAGGACCATTGGTGTCATGTCCCAAATGGTTTTGGGTGATTGCGCATTTGATTGAAGAAGAAGAAGAAGGAGAAGAAGAAGAAGAAAAATGCTTAAGACATTTACCTATAGTATCCTTTGACAAGCCTTGAAGAAGAGGTTGAATGCTTAGTTGACAAAGGTCTCAAAGAAGTCCCAAGGAAAAGTCTAGAAAAGATGTGAGAAAAAGATTCAAGGTCCCCTCCAATGATGGATTGGAGGGGTTTTTATAGTTGAAAGAGGACTGTTTTTTGAGCCAAACGGAGCCTCCAAGAAATCTTTCCCAGGCAAAATCATGTATAATGAGCAAGGGAGAGATTCTTGGGCAGAATCTGTAACTGACACACCCCAGAAGCGCGCGCATCCCACCTAGGCGGTGGAAGGCGCGCGCGTCTGGCCTCAAGGGGCGGAGGCGCGCGACTCTGAAAAGCAATTTTTGACAGAATGGACTAGAAAGTTATAACTGTTATTCAGTTTAGTGCCAGGACTTAACGGAGTCCGTCTGGAACTTAACCAAAGTAACAGAAACTAACAGAAAACACTTAAAAGAGGGAGAAACACAAAATCAAGTGTGCAATCGGGGTGAGCGGTCCAAGGCGGGGTGTCTACAGAGCCCCTCGGCGGCATGGATTGCGAAGCAAATGCGCCGACGAAAGACAGACATCCGCCTAGGACATCACCAAGAAAAAGAAAAGACTCGATAAAAGCAGGAATTTAAAATTGCAGGGGATAGAGGTGCGCTCCCTGTGTGAGCGGCTTTGAGAGATAAGGGTGCGCTCCCTGTGTGAGCGGCTTTGCCAATAGCGGGGTCCGTTTGCTGAAAGCGGGATCTGTTTGTTGGAAGCGGGACCTGTTTGCTAGAAGCGAGATCCATTTGCTGGAAGCGGGACCTGTTTGCTGATAGCGAGATCCGTTTGCTGGAAGCGGGTCCTGGGGATGAGTTGTAAAAAACTGATTTTTTGAGAAAATAACAGACACCCTACTTTGAGTGGGAGCTTTTAGCTTATTTCAGTTTTTAGACATGCCTTAAGGGCGGACCAAATTAATGTGTGCCCAGTTGAGTGTTTGCTGTCTTCGTTTGAGCTTCTCTTGTTGCTGGGATTGATCTTTTCTGCAGGTTGAAGGTGCTGGAATGCCCGGGTTCTGTTCTGAACTGACAAAGACTATTTCTGGTGCCTTTTCAGCGAGGTTTTGTTTGTCACTCCTCTGGGTACTGCGGATGCGCAGTTGGCTGAAATCGTGTTGCAGGCGAAAGGACAACGGCTCAGCATAATTCCGCTCGTTATAGGAGAGACCTTGCATGGTTTGGACGAATTGCACCGTACGGGCGATATGCGACGAGGAAGCCCCTTGCTTTTGACCATATGGCTTCAGGAGCATTTCAGGCTTTATGCGTCAGATGGAGACCTTTCTCCTTTTGCTGTTCATAGGCGACGGTTGCTGATTAGAGATTTGACCGAAGAGGGTTGGGGGAGATTTTTTGCTTCTCGTCTTTCAGCTGACATTGAGTGGTGCCCTTAGGGTCTTCTCCCTTTTGTGGAGTGGACGTCTGGTTTTCAGCACGTGGTTTTACCCGGGTTGAGAGATTCTTCGTTTTACCAACCAGAACGGGTTCTGAGGCAATTTGGCCATCAACAGATAATTCTTTTTCCGAGGAACGGGAGGCTTCGTCCAGTTTCTTATATGGGTCCGGACTTCTCGAATGAGCTTCAGTCGGCTTGGGGAGATGATCGTAACCGCTGGACTTCCGCCCCATTGCACCGGGGTAGTATCTTTCTTCCCGAGAGTTACTTGGATCACTTGCTTGGTACCGTCTACCACGGCATTACTTGGGTGGATGCTCTTCGGGCTGAATTGCTAGGAAAGGACTTTGAGCCTAGCAGTTCCTTGAGGTACAAGGAGGCTGCTGCTGATGTGAACAACATTCTGACTGACCCTTTCGGTACCCCCTTGGATGACTTTTATGCTCGGAGGCGCTCTGTTGCGCAGAAAGTATCGGTCCGCATCAGTGTTCCTAGGCCTCCCAAGAAGAGTAGGATTGATGGTCGTTCGGGTGGTCCTTCAAAGGCCAAGAGAAAATTAGATTTTTCCTAGTACCCCCAAGAGATTGCAATTAAAATAGACCACTTGTTTTAGGATTTTAATGTTTTGATGTCTTTTATTAGCTCAACATTTCCATTGTAATGATAAAAATAATTCAATGAATGAATAAGAATTGCATCTTGTTAATTTGAAAATGATTTGGGTATTTGTTTATATTTTAGACCGCACCCGAAGGTTTCCTACGTTCCCCCAGTGTAGAGGCTCAGGTCTCCGTAGTTCAAACAAACGAAGACCATTTTTTTTTTTTGTGCACCCTGTTTTTTGCCTAGACCGCCCTTTCGGGTTTTCAATCTAGCGGGCTTCTTTTTTTGCATGTGCTCTAATTTTTGCCTAGGCCGTCCTTGCGGGTTTTCAACCTAGCGAGCTCTTTTTTTTTTTTTTTATGGTCTTCGTTTATTAGACGTAAAATCTCTTCAACTTTTCGAGGTTGACTTCCTTTGGCAGCTGATCTCCGTCTAAATCCACGAGTCGGACTGCACCGCCGCTTAGTATCTTCTTGACTACGTATGGACCGATCCATCGGGGTCCCCATTTTACAAGGGGGTTCATGGCATTAGGAGGGTGTTGTCTTAGGACCAAATCTCCCACACTGATGTTTCGGGACTTCACCTTTTTGTTGAAAGCCCTAGCCATTCTTTATTGATATGCCCTCGTACGTTCGATTTCCCTTAGCCTTTTCTCGTCGAGTAGGGCTAGCTGTTCATATCGACTTTGCATCCAATCGACTTCATTGACTTGGTTCTCGAGGAGGACCCGTAGGGATGGGACTTCGAGCTCTATTGGGAGTACAGCTTCGGAACCATATACCAGTGCATAAGGAGTTTCTCCAGTTGCTGTCCGTATTGACGTGCGGTAGCCCCATAATGCTAGAGGTAGATTTTCGGGCCAATCCCTTCCGGTAGAGGCCATTTTCTTCACAATGGTCTCGATTGTTTTATTAGCTGCCTCGACTGCGCCGTTTGCTTGAGGGCGGTATGGAGATGACTTGTGCTTAGTAATCTTGTATTCTACCAGGAGCGCGTCCATCTCTTTCTTAAAGTGAGAACCGTTGTCTGAGATGATCTCATGAGGAACGCCGTACCGGCACATGATGTGGGTTTTCACGAATTCGGCCACTTTCTTGGCGTTGAGAACTCGATAAGCCTATGCTTCGACCCAGTTTGTAAAATAGTCCACGGCTCCTAGGACGAAAGATTGTCCGTTGCTGCCAGTAGGGTGAACTTTGCAGATGATGTCTATGCCCCAACAAGAGAAAGGCCAAGGCGTGGTCATATTGTAAAGCTGTGAGGGTGGAGCGTGTTGTAGATTGGCATGGAATTGGCATTTGGCGCACCTCTTGACTTTCTCGATGCAGTCTTTTTCCATGGTACTCCAATAATAACCCATGCAGAGTATCTTCTTGGTCAACATAAACCCGTTCATGTGGGGCCCACATTTACCTTCGTGGATCTCATGCATGATTTCTTGAGCTTCGGTCTCATTTGCGCATAGGAGATTGATCCCTTTGTGGTGCCTTTTGTAGACTCGGTCCCCAATCAGTACATATCGGGAGGCTAGTCTTTGTAATGCCATTTGGGACTTCTTATTGCTATTCTCGGGATAAGTACCATCCTTGAGGAAATTTATGATATCTGTATACCACGGGGAGTTTGCTTAGACCTCGTTGATCTCGATACTCATGCAGTATGCCGGACTGTTCCTTCGGGAAATTTTGAAGGGCTTCACCATTTTACCCTCAGGTATTTCGACCAGTGAAGCGATGGTGGCTAGTGCATCAGCAAAACGGTTTTTGTCCCTTGGCAGGTAGTTGAAGGTGATTTCTTGAAATTGTTCAACCAACTCCTCGAGATGTTGACCATACCGTTGCAGAGTCGAGTCTTGAATCTTCCATTTTCCAGATGTCTGATTGATGATGAACAAGGAATCACCGAATACTTCTAAACTTGTGACATTTCTCTCGAGGGCTGCTTCGAACCCCGCTATGCACGCTTCATACTCAGCGGTGTTGTTGGTGGCTTCAAATTCGAGGCGGATAGCGAATGGAGTATACATGTCCTTTTGGATCAACAAGTAACATCCCTATGCCATATCCATGCTTATTGGCTGCGCCATCGAAAAAAAGTTGCCACTTATTTTCTTCTGTTGTAGCACAAATTAAATGCTCGTCGGGGAACTTTACATCTTTCCCCTTCACTTCGTCACACAGAAATTCAGCAAGCTGATCACTGAACACTTTCCCCCTGATGGATTTGAGTGTGACGTAAGTGATATCGTAGCCGGCGAGCATGCAATACCATTTGGTTATTCTTGTTGACATGAAAGGCTTCTCGAAGATGTAGCGGAGAGGGTCCACTTTTGCTACCAACTTGATTGGGAAGGCTTCCATGTAATGCTTGAGCTTTTGAGTAACCCAAACCAGTGCAGCACAAGACTTTTCTAGGACAGAGTAGTTCTTTTCAGCTCCTAGAAACCGGCGGCTGACAAAGTAGATAGCATTCTCTTTTGTGGAGTCTCGTTGTTCTTGTGCTAACATAGCCCCTAGGGCCTCATCATTGACAGTGAGATAGAGCAAGAGAGGCTTCTCTTTGTGCGGTGGAACCAAAACTGGAGGGCATGTCAAGTAATGCTTCACTTGGTCGAAGGCTTCGTGGCAAGCATCGGTCCATTTTAGAGCCACATTCTTCTTGAGTAGCTTGAAGATCGGTTCACACATGGAAGTGAGTTAGTGCACAAACCGACTGATGTATTGAAGTCTGCCCATGAAACCTTTGATTTCTTTCTGCGTCTTTGGGGGAGGCATGTCAAAGATTGCCTTGATCTTGGAGGGATCGGCTTCAATTCCCCTCTCAGTGACCATGTAACCTAGAACCTTTCCTCTGACGACCCCAAAAGTGCACTTTGCGGGATTGAGTCTCACGTTGTGTTGTCGAAGCCTTTCAAAGAACTTGCGAAGATCGATCAAATGTTGACCGTCGGTTCCCTTCGAATGGATGATCATGTCGTCTACATGGACCTCGATCTCTTTATGAATCATGTCATGGAATAGATCCGTAACATCCCTCTGGTAGGTAGTCCCAGCGTTCCTTAGTCCGAACGGTATGACTGTGTAGCAAAAAGTGCCCCACGGTGTTGTGAAAGCTGTCTTGTGTTGGTCCTCTTCGGACATGAGAATCTGATTATAACCGGCAAAACCGTCCACAAATGAGTGGACTTCATAGTTGGCAGTTGAATAGACGAGCATGTCGATGTTTGGTAATGGAAAATCATCTTTCAGGGAAGCTTTGTTCAAATCCCGGAAGTCCACACAAACTCGAACCTTGCCGTTTGCCTTTCTGACTGTCACAATGTTGGCTAGCCAAGTCGGATACTCAATGACTTTGATGAAACCCACACTGAGGAGCTTTTCAATCTCTTCTTTGACTTGTAGAGACCATTCTGGCTTGATATTTCAGAGCTTCTGCTTTGCTGGCTTGGCGTCCTCTCTGATCGGAATTCTGTGCTCCGCGACCTTTCTGTCCAAACCCGGCATGTCTCTGTACGACCATGCGAATATATCCACAAACTCTTTGAGCAGTGCAGTCAATCTGTCTTTTTCTTCCCCCTTAAAGAAGCTGCCAATCTTCGTTTCTTTCGGCTCCTCGTCGGTACCCAGATTAACAACATGCAATTCCTTATCAGCCCCTGGACCATTTTCACCACGACAACGAACCTGTTGAGCTAGTTCATTTAGGTATGTTATGTTTTCTTGGTCTATTTCATCATAATTTGAATCTTTATTAACTTGTTCATTAAGTTCGTTATTAGTTAATTCATCATTTATGATGTTTGCAATCTCGGGGTACTCAGAAATATCAAATTTTTCATTAGCAAAGAAAGGAAACACACGCTCGGCTATTGCCTCCATATCCTCTTGGGTGAGGGCATTAGAAACACTCTCGGACTCGAAAGTAAGTGTGAGCCGCTCTTCCTTTGTTGCTGTACGGGGTATGCAACCCATTTCTCGGATCAAGAAATCCTTGGATACTATGGGCCCCTTCGTTGAATACCAGTTATTGATTGGCTCGGAGCTTGGCGGGATCTCACTGATGGTTTCCTTTCTTACGGCGGTGTCGTAGATGGCGTTGACTTGACAATCGTCCATGATGGAAAATTCTTCGAACATGGAGGCTAGATCGGATAGTTCTTCCCCCACGGTAATCTCTACCTCGGACTCTATAGTCACTTTCTTGCCCCACCACTCTCGGGGTGACATTGGAGTAGGCTCCCTTTCTTGTGTCGGTATTTCACAATCAGTGAAGATCTCGAGACTGGGCTTTCTGACGCCCTTGTTGTTAACCCATGGTTCGGGAAAGATCATGTACGGAACATCTTCCCCTTGGCGAACAAAATAACCGTTTAGTGTGTTGCGGTAAGGCCTCAAGTTAGGGATTTCATATTGTCGACCTTCTTTGTGAGCTCGGGTCTTTTGACTCATGACTGCTTGCTCGTACTTTAAGTCATCTTCGGTTGGCTCGTACCCCAAACCAAACTTGTTCTTGACAAAAGGAACTTCTACGGGGTGCAATATCCCTTGTTGATGCTTCCCTAGGCCTAGACCGGGAAAGTGATTCATGTTCCTCATCATGCGGAGGATTTTAGGATTGCCTAGGGTCCATTGTCTGTTTCCCCCTTCTTTGTCGATGGTGTTGACGCCGGAGAGAGTGGCATCTTCTATTCCGTGTTGAACTTGGTGAATGGGTTGTCCCCCATTTCTGTGGATGGTGACATTCTCGGCCATGACGGTGACTATCTCGTCCCCATTTCTGATCTTAACACATTGATGGAGAGTGGAAGGGACAGCATTAGAACTGTGGATCCAAGGTCGGCCCAAAAGAAAGTTGAATGAAGCGGGGACATCAAGTACTTGGAATGGGACGGACATGATCATGCTTCCAAATTCGATATCAACTTCTAACATTCCCATGACTGTACGGGCAGTGCTGTCGTACCCTCTAATGACTTGTGCGGAGGGTTGTAAATCGGAGCTTTTGAGCCCCAGTATGCCCATGACTCGGCTAGGCATTAAGTTGATTTCAGAACCACCGTCTACTAGAACTCTTGAGATGGGTCTCCCCCTTGCCCTTACTTTGAGGTAGATGGCTTCATTGTGTTCGGACCCAAATGGCGGGAGGTCCATGTCGGCAAAAGTGATGACATTGCCGAAGTGAATGTGACCTATCATTGCTGTGGGGTCCTCAGGAGTCATGTCAGGAAAGACTGATGTGTCATCCAAGTTCTTGATGACGAGGTCTTGGTGTTTCTTTGATGATGCAATAAGGTCCCAAATGGATATGTTGGCTTGCGTCTTCTTGAGCTGTGTTAACAAAGGATCTTCGGGTACGTCGCGTGCTTGCGATCTTTGAGAAGAGGTGTTGGTTGCTGCGGTATTGGGAGGGATTGTGCTTGTTGTTACTCGGCCACTGCGAGTGAGCACGTTCACGGTCCCGTTTAGCTTCTTCTTCCTATTCTCTAAGACTTCCCTCATAATCTCATCATAAGTCACAACATAACAAGAATTATCAAGTTTATTCATATCATCGGAGCCCTCATTCACAAATGGGATCGAATGAGTGGTTCCTTCAAACTCTCCTACCTCTATTGACACCACCCTCATTAGGGATTATAAATTCCTTTTTGTCTGTGAGGTCTTGGATGGTGTTGCGAATGGAGAAGAAATCCTCGGTGAGGTGGCCGGTGCATTGATGGTAGTCACACCATTTATGGTGGGCATGATTGGGATGGAGCGGTTGTGGTTGTCACGACCCGAAATCTAGGCTCTATTTTATTAGTAATTAAATAATTATTATTTAATTATTTGCTTATTTATTTATTTAAACTATTATTTATTTAAATAATTATGTGTGCAATTTATGTGTTATAATAATTATGCCTAACATTTTGTTTGGGTCATTTGGGTTAGTGTGGTATTATTGGGTCTTAATTGTTAGTAGGGAGTGTAGTATTTGTGTGTAGTGTAGTGGAGGGGGCCTAAGTGTAATCTTTTAAATCATTCCCTACTCCCTCCCTACTCCTTCCCTCACCTCCCCCATCCTCACACTCCACCTCCACCCCATTTCCCAGCCATTTCTTTCTCTCTCTCCAAGAAGAAAAAGGGTAAGCTTTCTCTCTTCATTTACTTCTTCTTCCTCTCATAATCTCTCATTTCTTAAAACATGAACCTTGTTTAGATCGTCGTTAGGATCGCGTAGAATAAAAAAGAATTGAATTCCGTCAACTTTGAGATTTATCAAGTAAGTTACTTTTCCACCATTTTGATGCTAAAATGTTCATATCATGTTTAGATAATGTTTGATGTATGATATTTGAAGTTTGGTTGGGTTTTGAATTTGTTTGGAATTTATTTGGATTTTGGGTTAAAAATGGTGAAATCTTGAATGTTGGGTTTGATTCTTGATTTTGGGTGTTAAATGTTGTCGTAGGAGTCTTTTTAGACTTATTAGTTGTGTTGGTACATTAGTACGCTAGTTAGAAGGTTGAAATTTTGGTTGAATGTGTTTTGGGTTAAAATTTGGGAGAACCCAGTTGTTCTTCCCGAATTCCGGCAGGCCAGAGCTTTGTGCGACCGCCCAAAAATGTCTGGGCGACCGCACAACTATCTGAAAGCTTTTGGTCGTGTTTGAGGGTCTTTGTGGGCGACCGCACAGTCCCTGGTGGGTGGCCGCACAGTCCTCTGAAGGTTTTCATTTTGTTGGTTTGTGTGATTGAAGAATGCGTTTTGATCCAAATCTTGGGTGTCCTTCTAGTTGACCTTAGTGATCATTGTAGTACACTCTAGTGATAGAATTGGGTCCTTTGTGATTAAGTTTGTGTTGGAAATTAATTAAGTGTTAATTGTGATTATTGGAACACTTTAATTGTGCGTGATTGGTACATTTCACTTTCTTGGTGACTAATTGGTATGGTTCCCTACTTTGGAACCTTAAGTTGTTTATTCATGCTAAATTATTATTACTTAGCATTTATTTGGAAGCCCAGCTGGCATATTTGTTGCATCGGGCGATGGGAAGGATTATAATGGCAAAGCCAAGTCCATTATAATGTTGACCATTGTTTTGCCCTTACTATACCCCTTCTCCAGATTGGCCTTGGAAAGGATAAGTTAGTGTTCCTTTGTGAATGTATCTAGCTAACGGGCATGACTTTGTGTCATGGTCCTTGTCCTTTGTGACACTTTTATGGTTATTGGTTCCGGTACCGGGGGTTTTCTCTTCGGCTTTCATGCTATTATGAAGATGATGATTGGTTGATTATTGAAGCTGCGCAGCGATCCTTTATTTGGATGTTCCGGTTTGGAAAACCTTGGCTATATCCTTTGTTATGTGTTTATTTCCGCTGCTATCTGATATGTGATAATTGCTATGTGCTACGTGATATTTATTATTGCTTATTGCTTCTTGCATCATAGCATGTCATATAGTTGCATTAGTAACTTATTGAGATTTATCTCACCCCCCCTTTCTTTTTATCTTTGTTTTTCCTTAACCCCCCCCCCCCAGGTGCTAAGGATTAGTCTCGCTGATCACGAGAAAGAGGACGTCGAGTGTGGATCCATTCTTTTGGGGAAGGTTGTTATAGGTTGGTTTACATTATGTAAATGTGTAACCATTTTGGGATAGTTGTACCAAACATTGACGTCATTAAGAATTGTATATTTGTATTTTGTTGGGCATAAACTTGTGGAAGTTTATGATAGTTGTAATTGGTTTTTATCAAACTTGGTTTTGTAAAACTTTGGATCATCACCTTTTGGTATCAAATGAAATTTTTAACTCTGGTATTTCTCAGTTTTGGTTTTAGAGTCGATGTCCAGATCGCGGTCTCGGGCCCGCGGGGTTCGGGGTCGCGACAGTTGGTATCAGAGCTATGGCATTAGCTCTAAGTATAAGTCTAGGTGGATTAGTTTGACCTAGGTGGGTAGTAGTGTGCGGAGTGATTAACGGTTGATGTCTTATGAAGGTAATTACTCGAAATGTCTGGAAGAAGAAACAGAGGAGGTACTAGTGGGGCACAGAATCAGAATGATACAAGGGAAGAAGCACGTGCTATGTTTCAAGGCATGTTCGAGGCAGCCATGAAGGCCATACATGATCAAGGTCCGAGGGTAGAACAAGCACCACCCCGCTACGGATTGGAGCAATTTTTGAAGTTGAAACCGGTTGAATTCAATGGGGAACCCGATGTAAGGAAAGCTGAGTTGTGGATTGAGTCTATGGAGAAGATTTATGATGTGTTTGGGTGCACGGATGAGGACAAGGTCCGGTTCGCGGCTTACAAGCTTGTGGGAGCCGCCGAGCAATGGTGGAAGGGTGTTAAAGCTACTTGGGATGATACTCACACGGTGTATGCGTGCGAGTTGTTTGTGCGCAAATTCAAGGAGCATTTCATTCCGGTTGTTGATCAAAACCGAAAGGAGATCGAGCTACTCAACCTGGAGCAAGGTGTGTTGTCTATAGCACAATACTCGGCTAAGTTCATAGAATTAGCCCGGTATTGCGACTATTTAGTGAGGACCGAGGAACAAAAGGCTATGAGATTCATTCGGGGATTGAAGACCTCCATCCGTACTCAACTTATTGCTCAACGGATTGTGACATTCCAAGATGCGGTAGACCGAGCCTATTTGATAGAGCAAGATATTGGGGAACATAAGAGGAAGACCGAGGTGGCTAACCCGGGTAAGCAAGGAGCGCAGAGCAAGTCACAACCAAGGATTGATAATCGAGGTAACTTTGGGGGACAATCTCAGTTTAAGGGGCAAATCACACCGAGGAATCCGGGTACTACTCCGGGGATTCAGAATAGGAAGCCTTGTACCTTTTGTCAAAAGGTAGGCCATGCGGAGGATAGGTGTTGGAAAAAGCAAGGTAAGTGTACCAATTGTGGTGAAATGGGGCACTTTGCGAGAGATTGCACGAGGCACCGAGGACAATCATCCGGGCCTGGGGTTGGTATTAATCAGGGTCAGAAAAGGGATGCCGCCGGGAAGCCCAAAGTTCAAGGGAAGGTTTATGCCATGAATTAACAACAAGCTACCGATGATCCATCCGTTATTGGAGGTATTGTTTCTGTGTCTAATGTGAGCGCACGAGCGTTAGTAGATCCAGGATCATTGTTAGGCCCAATTGGTAGGAAAATAGGCTAGAGGGGGGGGGGGTGAATAGCCTAATTAAAACTTTTTCAAAGAAACACGTTTATAAATGCAAAGTCACTTATCAGATTGCAAACTATTATCAGTAAGCGCAGCGGAGAAGATATGACTTGTTTTAACTCACACAAAATCAGTTTATAAAAAGGTTTTGAGAGCTTGGTTTAAACACAAAGTAGTTTCTAAAAGTTCAATGCAGTTTCAAGAGATTGGTCAATGGAAATGATGATGAGTCAGCAAGAACAGTAATGATTTGCCGGTGATAGAGTTCCAACCGGCAAGGACAGTAAGTAACAGAGGACACAGAGATTTGGAGAGGTTCACAGTGTAAATACTGCTACGTCCTCTACCAAGTTTGGTCAGAACTTGGATTTGGGTTAAGAGCACTATTAAATATCCCTAGTCTATTACAAGAGCGGCTTTGCCGGATACAAAGACTAAATTCTAGAGATAGTTTAATGAATCGTAAAGCAAATATCTGACCAAGTGTATTTGAGCGGCAAGTTCAAAAGAACTTATCTCACTCAGGTGGGTGTGTGAAAACTCAGACAACGTATTCCTTAAAATAATCTAGTTCGGGAATACTAACAGTGTTGTAGAGTTTGTGCACAAGTGTATGTCCTATTAAATGATCTAATGATTATCTGGACAAGGAATGTTTGAGCTTCAATGAATGCTGCAAACAACCAATTCTCTTCAATGCACTAAAATCACCAACCTTCTTCAATGCACTGAGTCCTCTATATATAGGAGGAGTTAATGTCTTAGCTTGTTGAAGAAGGATAACATTTGAATTTCCAGCTGGGTAGGTGAGGAGCATTTAATGCAGTATCCTTGGCATTAATGGCGAAGATACGCGTGCCTTAAAAGTCTGATGGGTAAAGACCCCTTTGTCTCAACCGGTTACCTGCAAAAGCAAGTAGAGACAGAGTATAGCTAAAAGTAGCTATGTGTCAGACGGCGTAGAAATCATTACAGAGTAGGTAAACTACTTTATAATAAAACAGTATAGAGACAATCAGCAAGGTTGACTTTAATGAAATGATGTCACCTGACTGACAGTGCAGACTATCTATTATATCGGCATGTTGTTGATCGGCAACTTGTGTATCAAGTTGATCGGCATGGAGTTGATCGGCAACTTTGTTAACTGATCTGCTGATTTGCTTCCTCTTGCTGGTTTGTCTTGTTGAAGAGTTGAAATACACCTGTGCTGATCACAAAGGATCCTAAGGGCACCTTAAAAAGGTTCTAATAAAATTGGGGGACCCTAAGTGTAGACATGATTGGGATTAAGTAATTCTAGGACCTAGGTATCTATTTGAACAACAATCTCCTCCTAATTACTTAAGTCCAATCACCCTTAAAGCTAAAGACATCACTTATCTTAGGGAAAAGATTTCTAAGGATATCTAGGTATAACCAAATCCTAAGGTAAGTCACACTAGATGTCTAATGCAAAAGGTGGATTTACCAAAATAAATGGTGAAGCCGGTTCAAGGAATCGGCAAGAGTGATGATCTGCAAAAGGAAATAGCACAGAATAATGCAGATAACAACACAAATATAAGAAAAACATATTAGCACAATAAAAATTTTATAAGCAAAGAAATTTGTCTGTGAAGGTCTTCAATAAGATATCTACATCATAGGCTATGTGACTCAAGGATCAGCAGCTGGAGGATCAGAAATCTTGGGATCTGCTGCTGGAGTTGAGTCCTTTGTAGATTCAGTCTTCCTAGCCTTCTTCCTTGCTCTTTCTTCTTTTCTTTCAGCTTTCCTCTTTGCTTTGCTCTGTCTTCTCTGCGCACTTTCCAATCTTTCAGACAGCATCTTGTTGTTGGCTTCAAGAGCAGCTATCTTCAGATTAACTTCGGCAAGGGCAGCTTTGGTCATAGACAATTCTGTTTCAAGTCTTCCCATATCTCTTATCTGCAGCCTCTGATTATCAACAAGATTCTGTTGAATGTTATGAGTTGTCCCCAAGGATTCAGAAAGAGCCATAATACGCTCGTCTCTGTCAGCAAGGAGAGCTTTCAATTCTTTAACCAGAGTATTCTCCTCCTCCTGATTGGACTTACGTAGACGCTTAACCAGGTCTTTATGAACATCCTTAACCAGGTCACCAACAGAAAGAGCCATATCACCAACATCAGCACGAGTGGCAGGCACTTGCTGATTTGTGAAATCGCCTTCACTAAACTTCAAATACTCATACAGACTGTTGACGATGGTAGGCTGGAAAATACTGGCAGACGTCGGGAGCACTATTGAAGGGATAAAATCTTCATTATTCAGATCAGCATCTTCAATAAGCACATCATCAGTCATCATCTCATCATCAGAGGAGATCAAGATCGGCTGAGATGGAGAGGGAGGAACAGGAGCAGCCGGAATAAGTAAGAACCATTGAAGGGCAGCATCATCAGCAGATGAGAAGAAATCGGCAGGGACAAAAGTTGAGACAATGAGATCATCAGAATCATCGGCACGACAGATCGGCAAAGGAAAAGCAGGATGAACTATAACGGCACGATCAGTCGGCAGCAGAAGCATACCACTGTCTTCAAGTGAAAGGAAGGTAGCCAAGATTAAGTTCAAGTAAGCACGACCTTCAAGAATCATAGTCATTAACCCGGCATTCATCAGCCTTGAGGTATAGACTAGATGATCGGCACGCTGACGAGGATGGAATAATGGCAGAGTCATAGCCAAAGCGGCAGACTTGATTAAATAAAGAAGGCCACGAGGATTGGTATGCCTAACTTCAATGATGTCAGTCAGCAGATCATTGATCATCAAGCAGCTTCTCATCCATCCATTTGTAGTAATGCACACTTCAGTTGGAGAGGGGCTGGGAAGGGTAGATTCACCTCTAATCTTTATCTGTCCTGGTCTAGATCGAATTGGGTCATAGACCACTTTCTTCTTAAGTCTAGAAATCCGAGGAGTCTTTCCCTTTGAACGAACATGTCATCATCATTGAGAATCCAGGGAAGATAGATTGGACTATCACTGGTAGAACCTCCTGGAGAGAATTTATGCTTGGTTACATGAGGGTGGTCTTTGCCGAAGGGGAGTGGACATTTGCCTAAGGTATACTTGAAGGATAACCTTGGATGAACAGTGAAGAGAGGCTGTCCAAATTTGTTGGAGGGGATAGATGCATTGGAAGTGTACCAGTTGGAGCACATCATATCCTTCCCATTGAGAAAATAATCATAGCTGGGTGGTGGAGAAGTATCAACAGCATCAGGATCAACAAAGGCTTGTTCTCCAACCACCATGTAATCAGCAGGATCTATCTCATCGGCATGATTTACATCGGCACGAGCAGCAACAGGATCAGCTTCATCAGCATGATCTACATCGGCATGAGCAGCAACAGGATCAGCTTCATCAGCATGATCTACATCGGCATGAGCAGCAGCAGGAGCCGGTAAGAGAGGGATGATAACGGACGGCAAGCTGAACAAAGGCTGATGAAGAATCTCTTCAAACTGTAGACTAGCAGCAATGTCAGCATCAATATTAGGAGTACTATCATCAGCACCTCCTCCCAACTCCACAACCTCCTTGATTCCAGTAGGAGGAACAATCTGTATTTCAGGGGTGACTGATATTAACTGAGTGTCTGTAGTTTTCTCAGTAAGATGAGTGTCAGCAGTTGTCTCATTAGTCACTTTTTCAGCAAGTTCTCCTCCTGAAACAGATACATCCAACTGTTGAGTGTCCATAGTTGTCTCAACTGGAGCAGCAAGGTCGGCAGATAGACCCATCAGAGGTTGAGTGTCTGAAGTTTGCTCAACATGAAATTCCACTATAGAATCACCGGAATGCCTTCCTTCAACACTACTATCACCCTCAAGTACAGATTCTGCATAGACTTCAGCAGTGGAAGCTTTAGCCATGACAGTTCTGATTGGCATCTTGTCACTATCTGTTGTAACTGAAGTGGAAGGAGAGTCAGCAGCAGCTTTGTGAGCACAAACCAAATCACCAAACAAATCAGCACCATCATCATTATCAGCATCAGAATCACCGTCAGCAGAGTCACCATCGGCAATAAAAGAATTATCAGCAGCATCTACATCATCGGCAGAATGAACATCGGCATCAGATAAAGTCTTGCTGCTGCTGGGAGAAGGAGCTTGAGCAGATGGATCGGCAAGATTTTCGGCAGCTAGGCGATCGGCATCTTGCTTCAGCAGAAATTCATTGGATTTGTCAATCAAGTCCATAGTGACTTTCTTGACTGATCTGAAGAAGTGAGCATTGAGAGGACTGTCAGCAGGAGCCTCGTCATCATTGTAGGTCAGAAGATCTTCATTATTCTCCATTCTGCCTATCTGATAAGGATCAAACTCTGTGAATTGAGAGAGCTGATTAAAAGTCCTGGCGTAGATAATCCATACATCCTGAACCATCATATCTTGTCTAATTCTGTCTTGAAAGAGATAGATCTGGTTCCAGGAAAGTGGTAGGAATTCAAAATACCGACCAAAATTGAGCTTTAGTTCAGCCTCTTTCAACTGCTTGAACTTTGATAGAGGTACAAACTTCTCTTTCCACATATCAGTCCGTCTGTCCAAACTCCTTTGATCAACATAATCAGCAGGATTTCCGGGAGTGACAGTGTCTTTCATCTCTTCATGAAACTGAAGAAGACGACGAATAAAGGGAGGCAGATGGTCAATCGGAAAGACCCATTTCTTGTTCAAGACCTTGTTGGTGAAGGACCAAGGATTCTTGTAGAAGGTGTGGAAGGTTGGGTTTCTGATTGGAGCGCATTTCCTAGGAGTCTGAGACTTGAGCTTCTCAATGACATCCTCAATACTTTTGCCATCGGCAAAGTCATCAGTGAATTCTTCATCAGGAATTTCAACCTTGACAGCAGGATCGGTAGATAGGGAAGCACCGGCAAGATGAGCAGGGGCAAACCTAATTAGCTTAGCTCTGGGATCAGCAGGAGGAATAGTGGAAGAAGGAACTTCATCGGCAAGCTTCACCTTCTTTGTCACCACTTGATCGGCAACCTTTATCAGTTTCCTTTTCTTTGGAGCACCAGGAGTAGAATCGGCAAGAATCCTATCTGTTGAAGTAGCAGGAGTAGAGACTGCTGCTGATTGAGAAGCAACTGAAGGAATGGTCTTTGCCTTTTTCTTCCTTTTAGAAACAACAGGTGCAGGAGCAACAGAAGGGGCATCGGAACTGGAAGCATTCTTTGAAATCCTTTTCCAATCCTTAGCATCAAAGAACTTCAACCTATTGAAAGGCAAGCTGGATGGAAAGCGATCGGCAGCCACTACATTGGCATTTCTCCTCAGAATCATACTTATCAACAGATAATGGCATCCTTTTCCAGGATTGGCCTTGTTCTTCATTCTGTCAGAAGCCCACTTATCAGCAGCCGTAGCGATAATCCTGAATATGTAGGCACACCAGTTGAACTCAATCTGCAGAACAATGGCGGCCATAGCTTCAAATTGCACATCAGTAATATTGCTGTGGGATCCAGATCGGCAAATGAGACATCTATCAACTATCTCAGCCAAAGCATAGTATCTTCGGGGATAATGAATCTTCAGATGATTAGTGCCACTAAGCCTTGTGCCAGCACCTCTCATGATAATCCAAGCCTTATCCAGTTCCTGCTCATCAACTAGAGCACTCAACCCTTCATTCCCAAGATTGGGAAAAACTTCAGAGATAGAAGAGGGAGAAATAGAGATCTGCACGCCCAAAACAGTAGAATTGATGGAGACGATAACGGAGGAATCAGCACGAGCGCGGACAACTGAAGAGTTGGAGAAGAATTCTCTGACAAGATCCACAATACTGAACTAACTCCTGATGGGGTGATGAACGAATCAAGCAAGGACCCAATAAGAAGATTCTTCAGAAAACCCCGTCGGCTTCGTCGTTGAAGTAGTCGGAGTCAACATAGCCTCCGTAGATATCTTTTTCACCGGACATTGTCTGCAAAATTACTCAAATAACTCTCAATGTTAGAAATAAAGACAAATCAAACCATAGATGATTAGAAATGAGCAGAGAATAAACATTAACACTTACCAGATTATGAATAGATGAACAAATAAAACGATGAATTGGTAATCTGGAAAGAGGAGAGATAGAGAGAATAGAGAGCAGAGAGAAAAATGGCGGAGAAAGAGCTTAATGGAATTTTGAAAGGCGTTATATATGTTATGGGGGAGAGAGAGAATATGAAAGGGCAAGGAGAGAAATAACTGTACCTTTTGTCTCGGAGACCGTGCGCACGCAAAAATTAATGCGCACACAAATCGGTAAGGTGAACAGTTAAAAGTAAGAGGGAGAAAGGGTAAATTAGTCAAAAATAAAATAGAAGTGATGATGACCTGTTTACCTGCTGATGTATCGCATTAAATGGAATACATCTTGACACGATTTTGGATAAGAAAGGTACACACACGTGTCAGGGAGAAAGTGTGACCGATGTACCTTTGATTTGATTGCTTACGTCATGTGTCAGGAATCTTAACTTTTGCAGAGACGTGCTGATTTGATTTCATTAATCGGCAAGATAATTGAATCGGCAAGATAGCTTGAATCGGCAAAATGATTGAATCGGCAAGATATTGAATCGGCAAGATATATAGATAGAATCGGCAAGATGATTTTGACAAAATTTTCGATCGTAAGATTTTGTCGGCATGTTCGTAGTCGGCAAGATAATTTGATGCTCTGCTGATTTGATCGGCAGACTAACACAAAGTAGCAAAGTTAGCGCAATTTTAACCATAAAAATCAATCATACCTAATTCACCTCTGAGGAATTCAAATCTTTTCTGATCCAAGGGCTTTGTTAGTATGTCTGCTCTTTGGAAATCGGTATGGACTTTGAGCAGCACAACATTCCCTTTTTCAACATGTTCCTTCAGGAAGTGGTATTTGATGTCTATGTGCTTGGTTTTGGAATGCATGACCGGATTGTTTGATACTGAAATTGCTGATTGGTTGTCACAATAGATGGGACAAATTTGAGATGGTACTTCATAGTCATCCATAGAATCTGTGAACAGCAACTGCCGGCAGCTATGTACTCAGCTTCAGTAGTGGAAGTGGAAATTGATGCTTGCTTCTTACAGGACCAAGACACCAATCTATCACCAAGAAATTGGCAAGTTCCACTTGTACTCTTTCTGGTCACCCTACAAGCTGCAAAGTCTGCATCTGAATAACCTATAAGATTGAAAGATGAATCTCTTGCATACCATAATCCAAGGTTAGCAGTGCCACATAAATATTTAATAATACGTTTTACAGCCTGCAAATGGGATTCCCTAGGGTCAGCTTGAAACCTGGCACAAACACAAACAGCAAACATAATATCTGGTCTACTGGCAGTAAGATAGAGGAGTGAGCCTATCATACCTCGGTAGACAGTCATGTCTACTTTCTTACCAGACTCATCCTTATCTAAATGAATGTTAGTGCCCATCGGTGTGCTTTGAGAGTGAGCATTGTCAAAGCCAAACTTCTTGATAAGATCTTTGGCATACTTGGCTTGACTGATGAATATTCCTTCATGGGTTTGTTTGACTTGCAGTCCAAGGAAATATGTTAGTTCACCCATCATGCTCATCTCGAACTTGCTCTGCATCAGTTTCTCAAATCTCTTGCAAAGGGATTCGTTAGTGGAACCAAAAATAATATCATCGACATAAATTTGAACAAACAATGAATGACCCTTATGCTTGGCAACAAATAAAGTAGTATCGATTTTACCTCGAGTGAAGCCTAAGCCATCGCTAAGTAAGAACTTAGAAAGGGTTTCATACCATGCTCTTGGAGCTTGCTTTAAGCCATAGAGTGCTTTCTTCAATCGGTAGACATGATCAGGCTTCTTGGAGTCCTCAAAACCTGGTGGTTGTTCAACATAGACTAGTTCTTGGAGTTCTCCATTCAGGAAGGCACTTTTCACGTCCATTTGATATAGCTTGAATTCCTTGAAGGCAGCATAGGCTAAGAAAAGTCTTATAGCTTCCAATCTTGCAACAGGAGCAAATGTCTCATCGTAGTCGATTCCTTCCTCTTGACGGTAGCCTTTAGCAACTAACCTTGCTTTGTTTCTAATGATTTTCCCAGCTTCATCCAATTTGTTCCTGTAAACCCACTTAGTACCAATAACTTGCTGAGAAGTTGGTCTTGGCACAAGTTCCCATACTTTGCATCTTTCAAACTGATTCAGTTCCTCTTGCATGGCTTCAACCCAACCAGGATCGGCAAGAGCTTCTTCAGTCTTCTTTGGTTCTATATCGGAGACCATAGCAGATGAGAAAAGGCTTTCAGCAAATGCTCTACTAAGGTTCCTAGTTAATCTGGGACCAAAGACATCACCAATCATATTTTCTAATGGATGATCACGAACAGTTCTGACTTCTCTCGGCACATCTTGTCTTACTGATTCTTGTTGTAAGGATTCTAGAGGAGGATCAAGATCAGCAGAAGGTGTAGGAGAAGAACTTTGAGTGAGAGGTGGATGAAAGCTTGGAGGAATAGGTCTTATAACAGAAATTGGTTGAGGGCTAGATCTGTCTTCAGGATGATCAGCAGAGTTTGCATCGGCAAACGGATTATGAAATTCATCAGCAGGTTCTGGTTCTGCTGATGAAGGAAAATACGGAGCATCTGCTGATTCTTCTGCTGAAATGACTGGATCAGCAGCTGGTACTTGATCTGCAGGATTAGTATTACTGGATTCACCTGTCTCATGAGCACTAGACACAT
Source organism: Campanula takesimana (assembly GCA_026119855.1). Lineage (NCBI taxonomy): Eukaryota > Viridiplantae > Streptophyta > Magnoliopsida > Asterales > Campanulaceae > Campanula > Campanula takesimana. The sequence continues at coordinate 1,626,722 of JAOWBW010000031.1, read as the reverse complement.
TAGTACTATTTGGAGCCTTGTCAGACTCTAACAAATCAAATTCATCAAAGGTTACATGAACAGATTCAACAATTTTCAAAAGTTTCTTATTGAAAACTCGAAAGGCCTTACTGTGTTTAGCGTATCCAACAAAGATTCCTTCATCAGCTTTCTCATCAAATTTACCTCTGTGCTCTTTTCCATTGTATAGCACGTAACATTTGCAGCCGAATATCTTGAAGAATCCAATGTTGGGAATTCTGCCTCTCCAGAGTTCATAAGGAGTCTTGTTAAGGAATTTGTTGATTAGAGATCTGTTCTGGGTGAAGCAGGCTGTATTGATCGCTTCAGCCCAAAAGTACTTCGGCAGCCTGGCTTCGGCAATCATGGTCTTACCAGCTTCAATGAGAGTTCTGTTCTTCCTCTCAACAACACCATTTTGTTGTGGTGTACCGGCAGCTGAGAAGTTGTGGTCTATACCATGATCATCACAGTACTGAGCAATACCATTGTTCTTGAATTCAGTGCCGTTGTCTGATCTCATACTGATGATATCGCTTTCTTTCTGAGTTTGTAGTAGTCTGAATAACTTGGTGGCAATAGCATAGGTGTCATCTTTGTGACTGAAGGTTTCCACCCAAGTATATCTAGAGAAATCATCTACTACAACCAAGGTGTATCTACTTCCCCCGATACTTGCTGTAGATGTGGGGCCAAATAGATCCATATGTAGCAATTGGAGGCACTTAGAAGTTGACATGCAGGGCTTGCTTCGGAAAGATGACTTATGTTGTTTTCCAAGCTGGCAGGCCTTGCATTTCTTTGCTTGATCAGCAGACACTTGAGGCAGACCGTTAACAAGATTTGAACCGGCAAGCTTGGATAGATATTTGAAGTTCAAGTGACTGAGTCTCTTGTGCCATAGCCATGAGTTCTCACTGATGTTCTTAGCTACAAAACAAACATTAGCAACACCAGTAATAGCACTTAAGTCTACTGCATAAATGTTACCTTTACGTTTGGCAGTGAGAAGAGTCTCATTGGAAGCAATGTCTTTCACATAGCAACTGGAAGTAGTAAATACGCATTGCATTCCTTTATCACAGAATTGTGATATTGATAGAAGGTTGTGTTTCAGACCATCCACTAGAGAGACCTTCTGTACAGTAACTGCACCTCTCTTGATGGTACCTATACCGACGATTTTTCCTCTGGCGTTATCACCAAACACTACTGGGGGACCTGATGCTTCGATAGTATCGGCAAGAAGATCTGCAAATCCTGTCATATGTCTTGAGCAGCCACTATCTAGAATCCACAAATCCTTGCTTGCACCAGTTGAGGCCATGAAGCATTCCTGAAATAAAACGGTATGCTTATGGTCCCCCTTATTCATGGGTCCGAGGGTTAGTTCCTCTTTGGAAACCACATCTGGCCACCACTAGAGGATGTAACCTCAGTGGGTCCAGATAGATGCTTCAAGAGGCATTCATGAGCCTTGTGACCATAATCAAAACAATTAGAACATCTCACTTGACTGATAGGCTGTGGAGTCGGTAGAATATCATTCTGTTTAGTCGGTGCATCGGCAGAACTAGGGAATTGAGCAGGCACAAACTTAGTATGTTTAAAGGTGCCAGTGTTGCCTTTCTTTCCATTCTGTTTACCTTTGGCAGTTACCTTTTTAGGCACTTGTCCATCGGCAGCAGAGGAGGTCAGATCGGCAGCACTTGCTCTGCTGATGTATTCACCAAGAATACCATTATCGGCAGACTCAGTATCAGCAACCTTAACATATCTTTGTTTGTGCTTATCATTCCTTTTGTTCTGGTTCTTAGGATACTTCATTGCCACAGCACTGTATATTGGCTTAGCATCCTTATGCACTGAGTTAACAGGACTACATTCAACTTTCTCATCCTTTTTCTCGGTAGCACAAGTTTCAGTAGAGCTACTGCTGCTGGAATCAAATCCTAACCCAGATTGGTCCTTATATGACATTTGGGTCTGTAGGATAGTTTTCAACAGCAACTCTAGATTTTGTGTAAGAATCAACAATCCTTGAGAGATGATTGTTTCTTTTCACAAGATCTTCGATCTGAGCTATCAATACTGCTACTTGGCATTTGAGATCCAGGTTTTCTTTCTTTAAAGAAGTAGACTCAAGCTCGTGTCTTTTGAGAACTGAAAGTTCAGACATAAGCGAGCTATTCTCGTTAGAAATTCTTTTGAAATCAGCAGCCATCACTTTATGAACGCTACTCAGCTTCTCATGATCGATAAAAAGTTCATCCATTGTCTCTATCATTTCAGCTTTGGATATTTCAGGACAAGGATCAGCCAAAATTTTAGGAGCAGAGGCAATGGGTCCAGGAGAGAAGTCAGGTAGGGAAGAGATGGGTTTTGATATGTTTTTGGCAATGCTAGATTGTTCATTGAATAATAGTTTTCTGGTCATCGGTAAGGATTTTGATTTGTTGGTGGTGAATTGAGAAGAGTTACACTGGCCATAGAGTGAGGTTCCCACTTGGTGTACTTTGTATCCATATGGGTTTTCAGCCTTGACACTTATTTCTTTGAAGTGTGGTTGAGGTCTTCCAGCAGATTCTTCTTTGACTGGAGTTCTTGGTGGAGATGGATCTCGGTAGACTGGAGTCGGCAAGGATGATACATCGGCATCTTCCAAATCTAGGGCGACAAAACTTACATCGGCATCTTCATCTTCATCGGCATCTTCATCGGAATCAGTTTCACACCAAACCGGCAAGGCCTTTTCTGTGCTTTCATCGGCAACAAAGCTTCTAGACTTAGGATGTCTCTGGTTGAATGACTTCCTCATGTATTCATATTTTGGTTGAGGACATTTAGAAGCAAAGTGACCAGGTTTTCTGCAGTTGAAGCAGACCAGATCACCTTTGTTGTTCTTTCCATCGGTAGCACTAGTAGAGGGTTTATTGTAGCTTGCTGGTTTCTGAAATGGTGGTGTGAAGGATTTTGGTTGCTGGTAGTTTCCTTTCTGCATCCTTTTGAAGTCTTTAAACCTTTTGTAGTTCCTAGCGAAGGCGGCAAATTCGTCTTCTTCCATAGGTTTTTCTGAGGTTATTTCATGGGTATTGGAACTGCAGGATGTTTGAGGTGGATCTATAGGAGGGAATTTGTTTGAAGGAAAGGATATCTGTGACTGAGCTGATAGAGACAAGTTTTTGAAATTTTTGTCGAGAACGTTAAGTTTTTGCAGTTCTCTCTCATACAGAAATAGACTAGACACAAGATTCTGAATAGAAGTCTTGTTTAAGTCTCTCACTTCTCTAACAGCGGTGACCTTAGTATGATACTCATTTCCCAAAGAACTTAGAAAACGAATATTAAGATCTTTCATAGTATAAACTTTACCTAATGAAGCACATAAATTACTTACCTCGCAAAATCTGTCGTAGGCACTCCTTAGTGATTCACCATCTTGTTTCTTGAAGGATTCAAACTCAGCAATGCAGTCGTAGAGTCTGTTGTCCTTCACCTGCTCGTCACCTTCAAAGTATGCAAGGAGCTTGTTCCAGCATTCTTGAGCCGTGGAGCACAAGTCAATAAGTTTGTATTGCTTGTCATCCAATCCACATGAGATAATGTGGCATGCTTTTCCATCTAGGGCAGCAGAAAGTTTGTCGTCGTCGGTCCATTCCTCTCTGGGTTTCTCAATCAAAGTTTCATCAATCTGAACATGGGTTTCCTGTTCAGTTTCTCGATCAGCATGTTGTGTCAGCGGAGTGGAGGGAATAGGTCTGTAGGTGGTTGAAACTTTTAACGGAATGATTGGACCACCTTCTATGACCTTCATCAACCGGTCATCGATTGAGTTCATATACTTTATCATACGAGATTTCCAGACACCAAACTCGTTGACATTCAACAACGGAATGGTGGTGATGTTGAATGACTGCATGATTTTTCCTGCCATGGTATCGGCAAACAAGCTGCAAAGCTTGGAAATTTCTTTCAAAATTCCAAGCTCTGATACCAATTGTTAGGCCCAATTGGTAGGAAAATAGGCTAGAGGGGGGGGGGGGTGAATAGCCTAATTAAAACTTTTTCAAAGAAACACGTTTATAAATGCAAAGTCACTTATCAGATTGCAAACTATTATCAGTAAGCGCAGCGGAGAAGATATGACTTGTTTTAACTCACACAAAATCAGTTTATAAAAAGGTTTTGAGAGCTTGGTTTAAACACAAAGTAGTTTCTAAAAGTTCAATGCAGTTTCAAGAGATTGGTCAATGGAAATGATGATGAGTCAGCAAGAACAGTAATGATTTGCCGGTGATAGAGTTCCAACCGGCAAGGACAGTAAGTAACAGAGGACACAGAGATTTGGAGAGGTTCACAGTGTAAATACTGCTACGTCCTCTACCAAGTTTGGTCAGAACTTGGATTTGGGTTAAGAGCACTATTAAATATCCCTAGTCTATTACAAGAGCGGCTTTGCCGGATACAAAGACTAAATTCTAGAGATAGTTTAATGAATCGTAAAGCAAATATCTGACCAAGTGTATTTGAGCGGCAAGTTCAAAAGAACTTATCTCACTCAGGTGGGTGTGTGAAAACTCAGACAACGTATTCCTTAAAATAATCTAGTTCGGGAATACTAACAGTGTTGTAGAGTTTGTGCACAAGTGTATGTCCTATTAAATGATCTAATGATTATCTGGACAAGGAATGTTTGAGCTTCAATGAATGCTGCAAACAACCAATTCTCTTCAATGCACTAAAATCACCAACCTTCTTCAATGCACTGAGTCCTCTATATATAGGAGGAGTTAATGTCTTAGCTTGTTGAAGAAGGATAACATTTGAATTTCCAGCTGGGTAGGTGAGGAGCATTTAATGCAGTATCCTTGGCATTAATGGCGAAGATACGCGTGCCTTAAAAGTCTGATGGGTAAAGACCCCTTTGTCTCAACCGGTTACCTGCAAAAGCAAGTAGAGACAGAGTATAGCTAAAAGTAGCTATGTGTCAGACGGCGTAGAAATCATTACAGAGTAGGTAAACTACTTTATAATAAAACAGTATAGAGACAATCAGCAAGGTTGACTTTAATGAAATGATGTCACCTGACTGACAGTGCAGACTGTCTATTATATCGGCATGTTGTTGATCGGCAACTTGTGTATCAAGTTGATCGGCATGGAGTTGATCGGCAACTTTGTTAACTGATCTGCTGATTTGCTTCCTCTTGCTGGTTTGTCTTGTTGAAGAGTTGAAATACACCTGTGCTGATCACAAAGGATCCTAAGGGCACCTTAAAAAGGTTCTAATAAAATTGGGGGACCCTAAGTGTAGACATGATTGGGATTAAGTAATTCTAGGACCTAGGTATCTATTTGAACAACAATCATCTCACTCATACATTTCTGTGCAATTTGCTTCCATGTTAAATGCTGCATTCGAGTCTTTACCGTACGTGCTAGAGGTGTCGACCCCTATAGGAGAATGCTTGATTTCTGATCGAGTCTTTCGTGCTTGTGACGTGGTTATTTGTGGTCGAGTCCTTTGTGCGGATTTGGTAGTTCTTCCTATCCAAGACTTTGATGTCATTTTGGGTATGGATTGGTTGAGCAAGTTTCATGCTTCTGTTGATTGCCGTAAGAAAACTGTTACTTTTTCTATTCCCGATGTGCCTAAATTTGTGTTTGAGGCTAGTCCTCTGAGTAGAAGGGTTCGCTTAATTTCTTATTTGAAAGCGAGAAAATTATTGCATAGTGGTTGTGAGGGATATTTGGCTAGTGTTCTTGATACTAGGAAAGAATCCCCTAGTTTTGATAGTGTTCGGGTAGTTCGGGAATTTCCCGATGTTTTCTCTACCGAGTATGATATGCCTCCCGATCGTGAGATTGAGTTTTGTATAGATCTTTTTCCGGGTACGGCTCCGATTTCGAAAGCACCTTATAGGTTAGCTCCCGCAGAGTTGAAGAAGCTAAAGGTTCAGTTGCAAGAGTTGCTTGATCGAGGGTTTATCCGCCCTAGTGTTTCCCCGTGGGGAGCACCGGTTTTATTCGTGCGGAAGAAAGATGGTTCGTTGAGATTGTGCATCGATTACCGGAAGTTGAATCTGGTTACGGTGAAGAATAAGTATCCTCTACCGCACATCGATGATTTATTTGATCAGCTTCAAGGGTCCGTGGTTTTCTCTAAACTTGATCTGAGGAGTGGGTACCATCAGTTGAAGGTTCGATCGGAGGATATTCCGAAGACTGCTTTTCGCACTCGTTACGGTCATTATGAGTTCTTGGTTATGCCGTTTGGGTTGACTAACGCGCCGGCCGTATTTATGGATTTGATGAACCGTGTTTTCCATCCTTATCTTGATTCTTTCGTGGTGGTTTTTATTGATGATATACTCGTCTACTCTAAATCCCGAGAGGAGCACGAGCAGCACTTGAGGACAGTTTTATCCGTTCTTGCGAGGGAGAAATTATTTGCGAAGTTCAGTAAGTGCGAATTTTGGCTCGAGAAGGTGTCATTTCTGGGGCATGTGATTTCTAAAGATGGGATTTCAGTGGATCCTTCAAAGATTGAAGCCATAGTGGATTGGAAGAGACCCGAGTCAGTGACAGAGATTAGAAGCTTTCTTGGTTTAGCCGGTTATTACCAAAGATTTATTGAGGGGTTTTCGAGGATTGCTACTCCGATGACTCAGTTGACCCGAAAGAATGTCCCGTTTGTGTGGACCGAGAAATGTGACAAGAGTTTCGAGGAATTGAAGAAGAGGTTGACTACCGCACCGATCTTGACTTTGCCTAATGGGAGCGATGGCCTAGTGATTTACAGTGATGCTTCGAAAGAGGGTTTGGGTTGTGTGTTGATGCAGAATGGGAAAGTAATTGCTTATGCTTCGAGGAAGTTGACCCCTAGTGAGCAGAATTACCCGACTCATGATATGGAGTTAGCGGCTATTGTCTTTGCGTTGCACAAGTGGAAGCACTACCTTTATGGGGCGAAGTTTGAGATTTTACCGATCACAAGAGTTTGAAGTACCTTTTCTCCCAGAAGGAATTGAACAACCGACAGCGCCGATGGATGGAATTGTTGAAGGATTTTGATTGTACGATTTCTTATCACCCGGGAAAGGCGAATGTGGTAGCCGATGCGATTAGTAGAAAAGCTTATGTGGCTTCGATGATGGTTCGAGAATGGAAAATGCTTGAGGATGTTCGAAATTGGTCTCCTCGTGAATCGAGACATGGGGCTATTTTTACGAATATTAGGGTGTCTCCGATCCTAATTCAAAGAATAAAGGAAGCTCAGAAAGAGGATCCCGAGTTGGTGAAAATAATGGGTAAATTGAAGGAAAAGAACTTCGAGGATTTTTCATTGAGTTCGAGTGGAGTTTTGACTTTCCGTGGTCGTTTGTGTGTTCCGGATGTTGATGGAATTAAACAGAGAGTTCTTGATGAGGGTCACAAATCGAGGTATACTATTCATCCGGGTAGTACAAAGATGTATCAGGATTTGAAGCAGCAATTTTGGTGGATTAATATGAAAAGGGAAATAGCCGAGTATGTATCGAGTTGTTTAACGTGTCAGCAGGTCAAAGCCGAGCATCAGAGACCCGCGGGATTACTTCAGCCGTTAGAGATTCCCGAGTGGAAATGGGAGCATGTGACTATGGATTTCGTTACGGGACTACCTCGTACCCGTAGGAAGTTTGACAGTGTTTGGGTAATAGTGGATAGATTGACTAAGAGTGCCCATTTCTTGCCTATTGACATCAGGTATTCGATGGAGAAGCTTGCGACCCTTTATATTGATGAGATTGTTAGATTGCATGGGGTTCCGGTTAGTATTGTGTCAGATCGAGACCCGAGGTTTACTTCCAGATTTTGGAAGGCGTTTCAGGAAGCTTTGGGTACAGATTTGCGATTCAGTACATCTTTTCATCCTCAGACCGATGGTCATTCCGAGAGGACTATTCAGATTTTGGAGGATATGTTGCGAGCTTGTTCGATAGACTTTTCTGATTCTTGGGATTCGCACCTACCGTTAGTGAAATTCTCTTACAACAACAGTTATCAGGCTAGTATCGAGATGGCACCGTTTGAGGCCTTGTATGGAAGAAAGTGTAGATCGCCTATTTGTTGGGATGAGGTTGGTGAAGCGAAGATTTTGGGTATTGATTTGCTTCGGGATTCGGTTGAGAAAGTCAAAGTTATCCGGGATAGATTGAGGACAGCCCAGAGTCGACATAAGAGCTATGCAGATAACCGAAGGCGAGATCTTAGTTTTCAGACCGGTGATTTGGTATTCTTGAAAGTGTCTCCGAAGGTGGGTATTCGTAGATTCGGGAATAAGGGTAAATTGGCTCCGAGGTTTATTGGTCCGTTTGAGATTTTGGGAAAGGTTGGACTTCTAGCGTATCGTCTTGCGTTACCGCCATCTTTGGACCGGTTGTACAACGTTTTCCACGTTTCTATGCTTCGGAAGTATGTTCATGATCCATCTCACGTGTTACCGAGGATACCGGAGGATATTGAGCCAGATATGTCTTATGAGGAACGACCGGTTCGGATCCTAGATTCTAAAGTTCAAGAGTTGAGGAACAAAAGCATTGCGTTGGTTCGAGTTCTTTGGAAGAATAATAACATCGAGGAGTCGACGTGGGAGCTCCGAGGTGAGATCGAGAGGAAATTTCCGTGGCTTTTTGTTTAAGGTAAGTCTCGTTAAAATTCGGGTCGAATTTTCTTTAAGGGGGAGTGAATGTCACGACCCGAAATCTAGGCTCTATTTTATTAGTAATTAAATAATTATTATTTAATTATTTGCTTATTTATTTATTTATTTAAATTATTATTTATTTAAATAATTATGTGTGCAATTTATGTGTTATAATAATTATGCCTAACATTTTGTTTGGGTCATTTGGGTTAGTGTGGTATTATTGGGTCTTAATTGTTAGTAGGGAGTGTAGTATTTGTGTGTAGTGTAGTGGAGGGGGCCTAAGTGTAATCTTTTAAATCATTCCCTACTCCCTCCCTACTCCTTCCCTCACCTCCCCCATCCTCACACTCCACCTCCACCCCATTTCCCAACCATTTCTTTCTCTCTCTCCAAGAAGAAAAAGGGTAAGCTTTCTCTCTTCATTTACTTCTTCTTCCTTTCATAATCTCTCATTTCTTAAAACATGAACCTTGTTTAGATCGTCGTTAGGATCGCGTAGAATCAAAAAGAATTGAATTCCGTCAACTTTGAGATTTATCAAGTAAGTTACTTCTCCCCCATTTTGATGCTAAAATGTTCATATCATGTTTAGATAACGTTTGATGTATGATATTTGAAGTTTGGTTGGGTTTTGAATTTTTTTGGAATTTATTTGGATTTTGGGTTAAAAATGGTGAAATCTTGAATGTTGGATTTGATTCTTGATTTTGGGTGTTAAATGTTGTCGTAGGAGTCTTTTTAGACTTATTAGTTGTGTTGGTACATTAGTACGCTAGTTAGAAGGTTGAAATTTTGGTTGAATGTGTTTTGGGTTAAAATTTGGGAGAACCCAGTTGTTCTTCCCGAATTCCGGCAGGCCAGAGCTTTGTGCGACCGCCCAAAAATGTCTGGGCGACCGCACAACTATCTGAAAGCTTTTGGTCGTGTTTGAGGGTCTTTGTGGGCGACCGCACAGTCCCTGGTGGGCGGCCGCACAGTCCTCTGAAGGTTTTCATTTTGTTGGTTTGTGTGATTGAAGAATTCGTTTTGATCCAAATCTTGGGTGTCCTTCTAGTTGACCTTAGTGATCATTGTAGTACACTCTAGTGATAGAATTGGGTCCTTTGTGATTAAGTTTGTGTTGGAAATTAATTAAGTGTTAATTGTGATTATTGGAACACTTTAATTGTGCGTGATTGGTACATTTCACTTTCTTGGTGACTAATTGGTATGGTTCCCTACTTTGGAACCTTAAGTTGTTTATTCATGCTAAATTATTATTACTTAGCATTTATTTGGAAGCCCAGCTGGCATATTTGTTGCATCGGGCGATGGGAAGGATTATAATGGCAAAGCCAAGTCCATTATAATGTTGACCATTGTTTTGCCCTTACTATACCCCTTCTCCAGATTGGCCTTGGAAAGGATAAGTTAGCGCTCCTTTGTGAATGTATCTAGCTAACGGGCATGACTTTGTGTCATGGTCCTTGTCCTTTGTGACACTTTTATGGTTATTGGTTCCGGTACCGGGGGTTTTCTCTTCGACTTTCATGCTATTATGAAGATGATGATTGGTTGATTAATGAAGCTGCGCAGCGATCCTTTATTTGGATGTTCCGGTTTGGAAAACCTTGGCTATATCCTTTGTTATGTGTTTATTTCCGCTGCTATCTGATATGTGATAATTGCTATGTGCTACGTGATATTTATTATTGCTTATTGCTTCTTGCATCATAGCATGTCATGTAGTTGCATTAGTAACTTATTGAGATTTATCTCACCCCCCCCCCTTTCTTTTTTATCTTTGTTTTTCCTTAACCCCCCCCCCCCCAAGGTGCTAAGGATTAGTCTCGCTGATCACGAGAAAGAGGACGTCGAGTGTGGATCCATTCTTTTGGGGAAGGTTGTTATAGGTTGGTTTACATTATGTAAATGTGTAACCATTTTGGGATAGTTGTACCAAACATTGACGTCATTAAGAATTGTATATTTGTATTTTGTTGGGCATAAACTTGTGGAAGTTTATGATAGTTGTAATTGGTTTTTATCAAACTTGGTTTTGTAAAACTTTGGATCATCACCTTTTGGTATCAAATGAAATTTTTAACTCTGGTATTTCTCAGTTTTGGTTTTAGAGTCGACGTCCAGATCGCGGTCTCGGGCCCGCGGGGTTCGGGGTCGCGACAGTGGTTGCTTGTACCCTTGAAGAGGAGTGATTTGTCCCTTGGCCTTTAGAGCTTCATAGGCCTCTGTGATGGTCATGCCATTGAGAGGAGTGTAGACGCGGTCGTTTTGGAACCGCTTGCCTTGTGGTGGAGGGACCTTCTTGTAATTCCCCTTGTCGGTAGTAACGGCATTGACAGAAGCCTCTTTGTTTGAACTAGATGCGGCCTAGTATCGGTAAGTAGGAGTGGCCTTTCTAATCTCCTTGAGCAAGTCATCCATGCGTACCCCCGCCTCATACATTAGGGAGAAGTCGGAGTAGCAAGCCCCACTTAGGTGGGTGCGGAGATCCATCTTGAGACACTTGAGAAAGATGTCCATTTGCTCTTTTGTGTTTGGCCTCTCAACAATTTCAGAGAGCTTTTCATTCCATCTCCTTGTGAAGTCAATGAAGGACTCGTTGTCTCTTTGAATGGTGTTCTCGAGCTCTTTCCTTATGGGCCGGTGAGTGGTGTTGCCTTGATATTGATTTTTAAAGGCAAGCATAGCGGCATCCCAATCAAGACGGACAGTGAGCGGGAGAGTTGCATACCAATCCTTTGCCGCCCCCTCGAGGGTGAGAGGAAAGCATTGAGCCATAACTTTTGGGGAGACCTTCTTCGGAACCATAGCCCAAATGTAAGTCTCGATGTGAGCCATCGGGCATGAGTTTCCCTTAAACTTGCTAATGTCGGGCATCTTGAATTTGTCGGGGAGAGCGGCCATCATGCTCATGAGGATGGATGACTGATAAAGGCTTGTGTTGGAGCCTTTTCCCATGTTAAGGCCGTCGAATTTCTGATCAATGTAGGCCATGATGGAATCGACCATTTTGGGGTCGTTGTTGTCGGTGATTGGTCCCCCCACTTTTTTGGTACGGGCACTGACATATGGGCTTTCTAACAAACCCTCGGTCCACTCGGATTCTTCATTGTCATTAACCCCCTTGTTCTTGGAGAGCTTGAGGAGCTTGGCTTTCAATTGGTCAACCTCGGCCTCGTGGGCCTCTCTTTGACTATCGACATGGGCTTGCCACAAGGCTTCTTTGGTTTGAGCCTCTTGGTTAAGGGTAGAGACTTGTTGTTGGAGTGCTTGAACCATGGCAGAAAGCTGTTCGAGAGTCATGGCGTTGTTGGTGCTGGAGTCGCCGGCCATTGATGATGTAGAAGCTGTTGGAGTGATCAGTTCACGGAACAGCCTGTTGGATGAATCCCTGTAGATGCGGAGAGTACCAATCGGACCTATAATTGGAGAAGTATCCCTTGTCAGTCTCGGTTCACACTTTCGGTCCATGAAGAGGTTGAGAACACACAGTTGGGCACACGACTCGAACCACATAAGAAAAAAGACTTTTATTTTATTATTTTATAAGTCGGAGGGAATGGGTCCCTTTTGGGGTTTCTAAGAAGATAATGGAATCGTCACACTAGTATATAGACCATCTCGCGGTCCCATATACTCATCGGATTCCATCGCGTTTGTGAATCCTACATGTGTCGGGATTAAACTAAATTAATATAGTAAAGCATACATGCGGGGACGGATTTTTTTTATTTTCGTCCAAAATAACCACTCTTGGGGACGGATTTTTATTTCGTCCGTTTCAACAAGTTGGCATGTATGATTTGAAAACATTAGTTTAGGGAAATCTCGGTACATGGAAACTGACTTGGTCACGGAGTGTTAGACCCTAACTAGAATCGTGTGGTTTGTGCTTGGCTAAAGAGAGGCTTAAAGGTCACCCCCGGCATGTAGTCATGAACTACGCCACGGGCTGAGGTTTACCGCTTCGAAAGAGCCAAGGTCGAGTGGAGCTTGAAACTTTCTAGGACGGGCCTCGACGGGTTTGGGGTTGGACTTGTGCGACTCGATAGTGAGCAATTTATAGGAGTAATGTGCATGTAGTGTGAGGTCTATCACGTGACAAATTTTTTTATTTTTTTTTTAAAAGAAAAGATAAAAAAAACACGTAAGCACGTAAATTACAACTCCCGAATCACCCGTGTGACCGGTAAATAAACACAAAATTAAACAGTCCAAGGTTTCAATTCTGTTCTGATGCAGGCAACTGTGCCCACACCCCACTGTTCTGTTCAGTCACTGAAACCTGATCTTGCCCTGGAAATTGGCCCAGAAGCGCGCGCCTCGGGCTGGTGTTGTGGGAAGCGCGCGCCTGACGCATTGTATCTGGGAGGCGCCCGCTTCTGGGCTAACCTGTCAGATTATCAGACACTTATGGACTCAGGGGATTGCCCTGGTCCTGATTGTGTGATGGAACCTCTGCAATGTTTGTTAGCACGAAATAATAGGAAGAATAGGAAGAACACATGGAAGGCGGGCGATTCTGGAATTTGACGCGGGACGCGCGCGCTTTAGACCATGAAGGTCCGAGGCGCGCGCTTCCCATGTCAATTTCCAGAATGCCCAAAAAAGTGAATTATGAACAGAAACACAAGTTTAACCGTAAAGCAGTCCCCAGCAGAGTCGCCACTGTAGATACCCCGGGGGAACCACGGCTTGGCTAGAGCGCGTGAATTACCTAGGATGTCTAATTGTGTTTTAGAGTCGCCACCCACGTTTTTTAGGAACGTAAGAAAACCTAATGTTTACGAGCCTAAGTTTGATTTACGAAAACAGAGATTCTTTGGGATGAGGGGTTCGGGGGTTAGGTTACGAAATGGGAAGTACTTAAACACCCATTTCGCCCGAGCAAAGTCGGTCTTGTTTGTTCATAATTCACTTTAAATATAAATGCGTTCTTCCTATTCGAATGATGATAAAAGAGGGGTTTTAAAGTTTAAAATGTAGGGAAATGACTCCTAGGCCAATTCAATGTAATGAAAGGACCATTGGTGTCATGTCCCAAATGGTTTTGGGTGATTGCACATTTGATTGAAGAAGAAGAAGAAGAAGAAAAATGCTTAAGACATTTACCTATAGTATCCTTTGAAAAGCCTTGAAAAAGAGGTTGAATGCTTAGTTGACAAAGGTCTCAAAGAAGTCCCAAGGAAATGTCTAGAAAAGATGTGAGAAAAAGAATCAAGGTCCCCTCCAATGATGGATTGGAGGGGTTTTTATAGTTGAAAGAGGACTTTTTTGGAGCCAAACGGAGTCTCCAAGAAATCTTTTCCGGGCAAAATCATGTATAATGAGCAAGGGAGAGATTCTTGGGCAGAATCTGTAACTGACAAACCCCAGAAGCGCGCGCATCCCACCTAGGCGGCGGAAGGCGCGCGCGTCTGGCCTCAAGGGGCGGAGGCGCGCGACTCTGAAAAGCAATTTTTGACAGAATGGACTAGAAAGTTAGAACTGTTATTCAGTTTAGTGCCGGGACTTAACGGAGTCCGTCTGGAACTTAACCAAAGTAATAGAAACTAACAGAAAACACTTAAAAGAGGGAGTAACACAAAATCAAGTGTGCAATCGGGGTGAGCGGTCCAAGGCGGGGTGTCTACAGCCGTAGTTCGGCTGGAGGCCGTCTTTTGCTGAAGTTGGCTTTCTTTTGATGTCTCGGAGGACGTTGTTGCTCACTTTGCTTTGCGGCGATATTTTTGAGATGGACCTCTTGGGATGAACCCTCTTGGGTGTGGATGGGTTTCATTCATTTTCTTTTCTCATCATTCAATTTTTTTCTCTTTTTTTTTTTTTACTTCCTTTTCCTTTTTTTTTTTTTAGGAGGAGGAAAACACTAGCCCTAGCTCTCTTTCTCGGGTATTAGCTCCTTTGTATCCCCTTGGCGGTGTGCCTGTCACTTTGGGCTGACTTTGAAAGTCCGGGAAGCCCTTTGCCTGATTGCGCACATGTGATCACGGTTAAACCTTGGTGGTTGAGCAACAACGCCCTCACTTTTTCACTGTCTCGGGATGCCTTTGGCGTGTATCAGGGATTTATCTCAGAAAGATGTATGGGGTTGTGTATCGGGAGAGTGTATGGGGGAAGATTTTCTATTAATGGTTTTCTTCATGCCAATTGATCACAACATTCATTCACATCAAGATTAATCGTTTGAATTTAGCACCCTTTTATGTTTAGGTCCATTCATCCTTTAATGAGTCGTTGTTGACTGTTACGCTTGGGAGTCAACTCATCATTTTGGGGATATAGCAATCACTTGACAACATTAATCCAAGCGATTCCGAGAGTTAATGTAATTTTCAAATAATGCCTCAAGTCTAGAGAGAATAGAAGTAAAACTGATTCATTTTGGAAGACTCAATTTTTACAACTTTGGACTCGACTATTGATTACATTGACTCGACCATTCCACCATTCATTGGCTCAACCATGGCTAACCCCGTGGCCCTTTACATACTCTTGCCTCTCAGGGCCTTTTGGGAAAGCAAAAAAAAGACAAAAGACTATGTCCACAACGGACTTTGGGGACCCTCTAGAACCTAGACACTAAGCCACTCCTAACAATTCTTTCTTTCCTTGCTCCAACTCCTTACGCTTCCTCCTCAAACCCATTTGTCTCCTTGATTGGTGATGACACCTTCGTCGATGAGCGCTTGGATATGATTTCTCAAGGTGAGGCAAGTATTCGTAGAATGACCCGGGGCCTGGTGGTACTTGCAGTGCTGCTTTGGATCGTGGCGAGCTCCGATCGGTTCGGTCCATATCACGTGCCGGCTGAGGAGCTCGATCTTACCGATCTCGAGTAAATGATTCAACATTTGCTCTCTGGGCATTCCTAGCTCATGTAACCAACGGTAGTAAGCTCCCTTGACGTGGGGGTGAAATCCTCCCACAACTGCCGCGGGCTTCCCATGGGATACTGTAACGGGTTGGAGATGATCACGAGATTCTTGCTCATCTTGGACCAAGCGGTCGGGGATGGTCTTTGGTGAGGAGGACGACTTCTCCGAGGACTTTTTGATCTCCTCAATGGATTTCACAATTTCATAGAGACATTCTCGGGTGTTCCTTGAGTTGTGCTTTTCTAATTCGTCCGTCAATTCCGCTCGGCTATGCAGGAGCTCGTACCGGCGATCATACTTTTCCTCAAGGTCTTTCCTGAGTCTCTTACCACCCTCTTCCCATAGCTCCTCAACCTTTTTATGGAGTACCTCTTTGATCTCCTTCTGGAGCTGTTGAACCACCTTGATCGCTTCATTGCGATCGACCTCTGACTTTCGTATTTGATCCCTCATCGTGGTCACCGTCCTTTCTAGGAGTTTCACCCTGCCTTCCAGCCGGGCCTTTGCATCCAACCGGATATCTACCTCAATCACTTGGGATTTGCTTTCCATTGCCTCCTATAGCACAAAGGACCGACAAGCCGTAAGGGCACCGTGGAAAGAATCTCGAAAAGCCATGCTTTGAGTAAGGCGGGGACTCGACACAAATGAGATTTTGACTCATTGAGAGAAACGAGTTTGACCCTTTTGGGGGGAAGCCCAAGCCATGCGTTTTGGATGAATTTAGCAAAAAAAAAAGTCAGGAAAAAGAATTTTTCGTTTACTCTTTTGATCATTCTATGGCAGTTTCGTCACACGAACAAACGTTAGTGCACAGTTCAAAGGCTCAGCATTTATTGTTCATGTTTACTTAAAACACATCTTATTCCTAATTGGTTGGAAATATTTCTCTTCTTTTCGCAACTATTCTACATCCTGGATCAGTGGAGGCCATTACTACGCCTATAGACCCCTCGTTTTTCACCTGCCTTGCACACTCCCAAGGATGGACTGTCCCGGGCGAGGGTCCTATAGGGCAAGCGGCTTCCACCGACCGAAAGAAATGATCCTAAGGTCTAGTGCGTCGCAAGGATCCCGATGTGCGGGTCATCCTAATCATGATTAAGCCCCAGTCGGGATCGAGACTGTTCCGAAGGCTGCACCGATATTCTGACATGACCCCATTTTGAATGAGGTGTCTCAATCCTCAAACATAAGCTTAAGCATGATTAACATGACCCGTTTATTAGGGCTTAACGACACGGTGTTACCCTATCTTCAGCACATGACCTTTGTTAATTGTGGTCGTCATTAACATACGAGTTAAAGGCGGGTTAGGCCACGCTTGCATTACATCAAGGAGTCGTAACCCGGGCATTAACTTGGCCACAATTGACTTTGGACACATGCTTAAAGATAATGGAAACGTGAACTAGACCAAAAACCAACCAAAGTCACGGTATTTGTGTGTCACGGACATGTGTGGTTGACTTGGCTCGGAAGGGGAGGTGGAATGGACCCGTTCGCGCTCGAAGGGAACAAGAGCGCCAATCGAGCTGTATCTGGCATCCATCCCGGGTTTAAAGGGTATTTGGAACGTGCAAGGCCAAGTGCGCGTTGTGTGAAGTCAATTCTATATTCCCTTTATGAGTCAAAATAGAGATTTTTATTTTGTTTTTCAACATGATGAGCATGGCATAAGCAAGATATGAACAAGCATGGAGTAAGCAATTTATACACAATAAGTCAAAGAATACAAACAAAGACCAAAACTTGTATATGTACCAAGTCGTGCACAACTAAGGATTTTGAATCAAACATTTTGCAAAAGAACAATTTTCTCATTGAAACCATTTGTACAAAGTAAGTTGTGCACAACAAGAAGAGTCAAGAAATTTTTACAAAAAAGGGGGTTATGCACAATGAGATTTTGGAAATCATTTTTATTGACAAAAGATCATGCATAAACAAGTTTTGGCCAAAAGAATAAAGGTAATGTGCACAAGTAAGGATGTAAATTTGGAACCTGGACAAGCAGAAGCAGAAGGCAATTCAGAATGTTGCTACCCTGCACAAAATTGTTAATTTGCAACATTCTGGCCCTTTTACCAAACTAGCCGTACGGCTAGAGCCATGGGGTTGAGATTTTTCTCAATTTCTGCAACTTCTGATCATCATACTCCATTTTATTGCATTTCCAGAACATATGCACTCAAAACAGTTTAAACAGAAACAGCAAACACACAAAAATATGCACAAAGTCAACTAACGGAAACGGGAGTTTGACCCACACAAAAGTGCCTCCAAAGCTTCTAAAGAGAAGTTCGTAAGAACTTTATCTCCCCAGCAGAGTCGCCACTGTAAGGATACCGTCCCCGGGGAGAAACAAGCAAAGTTCACACGAGGAAGAAATGCCAAACACGGGTAACTTTCCTTTCACGAAAACGGAGTCGCCACATTAAATTAATTTTAAACCCAATTTAATAAAAATGGTTAGAGATTATATTAGTTCGGAGGTCAGGTTACGCCTTGGGAAGAGTTTTACGTCACCCAAGTCGCCTCGGATGAGTCCGAGTCTCCCTAATGTTGGTTAACAAAAGTGCATGTGTGTGTGTTTAACGGAAAAGAGTCTGTTTTAACTTTTATTCAAAATTTAACTGAAAAGGGGTCTTTTATTAAGAAAACAGGGATCAGAGGACAAAATGGACATTTTTCCCTCTGAGCCTAGAGTAGCCGTACGGCTAGAGTATGCTCTTCCTGGAATTTTTACAGTTTGTCCAAAAACAGTCCAGTTCCAGGCAGAAACAGAGCGTCCTGCTGAAACTGGACTAAACTGTTCTGATTTCCAGTTTATGATTAACAACAAAAACCTATAAAAGATCATTCCTATGCACTTTTATCATCAAAAGAACCCCAAAAACAAAGACTTAGGTGTGATCAAAGGCAATCATTGGAGAAATTTATGAAAAGTTGATGAACATGGCTTTTGAACCAAAATGACCATTTGATGACTAAAGATGGAAACTTTATCATCAAGATGGTATTTTTACACATTATTAACCTTTTAGGGACCAAATTATTTCATAAAGATTCAATCTTTATGACCCAAAATGGGATTTCAAGGCTAAATCAAGAGTGGAAGTGATAAACAGCAAGGTTTTATCATCCCACATGATTATCATGGCCAAATCAAAACAAAATTAACATAAAGATTTGAGATTTCACCACAAGAGTGGATCCTTAAGCCAAAGGCAACCTTGGGGCAACATTATTTGTCATAAAGATTTGATCTTTGTGACCACAAAGGGGGTTTGAAGCTAGATCAAATTTTGGATGATAAAGATTGAAACTTTATCATCCAATTGATCATCCTTGCTTCTAATGAACAACATAATCAACCAAAAACATGTTCCTTTTACATTAAAATAGATTAACAAACAAGAAATATCAACAAACCATGATCATCTTTATGTTAGAACCACTTTCACACAAAGTGTGAAGGGCACCTTGAATCATTCATGGTTTGGACCATATGTATACATAATAGTGATATATATATAGCTTGGAATACCAAGGCTTGTAATACATATATATATATATATTTCTTGATATGACAAGACTTGCAAGAAATATAAATTGCTTGAGATGGACAAGACTTGCAAGAAATGTAAGAGATGAGCAAATAAATATGAACAAACAATGAGATGGAATGGAGAGAAGGATGGGGGAGAAGGTGGCTTTACCTATGTTTGGCCAATCTTCCTCTCTCTTTTCACTCTAAACACTCTTCTGGAGTGATTTCAACAGAGTAACACTAGCAATAATCGTTTCTCCCCCTCCCCCTGGAATGATCAGTAAGGGGTTAAATTTATAGGGGCTGATAGTGCCCAAAGTAGCCGTACGGCTCATGTTGGCGACCTTCTGGATTTTTCAATCTTTTAATTCCAGAACAGCCCCTGTGTCCATATTTTGTCTTAGTGAGGTCTTGGCCTATCAGTTTATCCCTGAATGGTGCCTAGAATTCCTCTAACTTGGTCAAATTCAGATTGGGGTACTTACACTATGACAAGTACCCTTGGATCCAACCATGAAGAAGAAGGCCAGAACGCACAACCCAAAGACGTTCCAAGAGGCCCCATCCGTGCGATCCATGAATTTCTCGGGAAGATCTGAAATGTCAATAAAGGTATGATTAAGGACCATGCATTGAGCCTCTTCCAAAAGAATGCCAAGAAGCATGACCAACCTTTCAACGCACATCATATCATCAATCAAAGGAAGAGCAACGACCTATGTGTCCATACCTCCCACCAAAGCCTTGAAATCCTCATATGTCGGAGTAATTTCGTTGTAGGAAAAGCAATACACATGTCTCTGGATATCCCAAAAAGACGCACCGGCCCTCAAAAGCTCAAGATCCGGGATGAATTCCTTGAGAGACCAAAGAGATCTAAGCCCAAATTTGGCTTAGAAAATACCCTTGTTCTCCCTCATATGATGCCGTATCCAAAGCCTAAGGTTTCCCTCAAAGAATTCTTGATCAATCTTGGACAATTTTGGTGGTTTCTCCATGAGAAAAGACTCCATGGAAAGAAAAGCTTCGAAGGACGAATAAAATGAAATGCTTCTGGAGAGGGAACTTGAGAAGATGACCAGACCCAAGACAAAATTCAATGAAAAAGGGCACCCACTTCCTTAGCCGTACAGCTACTTTAGCCCTGACAGAATTGATGATTTCTTGTTGGAAGGTTGGCTTTATGACCCCTCATTCAAAACCCCCAACCATATCATAAATGCCCCAAACATTTGCTTCTCCTTGGCTCATGCAAACATGACTCTCGGCTTAGAAAAGAATTAAGTTCCCTCAACTGTGAATAATTGACCCCGGCGGTCCCCACGCGATGTAATCCCATTTGCTTGTTTATTTGCCATCCCAGCATGATTGACCCGGCCGTCCATGACTTAAGCCCAGTAAAATCCTTCCCCTAAGTGAACATATTTAGGTGATCCCATTGTGAAAATTTGTTGTCCCCAGCAGTCCTTAGTCGGACGTAAGACCAGTTTTCCCGTCAAACTCCCCAAAGATGGAGTTGACCCAAGTCAAACCTAGACTCAGAATAGTCATTATAGGTTGAGACCTTATCCCCGGCCGTCCTTAGTCAGACGTAAGACCAGATTTCCCGGCAGTCTAAAATGATGTAAGATCATTCCGTGTAAGTCAACCCTCTCCATAGAGCCAAGTTGACCATGTCCCGCCTCTGCCTCACCAAGAGTCATGCTTCCTTATGAAAGTCAACCCTCTCCATAGAGCCAAGTTGACCATGTCCCGCCTCTGCCTCGCCAAGAGTCATGATTCCTTATGTAAGCCAACCCTCTCTATAGAGCCAAGTTGACCATGTCCCGCCTCTGCATCGGCAAGAGTCATGCTTCCTTATGTAAGGCAACCCTCTCCATAGAGCCAAGTTGACCATGTCCCACCTCTGCCTCGCCAAGAGTCATGCTTCCTTATGAAAGTCAACCCTCTCCATAGAGCCAAGTTGACCATATCCCGCCTCTGCCTCGCCAAGAGTCATGCTTCCTTATGTAAGTCAACCCTCTCCATAGATCCAAGTTGACCATGTCCCGCATCTGCCTCGCCAAGAGTCATGCTTCCTTATGTAAGTCAACCCTCTCCATAGAGCCAAGTTGACCATGTCCCGCCTCTGACTCGCCTAGAGTCATGCCTCCTTATGAAGGTCAACCCTCTCCATGGAGCCTAGTTGACTATGTCCCACCTCTGACTCACCGAGAGTCATGTTTATCCCCCCGAGAAAGGATGATTGATATCCACCTCGCCCCTAGGTATGCGTAACTTCGAAAAAATTCCCACTCTCTCTCTGAACTACGTTAGGCTTGATTCCCCGCAAACGGGATACGTAGGAATCCTATACCACTAGGTCCAGCCATGCAAACCAAAATCGGTCAAGCCGTCCTCCCATCAGATTGGGATGCTTATTTTATCGACAACCCCGCTTTCCTAAAGCGACGTTGCCGAGGGGCTCTGTAATTACCCCAATCTGAAACCAACCAACCTTAGAGGTAATCTTAGGATCATCCAGGGATAAACTGATGAACTAGGACCTCACTAGGATAAACCTAAAATCCCAGGACTGCTCTGTAAGTACCCCAATCTGAAATTGACCAACTTTAGAGGAATTCTTGGTGCCATTCAGGGATAAAATGATGGGCCAGGACCTCGCTAGGATAAACCTGATATTCCAGGACTGAACTAGAATTAAACTTAGAAAAATCCAGAAGCTCGCCAAGTCAAGTCGTACGGATGGTTTGGGCGCATGAGGTCCCTAGCCGTACGGCTATGTTGGGCACCCTCAGCCTTTATAAATTGAACCACATGCTGATCATTTCAGGGGGGAGAAAACGTTTTATGAGCTGAAACTCTGCTAGTTTGAGAGCAGAAAGTGAGTGATATATACATTTGAGTGAAAAGAGAGGAAGATAGGCCATAACCATTATAGGTGAAGCCTCCTTGTCCCCATCTTCTTCTTCATCTCAAACTCTTTTATTATTGTTCATATTATTGCTCACTCTTGTATTATTTATTATTACTCTTGAAAGCCTTGTCCATTCAAGCATTTTACATTCTCTTGAAAGTCTTGTCCATTTCAAGCACTATATATATATATATATATTATGCAAGTCTTGTCCTCTCAAGCTATATATTATGATTATGTATATATATTGGAACCAAATCATAAGGTGATTCAAGGTTCCCTTCATGCCTAATGTGTGATTATGGGTTAAAACCTAGGATGATCATGATTTGTTAAATTTCATGTTGATGTTGCTCTTGTTTGGCCATAAGAGTCATGATTGGGGGATAAAGTTTCAATCTTTATCATCCCAACCATGACCTAGCCATAAATCACCAAGTATGGGATATAAAGATTTGATCTTTATGTTATATTTTTGTCCCTAAAGGTTTAATCTTGTATAATAAGTCCATCATGATGGTAAAGTTTCAATCTTTACTCATCAAATGGTCATTTTAGCCCAAAGGGCTTGTTCATCACCTTTTTTCTTAAATTTCCCCAATGATTGTCATGATCACCCCCAAAACCCTTGTTTTTGGTGTCTAACTAGTGATCAATGACATAGGGATGATTGATCCATGTTTTTGTTCAAAGAAAATAACTGAAAATGATCATTTCAGTCCAGTTTCAGCAAGAACACTCTGTTTTGCCTGAAACTGGACAGTTTTCTGACAAAGTGTAAAAATGCCCTGGAGAGCCCTCCCCATCCGTACGGCTACTTTGGCCAGGGAGGAATTTTCCAGTTTCTTCCTTTTCTGACCAGAAAGTTTGCAAAATAAACCTTTTCTGTTAAATAATTAACTGATTTTGCCAAAACAGTCAGTTTCTCCCATTTTGAAAACACACACACACACATGCATTTTCGTTAACTAACATTAGGGAGACTCGGTCCTATCCGAGGTGACTTGGGTGACGTGAAACTCTTCCCAAGGCGTAACCTGACCTCCGAACTAATAGAATCTCTAACCTTTTCTTTTGTTGGGTTAAATAATTAACAAAAGTGGCGACTCCGTTATGTTTTGTGAGATAACCGTGTTCAGATTTTTCGCCCCAAAACTCGTCGCGATCCTCTGCGCGGGGGCGGGATCCTTACATGCTATGGGATTAAAATTGGAAAAATCTAGAAGCTCGCCAGGCTGAGCCGTACGGATGGTTTGGACACGGGAGGGGCCTAGCCGTACGGATGGTTTAGGCACCCTCAGTACCTATAAATTGAGACCCTTGCTGATCATTTCAGGGGGAGAAAATACAAATTCAGAGGGAAACTCTGAAGGATTTCAATTGGAAACAAACACCATTAATCTTTGAGTAAAAAATAGAGGAAGATAGGCCATAACCATCATAGGTGAAGCCTCCTTCTCCCCATCTTCACTCCATCTCAAAACTCTTTGTTATTGTTCATATTACTTGCTTATTTGCATTTAAAAGCCTTGTCCTTGTCAAGCATTTATATACATTGCAAGTCTTGTCCTTCAAGCACCTTTATTCTTGTTATTCATATCTTGGAACCAAATCATGGGATGATCCAAGGTGCCCTCACATTCTTGTATGTAATCAAGGGTTAAAACCTAAGGGAGACCATGATTTGTTAGTTTATTGTCTTTAAATAGCTTAATGATCCATTTTATGGTGAAAGCATGTATCTTTATGCTAATAATGTTCATGTTTGGCCATGATGATCATGTTGGGTGATAAAGTCCCAATCTTTATCATCCCTACCTTGATTTAGCCTTAAATCCCACATTTGGGTCATAAAGATTCAATCTTTATGTCATTTTGTTGTCCCTAAAGTTTTAATCTTGTTAAAGATACCATTTTTGATGATAAAGTTTACATCTTTACTCATCAAAATGGTTATCTTGGCTCAAAGGCCATTTTCATCACCTTTTTCAATTTTCTCCAATGATTGCCTTAATCACACTCAAATCCATGTATTTGAGGGCCATTTGGTGATTAATGTGCATAGGAATGATTTTAATCAAAGTTTATTGGTTAACATTCAAACTAAAAGTAAACAGATCAGTCCAGTTTCAGCAGAATACTCTGTTTCTGCCTGAAACTGGACAATTTCTGGACAAACTGTAAAATCCCCGGGAAGACCCCTCCTAGCCGTACGGTTAAGTTGGGTCAGAGGGACTTTTTTTCCTTTCTGTCTTATTTTGTCAATGTTTATGCAAATAAACCCTTATTCCTCTGTTAAAATCAATAACCAGTTAAAACTACAGTTTTCAGTTAAAAACACACACACACACATGCACTTTTCGTTAACAAACATAAGGGAGACTCGGCTTTGTCCGAGGTGACTTGAGTGACGTAAAACTCTTCCCAAGTCGTAACCTGACCTCCGAACTCTTAAATCTCTAACCATTTTCATTTGTTGGGTTAAAAGTTAACAAATGTGGCGACTCCGTTAAATTTGTTTAGTTCACGTGTTTGGATTTTCTTCTTTTGGGTGAGCCCGCCGTGTTCACCGGTATCCGAGGGGGGAGGATCCTTACAATGTTCTATGAGGATAACGAACGTCGTTAAGTTATATTAATTGGGTAGTCATAATGGCTTGCTAGAGTCCGCTCATGACTTATGAGTTTGACCTTGGTTGGACTCATTACCAACTTAATATAATCCTATGGGGTCACACACAAAAGGACAAATCAAGAAAAGGAAAAAGTTGGATTTCTGGCTGGCACGGCCGTGCCAGTTATAATGCACGACTGTGCTGATTAGCACGGCCGCGCTAGTTAACTGACTCGACCGTGCCATTATTATACTGCGGCAAGTTGAGCTCGGACCAAGTGGCACGGCCATGCCATTTAGTGAGCACGACCGTGCCAGTATTAGTCTTGGGTAGGTGTGGTCGGCACAAGTGGCACGGCCGTGCCACTTTGTGAGCACGACCGTGCCAGAGCCCCTGAAGCTAGAATTTGTGCAGTTTAATTGATGACGGGATTTAGGTCTTCTAGGTCATTAAGGGTTAATGACTAGGGACTATAAATACATCTTTTCATCAGCCATTAGTGTAATCCTATTGGGTCAGACACGCAGAACAGATAATTAAAAGGAGCGAAAAACGAGGAAACTGACCAGGACCACCGTACGGCTGGACAGGCACCGTACGCCTGTCTCAGCACCGTACGGCTGCAATCCCGACTGACAGTTTATTTTAAGCAGTTCTTGTTGGACAAGAAGACCTAAGTCCTAAAGGGTTTTGGACACCGCTAGCATATAATGTAAACTGACGGGAATTGTTCCCTAACTATTGATTTGATCAATTCTAAAGTCTTTTTGTTAGAGAGAAATCACACATTATATTCTTGGGTTATTGTGATTGATTAATCCCAATCATCAAGTCACAATAATAATTAGGAGCTTTGAAGAATCGTTCTTCAACATCGTTGATCAATCCGAAGACCTAGCAGTCAAGTTCAAGAAAGCGTTCTTGAAATCTGTTCGTTGTGTGGATAACCGGTAGAGGGCGTTTCTCTTAACGCTTAATCCAAGTTTTACATAACGATCTACAAGGGTTAGTTTCTTTCATCTTGTTATTATGAATTATTGTTCATAGCGGATCTAGGCTATTGGGTTTTATTCATGTCTTTCTTCCGCTGCGCATGATTGCACGAAACCCAACATGTGGGTGAGTCACTTTACGCATGTGTGTGTGGCACTATACTACATGTGGGTGTGTCACTATACGCATGTGGGTGCGTCACTTTACGCATGCGGGTGCGGCACTATACCGCATGCTGGTGCGTCACTATACGCATGTGGGCGTTGCACTTACAAAACAATTACTAGAGGACATATAGGTTTGGAAATGTTGATGACAACTAGAGGTGTATCTCGATCCCATTTTATAGCCTATTTTGTGGTTTATTCCCATTTCTTAACGATTTGTAGTTGTAGACACCCCGCCTTGGACCGCTCACCCCGATTGCACACTTGATTTTGTGTTTCTCCCTCTTTTAAGTGTTTTCTGTTAGTTTCTGTTACTTTGGTTAAGTTCCAGACGGACTCCGTTAAGTCCCGGGACTAAACTGAATAACAGTTCTAACTTTCTAGTCCATTCTGTCAAAAATTGCTTTTCAGAGTCGCGCGTCTCCGCCTCTTGAGGCCAGACGCGCGCACCTTCCGCCGCCTAGGTGGGATGCGCGCGCTTCTGGGGTGTGTCAGTTACAGATTCTGCCCAAGAATCTCTCCCTTGCTCATTATACATGATTTTGCCGGGGAAAGATTTCTTGGAGACTCCGTTTGGCTCCAAAAACTCCCCTCTTTCAACTATAAAAATCCCTCCAATCCATCATTGGAAGAGACCTTTTTCCTCACTTATTTTCTAGACTTTTCCTTGGGACTTCTTTTAGACCTTTTTCAACTAAAAAACTTTGGACCTTAAGAAGTGTTCTCTCCAAGTATTCAACCTCTTCTTCAAGGCTTTTCAAGAGGTTCTCTTTGAAGGATACTATAGGTAAATGTCTTAAACTTTCGCCTTCTTCTTCTTCTTCTTCTTCTTCTTCTTCTTCTTCTTCTTCAATCAAATGTGCAATCACCCCAAAACCACTTGGGACATGACACCAATGGTCATATCATTACATTCAATTGGCCTAGGATTCATCTCCCTACATTTTAAACTTTAAAACCCCTTTTTTTTTATCATCATTCAAATAGGAAGAACACATTTATCTTTAAAGTGAATTATGAACAAACAAGACCGACTTTGCTCGGGCGAAATGGGTGTTTAAGTACTTCCCATTTCGTAACCTAACCCCCGAACCCCTCATCCCAAAGAATCTCTGTTTTCGTAAATCAAACTTAGGCTCATAAAAATTAGGTTTTCTAACGTTCCTCAAAAACGTGGGTAGCGACTCTAAAACACAATTAGACATCCTAAGACGATCTCGCGCGCTCTAGCCTAAAGCCGCGGTCTCCGCCCCCGAGGTATCTACAGTGGCGACTCTGCTGGGGATTGCTTGAGGGTTAAACTTGTGTTTCTGTTCATAATTCACTTTTCTGGGCATTCTGGAAATTGATATGGGAAGCGCGCGCCTCGGACCTTTATGGTCCAAAGCGCGCGCGTCCCGCGTCAAATTTCAGAATCGCCCGCCTTCCATGTGTTCTTCCTATTATTTCGTGCTAACAAACATTGCAGGGGTTTCATCACACAATCAGGACCAGGGCAATCCCATGAGTCCATAAGTTTTAGATAATCTGACAGGTTAGCCCAGAAGCGGGCGCCTCCCAGATACAATGCGCCAGGCGCGCGCTTCCCACAACACCAGCCCGAGGCACGCGCTTCTGGGCCAATTTCCAGGGCAAGAACAGGTTTCAGTGACTGAACAGAACAGTGGGGTGTGGGCACAGTTGCCTGCATCAGAACAGAATTGAACCCTTGGACTGTTTAACTTTGTGTTTATTTACCGGTCACACGGGTGATTCGGGAGTTGTAATTTACGTGCTTATGTGTTTTTTTTATCTTTTCTTTTCAAAAAAAAAATAAAATAAATTTTTTTTTCACGTGATAGACCTCACACAACATGCACAGTACTCCTATAAATTGCTCACTATCGAGTCGCACAAGTCCAACCCCAAACCCATCGAGGCCCGTCCTAGAAAGTTTCAAGCTACACTCGACCTTGACTCTTTCGAAGCGGTAAACCTCAGCCCGTGGCGTAGTTCATGACTACATGCCGGGGGTGACCTTTAAGCCTCTCTTTAGCCAAGCACAAACCACACAATTCTAGTTAGGGTCTAACACTCCGTGACCAAGTCGGTTTCCATGTGCCGAGATTTTCCTAAACTAATGTTTTCAAATCATACATGCCAACTTGTTGAAACAGACGCAATAAAAATCCGTCCCCAAAAGTGGTTATTTTGGACGAAAATAAAAAATCCGTCCCCGCATGTATGCTTTACTACATTAATTTAGTTTAATCCCGACACATGTAGGATTCACAAACGTGATGGAATCCGATGAGTATATGGGACCGCGAGATGGTCTATATACAAGTGTGACGATTCCATTATCTTCTTAGAAACCCCAAAAGGGACCCATTCCCTCCGACTTATAAAATAAAAATAAAAGAGTCTTTTTCTTATGTGGTTCGAGTCGTGTGCCCAACTGTGTGTTCTCAACCTCTTCATGGACCGAAAGTGTGAACCGAGACTGACAAGGGCTACTTCTCCAATTATAGGTCCGATTGGTACTCTCCGCATCTACAGGAATTCATCCAACCGGCTTGTTCGTGAACCGATCACTCCAACAGCTTCTGCATCATCAATGGCCGGTGACTCTAGCACCAACAACGCCATGACTCTCGAGCAACTCTCTGCCATGGTCCAAACTCTTCAACAACAAGTCACCACTCTCCACAACGAGGCTCAAACCAAAGAATCCTTGTGGAAAGCTCATGTCGACAGTCAAAGGGAGGCCCACGAGGCCGAGGTTGACCAATTGAAAGCCAAGCTCCTCAAGCTCTCCAAGAACAAGGGGGTTAATGACAATGAGGAATCCGAGTGGACCGAGGGTTTGTTTGAAAGCCCATATGTCAGTGCCCGTACCAAAAAAGTGGGGGAACCAAGCACCGACAACAACGACCCCAAAATGGTCGATTCCATCATGGCCTACATTGATCAGAAATTTGACGGCCTCAACATGGGAAAAGGCTCCAACACAAGCCTTTATCAGTCATCTATCCTCATGAGCACGATGGCCGCTCTCCCCGACCAAATTCAAGATGCCCGACATTAGCAAGTTTAAGGGCAAATCATGCCCGATGGCTCACATCGAGACTTACATTTGGGCTATAGTTCCGAAGAAGGTCTCCCCAAAAGTTATGGCTCAATGCTTTCCTCTCACCCTCGAGGGGGCGGCAAAGGATTGGTATGCAACTCTCCCGCTCACTGTCCGTCTTGATTGGGATGCCGCTATGCTTGCCTTCAAAAATCAATATCAAGGCAACACCATTCACCGACCCACAAGGAAAGAGCTCGAGAACACCACCCAAAGAGACAACGAGTCGTTCATTGACTTCACAAGGAGATGGAATGACAAGCTCTCTGAAATTGTTGAGAGGCCAAACACAAATAAGAAAATAGACATCTTTCTCAAGTGTCTCAAGATTGATCTCCGCACCCACCTAAGTGGGGCTTGCTACTCCGACTTCTCCCAAATGTATGAGGCGAGGGTACGCATGGATGACTTGCTCAAGGAGATTAAGAAGGCCACTCCTACCTATCGTTACAAGGCCACCTCTAATTCAAACAAAGAGGCTTCTGTCAATGCCGTTACTACCGACAAGGGGAATTATAAGAAGGTCCCTTCACCACAAGGCAAGCGGTTCCAAAACGACCGCGTCTACACTCCTCTCAATGGCATGACCATCACCGAGGCCTATGAAGCTCTAAAGTCCAAGGGACAAATCACTCCTCTTCAAGGGTACAAGCAACCAAAACCTCTCCGTCCCAATCATGCCCACCACAAATGGTGTGACTACCATCAATGCACCGGCCACCTCACCGAGGATTGCTTCTCCATCCGCAACACCATCTAAGACCTCATAGACAAGAAGGAATTCATAATCCCTAATGAGGGGGGGTGTCAATGTAATAGAGATAGGAGAGTTTGAAGGAACCACTAATTCGATCCCAATTGTGAATGAGGGCTCTGATGATTGATAATTCTTGTTATGTTGTGACTTATGATGAGATTATGAGGGAAGTCTTAGAGAATAGGAAGAAGAAGCTACACGGGACCGTGAACGTGCTCACTCGCAGTGGCCGAGTAACAACGAGCATAATCCCTCCCAATACCGCAGCGACCAACAACTCTTCTCAAAGATCACAAGCACGCGACGTACCCGAAGATCCTTTGTTAACACAACTCAAGAAGACGCAAGCCAACATATCCATCTGGGACCTTATTGCATCATCAAAGAAACACTGAGACCTCGTCATCAAGAACTTGGATAACACATCAGTCTCTCCTGACACGACTCCCGAGGACCTCACAGAAATGATAGGTCACATTCACTTCGGCAATGTCATCACTTTTGCCGACATGGACCTCCCGCCATTTGGGTCCAAACATAATGAATCCATCTACCTCAAAGTAAGGGCAAGGGGGAGACCCATCTCAAGAGTTCTAGTAGACGGTGGTTCTGCACTCAACTTAATGCCTAGCCGAGTCATAGGCATACTGGGGCTCAAAAGCTCCGATTTACAACCCTCCGCCCAAGTCATTAGAGGGTACGATAGCACTGCCCGTACAGTCATGGGAATGCTAGAAGTTGATATCGAATTTGGAAGCATGATCATGTCCGTCCCATTCCAACTACATGATGTCCCTGCTTCATTCAACTTGCTTTTGGGCCGACCATGGATCCACAGTTCCAATGCGGTCCCTTCCACTCTCCATCAATGTGTCAAGATCAGAAATGGGGACGAGATAGTCACCGTCATGGCTGAGAATGTCACCATCCAAAGAAATGGGGCACAACCCGTTCACCAAGTTCAACATGGGATAGAAGATTCCACTCTCTCCGGCGTCAACACCATCGACAAAGAAGGGGGAAACAGACAATGGACCCTCGACAATCCTAAAATCCTCCGCATGATGAGGAACATGAATCACTTTCCCGGTCTAGGCCTAGGGAAGCATCAATAAGGGATATTGCACCCCGTAGAAGTTCCTTTTGTCAAGAACAAGTTTGGTCTGGAATACGAGCCTACCAAAGATGACTTGAAATACGAGCAAGCAGTCAAGAGTCAAAAAAACCCGAGCTCGCAAAGAAGGTCGACAATATGAAATCCCTAACTTGAGGCCTTACCGCAACACACTAAACGGTTATTTTGTTCGCCAAGGGGAAGATGTTCCGTACATGATCTTTCCCGAACCATGGGTTAACAACAAGGGCGTCAGAAAGCCCGGTCTCGAGATCTTCACTGATTGTGAAATTCCGACACAAGAAAGGGAGCCTACTCCAATGTCACCCCGAGAGTGGTGGGGCAAGAAAGTGACTATAGAGTCCGAGGTAGAGATTACCGTGGGGGAAGAACTATCCGATCAAGCCAGAATGGTCTCTACAAGTCAAAGAAGAGCTTGAAAAGCTCCTCAATGTGGGTATCACCAAAGTCATTGAGTATCCGACTTGGCTAGCCAACATTGTGACAGTCAGAAAGGCAAATGGCAAGGTTCGAGTTTGTGTGGACTTCCGGGATTTAAACAAAGCTTCCCCGAAAGATGATTTTCCACTACCAAACATCGACATGCTCGTCGATTCGACTGCCAACTATGAAGTCCGCTCATTTGTGGACGGTTTTGCCGGTTACAATCAGATTCTCATGTCCGAAGAGGATCAACACAAGACAGCTTTCACAACATCGTGGGGGACTTTCTGCTACACAGTCATGCCGTTCGGATTAAGGAACGCTGGGGCTACCTACCAGAGGGCTGTTACGGATCTATTCCATGACATGATTCATAAAGAGATCGAGGTCTATGTAGACGACATGATCATCCATTCGAAGGGAACCAACGGTCAACATTTGATCGATCTTCGCAAATTCTTTGAAAGACTTCGACAACACAACATGAGACTCAATCCCGCAAAGTGCACTTTTGGGGTCGTCAGAGGAAAGGTTCTCGGTTACATGGTCACTTAGAGGGGAATTGAAGCCGATCCCTCCAAGATCAAGGCAAACATTGACATGCCTCCTCCAAAGACGCAGAAGGAAATCAAAGGTTTCATGGGCAGACTTCAATACATCAGTCGATTTGTGCACCAACTCACTTCCATGTGTGAGCCGATCTTCAAGCTACTAAAAAACAATGTGGCTCTAGAATGGACCGATGCTTGCCAAGAAGCCTTCGACCAAGTGAAGCATTACTTGACATGCCCTCCAGTTTTGGTTCCACCGCACAAGGAGAAGCCTCTCTTGCTCTATCTCACTGTCAATGATGAAGCCCTAGGGGCTATGTTAGCACAAGAACAGCGAGACTCCACAAAAGAGAATGCTATCTACTTTGTCAGCCGCCGGTTTCAAGGAGCTGAAAAGAACTACTCTGTCTTAGAGAAGTTTTGTGCTGGATTGGTTTGGGTTACTCAAAAGCTCAAGCATTACATGGAGGCCTTCCCAATCAAGTTGGTAGCAAAAGTGGACCCGCTCCGCTACATCTTCGAGAAGCCTTTCATGTCAACAAGAATAGCCAAATGGTATTTCATGCTTGCCGGCTACGATATCACTTACGTCACACTCTAATCCATCAGGGGGAAAGTGTTCAGTGATTAGCTTGGTGAATTTCCGTGTGGCGAAGTGAAGGGGGAAGATGTACAGTTCCCCGACGAGCATTTAATTTACGCTACAACAGAAGAAAATAAGTGGCAACTTTTTTTTGATGGCGCAGCCAATAAGCATGGATATGGTATAGGGATGTTACTTGTTGATCCAAAGGATATGGCATAGGGATGTTACTTGTTGATCCAAAGGACATGTATACTGCATGAGTATCGAGATCAACGAGGTCCAAGCAAACTCCCCGTGGTATGAGGATATCATGAATTTCCTCAAGGATGGTACTTATCCCGAGAATAGCAATAAGAAGTCCCAAATGGCATTGCAAAGACTAGCCTCCCGATATGTACTGATTGGGGACAGAGTCTACAAAAGGCACCACGAAGGGATCAATCTCCTATGCGCAAATGAGACCGAAGCTCAAGAAATAATGCATGAGATCCACGAAGGTGAATGTGGGCCCCACATGAACGGGTTTATGTTGACCAAGAAGATACTCCGCATGGGTTATTATTGGAGTACCATGGAAAGGGACTGCATCGAGAAAGTCAAGAGGTGCGCCAAATGTCAATTCCATGCCAATCTACAGCACGCTCCACCCTCACAGCTTTACAATATGACCACGTCTTGGCCTTTCTCTTGTTGGGGCATAGACATCATCGGCAAAGTTCACCCTACTGGCAGCAACGGACAATCTTTCGTCCTAGTAGCCGTGGACTATTTTACAAAGTGGGTCGAAGCACAGGCTTACCAAGTTCTCAACGCCAAGAAAGTGGCCGAATTCGTAAAAACCCACATCATGTGCCGGTACGGCGTTCCTCATAAAATCATCTCAGACAACGGTTCTCACTTTGAGAAAGAGATGGACGCGCTCCTAGTAGAATACAAGATTACTAAGCACAAGTCATCTCCATACCGCCATCAAGCAAACGGCGCGGTCGAGGCAGCTAATAAGACAATCGAGACCATTGTGAAGAAAATGGCCACCACCGGAAGGGATTGGCCCGAAAAGCTACCTCTAGCATTATGGGGCTACTGCACGTCAATACGAACAGCGACTGGAGAAACTCCTTATGCACTGGTATATGGTTCCGAAGCTGTACTCCCAATAGAGCTCGAAGTCCCATCCCTATGGGTCCTCCTCGAGAACCAAGTCAATGAAGTCGATTGGATGCAAAGTCGATATGAACAGCTATCCCTACTCGACGAGAAAAGGCTAAGGGCAATCGAACGTACGAGGGCCTATCAACAAAGAATGGCTAGGGCTTTCAACAAAATGGTGAAGCCCCGAAACATCAGTGTGGGAGATTTGGTCCTAAGAAAACACCGTCCTAATGCCATGAACCCCCTTGGAAAATGGGGACCCCGATGGATCGGTCCGTACGTAGTCAAGAAGATACTAAGCGGCGGTGCAGTCCGACTCATGGATTTAGATGGAGATCAGCTGCCAAAGGAAGTCAACTTCGACAAGTTGAAGAGATTTTACGTCTAATAAACGAAGACCATCAAAAAAAAAAAAAAAAAAAAAAGCTCGCTAGGTTGAAAACCCGCAAGGGCGGCCTAGGCAAAAATTAGAGCACGTGCAAAAAAGAAGCCCGCTAGATTGAAAACCCGAAAGGGCGGTCTAGGCAAAAAAACAGGGTGCACAAAAAAAATAGTCTTCGTTTGTTTGAACTACGGACACCTGAGCCTCTACACTGGAGGAACGTAGGCAACCTTCGGGTGAGGTCTAAAAATATAAACAAATACCCAAATCATTTCAAATTAACGAGATGCGATTTTTATTCATTTCTTGAATTATTTTTTATCATTACAATGGATTTTGCTGAGCTAATAAGAGACATAAAACATTAAAATCCTAACAAGTGGTCTATTTTTAATTGCAATCTCGTGGGGTACAAAGAAATATCTAATCTTTCTTCGGTTTGGGGACCCATTGCTTTTGGGGACGGCCTTTAGTCTTCTTGGATGGGGGCGGAGCATTCTCAAGACCACCAAGACGATAAAAGACACTAGGACGGGACGGAGCTTCATCAACGGCCTTCCCTTTACCTTTGTCAAGCGGAACCTTAGCGGGAACAACCATGGGGCGCTTCCACACATGAGAAGAATTTCCCTTGCCTTTCTTCTTCTTAGGCAAGTAACGGGACCTATAATCCCTCACATGGACCACCGGCTTCACGGGATCAACGGCAACAATACCCTCATTTGGCCTTCCCAAACGGTCAAAGACGCTAGGACGCGCCTTCACAATGGGAGCAATGGGGACGGACTTATCGCCTTCGGGGACAGAAACTTTGACTTCAAAAGTAAAGGTCATCGGGGCCATCGCTACAAGAATTTTGAGGTATAGAGTAAGGGAAAGGATGCAGAATATTGCTGTGTGATCATTCTGATCGAAAATGGTTTAAATTTATAGCTGTTTGAGTGCTCTGCTCAGAAAAGAAAGGGGCTGGAATTCAGCAAGCCAGAAGCGCGCGCCTCCGAAAAATGATGCAAGACGCGCGCGCCTCCCATTCCCAGGTTCAGACGCGCGTGCCTTTGACAGCAGACAGAAACAGAAATAGCCTTTGTCAGTTCAGAATAGAACCCAGGCGTTCCAACGCCTTCAACCTGCAGAAAAGATCAATCCCAGCAACAAGAGAAGCTCAAACGACGACAGCAAGCACACTTTGGGCACACATTTGTTTGTAAAAGAGTCGACACTCAGGATCGAGTCTAGACAGATAACTAAAAAAAGCGTAGTAAATAACTAGGATTGTAAATACATGCTAAATGTTTATTACATGTAAATGAAAAGTGTTTTCAGTCTCTCAAAGGCTACTCGGAATCATCAATTCATCCCCAGCACAAAGCACTCCGCAGTCAACTGTGCCCGCACCCCATCGAAAGTCAAAGTCAAACAGTCAACATCAAAGTACGACTCACGACAAAACTTGGTCCGGGGTGAGCCACAGAATCACCGCTTCCTCATCGAGCAAAATCTACATCCATTCAAAGAAAAAAGTCCTCTGGGTCCCGCACTTCAGCAGACGGTCCTCTAGGCCCCGCACTTCAGCAAACGGTCCTCCGGGTCACGCATTCAAGCAAACGGTCCTCCAAGTCCCGCTTCCAGTAAACGGATCTCGCTATCAGCAAACAGGTCCCACTTCCAGCAAACGGACCTCGCTATCAGCAAACAGGTCCCGCTTCCAGCAAACGGATCTCGCTATCAGCAAACAGGTCCCACTTCCAGCAAACGGATCTCGCTATCAGCAAACAGGTCCCGCTTCCAGCAAACGGATCTCGCTATCAGAAAACAGGTCCCGCTTCCAGCAAACAGATCCCGCTTTCAGCAAACGGATCCCGCTATTGGCAAAGCCTCTCACACAGGGAGCGCACCTTTATCTCTCAAACCGCTCACACAGGGAGCGTACCTCTATCCCCTGTAATTTCAAATTCCTGCTTTTATCGAGTCTTTTCTTTTTCTTGGTGATGTCCTAGGCGGATGTCTGTCTTTCATCGGTGCATTTGCTTCGCAATCCACGCCGCCGAGGGGTTCTGTAGACACCCCGCCTTGGACCGCTCACCCCGATTGCACACTTGATTTTGTGTTTCACCCTCTTTTAAGTGTTTTCTGTTAGTTTCTGTTACTTTGGTTAAGTTCCAGACGGACTCCATTAAGTCCCGGGACTAAACTGAATAACAGTTCTAACTTTCTAGTCCATTCTGTCAAAAAATGCTTTTCAGAGTCGCGCGCCTCCGCCTCTTGAGGCCAGACACGCGCGCCTTCCGCCGTCTAGGTGGGATGCGCGCGCTTCTGGGGTGTGTCAATTTCAGATTCTGCCCAAGAATCTCTCCCTTGCTCATTATACATGATTTTTCCCGGGAAAGATTTCTTAGAGACTCCGTTTGGCTCCAAAAACTCCCCTCTTTCAACTATAAAAACCCCTCCAATCCATCATTGAAAGAGACCTTTTTCCTCACTTCTTTTCTAGACTTTTCCTTGGGACTTTTTTTAGACCTTTTTCAACTAAAAAACTTTGGACCTTAAGAAGTGTTCTCTCCAAGTATTCAAACTCTTCTTCAAGGCTTTTCAAGAGGTTCTCTTTGAAGGATACTATAGGTAAATGTCTTAAACTTTCTCCTTCTTCTTCTTCTTCTTCTTCTTCAATCAAATGTGCAATCACCCCAAAACCACTTGGGACATGACACCAATGGTCCTTTCATTACATTGAATTGGCCTAGGAGTCATTTCCCTACATTTTAAACTTTAAAACCCCTTTTTTATCATCATTCAAATAGGAATAACACATTTGTCTTTAAAGTGAATTATGAACAAACAAGACCGACTTTGCTCGGGCGAAATGGGTGTTTAAGTACTTCTCATTTCGTAACCTAACCCCCGAACCCCTCATCCCAAAGAATCTCTGTTTTCGTAAATCAAACTTAGGCTCATAAACATTAAGTTTTCTTACGTTCCTCAAAAACGTGGGTGGCGACTCTAAAACACAATTAGACATCCTAGGACGAGCTCGCGCGCTCTAGACTAAAGCCGCGGTCTCCGCCCCCGGGGTATCTACAGTAGTCACTACTGAAAGTGAAGTAGTTGAATTTTCGGGTCGTCATAATTCGTATCAGAGCTTGACCCGATCGGATGGCTAGTTAGCTCACCCGGGTAATTATTCCGTGGAGAGTAGCATTATAAAATTCAAATTTATGTTCAAACAGAATTGGTGTACGAATTCTTTTTAAGGAGGGTCGATTGTAATATCCCTGTTGATTACATGACCTTCATTTGGTTTAACAAGAAAAGAGTGGTTTCTTCTTTGGTGGGAAGATCACAAGTAAACTCGCTTAGTTTTTTTGGAGTCACCACGCCGCTTGGTTTAGAGTCAGAGAATTGAAAAAGGACTATTGATAGAAAAATAGAGAATAGATTCGGAGGTCACATTTCGAGAGGGGAAGTTTGTTAGTAATCACCCCTTCGACTGATTTCTTGGTTTTTCTACGTTTCACCTACCTTGGTTTGAAAAGCCGTGCTTTATCGCGCGTTTTAGTGTGTTTTGAATAATCAGAGAGAGGGATAGGAGGAGAGAAAGCGAAAAGGGATAACAAAGGAAGGGTCAAGACCAGTCTGTATGAGATCAGAAAGATCTTGACCGCTGCTGGAGAATACTGACCGTGCGAGCCATTGGTCACGACCGCGTGGTCTGTAGTTGGACAGTAAAGAAGATGGAATCCTAGGGTGATTATGTTGGGTTTTGAGGGATCATGCGCTGCAGAAACAACAGAAATAACAAAACCCAAGAGCCCCGAATCTGTTCATGATGATTAAATTAAATACAAAATGAATTTAGAATACTAACCGTTGTTATGCGTTTAAAAATTTTGATCTTCAAATTTTCAAGCTTTAAGACTTGGTCTTCTTGTTCACGATCTCAGGAACACGAACTTGAAGATGCTAAAGGAAGCACCCTCTACAAGTATCCACACGCGAATGAATTTCAAGAACACTTTCTTGAACCAGATTGCTAGATCCAAATATTAGAAAACAATTTTCTAATCTTCAAAGGCTATATAATTTTGGTGTTATTGATCTTTGATTCTCAATATTGGATCAATAATTATGCTTCTAAAACATAATAGGATGTTACCATATTGATTAGGGTTAAAGAGAGGTTTATTTATGTCACGACCCGAAATATA
This sequence comes from Campanula takesimana, assembly GCA_026119855.1. Classification (NCBI taxonomy): domain Eukaryota; kingdom Viridiplantae; phylum Streptophyta; class Magnoliopsida; order Asterales; family Campanulaceae; genus Campanula; species Campanula takesimana. The sequence continues at coordinate 1,588,614 of JAOWBW010000031.1, read as the reverse complement.
GGCTCTATTTTATTAGTAATTAAATGATTTTTATTTAATTATTTGCTTATTTATTTATTTAAATTATTATTTATTTAAATAATTAGGTGTGCATTTTATATGTTATAATAATTTATGCCTAGCATTTTATTTGGGTCATTTGTGCTAGTATAGAAATGTTGGGTCTTAGTTGTTAGTAGGGAGTGTGGTATTGTGTGTAGTGTGAGAGAGGGGGCCTAAGTGTAAGTTTTCAAATCATTTTTTTTTACTACTCCCTCCCTACTCCTCATCTTCTCCCTCACTCCACTCCATTTCCCTGCACTCTCTCTCCCTCCTTCCATAGAAAGGTAAGTTTCTCTTCTTTATCTTCTCTCTTCATTTTCTCCATCTTCCCATCATCATCTCTCATTTCTTAAAACTTGAACATTGTTTAGATCGTCGATAGGATCGCGTAGAGCCAAAAAGAATTGAAATCCATCAACTTTGAGAATTTGCATGTAAGTTACTTTTCCCCCATTTTGATGCTAAAATGTTCATACCATGTTTATATGATGTTTGATGTGTTAATTTTGAAGTTTGATTGAGTTTTGAATATATTTTGAATTTATTTGAGTTCTTGGGAAGAAATGGTGAAATCTTGAATGTGGGAATTTGATCTTGGTCTTGATTGATTAAAGGGTGTTACTTAGGTCCCCTTTTTGGTTAAATGATGTTTGGATACCTTAGGAATCATATTGGGAGTGTTGAATTTGGGTATTATGAAAATGGTGTGGAAATGGTAAGGAAAAGTTATAAACCCAGCTCTGTTTTCCTCCCAGCCCGTAGACCAGGCGCCCGCCCGCCTTGACCCGAGCGCCCGCCTGCCCCTTGTGTTCCAGCGACCTAACCTACTGGCCAAACAGGCGGCCGCTTGCCTATGCCCAGGCGCCCGCCCGCCCCCTGTTCCAGGAAATTGACCTTTTTGCTTGGTTTAAGACTTAAGGCTTAACTAGTTTAGGTTTATCCCTTTTAATTAATTTAAGATAACACTGTGGAACACTTTATTGATTGAATTTAATTCTTTTGTGAATAAATATGATAAGGAAATTGATTTAGTATCATTTTGAGAATGTGGTTCATCCTTGATGTGTTGTTTGGATTGGTTTACCTTTTTGGTAATTTATTTGGTTAATTCCCTACTTTGGAATCCTTTGTTGTTTATCGTGCTAGTATTTTATTACTTAGCCTTTACGTGAAAGCCCAGCTGGTATTTTGTGTGTGTTTGGGCGATGCGAAACATTATGATGGCACGGCCAAGTCCATTGTGATGTTGACCATTGTTTTGCCCCATTATTACCTTCCTCCAGATTGGCCTTGGATGTGAGAAGAGCTAGCTCCTTTGTGTGCATTTTAGCTTCTCGGAGCATGACTTTGTGGCATGTCTCCCGTCCCTTGTGACACTTTCTTTGGTTATTGGTTCCGGTACCGGGGGTTTTCTCTTTGGCTTTCATGCTATTATGAAGATGATGATTTGTTGATTATTGAAGCTGCGCAGCGATCCTTTATTTGGATGTTCCGGTTTGGAAAACCTTGGCTATATCCTTTGTTATGTGTTTATTTCCGCTGCTATCTGATACATGATAATTGCTATTTGCTATGTGATAATTATTATTGTTTATTGCTTATTGCATCATAGCATGTCATGTAGTTGCATTAGTAACTTATTGAGATTTATCTCACCCCCCTTTCTTTTATCTTTGTTTTTCCTTAACCCCCCCCCTCAGGTGCTAAGGATTAGTCTCGCTGATCACGAGAAAGAGGACGTCGAGTGTGGATCCATTCTTTTGGGGAAGGTTATTATAGGTTGGTTTACATTATGTAAATGTGTAACCATTTTGGGATAGTTGTACCAAACATGACGTCACTAAGAATTGTATATTTTTCTTTTGTTGGGCATAAACTTGTGGAAGTTTATGATAGTTGTATTTAGTCTTTATCAAACTTGGTTTTGTAAAACTTTGGATTATTACATTTTGGTATCAAATGAAATTTTTAACTCCAGTATTTCTCAGTTTTGGTTTTAGAGTCGACGTCCAGATCGCTGTCTCGGACCCGCGGGGTCCGGGGTCGCGACAATTTATACCTATTAATCCTTAACAGGTTTATTTATATAGTCGAATGGTTTCTTGATCCTGAGTAGATTGAATGACATTGAACACATCAATTCATTTGAGCGTGGCCACGCATTTCATCAATCTTACTATTCGAGTGGCCTAAGCAAATATCTCTCCGAAGAAGGACAAATCTCATCTTGACTTATCATTCTTCCCTACAAGAATTCGATTATGTCAATAATAGTCTTTATAACTACCGGGTTAAAAATAACGTTCATCATGTGGAAGACCATGATAATCTCAGGTCTAAGGATTTAAATGATATAACTATATACTCAATTTTATTTGTAGAATTATTAACGGTGTATTTATTTGAAACTATTCCAACTAATAGCACATACATTAAACATATGTCTATACTGCGATCTTTAATCATTCTTGTAGATGTGAAAGTTTTCATCTTATGTAACCATTTACAAGATCATCTTCCATTCCGACAAAGATCAAGAATGCATCCTTAGTTCTTCTCAAGTACACAAGGATGTTCTTGACCAATATCTAGCGATATTCACTAGGATATGATTGGTATGTTCTCGTCAAACTCCAAGTATACGAGACATCCAGTCTTAGTACATAACATGACATTCATGACATATCCAATTGCCAAAGCATATGGAATGCTAATGATGTATTCTTGCTCATTAGTCTTCCAATAAGACTATAAGTCTTGCCAAGAATAATGTCTTGAGACATATTTTCAAGTTATCTCTACAAGAGTCTTGCATACTGAACCATTTAGTACTTTGTCTTCATAAGTACTTTTACTCAAACCGATCAACGTCCTAAAACTATATAAATAGATGTTAATTCCAAGGATATAACTGCTTCTTTTAAGTCATTCATTAAGAAACTCTTTCAAATGAACTATATGTCAACCACATATATAAAACTTAGGAATAATACTATGCCCCCACTAATTTTCTTGTAATCACAAGTCTTATATTTGATGAATTCAAACTCTTTGATATTTATCAAAATGATTATTTCAACTCCAAGAAGCTTGCTTCAATCCATCTCATGGATTTATGCAACTGGCATACTTTATTTGAATTTTCTAAATTAACAAAACCTTTAGATTGTATCTCATACATCCTTAAGTAAGTTCCCGTTAAGGAACGCTGTATTGACATCCATTTGCCATATTTCATAGTTGAAACATGAAGTTATGGCTGTGATAATTCTAATAGTCTAAAGCATGACTACGAGCGAGAAAGTTTTATCATATTTGATAATATGTGTCACGACCCGAAATATAGGCTCCATTTTATTAGTAATAAATGGTTAATGTTTAATTATTTGCCTATCTATTTATTTAAATTATTATCTATTTAAATATTTATGTGTTATAATAATTATGCCTAGCATTTTATTCGGGTCATTTGTGCTAGTGTAATATTGTTGGGTCTTAATTGTTAGTAGGGAGTGTAGTATTTGTGTGTAGTGTGAGAGAGGGGGCCTAAATGTAAGTTTTTGAATAATTTCCCTACTCCCCCTCACCTCCCTCACCTTCTCCCTCACTCTCACCATCATCTCCCAGCCAACTCCCTCTCTCTCTCTAGCTTTGGGTAAGTTTTCTTTCCCTTCCTTCTCTCTTCATTTTCTTCATCTTCTTCTTGAAATCTCTCATTTATTAAAACGTGAAATGTGTTTAGATCGTCGTTAGGATCGCGTAGAATAAAAAAGAATTGAATTCCGTCAACTTTGAGAAAATTCAGGTAAGTTACTTTTCCCCCATTTTGATGCTAAAATGTTCATATCATGTTTCGATAATGCTTGATGTGTTATATTTGAAGTTTGGTTGAGTTTAGAATTTATTTTGAATTTATTTGAGTTTTTGGGTAAAAATGGTGAATTGATGAATGTTGGGTTTGATTCTTGGTTTTGGGTTGATAAATGGTGTATTTTGATCCCCACCCTAGTTATAAGTGGTTTTGGTACATTGGGGAACTTGTAGAAAGAGTTGAAATGGAGTATTTTGTGTTTTGGTGAAATTTGGGTCGAAATGAAGAACCCAGCTCTGTTCTTCCCGGCCTTGAACCCTGACCAGGCGCCCGCCCGCGTGGTGCCAGGCGCCCGCCTGCACCCCTTTTTCCAGCGACCCAAACCTTCTGGACAAACAAGCGCCCGCCTGCCTATGCCCAGGCGCCCGCCCGCCCGCCTGTTGGGGATTTTGCCCTTTTTGCTTGGTTTAAGACTTAAGGCTTAACTAGTTGAGATTTAATTCTTCTAATTAACTTAAAATAACACCGTGGAACACTTATTTAAGTGGAATTGATTCTTTTGTGAATAAATGTGTTATGAAATTTATTTAAGTACCGTTTTGGGAATGTTGGGCATCTTTAATGTGCTGTTTATATTGGTTTACCTTTGTGGTGATTTAATTGGATTGGTTCCCTACTTTGGAACCTTAAGTTGTTTATCCATGCTAAATTATTATTACTTAGCATTTATTTGGAAGCCCAGCTGGCATATTTGTTGCATCGGGCGATGGGAAAGATTATAATGGCAAAGCCAAGTCCATTATAATGTTGACCATTGTTTTGCCCCCTTCTTTACCCTTTTCCAGATTGGCCTTGGAAGAGATGAGTTAGCTTCCTTTGTGAATGTATCTAGCTACCGGGCATGACTTTGTGTCATGGTCCTTGTCCTTTGTGACACTTTTATGGTTATTGGTTCCGGTACCGGGGTTTTCTCTTCGGCTTTCATGCTATTATGGAGATGATGATTGTTGACTATTGAAGCTGCGCAGCGATCCTTTATTTGGATGTACCGGTTTGGAAAACCTTGGCTATATCCTTTGTTATGTGTTTATTTCCGCTGCTATCTGATATGTGATAATTGCTATGTGCTATGTGATATTTATTATTGTTTATTGCTTATTGCATCATAGCATGTCATGTAGTTGCATTAGTAACTTATTGAGATTTATCTCACCCCCTTTCGTTCATCTTTGTTTTTCCTTAACCCCCCCCCCCAGGTGCTAAGGATTAGTCTCGCTGATCACGAGAAAGAGGACGTCGAGTGTGGATACATTCTTTTGGGGAAGGTTGTTATAGGTTGGTTTACATTATATAAATGTGTAACCTTTTTGGAATAGATGTACCAATCAATGACGTCATTAAGAATTGTATATTTGTATTTGGTTGGGCATAAACTTGTGGAAGTTTATGATAGTTGTATTTGGTTTTTGTCAAACTTGGATTTGTAAAACTTTGGATCATCACCTTTTGGTATCAAATGGAATTTTTAACTTCAGTATTTCTGAGTTTTGGTCTTAAGTCGACGTCCAGATCGCGGTCTCGGGCCCGCGGGGTCCGGGGTCGCGACAGTTGGTATCAGAGCTATGGCATTAGCTCTAAGTATAAGTCTAGGTGGATTAGTATGACCTAGGTGGGTAGTAGTGTGCGGAGTGATTAACGGTTGATGTCTTATACAGGTAATTACTCGCAATGTCTGGAAGAAGAAACAGAGGTACTAGTGGGGGCACAGAATCAGAATGATACAAGGGAAGAAGCACGTGCTATGTTTCAAGGCATGTTCGAGGCGGCCATAAAGGCCATACATGATCAAGGTCCGAGGGTAGAACAAGCACCACCCCGCTATGGATTGGAGCAATTTTTGAAGTTGAAACCGGTTGAATTCAATGGGGAACCCGATGTAAGGAAAGCTGAGTTATGGATTGAGTCGATGGAGAAGATTTATGAGGTATTTGGTTGCTCGGATGAGGACAAGGTCCGGTTCGCGGCTTATAAGATTGTGGGAGCCGCCGAGCATTGGTGGAAGGGTGTTAAAGCTACTTGGGATGATACTCACACGGTGTATGCGTGGGAGTTGTTTGTGCGCAAATTCAAGGAGCATTTCATTCTGGTTGTTGATCAAAACCGAAAGGAGATCGAGCTACTCAACCAGGAGCAAGGTGTGTTGTCTATAGCACAATATTCGGTTAAGTTCATAGAATTAGCCCGGTATTGCGACTATTTGGTGAGGACCGAGGAACAAAAGGCTATGAGATTCATTCGGGGATTGAAGACCTCCATCCGTACTCAACTTATTGCTCAACGGATTGTGACATTCCAAGATGCGATGGACCGAGCCTATTTGATAGAGCAAGATATTGGGGAACATGAGAGGAAGACCGAGGTGGCCAACCCGAGTAAGCAAGGAGCACAAAGCAAGCCACAACACCGTTCCGACAACCGAGGTAACCCGGGAGCATCATCTCAATTTAAGGGGCAAATCACACCGAGGAATCTGGGTACTACTCCGGGGATTCAGAATAGGAAGCCTTGTACCTTTTGTCAGAAGGTAGGCCATTCGGAGGATAGGTTTTGGAAAAACCAAGGCAAGTGTATCAATTGTGGTGAAATGGGGCACTTTGCGAGAGAGTGCACGAGGTACCGAGGTCAAGCATCCGGGTCAGGAGTTGGTGTTAATCAGGGTCAGAAAAGGGATGCCGCTGGGAAGCCCAAAGTTCAAGGGAAGGTTTATGCCATGAATCAACAACAAGCTACCGATGATCCATCCGTTATTGGAGGTATTGTTTCTGTGTCTAATGTGAGCGCACGAGCGTTAGTAGATCCAGGATCATCTCATTCATACATTTCTGTGCAATTTGCTTCCATGTTAAATGCTGCATTCGAGTCTTTACCGTACGTGCTAGAGGTGTCGACCCCTATAGGAGAATGCTTGATTCCTGATCGAATCTTTCGTGCTTGTGACGTGGTTATTTGTGGTCGAGTCCTTTGTGCGGATTTGGTAGTTCTTCCTATCCAAGACTTTGATGTCATTTTGGGTATGGATTGGTTGAGCAAGTTTCATGCTTCCATTGATTGCCGTAAGAAAACTGTTACTTTTTCTATTCCCGATGTGCCTAAATTTGTGTTTGAGGCTAGTCCTCTGAGTAGAAAGGTTTGCTTAATTTATTTTATGAAAGCGAGAAAATTATTGAATAGTGGTTGTGAGGGGTATTTGGCTAGTGTTCTTGATACTAGGAAGGAATCCCCTTGTTTGGATAGTGTTCGGGTAGTTCGGGAATTTCCCGATGTTTTCTCTACGGAGTATGATATGCCGCCCGATCGTGAGATTGAGTTTTGTATAGATCTTTTGCCGGGTACGGCTCCGATTTCGAATGCACCTTATAGGTTAGCTCCCACAGAATTGAAGGAATTAAAGGTTCAATTGCAAGAGTTGCTGGATCGAGGGTTTATCCGCCCTAGTGTTTCCCCGTGGGGAGCACCGGTTTTGTTTGTGCGAAAGAAAGATGGTTCGTTGAGATTGTGTATAGATTACAGAAAGTTGAATCAGGTTACGGTGAAGAACAAGTATCCTCTACCTCATATTGACGATTTATTTGATCAGCTTCAAGGGTCCGTGGTTTTCTCTAAACTTGATTTGAGGAGTGGGTACCATCAGTTGAAGGTTCGATCGGAGGATATTCCGAAGACTGCCTTTCGCACTCGTTATGGTCATTATGAGTTCTTGGTTATGCCGTTTGGGTTGACTAACTCGCCGGCCGTATTTATGGATTTGATGAACCGGATTTTCCATCCTTATCTTGATTCGTTCGTGGTAGTCTTCATCGACGACATTCTTGTTTATTCGAAATCTCGAGAGGAGCACGAGCAACACTTGAGGACAGTTTTATCCGTTCTTGCGAGGGAGAAATTATTTGCGAAGTTCAGTAAATGCGAATTTTGGCTCGAGAAGGTGTCATTTCTGGGTCATGTGATTTCTAAAGATGGGATTTTGGTGGATCCTTCAAAGATTGAAGCTATAGTGGATTGGAAGAGACCCGAATCACTGACAGAGATTAGAAGCTTTCTGGGTTTAGCCGGTTATTACCGAAGATTTATTGAGGGGTTTTCGAGGATTGCTACTCCGATGACTCAGTTTACCCGGAAGAATGTCCCGTTTGTGTGGACCGAGAAATGTGACAAGAGTTTCGAGGAATTGAAGAAGAGGTTGACTACCGCACCGATCTTGACTTTGCCTAATGGGAGCGATGGCCTAGTGATTTACAGTGATGCTTCGAAAGAGGGTTTGGGTTGTGTGTTGATGCAGAATGGGAAAGTAATTGCTTATGCTTCGAGGAAGTTGACCCCTAGTGAGCAGAATTACCCGACTCATGATATGGAGTTAGCGGCTATTGTCTTTGCGTTGCACAAATGGAAGCACTACCTTTATGGGGCGAAGTTTGAGATTTTTACGATCACAAGAGTTTGAAGTACCTATTCTCTCAGAAGGAATTGAACAACCGACAGCGCCGATGGATGGAATTGTTGAAGGATTATGATTGCACGATTTCTTATCATCCGGGGAAGGCGAATGTGGTAGCCGATGCGATTAGTAGAAAGTCTTATGTGGCTTCGATGATGGTTCGTGAATGGAAAATGCTTGAGGATGTTCGAGATTGGTCTCCTCATGAATCGAGACATGGGCTATTTTTGCGAATATTGGGGTGTCTCCGACCCTAATTCAGAGGATAAAGGAAGTTCAGAAAGAGGATCCTGAGTTGGTGAAGATAATGGGTAAATTGAAGGAAAAGAACTTCGAGAATTTTTCATTGAGTTCGAGTGGAGTTTTGACTTTCTGTGGTCGTTTGTGTGTTCCGGATGTTGATGGAATTAAACAGAGAGTTCTTGATGAGGGTCACAAATCAAGGTATACTATTCATCCGGGTAGTACGAAGATGTATCAGGATTTGAAGCAACAATTTTGGTGGATTAATATGAAAAGGGAAATAGCCGAGTATGTTTCAAAGTGTTTAACGTGTCAGCAGGTCAAAGCCGAGCATCAGAGACCCGCGGGATTACTTCAGCCGTTAGATATTCCCGAGTGGAAATGGGAGCATGTGACTATGGATTTCGTTACGGGACTACCTCGTACCCGTAGGAAGTATGACAGTGTTTGGGTAATAGTGGATAGATTGACCAAGAGTGCCCATTTCTTTCCCATTGACATCAGATATTCGATGGAGAAGCTTGCGACCCTTTATATCGACGAGATTGTGAGATTGCATGGGGTTCCGGTTAGCATTGTGTCAGATCGAGACCTGAGGTTTACTTCTAGATTCTGGAAGGCGTTTCAGGAAGCTTTGGGTACAGATTTGCGATTCATTACTGCTTTTCATCCCCAGACCGACGGTCAATCCGAGAGGACTATTCAGATTTTGGAGGATATGTTGCGAGCTTGTTCGATAGACTTTTCCGATTCTTGGGATTCGCACCTACCGTTAGTGGAGTTCTCTTACAACAACAGTTATCAGGCTAGTATCGAGATGGCACCGTTTGAGGCCTTGTATGGGATAAAGTGTAGATCGCCTATTTGTTGGGATGGGGTTGGTGAAGCGAAGATCGTGGGTATTGATTTGCTTCGGATTTCAGTTGAAAAGGTTAGAGTTATCCGGGATAGATTGAAGACAGCCCAGAGTCGACATAAGAGCTACGCAGACAACCGAAGGCGAGATCTTAGTTTTCAGATTGGTGATTTGGTATTCTTGAAAGTGTCTCCGAAGGTGGGTATTCGTAGGTTTGGGAAGAAAGGTAAATTAGCTCCAAGGTTTATTGGTCCGTTTGAGATTTTGGGAAAGGTTGGACTTCTTGCGTATCGACTTGTGTTACCGTCATCTTTAGACCGGTTGCACAACGTTTTCCACGTTTCTATGCTTCGGAAGTATGTTCATGACCCATCTCACGTGTTACCGAGGGTACCGGAGGATATTGAGCCCGATCTGACTTATGAGGAACGACCGGTTCGGATCTTAGATTCTAAAGTTCAAGAGTTGAGAAACAAAAGCATTGCGTTGGTTAGAGTCCTTTGGAGGAATCATAACATCGAAGAGTCGACGTGGGAGCTTCGTGATGAGATCGAGAGGAAATTTCCGTGGCTTTTTGTTTAAGGTGAGTCTCGTTAAAATTCGGGTCGAATTTTCTTTAAGGGGGAGTGAATGTCACGACCCGAAATATAGGCTCCATTTTATTAGTAATAAATGGTTATTGTTTAATTATTTGCCTATCTATTTATTTAAATTATTATCTATTTAAATATTTATGTGTTATAATAATTATGCCTAGCATTTTATTCGGGTCATTTGTGCTAGTGTAATATTGTTGGGTCTTAATTGTTAGTAGGGAGTGTAGTATTTGTGTGTAGTGTGAGAGAGGGGGCCTAAGTGTAAGTTTTTGAATAATTTCCCTACTCCCCCTCACCTCCCTCACCTTCTCCCTCACTCTCACTATCATTTCCCAGCCAACTCCCTCTCTCTCTCTAGCTTTGGGTAAGTTTTCTTTCCCTTCCTTCTCTCTTCATTTTCTTCATCTTCTTCTTGAAATCTCTCATTTATTAAAACGTGAAATGTGTTTAGATCGTCGTTAGGATCGCGTAGAATCAAAAAGAATTGAATTCCGTCAACTTTGAGAAAATTCAGGTAAGTTACTTTTCCCCCATTTTGATGCTAAAATGTTCATATCATGTTTCGATAATGCTTGATGTGTTATATTTGAAGTTTGGTTGAGTTTAGAATTTATTTTGAATTTATTTGAGTTTTTGGGTAAAAATGGTGAATTGATGAATGTTGGGTTTGATTCTTGGTTTTGGGTTGATAAATGGTGTATTTGGATCCCCACCCTAGTTATAAGTGGTTTTGGTACATTGGGGAACTTGTAGAAAGAGTTGAAATTGAGTATTTTGTGTTTTGGTGGAATTTGGGTCGAAATGAAGAACCCAGCTCTGTTCTTCCCGGCCTTGAACCCTGACCAGGCGCCCGCCCGCGTGGTGCCAGGCGCCCGCCTGCACCCCTTTTTCCAGCGACCCAAACCTTCTGGACAAACAAGCGCCCGCCTGCCTATGCCCAGGCGCCCGCCCGCCTGCCTGTTGGGGATTTTGCCCTTTTTGCTTGGTTTAAGACTTAAGGCTTAACTAGTTGAGGTTTAATTCTTCTAATTAACTTAAAATAACACCGTGGAACACTTATTTAAGTGGAATTGATTCTTTTGTGAATAAATGTGTTATGAAATTTATTTAAGTACCGTTTTGGGAATGTTGGGCATCTTTGATGTGCTGTTTATATTGGTTTACCTTTGTGGTGATTTAATTGGATTGGTTCCCTACTTTGGAACCTTAAGTTGTTTATCCATGCTAAATTATTATTACTTAGCATTTATTTGGAAGCCCAGCTGGCATATTTGTTGCATCGGGCGATGGGAAAGATTATAATGGCAAAGCCAAGTCCATTATAATGTTGACCATTGTTTTGCCCCCTTCTTTACCCTTTTCCAGATTGGCCTTGGAAGAGATGAGTTAGCTTCCTTTGTGAATGTATCTAGCTACCGGGCATGACTTTGTGTCATGGTCCTTGTCCTTTGTGACACTTTTATGGTTATTGGTTCCGGTACCGGGGTTTTCTCTTCGGCGTTCATGCTATTATGGAGATGATGATTGTTGACTATTGAAGCTGCGCAGCGATCCTTTATTTGGATGTACCGGTTTGGAAAACCTTGGCTATATCCTTTGTTATGTGTTTATTTCCGCTGCTATCTGATATGTGATAATTGCTATGTGCTATGTGATATTTATTATTGTTTATTGCTTATTGCATCATAGCATGTCATGTAGTTGCATTAGTAACTTATTGAGATTTATCTCACCCCCTTTCTTTCATCTTTGTTTTTCCTTAACCCCCCCCCCAGGTGCTAAGGATTAGTCTCGCTGATCACGAGAAAGAGGACGTCGAGTGTGGATACATTCTTTTGGGGAAGGTTGTTATAGGTTGGTTTACATTATATAAATGTGTAACCTTTTTGGAATAGTTGTACCAATCAATGGCGTCATTAAGAATTGTATATTTGTATTTGGTTGGGCATAAACTTGTGGAAGTTTATGATAGTTGTATTTGGTTTTTGTCAAACTTGGATTTGTAAAACTTTGGATCATCACCTTTTGGTATCAAATGGAATTTTTAACTTCAGTATTTCTGAGTTTTGGTCTTAAGTCGACGTCCAGATCGCGGTCTCGGGCCCGCGGGGTCCGGGGTCGCGACAGTTGGTATCAGAGCTATGGCATTAGCTCTAAGTATAAGTCTAGGTTGATTAGTATGACCTAGGTGGGTAGTAGTGTGCAGAGTGATTAACGGTTGATGTCTTATACAGGTAATTACTCGCAATGTCTGGAAGAAGAAACAGAGGAGGTACTAGTGGGGCACAGAATCAGAATGATACAAGGGAAGAAGCACGTGCTATGTTTCAAGGCATGTTCGAGGCGGCCATGAAGGCCATACATGATCAAGGTCCGAGGGTAGAACAAGCACCACCCCGCTATGGATTGGAGCAATTTTTGAAGTTGAAACCGGTTGAATTCAATGGGCAACCCGATGTAAGGAAAGCTGAGTTATGGATTGAGTCGATGGAGAAGATTTATGAGGTATTTGGTTGCTCGGATGAGGACAAGGTCCGGTTCGCGGCTTATAAGATTGTGGGAGCCGCCGAGCATTGGTGGAAGGGTGTTAAAGCTACTTGGGATGATACTCACACGGTGTATGAGTGGGAGTTGTTTGTGCGCAAATTCAAGGAGCATTTCTTTCCGGTTGTTGATCAAAACCGAAAGGAGATCGAGCTACTCAACCTGGAGCAAGGTGTGTTGCCTATAGCACAATACTCGGCTAAGTTCATAGAATTAGCCCGGTATTGCGACTATTTGGTGAGGACCGAGGAACAAAAGGCTATGAGATTCATTCGGGGATTGAAGACCTCCATCCGTACTCAACTTATTGCTCAACGGATTGTGACATTCCAAGATGCGGTGGACCGAGCCTATTTGATAGAGCAAGATATTGGGGAACATGAGAGGAAGACCGAGGTGGCCAACCCGAGTAAGCAAGGAGCACAAAGCAAGCCACAACACCGTTCCGACAACCGAGGTAACCCGGGAGCATCATCTCAGTTTAAGGGTCAAATCACACCGAGGAATCCGGGGATTCAGAATAGGAAGCCTTGTACCTTTTGTCAGAAGGTAGGCCATTCGGAGGATAGGTTTTGGAAAAAGCAAGGCAAGTGTATCAATTATGGTGAAATGGGGCACTTTGCGAGAGAGTGCACGAGGTACCGAGGTCAAGCATCCGGGTCAGGAGTTGGTGTTAATCAGGGTCAGAAAAGGGATGCCGCTGGGAAGCCCAAAGTTCAAGGGAAGGTTTATGCCATGAATCAACAACAAGCTACCGATGATCCATCCGTTATTGGAGGTATTGTTTCTGTGTCTAATGTGAGCGCACGAGCGTTAGTAGATCCAGGATCATCTCATTCATACATTTCTGTGCAATTTGCTTCCATGTTAAATGCTGCATTCGAGTCTTTACCGTACGTGCTAGAGGTGTCGACCCCTATAGGAGAATGCTTGATTTCTGATCGAGTCTTTCGTGCTTGTGACGTGGTTATTTGTGGTCGAGTCCTTTGTGCGGATTTGGTAGTTCTTCCTATCCAAGACTTTGATGTCATTTTGGGTATGGATTGGTTGAGCAAGTTTCATGCTTCCATTGATTGCCGTAAGAAAACTGTTACTTTTTCTATTCCCGATGTGCCTAAATTTGTGTTTGAGGCTAGTCCTCTGAGTAGAAAGGTTCGCTTAATTTATTTTATGAAAGCGAGAAAATTATTGAATAGTGGTTGTGAGGGGTATTTGGCTAGTGTTCTTGATACTAGGAAGGAATCCCCTTGTTTGGATAGTGTTCGGGTAGTTCGGGAATTTCCCGATGTTTTCTCTAGCGAGTATGATATGCCGCCCGATCGTGAGATTGAGTTATGTATAGATCTTTTGCCGGGTACGGCTCCGATTTCGAAAGCACCTTATAGGTTAGCTCCCGCAGAATTGAAGGAATTAAAGGTTCAATTGCAAGAGTTGCTGGATCGAGGGTTTATCCGCCCTAGTGTTTCCCTGTGGGGAGCACCGGTTTTGTTTGTGCGAAAGAAAGATGGTTTGTTGAGATTGTGTATAGATTACAGAAAGTTGAATCAGGTTACGGTGAAGAACAAGTATCCTCTACCTCATATTGACGATTTATTTGATCAGCTTCAAGGGTCCGTGGTTTTCTCTAAACTTGATTTGAGGAGTGGGTACCATCAGTTGAAGGTTCGATCGGAGGATATTCCGAAGACTGCCTTTCGCACTCGTTATGGTCATTATGAGTTCTTGGTTATGCCGTTTGGGTTGACTAACTCGCCGGCCGTATTTATGGATTTGATGAACCGGATTTTCCATCCTTATCTTGATTCGTTCGTGGTAGTCTTCATCGACGACATTCTTGTTTATTCGAAATCTCGAGAGGAGCACGAGCAACACTTGAGGACAGTTTTATCCGTTCTTGCGAGGGAGAAATTATTTGCGAAGTTCAGTAAATGCGAATTTTGGCTCGAGAAGGTGTCATTTCTGGGTCATGTGATTTCTAAAGATGGGATTTCGGTGGATCCTTCAAAGATTGAAGCTATAGTGGATTGGAAGAGACCCGAATCACTGACAGAGATTAGAAGCTTTCTGGGTTTAGCCGGTTATTACCGAAGATTTATTGAGGGGTTTTCGAGGATTGCTACTCCGATGACTCAGTTTACCCGGAAGAATGTCCCGTTTGTGTGGACCGAGAAATGTGACAAGAGTTTCAAGGAATTGAAGAAGAGGTTGACTACCGCACCGATCTTGACTTTGCCTAATGGGAGCGATGGCCTAGTGATTTACAGTGATGATTCGAAAGAGGGTTTGGGTTGTGTGTTGATGCAGAATGGGAAAGTAATTGCTTATGCTTCGAGGAAGTTGACCCCTAGTGAGCAGAATTACCCGACTCATGATATGGAGTTAGCGGCTATTGTCTTTGCGTTGCACAAATGGAAGCACTACCTTTATGGGGCGAAGTTTGAGATTTTTACCGATCACAAGAGTTTGAAGTACCTATTCTCTCAGAAGGAATTGAACAACCGACAGCGCCGATGGATGGAATTGTTGAAGGATTATGATTGCACGATTTCTTATCATCCGGGGAAGGCGAATGTGGTAGCCGATGCGATTAGTAGAAAGTCTTATGTGGCTTCGATGATGGTTCGTGAATGGAAAATGCTTGAGGATGTTCGAGATTGGTCTCCTCGTGAATCGAGACATGGGGCTATTTTTGCGAATATTGGGGTGTCTCCGACCCTAATTCAGAGGATAAAGGAAGTTCAGAAAGAGGATCCTGAGTTGGTGAAGATAATGGGTAAATTGAAGGAAAAGAACTTCGAGAATTTTTCATTGAGTTCGAGTGGAGTTTTGACTTTCCGTGGTCGTTTGTGTGTTCCGGATGTTGATGGAATTAAACAGAGAGTTCTTGATGAGGGTCACAAATCGAGGTATACTATTCATCTGGGTAGTACGAAGATGTATCAGGATTTGAAGCAACAATTTTGGTGGATTAATATGAAAAGGGAAATAGCCGAGTATGTTTCAAAGTGTTTAACGTGTCAGCAGGTCAAAGCCGAGCATCAGAGACCCGCGGGATTACTTCAGCCGTTAGAGATTCCCGAGTGGAAATGGGAGCATGTGACTATGGATTTCGTTACGGGACTACCTCGTACCCGTAGGAAGTATGACAGTGTTTGGGTAATAGTGGATAGATTGACCAAGAGTGCCCATTTCTTTCCCATTGACATCAGATATTCGATGGAGAAGCTTGCGACCCTTTATATCGACGAGATTGTGAGATTGCATGGGGTTCCGGTTAGCATTGTGTCAGATCGAGACCCGAGGTTTACTTCTAGATTCTGGAAGGCGTTTCAGGAAGCTTTGGGTACAGATTTGCGATTCAGTACAGCTTTTCATCCCCAGACCGAAGGTCAATCCGAGAGGACTATTCAGATTTTTGGAGGATATGTTGCGAGCTTGTTCGATAGACTTTTCCGATTCTTGGGATTCGCACCTACCGTTAGTGGAGTTCTCTTACAACAACAGTTATCAGGCTAGTATCGAGATGGCACCGTTTGAGGCCTTGTATGGGATAAAGTGTAGATCGCCTATTTGTTGGGATGAGGTTGGTGAAGCGAAGATCGTGGGTATTGATTTGCTTCGGATTTCAGTTGAAAAGGTTAGAGTTATCCGGGATAGATTGAAGACAGCCCAGAGTCGACATAAGAGCTACGCAGACAACCGAAGGCGAGATCTTAGTTTTCAGATTGGTGATTTGGTATTCTTGAAAGTGTCTCCGAAGGTGGGTATTCGTAGGTTTGGGAAGAAAGGTAAATTAGCTCCAAGGTTTATTGGTCCATTTGAGATTTTGGGAAAGGTTGGACTTCTTGCGTATCGACTTGCGTTACCGTCATCTTTAGACCGGTTGCACAACGTTTTCCACGTTTTTATGCTTCGGAAGTATGTTCATGACCCATCTCACGTGTTACCGAGGGTACCGGAGGATATTGAGCCCGATATGACTTATGAGGAACGACCGGTTCGGATCTTAGATTCTAAAGTTCAAGAGTTGAGAAACAAAAGCATTGCGTTGGTTAGAGTCCTTTGGAGGAATCATAACATCGAAGAGTCGACGTGGGAGCTTCGTGATGAGATCGAGAGGAAATTTCCGTGGCTTTTTGTTTAAGGTGAGTCTCGTTAAAATTCGGGTCGAATTTTCTTTAAGGGGGAGTGAATGTCACGACCCGAAATATAGGCTCCATTTTATTAGTAATAAATGGTTATTGTTTAATTATTTGCCTATCTATTTATTTAAATTATTATCTATTTAAATATTTATGTGTTATAATAATTATGCCTAGCATTTTATTCGGGTCATTTGTGCTAGTGTAATATTGTTGGGTCTTAATTGTTAGTAGGGAGTGTAGTATTTGTGTGTAGTGTGAGAGAGGGGGCCTAAGTGTAAGTTTTTAAATAATTTCCCTACTCCCCCTCACCTCCCTCACCTTCTCCCTCACTCTCACCAACATTTCCCAGCCAACTCCCTCTCTCTCTCTAGCTTTGGGTAAGTTTTCTTTCCCTTCCTTCTCTCTTCATTTTCTTCATCTTCTTCTTGAAATCTCTCATTTATTAAAACGTGAAATGTGTTTAGATCGTCGTTAGGATCGCGTAGAATCAAAAAGAATTGAATTCCGTCAACTTTGAGAAAATTCAGGTAAGTTACTTTTCCCCCATTTTGATGCTAAAATGTTCATATCATGTTTCGATAATGCTTGATGTGTTATATTTGAAGTTTGGTTGAGTTTAGAATTTATTTTGAATTTATTTGAGTTTTTGGGTAAAAATGGTGAATTGATGAATGTTGGGTTTGATTCTTGGTTTTGGGTTGATAAATGGTGTATTTGGATCCCCACCCTAGTTATAAGTGGTTTTGGTACATTGGGGAACTTGTAGAAAGAGTTGAAATGGAGTATTTTATGTTTTGGTAAAATTTGGGTCGAAATGAAGAACCCAGCTCTGTTCTTCCCGGCCTTGAACCCTGACCAGGCGCCCGCCCGCGTGGTGCCAGGCGCCCGCCTGCACCCCTTTTTCCAGCGACTCAAACCTTCTGGACAAACAAGCGCCCGCCTGCCTATGCCCAGGCGCCCGCCCGCCCGCCTGTTGGGGATTTTGCCCTTTTTGCTTGGTTTAAGACTTAAGGCTTAACTAGTTGAGGTTTAATTCTTCTAATTAACTTAAAATAACACCGTGGAACACTTATTTAAGTGGAATTGATTCTTTTGTGAATAAATGTGTTATGAAATTTATTTAAGTACCGTTTTGGGAATGTTGGGCATCTTTGATGTGCTGTTTATATTGGTTTACCTTTGTGGTGATTTAATTGGATTGGTTCCCTACTTTGGAACCTTAAGTTGTTTATCCATGCTAAATTATTATTACTTAGCATTTATTTGGAAGCCCAGCTGGCATATTTGTTGCATCGGACGATGGGAAAGATTATAATGGCAAAGCCAAGTCCATTATAATGTTGACCATTGTTTTGCCCCCTTCTTTACCCTTTTCCAGATTGGCCTTGGAAGAGATGAGTTAGCTTCCTTTGTGAATGTATCTAGCTACCGGGCATGACTTTGTGTCATGGTCCTTGTCCTTTGTGACACTTTTATGGTTATTGGTTCCGGTACCGGGGTTTCTCTTCGGCTTTCATGCTATTATGGAGATGATGATTGTTGACTATTGAAGCTGCGCAGCGATTCTTTATTTGGATGTACCGGTTTGAAAAACCTTGGCTATATCCTTTGTTATGTGTTTATTTTCGCTGCTATCTGATATGTGATAATTGCTATGTGCTATGTGATATTTATTATTGTTTATTGCTTATTGCATCATAGCATGTCATGTAGTTGCATTAGTAACTTATTGAGATTTATCTCACCCCCTTTCTTTCATCTTTGTTTTTCCTTAACCCCCCCCCAGGTGCTAAGGATTAGTCTCGCTGATCACGAGAAAGAGGACGTCGAGTGTGGATACATTCTTTTGGGGAAGGTTGTTATAGGTTGGTTTACATTATATAAATGTGTAACCTTTTTGGAATAGTTGTACCAATCAATGACGTCATTAAGAATTGTATATTTGTATTTGGTTGGGCATAAACTTGTGGAAGTTTATGATAGTTGTATTTGGTTTTTGTCAAACTTGGATTTGTAAAACTTTGGATCATCACCTTTTGGTATCAAATGGAATTTTTAACTTCAGTATTTCTGAGTTTTGGTCTTAAGTCGACGTCCAGATCGCGGTCTCGGGCCCGCGGGGTCCGGGGTTGCGACAATATGAATCAGCCTTTCATCTTTAGTCTTGTTTAATGAGTATGCACCTTGCCATCCATGTTAGTTTTCTCCAAGAAAACTCAACTTCATCCTTTGGTTTTTACACCTTGGGGTAGAATGATCAAGTTTCAAACTTGATTAACATACATGAATTGCAATTTAGATTTTATGACTCCAAGCCACTACTCTAAATCTGGAGCGCACATCGCATTTTGATAGGTGGTAGATTTAACATTCTCAATGAATTCTACCTCGATACTTTCTATTACGAGAAGTCTATATTTCTTGTTTTTTGTATTCTATCATACTAGTGGGTAACCCGTGCTCTGCACGGGATATTTTTTTTTATTTAGTAAAATAGCATAACATTTTTTTGTAATATAAATATAATGTATATGAAAAATAATTTTCTAATTATAGTTAACTTAAAATAGTAAGCATCATCTTAACTAATACTATTAATAGTAATAATTAATCGATATAGTAACTATCATAATTAAATAATACTATTAAAAATACTTATTAATAGCTATAATAACTATTATAATTAACTAATTATATTAATAGTGATGTTAACCTATATAGTAACTATTATGATTAACTAATACTATTAATAGTAAAAATTAACATATACTATTATAACTATTATGATTAAATAATACTATTGATAGTAATATTTAACTTATAGAGTAACTATTATATTTAACTAATATTATTAATAGTAATAGTTAACTTGTATAGTAACTATTATTGTTAACTAATACTATTAATAGTAATAATTAACTAATTTAGTAAGTATTGTAGTTAACTAATACTATTAATAGTTATAGTTAATTAATATAGTAGTAACTATTGTAGTTAACTAATATATTAATAGTAATAGTTAACTTATATAGTAACTATTGTAGTTAACTAATACTATTAATAGTAATAGTTAACTTATATCATAACATAATAATAGGAATATCAAAAGTCACACACATTTAGGATAGTGATGATGTGGCTTCACACAAATGAAGCTTTAACCTATGTTTGTTTATGTGGCAAAACCTTAGCTCTCATCACCAACTTTAATATATTCTCCCTCCGTCCCAGCTCACTTGACACCTTTTGATCAAAACTGGTCAACTTAGGGTCGTTTTGACCAACACTTTATAGAAATATTTATGTTCCAAAAAAAAAATTAAAAATTGTTATTGAGAAGATTTTTAATGGTGATCATTTTACATTTTTTAAATTTTTATCCGGATCATAAATATTTCTATAAAGTATTGGTCAAACCAACCTTAAGTTGACCAGTTTTGGTCAAAAAGTGTCAAGTGAGCTGGGACATAGGGAGTATATATAAGATATGCGAGCAACTTGTGTAAATTGAACGAATTTTCACAACTCCTTGTGAATGTTTGTTCAACTTCCATTTTAGGTTATATGTTATTTTCTAGGTCTCGAACTATTCGAGATATATTTTACCCCCACTGATTCTTTTGGAGAGAAACAATTTATCTAGAAAAGTATCATCATAAGCAACAAACAATTTGTTTCTTAGAAGTAAAATAATATCCTCAAGTTTCTTTAGGATATCCCATGAAATACATTTATCAAATCATTAAGTAATTTATTAATATCAATTTTTAATTTTATTGGAATCATTAAATTGATACTAATATTAAATTAAAGTTTATTTATATTCAACCATAAAAAATCAAATGAGAGAAACTTTTTGGGATGATGGGAGTAATATGTAACTTGTTCCCCCACGGGCGGATCTACATATAGCTTAGGAGGATCAACTAACCCCGCTGACTTTTGTAAATTTGTCACTTTTGACTCTTACATTAATTTTGCTCTTCCCTCCTGAAAAACTAACAGTGACCCTTCTGAAAAGAAAAAAAAAAAACTTCTCCATCTCATACTTAGGCTCCGTTTGTTTCGCGTAAAATAACTTTCGGAAAATGTTTTCCCCATTTTCCGGTGTTTGTTACGCACCGAAAAATGAGGAAAATATTTTCCGGAAAATGGTTTTCCGTCTTTTCCAAGTAAAATGACTTACGGATTTTTACTAAGTAAATCATTTTCCGGAAAATGTTGACTCTCTCACTCACACCCAACTCTCCATAAAACCCCACCCTACCCACTACACCTCTAACACCACCTTCTTCATCCATCCTATCCACCACCCCCAACTACCCCAGCACCCACCCCACCCCCACCCTACCCCACCACGCAACCCCACCCCCCACCCCACCCAAAAAAAAAAAAAAATTTCACTCATATTAAAAAAATGAATATCTCCACCACCCCAACTACGCCACCCCCCACCCTACCCCCACCCCACCCACCCACCTCCCAACCCCCCCCCCAAAAAAAATAAATAAATAAAAAATCACATATTAAAATTATTTTTGAACACCTCCCCCGCTCCCCACTACCCCACCCCTACCCCCCCACCCTTACCCTACCCACCCCTCACCCTACCCACCCCCACCATTTTTTTTACTCTTATTAAACTTATTTTCTAACAACTCCCACATTCGCACTACCCCTACCCCCACTACCCCTACCACCTACCCTACCCACCCACCCACCCACCTCCCCCCCCCCCCAAAAAAAAAATAAAAAAATAACTCATATTAAAATTATTTTTGAACACCTCCCCCACCCCCACCCCCACCTACCCCACCCCCACCCCCCACAACCACCCATCCCACCCCAACCCAAAATCTCCACCCACATTTAATTTTTTTCTCATAATTATTCTTTTCCTCATATTAAATTATTATTATTATTTTCATATGAAAATATTTTCCGGAAAACATTTTCCTTAGATTTACCAAACAACCAAAAACATGTTTATGTCATTTTCTGGAAAACATTTTCATTTTCCGGAAAACATTTTACGGGAAATCATTTTCCGGAAATTGTTTTACGCGAAACAAACGGAGCCTTACTTTGTCTCGAAACGAATAGTCAGTTATATTGATAAAAAATAAATTTGAACATTTAATTTGAGTCGGAGGTAGTATTAATTAACTGCTTTCCTTGTTAGTTTTCAACATTCTATTTCTCCACCTTTCAACTCTTGCTATGTTAAAGAATTTAGTGTCATTTGCTTACCAATATTCTTGTAGGGTTTGGGTGCCACCTTATTTTTCTTTACTAATTCTATTAGTACATTCTTTGTTAATATTGTAAAATATCATTCACTAATATATTTTTGCAAATGTGGTATTTTTTTGGAAAAATTTAAAAGAAAAATGAAGCTTTTATTAATGTGATAAGATGAATAATTAGTTAAATGTTAGTTTTAAAAAGTAGCTACCCCCCCCCCCCCGTCAGGAAAAAGTTAGAAGTCATCTTGGTAGTTAAATTGATTAAACTTTGATAAAAATAGTTATAAAAAGAATATATCTCAACAAAATATTAGAACTTGTGAGTGACATCACATAAAATACTATAAAAAATCTGAACTTTATTAGAATAATTTGAAAGTGTGCAGTATTTCACACGGTTTTATTTGGTTTTATTAGTAGTCAAGATTTGTTACTTTCTTGTAAATATTTATTTCACTAACTTTCTAATTAGTTGTTTAGTGTTGTGTATATCTTTTGGTTATTTTGTAGGGATCTATCAAGGATTGAAATGACTCAATTATGGAAAGGATAATAAGAGAATAATAGTGAAGATTATCTCAATATCTTTCACAAAAGATGGAGACCTCGATGACCAATCAACCAAGTCCTAATAGTGTATAAATATAGAGGACTGGTGAAAGAATATGTTATGCATTCTGTGAGAATAACAATAGATTCATTAGAGAGTGCTTTGGTATTTTAGTTGAATACAAGTTTCGGCAAAACTTGTGTTCTTGAGTTCTTTAGTATTTCTCTTAGTCTGTAAGTCTTCAGTTAACCCATTCAATCAATAAGAGAAGTTTTGTTATCTTCAGCACTTTGCTGAAAGATAAGTGTTAATTCCTTTTTGTTTTTAAATTATTATTTCGCTGTGTGTGTTGTGGTGTGATCTATCGTGTCTTAACACTAAGACTCACACCAAGTCTCTGATTCTGTGTACTGTCCTAGCTATCTAAACTTTCAATTGGCACCAGAGCCTCCACTCAATATACTGAGTGAGATACAGAAAGGATAGTCATCATGGACGGTCAGTTAAGTCAGTATCGTCCTCCTGTGTTGGATGGTACAAACTATGCCTTGTGGAAATCCAAAATGCGTCTGTACATCAAAGCAATTGATGAAAGAGCATGGCGGAGTATCATAGTTGCCTGGACTCCTCCTAGAATTGAAAGTAAGGCCAGAAAGGGGGAAACCTCTGATGAAAAGGTCTACATTTCTAAACCGGAGAAGGACTGGACAACTGAAGAAGTGACCCTAGCAAATTATAATTCCAAGGCTTTGGGTGCTATATCAAGTCATGTTGATGAAGATATGTATCATCTTGTCACCAATCAAAGCATTGCTAAAAATGCGTGGGATATTCTTCAAGCTCACTGTGAAGGAGATGAAGGAGTAAAGGGCACTAGGTTGAGAATACTCATGACAAAGTTTGAAAACTTGAGAATGTCAGACTCTGAAGATATCAAAAGCTATTCTGCTAAAATCAAAGAATCTCAAACGAGTGTCTCTCCCTAGGTGAACCTATCTCTAATGCTAGGTTAGTAAGCAAATTACTTAGAACTGTCACTGAGAAGTTTAATATAAAAATTGCTACTATTGAAGAAGCCAATGACACTGCCACCATGGGTTACAATTCTCTAGTGGGAAAACTAACCATGTTTGAAATGAATTTGGCTATTCAACAGCAACACAAGGCTGATAACATTGCCCTTGCTACTGCTCTTGTTAGTGTGTCTAAAGTTCCCAAAGAAATGGAAGAAACTTCAAAAAAAATTGATAAATCTGAATTGGAAACAAAAGATGTTGCCTTGTTAACCAAAAAAATCACATCTTTTTTGAAAAATAAAAGAGAAAACAAGTTTCCTTCAAAACCCCAAAGTAATTTTGAGAAGACAAAAGATGACACAGAGAGTAGCTTTAAGAGGCCTGGTAGTTTTGGTAAAAAGAAAAGTGATTCTGTTCAATGTAGAGCCTGCAAAGGTTTTGGTCACTATGCTAATGAGTGTGCCAACACTCTAAAAAAAGGGTATGATTCTAACTGACCCTAAGTGATAGTGAGGATGAAGATGAGACTACCCATTTGGCAGTCATTTACTCCGAATCTCAATATCACTTAAATACTGATGAACATTGTGGTGCTATCACATCTCAGTCCACACCCTCTGACTCTGTTCTGAAATGCTTTAATTCTACTACTATTGGAAAAACAGATAAAGATGAGGGTGAAGGGAATTTTGGGGAACTTCATGAAGCCTACACGGATCTATTTGCTGATTAGAAGAAACGTGTAGAGAAAATAGCTATTTTCAAAAAAGTGAACCAGAAACTTCTTGAAGAAAATAAGTCTTTGAAAAAGGAACTTGAAAGAGTGTCTAAAGAAAATGATGACCAAAAGGAAATCATAGAGAAACTAGAGGTCAACATCACCAAAAGTGATGTAGAACTTGAGAAAGTGAAGTCTAAGCTTAAAAAGGCAAAAGAGACTTTTATGAAATTAAACACTGGGAAAGCTAAATTGGATGAAGTTTTGAGTGTAGGAAGTCATGCTAAGACAGGTATTGGCTACAAAAATGTGTTTGTCAAAGAAGGAGAGTCTGGTTCACAAACTAAAAATTTTCAAAAAGGTGATAATAGACATAGGAAGAAACGATTTGTGTGTCACTATTGTTTTAACCCAGGTCACATCAGACCTTTCTGCTTTCAGAGACTAAGAGATCTTGGAGAACAGGTTCCTCCAGTGAGAACTAAGGTGACATCTCACCAACCTCCTCAACTCCATAACATGGGTAAGTACATATGGATTGAGAAAAAGAAAGAAGAATGCAATGTGATTCTCACTTCCTTAAAGGGGAGTGTGTCAAGTTCATGGTACTTTGACAGCGGGTGCTCAAGGTACATGATAGGCAATGTTGAATTTTTGTCTGACTATTCTCCCATTAAAGGAGGAAATGTGAATTACGGGGGAGGTGCCCAAGGTAAGATTATTGGTAAAGGTACTCTGTGTATTGATCATATGCCGAAACTAAAGAATGTATATCATGTAGAAGGACTAAAAGCTAATCTTATTAGCATAAGTCAACTATGTGATGACAATCTCTATGTTCGGTTTGATAAACATGAGTGCAAAGTGTTTGATGATACCAATACTTGTGTGTTCACTGGCATTAGATCTCAGGATAATTACTATAAATTTGGTAGCAACATGTCTTGTCTCTTTGCCAAAATTAGTGATCTTGATTTGTAGCATCAAAAGTTGGGTCATGCTAGTGTTAGGAAAATTGAGGAACTTGTGAGACTCAATGCTGTGAAAGACTTGCCCATACTTGATTTTAAAAATTCTTGTGTCTGTGGCCCATGTCAAAAGGGGAAACAAACCAAAACACCTCACAAAAGAGTCACCCACAGTTCTGCTTCCAGAAATCTTCAATTAATTCATACTGATCTCATGGGTCCCATTGAGGTTGAAAGTATAGGGAAAAAGAAATACTCTTTTGTGTGTGTGGATGATTTTTCAAGGTATACTTAGGTACTGTTTTTAAAAGATAAGTCTGAGGCAATTGATGTTTTCAAAATATGGTACAAAAAGGTAAAAAATCTTCATGGTGAATAAGTTGTCAGGATTAGGTCAGATCATGGAACAGAATTTGAGAATTCCAAATTCTCTGAGTTTTGCAACTCCAAAGGCATAACTCATGAGTTTTCTGCCCCTAAGATACCTCAACAAAATGGGGTGACTGAAAGAAAGAATCGAACATTACAAGAAATGGTTCGTGTAATGCTGAGCTCCAAAAACATTTCAAAACGATTCTGAGATGAGGCTCTTAACACTGCTTGTCACATTGGAAATAGGGTCTATTTGAGAGTCGGTTCTACAATGACTCCTTATGAAATTATTTTGGGAAAGAAACCTACTCTTAAATATTTTCATGTGTTTGGGTGCATATGCTATGTGATAAATGATAGGGATTACTTGTCTAAATTTGATTCCAAAAGTGATAAAGCTGTGTTCTTGGGATATTCCACAAATAGTCGGGCTTACAGGATTTATAATCTTAAGACCAAGACTATTATGGAATCCATAAATGTCACTTTTTATGATTTATCTGATTTGAATCTAAAAACCATTGAAGATGATGTTTCAGGAATTGTGGATATGCCGGTCCCCGCCAATGATGAATCTGAACAAGAGAAATCTGCTGATATAGCCACAGGTGAAGGTTCTCGTGTCAACACACCAAAGAACTCACTCAACGAAGAAAAGACTTGTTCAGACTTAGAGGCATCCAGCTATTCAGATCAAGAGGACTCAGATGTTGGAAGGACAAGAGATGTTCCTAGCAGGATTCAGAAAGACTACCCGATTTCTCAAGTGGTAGGAGATATTCATGAAAAGGTGAGAGTAAGACAGGTACCACGAGTGAATTACAGAGACCTAGAAGGTCTAAACTATGTCTCCTCCATGGTATCCAAGGTAAGTTCTTGTTTCTTTGTGTCTCATCTTGAGCCAAAAAATGTGATTGAGGCTATGAAGGATGATAACTGGATAGTTGCCATGCAGGAAGAATTAAATCAATTTGAGAAAAATGATGTTTGGGTTTTGTTTCCGAGACCCAATGGGGGAAATGTGATTGGTACTAAATGGATTTTCAAAAATAAAACTGATGAAAATGGGGTAATAACTAGGAACAAAGCCAGACTTGTGGCTCAAGGTTATACCCAAGTTGAAGGGGTTGACTTTGAAGAAACCTTTGCCCATGTTTCTAGGATAGAGTCCATTAGATTACTCCTTGCCATTTCATGCTATTTAGATATCACTTTGCACCAATGGATGTAAAAAGTGCCTTCTTAAATGGAGTTCTTAATGAGGAAGCCTATGTTGAGCAACCAAAAGGCTTTGTAGATCCCCACTTTCCTGACCATGTGTTCAAATTAAAAAAGGCCTTGTATGGTCTCAAACAAGCCCCTAGGGCTTGGTATGGGAGGCTAACTGAGCATCTCATACAAATGGGGTTTAAGAGGGGAGGGTTTGACAAAACTTTGTTTATCTTGAGAGAGGAGAAAGATATTCTTATTGCTCAAATATATGTGGATGACATTGTCTTTGGTTCATCTTCTAAAATCATGATTGACTACTTTGTCAAGAGCATGACATCCACATTTGAAATGAGCATGGTTGGGGAGCTAAACTACTTTCTAGGTCTTCAGATTAAGCAGAGTAAAGAAGGAATGTTTATTTCCCAAAGCAAGTATGCCAAAAACTTGGTCAAAAAATTCTCTCTTGAAAAGGCATCTCATCAAAAGACTCCTATGGGATCTTCCCAAAAATTGAGCATTGATGGAGATGGGGAAAGTGTTGATCCCACCTTATTTCATAGTATGATTGGGAGCTTGCTGTACTTGGCAGAAAGTCGTCCTGACATCATGTTTAGTGTATGCATGTGTGCTAGGTACCAAGCAAAATCTAAAATGAGTCATCTCACTGCTGTAAAGAGAATCATTAGATATGTGAGTGGAACTGTGAATCTAGGCCTGAGCTATACTAGGGAGACTATGTCGCGCCCCCAGACCCGTGGTCCTACTTAGCCCCACGCTCGGGTCACGATTGGAAGACGTTATAAAACACTTTAAAAAAAAATTTCGAAATATACTTTCATAAAGTTTAACAAAATCCACACTTGAAGTTCAAAGACTTCATTTAACTTTCAAACAAACTCTTTCACAAACGAAAGTACTTAGCCCGAAGGCTTACAAACTTTTATACAAATGTACATACACCAACATTATCCAAAATAATGGTGTTACAAAATGATGAAGTCACGGAAAATCTACCCAAAAGGTATTACATCTAAGTAATGTAGCCTTTACAAAACAAATCCCAACTCTTACCACTGTAACGTCCTCCCGTGCCAAAGTTTCCTATCCCCTGGACTCGCCTTTATCTAAAACAGTAAACAAATAAGGGGTGAGAATGAATCTCAGTAAGCTACTAAAATGCAACTACATTTCATGCTATAATGATAAGTATAACGAATAATGTCATAAGCATCACATAGCACATAGTATGAGAGGCAAATCCAACTCATTATACCCCACATACAACGATGTAACACTCACAAGGAAACTTAGCCAAGGTTTACCGAAAGAACATAACCATCTGGAAATACCATTTAAGAAAACCATCTGAGAAAATCATCTGAGCAGCATAAATAGCTGAAGCCGGGATCCCGAAAACCAAACCATAACTATAAGAACCAAAGTAACAATGGGGGAAATACGACACAAAGTCATAACCCAAATGCTCACTCGAGGGAGCTAACTCATCCCATCCAAGGCCAATCTGAACTGGGGAAAAAGGACCAGTGGACAAGCCTTATAGTGAACTTGGCTGTGTGCCACTATAATTCTTTCCACCTCCACTCGATTAGGAAAAAGGTCCAGTGGAAAAGCCTTATAGTGAACTTGGATGTGTGCCACTATAATCCTTTCCACCTCCACTCGATAACACAAAACCAGCTGGACTTTCAAACAAAGCACTGTAATAATTACTTGCTTAAACAACAACCGGGGGCAATGATTCCAAAGTAGGGAACCAAGCCAAACACATCACAAGAAGCACACAAAAGAATCACTCATAAGAGTTCCCAATAACATTGACATTTAAGTCATAAACACAACCTTGTACACATATGAAACCAAATCATCATCTACCATTTTAGCTTCCCAAAACACTTATCTAGGCACCCTAGACTAGGGCAAAAAACCTAACCCAAGATTGGGTCCTAAACCAAGTCAATGAAACAATTTATTTTCTTCAGCAACAGTGGGCGCCCGCCCGCCCTCATCTTGGGCGACCGCCCAAGAGCCCTGTTTTAAAAAGTTCACCTTTCAGTAGTTCTGGGCGTCCGCCCGGCCCCATATTAGGTGACAGCCCATAAGCCCTACCAGGCCAAAACTGCACACTTTTTACTCCTTTCATTTCACCGTCCCAAAAGTACAACACTTACACACTTAACATTTATAGCCTTACTATGGCTACCAAAAATCAGTCCCAAACAACTCTAACACTACTTTGAACCCAACCAAACCAAATCCACCAAATACTCACTTTGTCCCAAAATTATAAGTATCACAAATAAATTTTTTTCACAATAATTTCACCACATATAACATATACAACATATATGTGACCATTTTAACATTTAAGGGGAATTAGTAACTTACCTATTTCCGGAAAAAATATCGCAGAAATATGTTTTGTTCGGGTAGAAATGACCTACTCAACGCCCTGATCATTTTTATATAATTAGATTTTAAAACGGAGAAGTAATTAAAAAGATAGAAATTAAAATAGGATGAACTTACTCCCTTCGTCTTCAACCCAGATAAAACGTAGAAAATGTTGATGTGGAATTTGTAAACACATAGGGAGAGAGATGGGAGGATAAACATGATTTTATAAAAATCTTTACCCTTTTTTACAAATTGGTCACCCAAGTTTTGTTTTGAACAATTAAACCCTTATAGTTTCAAGTTATTCAATTAACTCACTTAACCATTATTACTACCAACCAAATAAATAGCACATCTAATCAAACAAATAAAGCTATTTATAAATATTATGCAACTCAAGAAAATATTATCTAATCACATAAAATGCACACATAATTTTCATTTTAAAAATCCCCAAAAATATAAAATAAATTGGGACGGGTTTTTGGGGTCGTTACAGACTAATACCAATCTGGTAGGATTCAGTGACTCTGATTGAGATGGAAACACTAATGATAGAAAGAGTATAACTGGGGGGTGTTTTTACCTAGGAAATAATTTGGTGTCTTGGTTCAGCAGAAAGCAAAACTGTGTTTCTTTGTCTACTGCTGAATCTGAATATGTTGCAGTGGGAAGCTGCTGTACTCAACTTCTTTGGATGAATCAGATGATTACGGATTACGGGCTTAAAAGTGAAGTTCTTACTGTCTTTTGTGATAATCTAAGTGCGATGAATATAGCAAAAAATCATGTTCAACATTCAAGAACTAAACACATTGACATTAGACATCACATTATTCGAGATCTGGTTGAGCAAAAAATTGTTAGCTTAGAACCTGTAAGAACAAAAAATCAATTGGCTGACATCATCACAAAGGCTCTAGACTTTCAGAGATTTTCCTCTCTTAGGAAATCTCTTGGACTTTGGATCATCTGATGGTGTGATCCCCAGTTTGATCACACCATGTGTCTCACTTGTATTTGTCTTCTTTTATAAAAAAA
The DNA here is from genome assembly GCA_026119855.1 of Campanula takesimana. Taxonomy (NCBI): domain Eukaryota; kingdom Viridiplantae; phylum Streptophyta; class Magnoliopsida; order Asterales; family Campanulaceae; genus Campanula; species Campanula takesimana. Next base: position 1,558,344 of record JAOWBW010000031.1, on the reverse strand, counting down.
AAAAAAAAAAATTATATCTGCATTTTTTTTGCACTGTACTCCTCAGAGTGATCACTTGAATTACTCCCTTGACTTAGCCGGTCCTTGAACTGTGAACAATCCCTGTGGTTACCATGGCAAAAAGCCTTCTATTTATCTCTCAGTGGGTGCTTTCTTGGGAAACAGCTTCTCCACCATTGTATGCAGCCAATCCAAATGTGATCAAACGAACTCACACAAAACCTAAGTGTGCCTCAAATTTGAAAAGATCATTTGAAAAAGAAAGGGCTTTCTTTGGATTTAATGTAGAGTGAAAGCTACCCACAAATTCATTTCTCACAATTAAAAAAAGGGTGGGCGCATTCTAGAGGCTGAGAAGATTGGGATCTGTGTCCATTGAAATTCTTGGAAGGGTTGAGTCCTCGGGTGTGATTTCATCTTAAGTCACACTAATCTGAGGTGTACTCTTCACTTGCATTTTTTTATTTTTTTAAATTTTTGTTCTTATTTGAGTCGTCCCTACCTTTGTGTAAATGTCTCCCAATTAATTTTTAGTTTTTCTGGTATATTTCCAAATAATATTCTGCTCATCTTGATATTGACTAAAGAATTTTCTAAAGGCAATGTGTGTAGGGGAGAAAATTTTCGGACTCTTTGAGATATTTATGGCATATATATTATCACAAAAGCGCAGATCTCTTTTACCTTTTTGTGGTTTTTTCAAATCCTTTATTTCCTAATAATTCGGAGAGGTAGAGTTCTGGCGGCTTCCTTCTTTTTCCAAGATCTGAAATCCAAGGTAATCATTTATACCCTAGCTCTACTCCTAAAAGGTCTAGGAGTCCTTGTTTGTGTCAGTATTTAATCCCCTGCCATCTTATCTCTCTTCTCACCTATACATACCACAATCTAACTCTCTCTCTATCTCGCTCTCTCTCTCTCTCTCTCTCTCAATTCTTTGTGCAGATTCTCAATGGCCAGCCGACCGTCTCCCACAGATACTCTGGCCGTTCCTCCATCTACGGCATCTGAGGAGGAAAACCCAAATTTTGCCCTAATTCCTTCAATCAATGCTAAAGCCGAGGCAATATCTGTTGCTCTCCCCGGTGATAAATCGAATGTCATCGATGTGGAAAATACTGGGGATCTAAAATCTATTGGTGAGAGGTATGGGGTTAAGCAAGTTCAACGATGGTCACTCCGGCAAAGAGGGTTCGAGCCTCGGATGGAGTCAGTCACTCTGAAAAAGAGGTTGTTCATGGGAGAACCTGAGATGGTGGAGGGAAGTAATGATGAGTATGTCCCTCAGAGCTCGAAAGGAAAGAAGAAAAAGGGTGCCAGTTCAAGGAAACAAAGAAAGGAACAAGCTCCTACCGGTTATATTTCCCCGCCGGCGAACCCAGTTTCCCCTCCGGCGGATCCAATTTCTTCTCCGGCGAAACAAATCTCTGAGGCGAAGATGACCTTGAGAGATGAATCAAGTGAGTCTAAATAATTAAACGAAGAGGATTTTCAAATTGTTCAAAGGCCAAAATCTGTTGAAAGAATGAATGCCCCAACAGAGCAAATTCCTGATGTAAGCTCTCAGGGAGCATCAGACATTTGGCCCCATATCATTGTTACCTCAGAGGACCTTCAAGCCTCCTCTCAAGCTAAAATTGTTCCTACAGAGGAAGTGGACTACACTGAGAAGGAAGGAAATCTTGAACATTGTGCTCATATGGAAGAAGATGAGGAAGACAATGTCCCACTCCAAACATTGTTGCAAGAACAAAGAGCCTTAAAGAAAGGAAAACGAGTGATGGATGAGGAAGAAACAGAGGCTGAGGATTCTGTGTTTGATGATAGTGAAGAATCAGATGAGACTTTCAAGTTGGGAAAGGATGATCTGGAAGGGCTTAAGGCTGATGTCTTGGCGGATGAGATCACACCAGCAGTCACACCTAAGAAGAGTGCATCTCAAAGAAGTAGTGTTTGGGAGTGTAACCTAATTTGCTGAGAAAGAACTGCCATGGGTCTTACCATTTCCCTGTCTCATTTCTTCAATGTGTCTTGATCAAATAGTAGAGTTGGTTGAGAAAGATCTTGAAGGTGTCAAGGTTGAACCTTTTGGAATAAAGCCTATCACATCTCATGCATATCGCCTCATTGACATTCCCATTGAGTATGAAGGAGAGCATCAGAATGAAGAGGCTGATGATATTGCAGATGTGGATGATGATGTGAACCTACCACCATCCCCACCTGCTGATCCTGCCATCATTTATGATGAAGAGATCGTTTTTCTTGAGAAAACAATGCTGGAGTATAGGGTCAAGTTTCAAGAACTTTCATCTAGGAGGAACAGACTTCTTGCTGAGAAGGCTAGACTCTCTGGACAAAAAGGGGGAGTTGGTGCTGGAGCAAGTACAAGCCAAGTTTTTGAAGATGTGGCTCCCAAAGAATTTCATTGGGAGAATCTTGGTCAACAGGCAAGTGGAAGTCAGCAAGCTGGGTCGTCTGACTAGTTTGGGTAAGTATGTCTTTGGTTTTTCTTGCTATGTGAACTCTTAGTTATGTTTTTTTGTTTTTACCAGAAAGCAACAAATCAGGGGGAGATTGAAAATGTGAAGTATTTCACACGGTTTTATTTGGTTTATTTGGTTTTATTAGTAGTCAAGATTTGTTACTTTCTTGTAAATATTTATTTCACTAACTTTCTAATTAGTTGTTTAGTGTTGTGTATATCTTTTGGTTATTTTGTAGGGATCTATCAAGGATTGGAATGACTCAATTATGGAAAGGATAATGAGAGAATAATAGTGAAGATTATCTCAATATCTTTCACAAAAGATGGAGACCTCGATGACCAATCAACCAAGTCCTAATAGTGTATAAATATAGAGGACTGGTGAAAGAATATGTTATGCATTCTGTGAGAATAACAATAGATTCATTAGAGAGTGCTTTGGTGTTTTAGTTGAATACAAGTTTCGGCAAAACTTGTGTTCTTGAGTTCTTTAGTATTTCTCTTAGTCTGTAAGTCCTCAGTTAACCGATTCAATCAATAAGAGAAGTTTTGTTATCTTCAGCACTTTGCTGAAAGATAAGTGTTAATTCCTTTTTGTTTTTAAATTATTATTCCGCTGTGTGTGTTGTGGTGTGATCTATCGTGTCTTAACACTAAGACTCACACAAAGTCTCTGATTCTGTGTACTGTCCTAGCTATCTAAACTTTCATAATTAATTTGAGAGTGCTTTTATAAGATTAATGAATCTATACAAAATGAAGCTATGATGAAGTTTTTTTTTTATTTTTTTTTTTTATTTTACGAAGAAATGGAACATTTTTGTAAATAAATTTCTTACTTATATCATCAAAATATGAACTCATAACGATAACTGTCGAAGTTAAAATTTATCTTTAATAAAGCGATTTTAATTTTTCACTATATAAATCTTTTACATCTCTCACTATAAATCTTAGATCCACCACTTTGTTCGCCACATACAAAATGTTCATGAACTCCCACTATCTGTGTGTGTAATCTTTAAACGACCAAATTAGGTTACATTTATGCACAAGTTTTGTACTACCTACTCCGTCTTATAAAGAAAATCTTACTCCCTCCGTCCCGAAAGATGGTTCACTTTCGACTTTGATGGTCAATACAAGTGAATTTTGACTAAATATAAATGTCAATCTAACCATTCTTGTGAAATTCTAAAAATTGTTATTGATTAATCATTAAGTGATTTATCAATGACAGATTTTAAAATTTCATTGGGATGATTAGATGGATAATAATCTTTGGTCAAAGTTTACATGTGTTGATCATCAAAAATCCAAAGTGGACTATCTTTCTGGGACAGAAAGAGTATAATGGATGTTGCATTTGACTTATCAAACATGTTTTAAAATTTACTTTATTTCCTTGTACAATGATAAAATAAAACTAAGATTGTTTTGATAATTACAAACACACCATTTATTATGGATAGGAGAGAGTAGCACACATCAAATAGCTTCCAAGGTGAAGGTGTTCGTGATTGCTACTGAAGACTTTAGTATGAGTAAGAGTAATTACGGTAAATATGGAATGGTACATCGGTGTAATATATATATTTATTAATTTAAAAAGTGTGGTATTTGGCAGTGGCAAAGCCGGTCATCCGACGCCCTTGATTTTGGAGTTGTCATTTTCACCTCTTTTAAGTTTAGAAACTTAACGTTTTTACCACTAAAAAATTTAATTTTTGTAATTTTGACCTCTTTAAATTTAGGAAAAAAATGATACTATATCATATTTTCGACCCTCTTCCACTTTCTGGCTTCGTCATCTGGAGCTGTATACCGGTGCTCCTGTACCATATTACGTCACGTGACAATAGCCAAACCAATGCGCTTGCCATGACAATACTGAATAACTATGACTGAAGTAGAAACACCCATCATCCGGCTATCTAAGTCCAACAAATCCATATCATTAGAAGATGAAAATAACTCGATTTTAACTCAATAAAACATACAACTAACAATCTTAGAGCTGTTCTTAGCAGCAAATAGCCTAAATTGATATTTTACAATTCAGGCTAATTAAGTTGTCATTGTTAAGCTTTATTCTTTTCATCCGAAAAAGGACTTTTAGCTTAGAGCTTATGCAGATCTTCCACAAACTTATCAATGTAACCAGTCATGCTAGCCTCAATTGTCTCCTTAAACTTAGCATGATTCTTCTTCACCAAAACTCTCACTTCACTATCTTCGTCCATCACCGACTTGATTGCTTCACACAAACTATTTCTCGAGAACCCGCCTTTCTCATCTCTCTCCACTTCCACTGCCGCCTTCAGCTCTCCGGCCAGCATCCTCGTGTTCAGTATCTGATCAAACAGTTGTGGGACCACCACGATTTGATTGTCACTCATCAAAGCCTCCCACATTGTTCCGGGACCACATATATTCACGAAACACCCGACGGACAGGTGGCTTAATATATGTGGCTGTTGTACCCAACCGGGATAAATCACGCCTCGGCCGGAAACCCTTTCGGGAAATCCGTCCGGCAAGGCTTCTTCCACGGTGTTTGCTCCGATGGGTGGTTTTATTGCTGCTAGAAATGGTAGGCCTGTTAACTCTAGCCCCAACACAAGTTCTTGAAACTGGGCCTTATCAAGATAACATTGGCTCCCTAGTGTACAAAACACCACTGCGTTGGGTTTAAACCCAGCAAGCCACTCAGCCCATTTGGGTTCTAATGGGCTTTCAGCTTGTTTGGGCAGAAATGGCCCGGTCAGAAGTACGGGCTTACCGAGTTGGGTTTCTATGTAATCACAGAATTGCCCTTCTAGCTCTCGGCAAGTTCTGATGGCATTAGCATCACAATTCTGCATGCAGCGTAGAATTCGTTGGTGAAAACTGATGACACCAAAATTCTCCCATACATATGACATGGAAGAACGAACCTCGTGTGGCTTCAATATGACGGTGGGAGAAGGGTAATGTGGTCTTTTCCTATCAGTAGTAGGAACATCCATCTCAGACGCACAGCCAAACCAACTAGCAAAAGCAGCCGCACAAACAATCTTAAAGAAAACGGTCTTGAACCCTACACGAGGAGCCAACTCGTGCATCCAATAAGCAAAATCATGGAAAACAAAATCGGGTTTCAGAGACTGCAATGTGGCTTCGACTTGATCACGGGTCAAGTCAAAGGCGGTGCCAAGGCGGTGTGCTAAGGTAATGGGGATGTCAGAGTGGGTCTCGGTGCCCTTTGGGAGGCCGTCGACTTGAGGAACGGTGATGGGGTGGAAGGAGATGAGATGGGGGTAAAGATTCATGTGTTGGATAGTGAGTAAGGCCTTGTTTGGCAACAAGAATGAGATTTTGTGACCTCTTTGAGCAAGCTCATTGGAGAGATGGAGGTATGGAACTACATGGCCCATGGCAAACCATGGGAACATGGCGATGTGAAAGTTTTTTGAGGACTGAGCTGCCATGGCTAATTATGCTTAGTTTGGGGTTTTTAGTTTAATGTGGGTGTGTTTTCGGTTTTGGTGAGTCTATTATTTATAGTGGTTTTATGGGGAGAGTGTGAATGGTAATTAATGAGTTGGTTTGGGACATATTTGAAAAAGATGGTGAGATGAAGGGGAGGGATAATCAAAGTGCCTCTTGTTTTAATTACTTTTGCCATAAAACGTGATAGTAGCAAATGCATCGTTTTTTATGGGAGTTCACATGCAAATGGCAGTATTGGAGTACAAAAACTACTACATTCAACAATTCAACTAATGAAAGTGGGGCGGGGAGGTCATATGGCAGCATAAAAGTTACAAAAAGTTACAAAAGTTAAAAAGAAGTTGGTGAGATGAATGGGATAATTAAGATGCCTCTGCTTGAGACAAAAAAACATGATGTTAGCAAATTTCAAAGGTGCCTCTGCTTGAAAGTGCATCTAGTGAGGATTGAAACTTTACTTTTCAAAAAAGAAAAGATACGCTAACAAACCAACAAGAGGTTATTAGTATTTTACATTTTTACTTGTTACATCATGTATTATAAAAGATAAAAAGTTCCAAAATTAAATAAAACAAGACTTCAATTTTATAGCATACTCTTTTTCGTTCTATTTAAAATTAAAAATAAGATGTTAGTGGAAAATAAAGTATTTGTTTTGAGTATGACAAGTGACCTCTACTAATTAAAAAATTATACTACCTCTGTCCCTAAATGAGTGTCCAAATTTCATTTTAAGGGACACTGGAAATCTCAAATTTTTTGTACAATTTGGTAGCAAAGATTCATATATAATATTGTAATCTCCTTTCAAAACATTTAGTTTTGCACGTATAAAGAAACCGGTGAAAAAAAATTCGAAAAAAAAACATTTAGGGACAAAGTTATGTTAAAAAAATACACTCATTTTGGGACAAAGATTTCTTGAAAATGGACACTCATTTAGGGACAGAGGGAGTATAACTTTTTCACTTAGTCTATTTTTAAAGTAAAGTATAATAAAATTTTATCAACTTTAAATTGTGACAATGAAATGAGACAGCGGGAGGGAGTAAGAATTTGTTTCTCTTGCTTTTTCTTCGTAATTTTAATTATATTGATCAAGTTAAGAATTGGAGTGTTTCAGTTTAATGTGTGTGTTGGTGTGTTTTCTGTTTTGGTGAGTGTCTATTATTTATAATGATTTTATGGGGAGGGTGTGAATGATAATTAATGAGTTGGTTTGGGACATATTTGAAAAAGTTGGTGAAATGAAAGTGAGGGATAATTAATGTACCCCTTGTTTTAATTACTTTTTGACATAAAATGTGATAGTAGCAACTCCATCGTTTTGCATGGGAGTTCACATGCAAATGGCAGTATTGAAGTACTACAAAACACTAAAGCAGTCAATAATTCAACATACGAAAGTAGGTAGGGGAGGTCATATGGCAGCATAAAAGTTTAAAAAAAAAAAAAAGTTGGTGAGATGAATGGGATAATTAATGTGCCTCTGTTTGAGAAATTAAAACGTGATATTAGCAGATGTTAACGTTTTAAGGTGGCTCTCTTTGGAAGTGCATCTAGTGAGTACTGAATCTTAACTTTTGATAAAGGAAAAGATACGGGAACAATTCAACAAGAGGTTATTAGTACTTCACATTCGTACTTGTTACACCATGTATTATAAAAATATAGAAAGTTTCAATATTAAACAAAAAACAAGAATTCAATTTTATAGCATACACTTTTTCGTTCTATTTTAAATTAAAAATAAGATGTTAATTGAAAGTAAAGTATTTGTTGTGAGTATGACAAGTGACCTCTACTAATTAAAAAAATGGTTAACGACAATTTAGACCCTAAAGTGATATATCACCCTCCCATACGAACCCTGATGTTTTTTTTTTCGCCAGATCAGGCCTTGAAGTGTAAAAAAATCGCCAGTTAGGGCCTTTTTGATGGATTTCGTTAAAATTCCGTTAAAAAACATGTGTCATGCACATGTCTAACAAAATTGGTTAGTTTGAAAATGAAATTTCTTTCAAGGGGCTTAATGAAAAATTCAAACTTAATAAGACTGAAAATCAAATTAATTATCAAAATATTAAATAAAAATTTATTTAAGTTATTTTCAAAATATTAAATAAAAAATCAAACAATTGAATTTTAAAGCAAAATAAAGTAATTATCACTATTTACAAGAAAAACTAAATTTTTAATATGCTTTAAAAGTTTTTTTTTTTTGAAGGAAAATATTCTCAAAAAATTATTAAATTTTAGAATAATTTATATTTTTGAAGCAAGAAAAATTATGTTATACATCAATTAATTGTACAATGTCTTTATCATTAATTTAGTAGATAAAAACCTTTTAAACCAATTTTCACCCTTTTGCAAAAAAAAAAAAAAAAAAATCCTTTAATACTTCCCAGACGTCTTCTTCCTACACCACCAGCGCCCTTACCATCACCATTCCAACTCTTCTGTCAATCAACCATGGCCGCCCTCTCCATCCTATCTCATTCCACCTCCCTCCACCACTGACCTAATCCTCACGTCCCCATCTACCCTCAATCTCCGCACAAGCCCCCCCCCCCTCAATTTTCGTTCCTTCAAGGCCGCCGCAGATGAGCAGGTCTTCCGGTTCCGGCACGGTGAAGGAGAGCTTTGAGAACGTTATCATTCTGGCTGGATATCAACTGACGACTTGAGAACGACAGCTTTACGTCGCTAATTGTTACCACTGGAGCGGTTAGCGTGGTCAAGCCGGTCACGTCGACAGGATGGTTGGAGCGGTTAGGGTTATTGAAATTGGACTGAGTCCAATCTACAATGCGGCCTAACTTATCGGAGCGGGAGAAGGGGGCAAACAGAACGTTGATGGGATGGTTGGGGAGGAGAGGGGAGGATGATTCCATCGGTCCCCAGCAATCGGGGTTGAACGGAACATCCCTAATTTCAAAACCTTGATTTTTTCCTCTCTCCTCTCTGTACAATTCACCAAATTGAATAAAGAATTGGTGTGTTTATCTCTCTTTTTTTGTCTAGCCCTCACCTCAGTTTTAAAATATGTCATTTAACCCCCTTTAAAGAAATTTCAACTTCAAACTAACAAATTTTGTTAGACATGTGCATGGCACATGCTTTTTAACGGAATTTTTAACGAATTCAGTCAAAAAGACCCTAACTGGCGAGTTTTTTACACTTCAAGGCCTGATCTGGCGGAAAAAAAAAAACATTAGGGTTCTTTTGGGAGGGTGGTATATCACTTTAGGGTCTATGTTGTCATTAACCCTTAAAAAAATTATATAACTTTTTCACTTAGTCTAATTTGAAAAGTGAAGTTGTAACGACCCCAAAAACCCGTCCCAATTTATTTTATATTTTTGAGAATTTTAATTTGAACTTATGTGTGCATTTTATGTGTTAGAAAATATTTTTATGACTTGCATATATTATTTGAGCATATGGGTTAGTTAAAGTGTTAGTAGTAATTTTGTTAAAATGAATAAATGAGTTAGTTGAAACTTTAGGGTCCAAAGTGTAACTTTAAAGTTCAGGGGCTTATTTGCTCAAAAGGAAAGTAGAGGGGTTTAGTTGTTTAAAATGAAACTAGGAGGGCTTAAGTGAAAAAATGAAAATATCAATTCTTACTTATCTCCTCACCTCTCTCTTTCTGCGTTTACATACATAGTTCCCAAAATTTCATTTCTCTCTGGTTCAAGAAAGAAAAAGGTAAGTTTCATCCTATTTTAATTTCTATCTTTTTATTTACTACTCCGTTTTAAAAACTAATTATATAAAAATGATGAGGGCATTGAATAGGTCATTTCTATCTGAACAAAACATATTTCTGCGATACTTTTTCCGGAAATAGGTAAGTTACTAATTCCCCTTAAATGTTAAAATGGTCATATATATGTTGTATATGTTATATGTGGTGAAATTATAGTGAAAAGAATTTATTTGTGATACTTGTAATTTTGGGACAAAGTGAGTATTTGGTATGTTGATTTGGTTGGGGTCAAAGTGGTGTTAGAATGTTTGGGACTGATTTTGGGTAGCCTTAGTAAGGCTATAAACGTTAAGTGTGCAAGTGTTGTACTTTTGGGACGGTGAAACGAAAGGAGTAAAGAGTGTGCAAATTTTGGCCTGGCATGGCTTATGGGCGGTCGCCCAATATGGGGCCGGGCGGGCGCCCAGAACTACTGAAAGGGAATATTAAAACAGGGCTCTTGGGCGGTCGCCCAAGATGAGGGCGGGCGGGCGCCCACTTTTGCTGAAGAAAATAAATTGTTTCAATGACTTGGTTTAGGACCCAATCTTGGGCTAGGTTTTGTGTCCTAGTCTAGCGTGCCTAGATAAGTGTTTTGGGAAGCTAAAATGGTAGATGATGATTTGGTTTCATATGTGTACAAGGTTGTGTTTATGACTTTAATGTCAATGTTATTGGGAACTCTTATGAGTGATTCTTTTGTGTGCTTCTTGTGATGTGTTTGGCTTGGTTCCCTACTTTCGAATCATTGCCCCGGTTGTTGTTTAAGCAAGCAATTATTACAGTGCTTTGTTTGAAAGTCCAGCTGGTTTTGTGTTATCGAGTGGAGGTGGAAAGGATTATAGTGGCACACAGTCAAGTTCACTATAAGGCTTTTCCACTGGACCTTTTTTGTAATCGAGTGGAGGTGGAAAGAATTAAAGTGGCACACAGCCAAGTTCACAATAAAGCTTGTCCACTGGTCCTATTTCCCCAGTCCAGATTGGCCTTGGATGGGATGAGTTAGCTCCCTCGAGTGAGCATTTGGGTTATGACTTTGGGTCATATTTCCCCGGTAGTTACTTTGGTTCTTATGGTTATGGTTTGGTTTTCGGGATCCCGGCTTCAGCTATTTATGCTGCTCAGATGGTTTTCTCAGTTGGTTTTCTCAGATGGTATTCCCATACGGTTATGTTCTTTCGGTAAACCTTGGCTAAGTATCGACGGTTATGTTCTTTCGGTAAACCTTGACTAAGTATCCTTGTGAGTGTTACATCGTTGTATGTGTGGTATTATGAGTTGGCTTTGCCTCTCATGCTATGTGCTATGTGATGCTTATGATATTGTTTGTTATACTTATCATTTTAGCATGAAATGTAGTTGCATTTTAGTAGCTTACTGAGATTCATTCTCACCCTTTATTTGTTTACTGTTTTAGATAAAGGCGAGTCCAGGGGATAGGACACTTTGGCACGGGAGGACGTTACAGTGGTAAGAGTTGGGATTTGTTTTGTAAAGGCTACATTACATAGATTTAATACCTTTTGGGTAAAGTTTCCGTGACTTCATCATTTTGTAACACCATTATTTTGGATAATGTTGGTGTATGTACATTTGTATAAAAGTTTGTAAGCCTTCGGGCTAAGTACTTTCGTTTGTAAAAGAGTTTGTTTGAAAGTTAAATGAAGTCTTTGAACTTCGAGTGTGGATTTTGTTAAACTTTATGAAAATATATTTCGAAAAATTTTCTAAAAGTGTTTTATAACGTCTTCCAATCGTGTCCCGAGCGTGGGGCCAAGTAGGACCACGGGTCTGGGGCGCGACAGTTGGTATCAGAGCTAGGTTGTAGATGGTCTAGAATGACTATGTGACCTAGGAGGGTAGTTGTGTAGAGAATGAGTAACGTTGAGGGTTTTATGCAGGTACTTATTGAAATGGTTGGGACAGAAGGAGATCAGTCTGGGCCTTCAGGGCAGGGTAATGTTAGAGAAGAGGTTCGAATGATGTTCCAAGGTATGTTTGAAACTGCAATGAAAGCAATTAACGACATATTTGAGCGTAAAAGCAAGGTTGAAGCTTCAGATGTGACAAGACAAGGAGGACAGCCAAAACCACAACATCAGTATGGCGATAATAGAGGATCTCAGGGTACATCTTCGCAACTTAGAGGATCTTCTCAAGGACCACAGAAAATCAGAAGTCAAGTTAAACGAGTATGTAGTTATTGTTGGAGGGAAGGACACTTAGAGGAGAAATGTTGGAAGAAGCAAGGTAAATGTATGAGATGTGGTCAGTTGGGTCATTTTCAGAAGGATTGTCCAAGAATGAAGAATAAGGCATTGGGAAGTGTTGTCAGGTCTTCTCAGGGCCAGAGGAGGGATTCTTCAGGGAAGCTTAAGGTGCAGGATCGTTATATTGCCATCAATCAACAACATATCTCCGATTCTGCTAATGTGATTGGAGGTATGATTTCTGTGTCTAGTTTGAGAGCACGAGCACTTATAGACCCTGGTTCTTCGCATTCTTATGTGTCGGTGCATTTTGCTTCTCGGTTTCATTTGTCTTCTGAGTCTCTACCTTATGTGTTAGAGGTATCTATACTAAGGGGGAGTGTTTGGTGATTGATAGAGTGTTGCGCACTTGTGATGTGCAAATTTATGAGCATGTTTTACTTGCTGGTTTAGTTATTTTGCCATAGCAAGATTTTGATATTATTGTGGTGGAGTTTTATATGTTAGTGTGCTTTAATTAAGCATGGTAGATATATGTGTTGGGAATTCATGTTATTTATGTATTAAAATCTGAAAATTGTTATCAGAAGGTTGTGCCGGGTATTTAGTTTACGTGGTTGGTAGTAGAACGTCTACATCTAAATTGGAGGATTGATCCTTTCTTTGTGAGATCTCAGATATATTCTTTATTGAGTATTACGTGTTACTTGATGAGAACCCTGGGTTATCTGAGTTGTTTCGGTACAATGCTACAGTGCTAACATCTAGTTCAATATACCTATGACATCGGTTGAGTTAAAGGAGTAGAAGATTTAGCTTGAGATATTTCTTGATAAGGGATTCATCACGTTTAGTATATCTACGTGGGATGTATCGGTATTGTTTAGTATAAAAAGATATAGTACTTTGCGATTGTATATTGAATACAAAAAGCTCAACCAGGTGACTATAGCGAATCATTACTTGTTATCTTATATGGGTGATATATTTTATCAACTTCAGAGATCAGTGGTTTATTCAGTGTTTGACTTGAAGTGATTATTATCAGTTGAAAATTTGAGATGGGTATATTTCAAAGACGGCTTTTCATACCAGGTATGGGCATCATAAATTTGTGGTTATATTGTTTGAATTAACAATTGCTCCAGTGGTATTGTTGGATATTCTGAATTATATCTGTAATCATAATTGGATTGCTTGAGAGAAGAAACAGGTTGTGAAATCAAGGTATTATGTCTTCTTAGCGGATATATTATTTTGAGGAAGTTTCAATACAGGCATAGATATTGGTCGTTTAATTACGAAAGCAACAGTATATACGTGGCTTGTTGGGATTGGCATGATATTGTTAGAGATTTATTGATGAATTTCTAAGGTAGCTACACTATTAACTAATTGACACAGAAAGATATACTTCCTCGATGGATTGATAAGTGTGTAATGAGTTTTGATTATTGAAACAAGGGTTAATAACAACTTCAGCATTTATATTGCTTAGTGGATTTGATTAGTATTACAATTGTCAAGAGGGTATGACCGTGTTACTATTTTCTGTCGAGTTTTACCATTATAGTGGATCTAATCAACTCATTGTTCATGGTGATGCCTCGAAGAGTGATTGAGATGTTTGTCCATTCAGAATTGTATGGCAGTTATGTTGGGTATGCCCACTTATATCTCAGTTTCAATGTAATTGGATTGATTAGATTTGATTGATCCATCATCTAAGTTTTATTTCATGGACTTTAGACCCATATGTAAGAAGTATTCATACTTCATTTTTTAGGTTGTCCATTTCAATAGAATAAGCTTAGGAATAGGGAAAGAAAATCAAGATTCAAGAAAATCACTTTGAGTTTTTGCCACGCGCCATGCGCCTCTCCTATGCGCCATGTGCCTCCTTAGGCGCGCGCATGAGTAATGCGCCTAGCTTGGCTCACGCGCCCCAGATGACTCAGCGCACGCTATGTCTACGCGCCCCTTGGCTCAACGCACATAAATGTTGAAATAACATTCAGTGATTTAATGAAGACTCGAAGACTTGAAGAAGATTCAAACTACGTCAATGATCCAACGGTGGTTAAATAACACGTATGCACCCGCATCTAAGGACACCTGTCCATAACGGTCATATTTGTGTTATGTGTCTAACGGATATAAAAGGACACGTGCTCCACTCAATGAGCGACAGCACATCCGTCCTTTCTCTAACTCACCAAGGATTTCCAACGGCTAGTTTTTGGGGCTCTACTATAAATACCCCATAACTTCAACCATTTGAAGTTGCTAAGCATTTCAAGAATTTCTCTCTCAAGCCTTTGTTGAAGATTTGAAGATTGCCTTTGATTTACCAGAATTCTCAAGAACATCTTCATAACTTCATCCTTAGCCCAGATCCTCAAGCGAAAAACACTTTAGTTTTCTTGTGCTCTCAATCTCAAAGATCTAAAATCACACACGCACCTCTTTAAGTTTGATCACTTAGATCTTTCTTTTAGAGATACACCGGTTATTGTCTAGGATTTGTTCTTTCATAGAAATAGATCTTGAGTTAGTGTATAAGCTCAAAAATGATTGTAATTTGTAACACTCTCTCATAATATAAGATCTTCATTAGAAATCCAAGACTAACCATCTTGGTAGAGGACGTAGATCATTTTCCCGATCGAACCTCTCCAAATAGCGCGTACTTACTATCTTGCTATTTCCTTTCAAGTTTATATCATATCTAACTATTTGTGTGCGCTCCCTTTATCATACTTTGCGCCTATTTACATTACTAAATTCCGCTGTGCATTTCACTCACTCACTTAGGCGCATATCATAACGCTTATTTGATAAAGTGCGCATTTGCAACTGAGTTTATCAAGGGTACGAAAAGAATTTTAAAACAGCTATTCACCCCCCCCCCTCTAGCTATTTTTCATACCCTTGTTTCCCTTTGGGACCAACAAGTGGTATCAGCAAACACCTTTATAAAACACTTTTGTTTTTCAAGCTTAACAGCTTGGGTGCCGATTCTAAATGGCAAACTCAAAACCTATGGCAACTGTAAACTACACTCACGTTCTGATCTTTGATGAAGATCATTTTGACGTGTGGAAATTCAGCATATTGACCCATCTCAACTCAATCGACGAAAGGCTCCATGACACCGTAGTTTATGGACCTTACATTCCGGTTAAAGCGAATCCAAATCCACGCACCAACGCTGCTCAACCTACAGTTCTTAAACCGAAGGAACAATGGACTGAGGAAGAAACAAGAAGAGTTGCAAATGACGGAAAAGCAAGAAACATTCTCCTAAGCACTCTAAGCACGGCTATGAAACAACAAGTCATGCGTTGTGCTACTGCTAATGAGCTATGGGATGCCATTAAAGAGCATATAGAAGGAGATACTGTTTGCAAGGAGAACAAGAGATAGGAAGTACAAAAGAGATTCAACAATTTCTCTCAACTCCCCGGAGAAACCTTAAGACAAACTTATGAACGCTTTTGTGAAATTATCAATCTATGTATTTCACTTGGCATGAAGTTTTCAAACAAAGATTTGAATGTCAATTTTCTCCAAGCTTTTGGATCAAGATACCTACATAAATCTAGCGCTCTTGAAGATGCTGGAACTTTGGATGATTGGACTTTAAGGAACCTTTATGCTAATCTTAAAGTTTATGAGCTCAAACTTCAGCAAATTAGTGAAACTGAAGGAAAATCAAAATCTGTTGCAATGGTGGCGCATAGAGAGGAAGCCCAACCTCCTGAACCTGCGCCTATTCAGAAAGAGAAAAGTTCTGATCCCCAAATTTCTACTTCTGAGCTATTGGACATGGACGATGAAGACTTCGCTTTATTTGTGAAGAGATTCCAGAAGTTCAGAAAATTCACCAAGCCCGGCTCAACCAGCAAATATCAAGGATCTACCAGCAAAGCTCCTACAAAGTTCATAAGGAGCAATGATTCTAAAAGAAAAGAAGACCTTGTTTGTTTTAATTGCAGGAAACCCGGACACTTTGCATCGAGCTGCCCAATTCCCAAGTTCGAGTATATGCAAAAGAAGAGCAGCCATACTCCTAAATTCACTCCCAAGTTCACTCGTCATAAGGGAATGGTTGCTGAAGAAGAAGCACAGCAAATGAGCACAATACGTGGATTGAAACAGACTCCGATGAGAGCGATGAAGACTCCGATGATGGACTCGTTTGTTTCGTTGCAAAAGATGAAGATGATGTTGAAATTAATGACTATGACTCCGATGACTTTTAAAAGGATGTTCCCGATATGAAAAACTTGAATAAACCAATCAAGAAATCTGCTAGTCACTCTGTGGCGAAAAAGAAGAAAGGACCAACCATCAGTGAGCTAATTGAACAAGGATGTCTTACTCCGGCTCAAAGCGATGGTGGATTATTGTTTGCCCGATGTGAACTAAGTACAAGGAACAAGCTAAGAAAGGGAACTTACACCAGACCACAAGTTGAACCAGCTGCACCAATTCCTAAAATCAACGATGATGAAATTGTTGCTGAACAAGAAAAGTTATTCAAAAAGGCTGAAAAGGTAATCAGTAGATTTGATAATATGAAGGAAGCTTTAGCACTATCATGTGATGAAATTTCCCAGCTTAAGACCGAGAAATCTCTACTTAAATCTGAACTCACCCTCCTTAAGGAGCAAATAAAGAGCATGACTCCTCTTACTGTTAAAAACACTTTTCTAACAGAACAGAACTCACTTCTTAAAGTTCAAAACGATGAATTGGTTGCTCAAATTACTGATCTTAAAAAGATTACAAATGAGTGGTCCAATTCTCGTGTCACTATGGAGAATATATTTGAGTCCCAAAAATTCAGTGGTGATAAAAGTGGCTTGGGATTCTCATCAACTAGTGAAAACTTTAAATGTGATGTCTGTGCTGAAAGAGATAGTGAATTTACTAACCAGCAAACTTTTGAAATTCCCAAGGAAAAACATTCTAATTCAATGGGTAAAGGACAGGAAAAAGTCAAGAGACAAACATTCCATTATGTCTACCCAACGAAGCAATTTGGGAAAGCTAATGGGAAAGATATAGCTACAGATGAATCATCCTCTAGCAAAATCCCTCTTGAAACAAAGCGCGCTCCTTCTCCGAGTGCTCATTATGCGCCTAGGAGCGACGCGCCTCATAGCCGTGCGCCTCCTATCCCTATGCGCCCTCCTAGATCAAGCGCTCCAAAATTTCAAAAGAATGATTTTGTTAAGGCTAGTCCATCTGACCCAAAGAAGAATGCTACCCCAAAGAAAAGTAAAGAGTTTGTGAAAACTCATGTGATTAGTGGCTTTCATCATTGTTCCATTTGTGATTGTTCTGGACACAAGGCCGTGGAATGCCTTTTGCGATTCACTCCCAATGCCAAAGGACGTAAAAACCCTAAGGTTAAGCAAGAGTGGGTTGTCAAAAGTTGCTAACCCTAGGACCCAAAAGGAATAAAGGGGACCTGCTTAAATGTCTATATTTCAGGTTCTTTGTTTCATGGCTGGATCTTCAAAAGCTAGAAATTATGAATGGATTCTCGATAGTGGGTTTTCAAGACACATGACTGGAGATGAATCCTTATTAGAAGATGTCCATGAAGAAAGAGGTCCCTCAGTAACATTTGGTGATAATAACAAAGGTCAAGTTGTTGCATATGGAAAGCTCAAGAAAGACAAAGTATGCATTAAAAGAGTCTCTCTCATCGAAGGGCACAAGCACAACTTATTATCCATATCTCAATTCTGCGACAAAGGATTAGAATGCCATTTCACCTCAACTCAATGTCTTATCAAGAATGGTAAAACTGGAGCTACATTACTCACTGGATATCGTAAGACAAATATTTACATTATTGATTTCCATAGTATGAACTCTAGTACTAATCTTTGTTTTGTAGCTAAAAGTGTGAGCGAAAATAGTTGGCTGTGGCACAAGCGCTTAAGCCACTTGAACTTCAAATATCTATCTAAACTCAGCAGGAATAACCTTGTTAAAGGACTTCCCAAGGTTGCTGATCATCATGACAAGAAGTGCGCCGCATGTCAATTTGGCAAACAACCGAAGAAATCTTTCTCCAGCAAGACCAATCCTTCAACTTCTAGATGTTTGCAACTGCTTCACATTGATCTATTTAAACCAGTCACCCCCGCAAGTATTAGAAGAACCAAGTATACTCTAGTTGTGGTGGATGATTATTCAAGATACACATGGGTGGAAATGATGATCTCAAAAGACGACTGTTACGACATTTTGACCACCTTATTTCGACTACTCTAAACCCAAAAAGAAGATGACATCGTTAGTGTTCAATCCGACAATGGAACAGAATTCAAGAACAACGGTGTTGCTCGATATTGCGACGATCATGGGATATATCACAACTTCTCAACCGCTGGAGTTCCTCAACAAAATGGTGTTGTGAAAAGAAAGAATAGGACGTTGATTAAAGCGGGAAAGACGATGATAGCTGAAGCGAAATTGCCTAAGTACTTTTGGGAAGAAGCTATCAACACATCATGTTTTACTCAAAATCATTCCCTCATCAACAAACTTCACAACAAGACTCCGTATGAACTTTGGCGTGGTAGAACTCTCAACATTGCATTCTTCAAGATCTTTGGTTGTAAGGGTTATATCCTCTACAACGGAAACGAACATACAGGTAAATTCGATGCCAAAGTCGACGAAGGTATTTTTGTTGGGTATGCCAAACATTCTAAAGGTTTTCGCGTTTTTAATAGAACTACATTAGTGATAGTTGAATCTGTACATGTTACATTTGATGAACATTCTCTCCTTGAGCCACATTTGGCTCCAAATATTGCTGACGATTCTTTTGAGCTTAATGATACAGGTGCTTCTATTTATGTTGCGCCTACTCAAAATCAGAATCTATCAACTCAAGGAAATCCATCCACATCAGTTGCGCCTAACTCCTCATATGGCGCGCCAAATGGATCATCAGCTGCGCCTCACTCACATGTTGCGCCTCTTGATTCCTCTCATGCGCCTATATCTACTGCTGCATCTGGTGTAAACCCAAGTTTCAACTCTACACCAATTCAACCTCCAAATTTTGATGATTTAGAATCTGGTGAAGATGTACCAATTGAAGACCTTCAAGTTACTACGACTCAATCTAACTTACCTCCTGAAATTCGTGAAGTTAGAGGTCACCCAATCAATAATATCATTGGTGATCTAAACGTTGGTGTTCGTACAAGGAGAGCTACAAACTTTGATGCTTACACTGCTTTTATCTCTCAAATTGAACCGAAGAAGGCCGATGAAGCGCTCCAAGATCCTAATTGGGTTGTTGCTATGCAAGAAGAACTCAATCAATTTGAACGATGTAAGGTTTGGACTCTTGTTCCAAGACCAAATGATCAAGGAGTAATTGGTATGAAATGGATGTTCAGAAACAAGATGGATGAGAATGGAACCATCACAAGAAACAAAGCAAGATTGGTTGCACAAGGCTATAGGCAAGAAGAAGGAATTGATTATGATGAAACGTTTGCGCCCGTAGCAAGACTTGAAGCTATCAGATTATTTCTAGCTTACGCAGCTCACAAGAACTTCAAGTTATATCAAATGGATGTGAAGAGCGCGTTTCTAAATGGTGAACTCCAAGAACAAGTCTACGTTGCTCAACCACCTGGGTTTGAAGATTCTCAATTTCCAAATCATGTGTACAAACTCCAGAAAGCTTTGTATGGACTCAAGCAAGCACCAAGAGCATGGTACGATACACTATCAAAGTTTCTCATTGAAAAAGGCTTCACTCGCGGTAAAATCGACACAACTCTTTTCATTACCAAACATAATGGTCATAAATTACTTGTTCAAATTTATGTTAATGATATTATATTTGGTTCTACTAATGAATTGTTGTGCAAGCGCTTTGAGAAACTAATGAAGAGCAAGTTTGAAATGAGCATGATGGGATAACTCACATTCTTCCTCGGGCTACAAATCAAAAAAATGAGTGAAGGCATATTTATCAACCAAGACGAAATGGATCCAGCAAATTTCAGACCCGGTGAGATATTTAATCTCACTGAGCTATCTACAATCCAAATTGGCATTGATATTATGGACTTCATCAGACAAGCTGGTCTACTATCTCTATTTACTATGGAGCAACCTTTCTACTCACCGCTCCTCGTGGATGAATTCTTCTCAATTGCTGCTCTCGTTGAGACTCTTGCTGATGGATATGTGCGCTACAGGATATGCGCCACCGTTCAGAACGTTGCTATAACTATCTCTACTGGAACTCTCAAGAATATCATCAACTTCAACACGACTGGCCCTCTGAGTGTAGCTGGTAAAATCAATACCTATCCTGCTGCTGCGCATAATCTTATGGAGAGAACCCATCTCAACATTCCTACTCTTCAGAATAACATCAAATCTGTTGAAATAAGGGATGGTGGTGATTTACTGGCGCATATCGCGCATTTGGTGGGGACTTCCATTATTTTCAAGACGGAAAATGTGAACAGATTCACAATGGAGCAGTGGGAATATACTGCAGCTATTATGGGAAACACAATCCTCAACTGGCCTCAAATCTTATTCAAAACTTTGTCGGACCAGATTGATAAGTACAACAAGAACAAGGCTGATGGGAAGACTAAGTTCAAAACTCACTGCAGAATACTCCCGAAGATATTTCTCACTTATCCTGCTCTTGCTAATTTCCTCGCTCAGAACCCAGCTTATCAAACCACTGACGTTCCCATCTTTGGGAAAGACAATTTGGTTATGAAAAGGCGCAGGAAGCGCATGGCTAAGCGCGCGCCAAGAGTTAAAGGAGATCAGTTGGTTGATGAAGCCACTGAGTCTGATGAAGATGCAGATAGAGCAGAAGATGGCGCAGATACTGGCATTGCACCTCGCGCAGAACCAATAGTTGTTCCAGGCGCAGAAACAAGAAAAGGAAAAGGGGTTGCTGAAGGAACAAGCAGGCCTCCTAAGCGCCCAAAAACTGAAACAGAAGAAGAGAAAGAACTGAAGCGCGCAAAAGAAGTCAGTAGATTGGAAGCGCAGAAGAAAAGGGATGAAGACTACAGATTGAAACAGGCTGCTGATTTATCCAAGTTTGAAAGGCGCAAAGGCGCAGGGTCTAGCGCTGATGTACGCGCGCCCACTCCAAATACGCCTCCTATTGTTCGTGCGCCTCCATCAAAGCCTTCTGCTCCTGCTCCAGTTCAGAAACTAACTTCAGAACCACTCTCTGCTGAGCGCCAAGCACTCAAAGATAGGCTATCTGATAAACTTTTTGGCGACTTGAGTGATGATCCAGTTCAGGGGGAGCCAGAGCCCTTGACTAGGCGCAAGAGCCCTTCTGCGCCTTCTCCTCATGATTCTGCGCCCCCAACTATTTCAGTAGAGCCTACTTCAAGCGATGAATATCTTCCTTCTCCTAGCGCTCCTACTTAATCACCTCCTGCGCCCCATACTTCTCCTACGCCTCCTCCTCCCACTCCTGACATGAGTGTAGTTATTTCTCTGCTACAGCAACTTCAGCAAGGCCAAGCTCACATTAATTCTCAGATGGAGCTTCATACTTCTATGCTTACTCAGCAAGCTGATGAGATTGCTGCCATTAAGGGGGAGATGGCGCGCATAGATGCGAATATCAAGGACAAACATTTCCTTACTCCTGAACAGTAGAATGACGCTATAGATCAAATGAATGAGCTTTTCAAAGGCACTCTTGCTTCCCTTCATGAGCGCATAGATGGTGGCATCAAACTCACTGATGGCCAAGATTTCATTAACGCCATAAGGGAGGTAGAGTTGAATATAGCAGGTGATATAAGGAAGTTATTTGAGATGGTGGCTGGAGATTGCCAAAAATTATTGAGTGTTGTTGATAAACTCAAAGAAGTTAAGGATGAACTAGAAATCCTGGGTTTAACTGTTTATGGTGCTGATCCTGACGCAGAACCCAAAGCTCCTGAAACTCATGCGCCTTCATCTCCTGAAACTCCTGCGCCTTCTTCCAGCTCTGCTCCTGGCGCGCATATTGACATTAATTCACTTCTCTAAAAAATTGATGTTTTGAAGGAATTAGTTGTCACTCACTTTAATGCCGCGCATTCCAGTGCAGACAGGCGCACAGATAGAGTTTCCGCTGATATACTTACTGCCCAAGCTGCTGTTGAAGCTAACTTCCAAGCCTTCACTGAAAACTTCTCACAACAGCAATCCATCACTCAGCGCACCATTGATGAGTATCAAAACATAAATGTTGATCATTTGCGCTACATTAGAGATGGTGTCACTGATACTCACGGTGTTGTAAACCGTTGTCACCAACTCTCCAAACAAATTCAGCGCTCAGTTTCAGAAATAGAAGAAGGATTGAAGGATGACGACGCGCCTCCTCCCAACCCTTAGTTTATGTTTTGTTTGTAAGTTGTTAGAACTCTTTTTGTGATTAGAAACTTTTATTAGTGATTTAGTGCTTACTTGTTTTAGCACCTTTTGTTTTTGTTCTGTTCAAAACTTGTAATATGTAACTCCAACTCCCTAAGTTTTAATGAGAACAAAGCATCACTATTATTTCAAACCTTGTTCACTCAAACTTCTTGTTTGTAGAACTATGAATGTTGTTTAAAATCATATGCATCATATTTGAACTACTTCATATTTCATGCATTGAGTTTAAACTTTGTTTAAACATATCTCAAAACTAAAACTCATATATCATTTTGAATGTGTTATAAACTGTCATTTCTATATTTCCATTTGTAATGCTTTATCTTTATTGGAATAGATTAGAAATCTATATTTTGGACTAGTGTGTGCATTAACTTGAGACATGATTTACCAATATCATTTATTTGGACATGTTTTTATCAAGTATAATGTTTGTCTCTGATATAGTAGGTAATGGCATCAATCAAATAGGGGGAGATTGTTGGGTATGCCCACGCATATCTCAGTTTCAATGTAATAGGATTGATTAGATTTGATTGATCCATCACTTAAGTTTTATTTCATGGACTTTAGACCCATATGTAAGAAGTATTCATACTTCATTTTTTAGGTTGTCCATTGCAATAGAATAGGCTTAGGAATAGGGCAAGAAAATCAAGATTCAAGAAAATCACTTTGAGTTTGAGCCACACGCCATGCGCCTCTCCCATGCGCCATGCGCCTCCTTAGGCGCGCGCATGAGTAATGCGCCTAGCTTGGCTCACGTGCCCCAGATGACTCAGCGCATGCTATGTCTACGCGCCCCTTGGCTCAACGCGCATAAATGTTGAAATAACATTCAGTGACTTAATGAAGACTCGAAGACTTGAAGAAGATTCAAACTACGCCAATGATCCAACGGTGGTTAAATAACACGTATGCACCCGCATCTAAGGACACCTGTCCATAACGATCATATTTGTGTTATGTGTCTAACGGCTATAAAAGGACATGTGCTCCACTCAATGAGCGACAGCACATCCGTCCTTTCTCTGACTCACCAAGGATTTCCAACGGATAGTTTTTTGGGCTCTACTATAAATACCCCATAACTTCAACCATTTGAAGTTGCTAAGCATTTCAAGAATTTCTCCCTCAAGCATTTGTTGAAGATTTGAAGATTGCCTTTGATTTACCAGAATTCTCAAGAACATCTTCATAACTTCATCCTTAGCCCAGATCCTCAAGCGAAAAACACTTTAGCTTTCTTGTGCTCTCAATCTCAAAGATCTAAAGAGCCTTGAATCTAAAATCACACACGCACCTCTTTAAGTTTGATCACTTAGATCTTTCTTTTAGAGATACACCGGTTATTGTCTAGGATTTGTTCTTTCATAGAAATAGATCTTGAGTTAGTGTATGAGCTCAAAACGATTGTAATTTGTAACACTCTCTCATAATATAAGATCTTCATTAGAAATCCAAGACTAACCATCTTGGTAGAGGACGTAGATCATTTTCCCGATCGAACCTCTCCAAATAGCGCGTACTTACTATCTTGTTATTTCCTTTCAAGTTCATATCATATCTAACTATTTGATTATTTATTCATTGTAGATTGATTGATTGAACTGTGTTGTGTTTGTTATATCATTTGCCTTAGTTTCTTATTTCACCCACTTTGAGCCAAAATACTTAGAGTGTGTGTGCGCCCCCTTTATCATACTTTGCGCCTATTTACATTACTAAATTCCGCTGTGCATTTCACTCACTCACTTTGGCGCACATCATAACGCTTATTTGATAAAGTGCGCATTTGCAATTGAGTTTATCAAGGGTACGAAAAGAATTTTAAAACAGCTATTCACCCCCCCCCCTCTAGCTATTTTTCATACCCTTGTTGCCCTTTGGGACCAACAAGTTATATATGCTTCGAGAAGATTGCTTCCTTATGAACAAAGTTATCCTCACCATAACTTGAGGTTGATTTCGATTATACATTCATTGCATTAGTAAATGACTTTTGTAGAGCCATATTTGAAGTGTCTACCGACCATGAGAGTTGAAGTAATCGTTTTCTTCAGGAGAGCTACACTTGAGACAATGCAAGTAGAGTATTATGTTATATCATTCAGGAAAGACAAATATATTAGAGGATTCCTTGACTTATAGTTCATGTTTGATAACACTAAATGGGGAAAGGTTAGAGGAATTGACATCTTGGAGTCCTTATGAGTCGAGACATGTGATGATTTTGCGATTGTGAAAGCTTTAAGTTTCTACTCTATTGAATGATTTTAACTATAGAAAATTACTAGTGGAATGAACGATGATAGACAACACGATTTTGTTCGTTGCTAGTGATGGAACTTTAACTTTTGTAGCAGAGTATGTAGTCGACACTTAGTGGAACCAACATGCATAACGGAATTCAACTATAGGTACTTGAAGAGATACACAAGACCAATTTAATTATGAATCCAAATAAATGTAGAATATTGAGATAAATTTGAAGAGTTACATTTGATTTGTTTGACACGAGAAATTCTAAGCATTCAACTAAGTCCTTGAGCTGCGAATAATCTGGAAGTAAAATATCAGTGATCAGTTGGTTTGTGACAAGCCTTTGAGATTTCTGAGTGGATATGAATCTATTGCGAAAGGTTTCATTGAAGGAATTACACTGAATAGTTGAGAACAATGATGTTGATTGATAGCGGATTGGTTACTAAGTTTCCTCACCTTATCTATTTTGAGGGTATAAATGTTAATTCCAGTTGTTACTTATTTGTTCAGAAGATAGTTTGATTTCATGGGATGCCTATGAGCATGGTATTAGATATGGGTTCCTTATTTACATCTTGATTTTAGTAAGCAATTCAGAAGGTTTTTAATTCAGAATTGAGATTTAGAACGACTTTTCATCCTCAGACAGATGGTCAGTTAGGAAGAACCATTCAGATTCTTGAGGACATGTTGAGAACTTGTTCAGTTGATTCTTAGAATTCGTGGGATATACCTTTACTTCTCGTAGATTTTGCTTAATATATCAGTTCTTTTGAGATTTTGGGAAGAGTTGGAGATTGGGCTTATCATCTTGTGTTACTTCCTTCTCTTGACAAGGTTTATAATGTGTTCCATGTGTTGATGCTACGCAAATCTGTTTTTGATCCTTCTCATGTCCTATCTGAGGTTCCCAAGGATATTGAACCAAGTATGTCATTTGAGGAGCATCCAGTTCAAGTGATTGATTCTAGAATTCGAGAATTGAGAAATGAGAGTATTCATTTTGCTTGAGTTGTATAGAGAAATCATAGCTTCGGGATGAATTGAAAAGGAAATATCCTTGGTTGTTTGAGGGTCGAGGTAAGTAAACCCTAAAATTCGGGACGAATTTTTTTTAAGGGGGAGTGATTGTAACGACCCCAAAAACCCGTCCCAATTTATTTTATATTTTTGGGAATTTTAATTTGAACTTATGTGTGCATTTTATGTGTTAGAAAATATTTTTATGACTTGCATATATTATTTGAGCATATGGGTTAGTTAAAGTGTTAGTAGTAATTTTGTTAAATGGAATAAATGAGTTAGTTGAAACTTTAGGGTCCAAAGTGTAACTTTAAAGTTCAGGGGCTTATTTGCTCAAAAGGAAAGTAGAGGGGTTTAGTTGTTTAAAATGAAACTAGGAGGGCTTAAGTGAAAAAATGAAAATATCAATTCTTACTTATCTCCTCACCTCTCCCTTTCTGCGTTTACATACATAGTTCCCAAAATTTCATTTCTCTCTGGTTCAAGAAAGAAAAAGGTAAGTTTCATCCTATTTTAATTTCTATCTTTTTATTTACTACTCCGTTTTAAAAAACTAATTATATAAAAATGATCAGGGCGTTGAATAGGTCATTTCTATCTAAACAAAACATATTTCTGCGATACTTTTTCTGGAAATAGGTAAGTTACTAATTCCCCTTAAATGTTAAAATGGTCATATATATGTTGTATATGTTATATGTGGTGAAATTATAGTGAAAAGAATTTATTTGTGATACTTGTAATTTTGGGACAAAGTGAGTATTTGGTATGTTGGTTTGGTTGGGGTCAAAGTGGTGTTAGAATGTTTGGGACTGATTTTGGGTAGCCTTAGTAAGGCTATAAACGTTAAGTGTGTAAGTGTTGTACTTTTGGGACGGTGAAACGAAAAGAGTAAAAAGTGTGCAAATTTTGGCCTGGCATGGCTTATGGGCGGTCGCCCAATATGGGGCCGGGCGGGCGCCCAGAACTACTGAAAGGGAATATTAAAACAGGGCTCTTGGGCGGTCGCCCAAGATGAGGGCGGGCGGGCGCCCACTTTTGCTGAAGAAAATAAATTGTTTCATTGACTTGGTTTAGGACCCAATCTTGGGCTAGGTTTTGTGTCCTAGTCTAGGGTGCCTAGATAAGTGTTTTGGGAAGCTAAAATGGTAGATGATGATTTGGTTTCATATGTGTACAAGGTTGTGTTTATGACTTTAATGTCAATGTTATTGGGAACTCTTATGAGTGATTCTTTTGTGTGCTTCTTGTGATGTGTTTGGCTTGGTTCCCTACTTTCGAATCATTGCCCCGGTTGTTGTTTAAGCAAGTAATTATTACAGTGCTTTGTTTGAAAGTCCAGCTGGTTTTGTGTTATCGAGTGGAGGTGGGAAGGATTATAGTGGCACACAGTCAAGTTCACTATAAGGCTTTTCCACTGGACCTTTTTTGTAATCGAGTGGAGGTGGAAAGAATTATAGTGACACACAGCCAAGTTCACTATAAAGCTTGTCCACTGGTCCTATTTCTCCAGTCCAGATTGGCCTTGGATGGGATGAGTTAGCTCCCTCGAGTGAGCATTTGGGTTATGACTTTGTGTCATATTTCCCCGGTAATTACTTTGGTTTTTATGGTTATGGTTTGGTTTTCGGGATCCCGGCTTCAACTATTTATGCTGCTCAGATGGTTTTCTCAGTTGGTTTTCTCAGATGGTATTACCATACGGTTATGTTCTTTCGGTAAACCTTGGCTAAGTATCGACGGTTATGTTTTCTTTCGGTAAACTTTGACTAAGTATCCTTGTGAGTGTTACATCGTTGTATGTGTGGTATTATGAGTTGGCTTTGCCTCTTATGCTATGTGCTATGTAATGCTTATGATATTGTTTGTTATACTTATCATTTTAGCATGAAATGTAGTTGCATTTTAGTAGCTTACTGAGATTCATTCTCACCCTTTATTTGTTTACTGTTTTAGATAAAGGCGAGTTCAGGGGATAGGACACTTTGGCACGGGAGGACGTTACAGTGGTAAGAGTTGGGATTTGTTTTGTAAAGGCTACATTACATAGATGTAATACCTTTTGGGTAGAGTTTCCGTGACTTCATCATTTTGTAACACCATTATTTTGGATAATGTTTGTGTATGTACATTTGTATAAAAGTTTGTAAGCCTTCGAGCTAAGTACTTTCGTTTGTGAAAGAGTTTGTTTGAAAGTTAAATGAAGTCTTTGAACTTCGAGTGTGGATTTTGTTAAACTTTATGAAAATATATTTCGAAAAATTTTCTAAAAGTGTTTTATAACGTCTTCCAATCGTGTCCCGAGCGTGGGGCCAAGTAGGACCACGGGTCTGGGGCGCGACAGAAGTATAATCAAATTCTATCTAATTTAAGATTTAATAATTGACAATGAAATAGGACGGCGGCAGGGAGTAAGAATGTCTCTCTTGCTTTTTCTTCTTAGTTTTAATTATATTGATCAAGTTAAGAGAATTGGGGGGGGGGGGGGGGGGGGTTCAGTTTCACGTGTGTGTCTGGGTGTGTTTTCGGTTTTGGTGAGTGTCTACTATTTATAGTGGTTTTATGGGGAGGGTGTGAATGGTAATTAATGAGTTGGTTTGAGACATATTTGAAAAAGTTGGTGAGATGAACAAGAGGGATAATTAAAGTGCCCATTCTTTTAATTACTTTTGACATGAAACGTAGTCGTAGCAAATCCATCATTTTGTATGTGAGTTCACAAACAAATGGCAGTATGGGAGTACAAAATACTACAAAAGTCAACAACTCAACTGACGAAATTGGGGCGGGGATGTCATATGGCTGCATAAAAGTTACAATTTGAGACAATAAAACGTGATATTAGCAAATTTTAACGTTTTAAGGTGCCTCTGCTTGAAAGTGAATTTGGCGAGGACTGAATCTAAACTTTTCATAAAAGAAAAGATATGATAACAAATCAACAAGTTAGTATTTAACATTTTTACTTGTTACACTATGTATTATAAAAAGATAAAAAGTTCCAATATTAAATAAAACAAGACTTCAATTTTATAGCCTACTCTTTTTCGCTCTATTTTAAATTAAAAAAAAAAGAAAAAAAAAAGATGTTAGTGCAAGTAAAGTATTTGTTGTGAGTATGACAAGTCACCTCTACTAAATTAAAAATTATACTCCCTCCGTCCCATTGAGAGTGAGACTAGAGGAGTGGGCACGATATTTAAGATAAAGTGATATATATGTGGTAGAAAATGAAGAGAGAGAATGAGTGGGGTAAATAGTAGTGTTGGTTGAATAAAATGAGTGGTGGAAAATGAAGAGAGAGAATGAGTGGGTTTAAATAGTGGGGAATGATGAATATAAGTATATTAAAACATTTCCATTTTGGGTAGTCTCACTTTAAGTGGGACGGCCCAAAAGGGAAATAAGTCTCACTCTTAGTGGGACGGAGGGAGTATAAGTTTTTTACTTATTCTAATTTGAAAAGTGAAGTATAATAAAATTCTATCTACTTTAAAATTTAAAATGTGACAATGAAATGAGACGGCGGGAGGGAGTAAAAATTTCTCTCTTTCTATTTCTTCTTAGTTTTAATTATATTGATCAAGTTAAGAGAATAGGAGGGGTTTCAGTTTAATGTGTGTGTGGGTCTATTTTCTGTTCTGGTGACTGTCTATTATTTATAGTAGTTTTATGGGGAGGGTGTGAATGGTAATTAATGAGTTGGTTTAGGACATATTTGAAAAGCTGGTGTGAAGAAGAGGATGGATAATTAAAGTGCCCGTTGTCTTGATTACTTTTGACATAAAACGTGACAGTAGCAAATCGATCGTTTTACATGGGAGTTCACATGCAAATAGAAGCATTGGAGTACAAAACACAACAACAATCAACTATTCAACTTACGAAAGTTGAGCGGGTAGGTCATATGGCAGTATCAAAGTTACAAAAAGTTAAAAAAGTTGGTGAGATGAAGGTGATAATTAAGGTGCCTCTGCTTGAGACAATAAAACGTGATATTAGAAAATTTTAACATTTTAAGATGCCTCTGCTTGAATATGTATCTAGTGAGGACCGAATCTTAAATTTTCATAAAGGAAAAGATACGGTAACAAATCAACACAAAGTTATTAATTAGTATTTCACATTTTTACTTGTTACACCGTGTAATATAAAAAAATAAAAAGTTTAATATTAAAAAAACAAGACTTCAATGTTATAGCATACTCTTTTATGTTCTGTTTTAAATTAAAAATAAGATGTTAATAGAAAGTAATGTATTTGTTGTGAGTATGTCAAGTGACCTCTACTCATTAAAAAATTATACTCCCCCAGTCTCAAGTTATTGTGAACCAAAAACTTGGGCACACAAATTAAGAAAAAGTAGGAAAGATAAATAGTGGAAGGTGTTGTTTGTGAGTATGAAAAAATAAATATGAGAGAGAATGAGTGGTAGGAATATTAAGTTGATTGGTGTTGTGAGTAAAGTAGGACACATAATGAGTGGGAGGACTAATTAAGATTCTTTGCTATTTTGGGCAGTTCACACTAACTTGAGACGGACGAAAAAAATTAAATTCACACTAAGCTGAGTCAAAGATAACTTTTTCACTTAGTCTAATTTGAAAAGTTATGTATAATAAAATTCCATCTACTTTAAAATTTAAATATTGACATGTAGGGACCACGACCACCACCACCACTCTCTACATTAGTATGATATTGTCCGCTTTGGGCCCAACCCGCATAAATTTGTTTTTTGGTCAACTCCCAAAAGTAGGGGTGTTCACGGTCTGGTCCGGTCCGGTTTTTATTAAAATTTTACAAAACCGGACCCGGACCAATTATACGGTTCTACAAAAATTTAGAACCAGACCAATACATTACAAAACCGATGTCCTTGGTCCGGTCCTATTGGTCCGGTTCCGGTCCGGTTCTTAGGTTCTAAGGGTGTGCTCTACGATGTTGTGACCAAATAGTAGGCCATACATACAAGAGCATCAACAGTGTCAGTTGCTGCTTGTGCGGGTGTGGGTGTGGCCATGGAATTGGGATTGGGAGACAAAAGAGCATCAACAGTGTCAGTTGTTCCATCTACATATAAAATATGAACATAATGACTGATGAGTACCATATTAATACCAAATCTGAAACTAGTAATTACTAATAATCTAAGATCAGGAACAAAAAGAGATTCAAGATAAGTAAACCAATTTGAGACAAGTAAATCAAAGTATCAAACTATAAACTCAGTACCTTCCTTCGATTTAGAGTGGATTCACTTTCGTGGTGAGGCTGGGATGTATGGTGTCGAACTCACGGCGGCGAAGGCGCTACAGATGGAGGGCTGGAGCCATGGCCGTTCGCGAAGGAGAGAGAGAGAGAGAGAGAGAGAGAGAGAGAGAGATTTGTGAGTGAAAGTGTGAAACGGCACAAATGAAAGCGAGAGACAGAGAGAGTTAGGGTTAGCGGATGTTGTGAAATTGGGTTTCCTTAGTTCGTTCGTATTCCGTAATCCGCAGAGGCATTGTAAAATGTAAACTGTAATAAAGAATTATAGATAATGTACTAAATAATAATATATCTATAATATTTATATATGTTACGATTGGTCCGGTTCGGTCCAGAACCGTATTTTTTTTTATCAAAACCGGAACCGAACCAATTAATCGGTTTTATAGAAATTTGGAACCAAAACCAGACGAACACTATTAAACCAGTCCGGTTTTTATTGGTCCGGTCCGGTTCTATTGGTCTGGTCCGGTTCTATTTTTTTCTGCACAACCCTACCCAAAAGGCCTTATACTAATGAAATGGGTGGGTGCTCTTATATACATTGCAATTGTTTGCTCAATTGCCAATGTGGGACTTTGGGTTACACCCCAACAATCCCCCTCTCAAACCAAGGACCACACCGCTATGGCCCGCAGTGTTTCCTCTGGCCCATATCGGCAAAAGCTTGTACCAACCGCCCGCGAAACACCATCGCCCTTGATTGCAAGACTCAATTCGCTATGTCGCATAAGGGAACCCCACCCTATAAATCACACACACGGTCCATCCGGTCGGGCCCATCCGAACCACGGCTGTCGCGGCCCCGAAACCCCGCGGGCCCGAGATCGCGAGCTGGACGTCGACTTAAACAATAAACTCCAAAATAATGGAGATAAAAA
The DNA here is from genome assembly GCA_026119855.1 of Campanula takesimana. Classification (NCBI taxonomy): domain Eukaryota; kingdom Viridiplantae; phylum Streptophyta; class Magnoliopsida; order Asterales; family Campanulaceae; genus Campanula; species Campanula takesimana. The sequence goes on along the minus strand of JAOWBW010000031.1, from coordinate 1,526,490 downwards.
TTTCCTTTTATACCCAAAAGATGATAACACAAGGTTTTGTAAATCAACTTGAACAACAAAGTAAAACTAGTATAAACTCCATAAGCTTATACACCAAAGTTACAAAATACACAAATCCTAGTGACGTCAATGTTTGGTACAAATATCCCCAAAAGGTTACACATTGATATAATGTAAACCAACCTATAACAACTTTCCCCAAAAGAATGTATCCACACTCGACGTCCTCTTTCTCGTGATCAGCGAGACTAATCCTTAGCACCTGGGGGGGGTTAAGGAAAAACAAAGATAAAAAGAAAGGGGGTGAAATAAATCTCAATAAGTTACTAATGCAACTACATGACATGCTATGATGCAAGAAGCAATAAGCAATAATAAATATCACATAGCACATAGCATTTATCACATAACAGATAGCAGCGGAAATAAACACATAACAAAGGATATAGCCAAGGTTTTCCAAACCGAAGAACCAAATAAAGGTCGCTGCGCAGCTTCAATAATCAACAAATCATCATCTTCATAATAGCATGAAAGCTGAAGAGAAATCCCCGGTACCGGAACCAATAACCAAATGAAGTGTCACAAGGGACGGGAGACATGCCACAAACTCATGCTCCAAGTAAAGCTAAAATGCACACAAAGGAGCTAGCTCTTCTCACATCCAAGACCAATCTGGAGGAGGGTAATAATGGGGCAAAACAATGGTCAACATCACAATGGACTTGGCCGTGCCATCATAATGTTTCGCATCGCCCAAACACACACAAAATACCAGCTGGACTTTCACGTAAAGGCTAAGTAATAAAATACTAGCACGATAAACAACCATTGATTCCAAAGTAGGGAATCATACCAAGAAGTCACCAAGAAAGTGAAATGTACCCACAACGCACAATTAAAGTGTTCCAATAATCTCAATTAACACTTAATTAATTTCAAACACAAACTTGATCACAAAGGACCCAATTCTATCACTAGAGTGTACTACAATGATCACTAAGGTCAACTAGAAGGACACCCAAGACTTAGACCAAAACTCATTCTTCAATCACACAAATTAACAAATGTAAACTTTCAGAGGTCTGTGCGGCCGCCCACCAGGGACTGTGCGGTCGCCCAAACAAGCCCTCAAACAAGAACAAAAGCTTTCAGATAGATGTGCGGTCGCCCAGACATTTTTGGGCGGTCGCCCAATCTTCTGAACTGCTGGAATTCGGGGAGGAAGAAATGGGTTCTTCATTTTCTTACCCAATTCACCCACAACTCAAAATCAACACAACCAACAAGTTCCAAAATGTACCAAAACGATTTATAACTAGGATGGGGATCCAAATAACACCATTTGTCAACCAAAACCAAGAATCAAACCCAACATTCACAAAATCACCATTTTAGCCAAAAACTCAAATAAATTCCAAATCAATTCCAAACTTCAAATATAACAATTAAAGCATTTTAGAAACATGTTATGAGCATTTTAGGATAAAAATGGGGGAAAAGCAACTTACTTGAAAATTCTCAAAGATGACGGAATTCGAATATTTTTTATTCTACGCGATCCTATCGACGATCTAAACACATTTCAAGTTTTAAGAAATGAGAGATTATGAGAGAAAGAGGAAGATAATGAAGAGAGAAGGAAAGAGAAAGAAACTTACCCACAATGGAGAGAGAGAGGGAGTTTGCTGGGAGAGGGGGATGGAGAGAGTGAGGGAGAGGGTGAGGGAGAAGAGAAGGAGTAGGGAAATTATTTAAAAAAATTACATTTAGGCCCCTCCCTTCTACTAACACAATACTACACTAACCCAAATGACCCAAATAAAATGCTAGGCATAAATTAATATAACGCATAAAACGCACACATAAATATTTAAATAAATAATAATTTAAGTAAATAAATAAGCAAATAAATAAATAATAATTATTTATTACTAATAAAATAGAGCCTAGATTTCGGGTCGTGACAACGGCTCTGATACCACTTGTAGGGACCGCGACTACCACCACCACTCTCCACATTAGTATGATATTGTCCGCTTTGGGCCCAGCCCGCACGGATTTGTTTTTGGGTCAACTCCCAAAAGGCCTCATACTAATGAAGTGGGTGGGTGATCTTATATACCTTGCAATTGTTTGCTCAATTGCCAATGTGGGACTTTGGGTTGCACCCCAACATGACAATGAAATGAGATGGTGGGAGGGAGGGGGGGGGGGGATTTCAGTTTAATGTGTGTGTGTGGGTGTGTTTCCTGTTTTGGTGAGTGTCTATTATTTATAGTGGTTTTATGGGGAGGGTGTGAATGGTAATTAATGAGTTGGTTTGAGATATATTTGAAAAAGTTGGTGAGATGAAGGGGAGGGATAATTAAACTGCCCCTTGTTTTAATTACTTTTGACATAAAACGTGATCATAGCAAATCCATCGTTTTGTATGTGAGTTCATAGGCAAATAGCAGCATTGGAGTACAAAACACTACAACAGCAACAAATCAACTAACGAAAGTGGGGCGGGGAAGTCTTACGGCTGCATAAAAGTTACAAAATGTAAAAAAAAAAAATTGGTGAGATAATCGGGATAATAAGGTGCCTAAGACAATAAAACGTGATATTAGCAAAGTTTAACGTTTTAAGGTGCCTCTGCTTAAAAATGCATCTCGTGAGGACTGAATCTTTACTTTTCATAAAGGAAAAGTTATGGTAACAAATCAACAAGAGGTTATTAGTATTTAACATTTTTACTTGTTATACTATGTATTATAAAAAGATAAAAAAGTTCCAATATTAATTAAAACATGACTTCAATTTTATAGCACTCTTTTTCGTTTATTTTAAATTAAAAATAAGATGTTAGTGGAAAGTAAAGTATTTGTTGTGAGTATCACATGTGACCTCGACTAATTAAAAAATTATATAACTTTTTCACTTAGTGTAATTTGAAAAGTCAAGAATAATAAAATTTTATCTACTTTAAAATTTAAAATGTGACAATGTAATGAGACGGCGGGAGGGAGTAAGATTTTCTCTCTTGCTTTTTCTTCTTAGTTTTAATTATATTGATCAAGTTAAGAGAATTGGGAGGTTTCAGTTTAATGTGTGTGTGCGCATGTGTTTTCTGTTTTGGTGAGTGTCTATTATTTATAGTGGTTTTATGGGGAGGGTGTGAGTGGAAATCAATGAGTTGGTTTGGGACATATTGGAAAAGTTGGTGCGATGAAGGGGAGGGATAATTAAACTGCCCCCTTGTTTTAAATACTTTTGACATAAAACGTGATAGTAGCAAATCTATCGTTTTGCATGGGAGTTCACATGCAAATGGCAGCATTGGAGTAAAAAACACTACAACAGTCAACAACTCGAGCTAAGGAAAGTGGGGCGGGGATGGTCATATGACATCATAAAAGTTGCAAAAAGATAAAAAGTTCTCTCTGCTTGAGATGAACATGATAATTAAAGTGCCTTTGCTAAAGACAATAAAACATGGTGTTAGCAAATTTTAACGTTTTAAGTTGTCTCTGCTTGAAAGTGCGTCTGGTGAGAACTGAATCTTAACTTTTCATAAAGGAAAAGATACAGTAACAAATCAACAAGAGGTTATTAGTATTTCACATTTTACTTGTTACACCATGTATTATAAAAAGATAAAAAGTTCCAATATTAAATAAAACAAGACTTCAATTTATAGCATTCTCTTTTTTTTGTTTTATTTTAAATTAAAAATAAGATGTTAGTGGAAAGTAAAGTATTTTTTGTGAATATGACAAGTGATCTCTAATAATTTAAAAATTATATAACTTTTTCACTTAGTCTAATTTGAAAAGTGCAGTATAATTAAATTTTATCTACTTTAAAATTTAAAATGTGACAATGAAATGAGACGGCGGGAGGGAGTAAGAATTTCTCTCTTTCTTTTTCTTCTTAGTTTTAATTATATTGATCAAGTTAAGAGAATTGGAAATACTCAATTACGTTGTACAACTATGTTGGCACGTGAACCGACAAAAGAATACGCAACCCTTCACCCTAATCAATTACACGTGTGGCCATGAAATGATTTCACCCCTTTGGTTAACGGAGGAATTATTACACACCGTCAAAACTAATGATCATCTCTATACGTTGCATGAGGGAGCAAAGCAAGTGGACGAACTCCAACTTCTCACAAGTGACAAGATTGAAAGGCAACACCATAATTCAAGCCTTCCATCTCAGACGCCGGTGTCACAACCTAAGCTTGACTTTCAAGATGACCAAACTCTGACACTCCAGTCAACCCCAAACGCACACAATCATCCCAAATATCCCTCCACCTAAACCTAGCTCCACCTAAATGCCCCTACCAACCATCGCCTCGCTACTCGTCTTTAGTGCAGAGGCAACCAACCTCCGGTAAACTGGAAACCTATGCAAGGGAATCAGGTAAACCTCGATCTTCAATTAGGGTTACCTTACTGAAACCCATACTCATCCCTCAGCTGACTATAATCAAGAACGGGCCCAAGAATTTCCGAATCCCATTTTTACAACAGAAGGCCCATGTTTATGTTTTTTACAATGGACCCAAAGCAAACCCTTCTCATCTGGGAAAGGCAAGAGGAAGAGAGCGTGCAGACGGCAGTGCCTCTAGGAATTCGGATGAGTTCACACTTGGTCGAAGCAACAACCTCCAGGAGAGAAATGTTGTAACTCCAAGAAGCAAACAAATGTCATGGATTTATCTGTATGACTTATCTTTTCTAGGCACTACATCATCATTTTTAACAATGAAAATTGTTTCTTGGAATTGCAATGGTTCAGGTCAGGGAAGTTTTAAAAAGGAGGTGTTGGACTTAATCAACAAAGCAAAACTTCATGTCTTAATGATCTTGGAGACTCGTGATACTTTGCATCAAGCTAGGGAGCAAGTTAAAAAAAAATCATATTGATGTTGTTTCAGTTGTCCTGGTAGTACTCACAAGTGTTTTAATCATGGATTGGCACATGACTTAAGTTTTTATGAAGGTTATTTACATAGAGACATGCATCATATATTTAATTACGTCAAACATAATATAATATAATCTTTGCATAATGTATGTTAACTAATCAAATTAATTAACAAAAACAAAATCTTGTGATTTAATTATGAGGCAATATTATGGGGACGGATTCTAAATTCTCTGTAAACAATTTACAGATTAGATATTTCATTCGTATGTCCAGAAACAAGGCGTAAGCCTGCCATTGGACCTTACGATGAATCAATCCAAATTTAGTTTCCTTCTCTGCAAACAATTTGCACTTTGTTCATAGGGATAAATTCTGAAACCTTTTGTTTCCGCAGAACATCTATAGATTGAGAGCACAAAACATACGGCCGAAACTAAGCCAAGAGACATCAACATTTCCGTACTAAGATCAAGAAACCAAGTAATTACTCCATACGTCTGAAACTAAGCCAAGAGGCATCCACATTTCCGTATGGAAAAGTAACTTGTTTCAAGATCATTCATTGTCTCATCAATTTCATAAACTAAAGCAATTCTGAACTCTTCAGAACTCTGATTTCTACAATTTTCTGGATTAAATCATATTTTAGGAAACACAGTTTTGAAAACCTGCCATCTGAAACCAGATTCAGTTCCTGATTCGAATTTTGTAAACGATTTACAGAACAATCAGAAAACCAGTAAACAAAACAATTCTGCCCAGAAACCCTAGGGCGCCGTACGGCAGTCTAGGAGGCGTACGCCGCCCAAGGCGTCGTACGGTAACTTGGTCCAGATATCCAGAATTTTTAAATTCGATCAATTCCATTATCGTGTTCATGCATTAATCAAATTAAACCAACACAAATTTACAGATTACGAATTTAAATAGATCTAATCAATATCATGAATAAACAATTTATTACATATACAAATTAGATCCAGATTATCAATACACATAATCCAATTATTTATTGATAACCCTAACATGTAATTATTCATATGGATCAAATCAATATAATAATCACACAATCCCCATCTAATCATGCTCATAAACATCAATCACATATTCATCTTATTATCATGCAAATCATATAATCGAATTAAACAATTTAAACATGATATATTAAAATAATCAACGATGAACGGAGCTCTGATACCACTGTTGGGTTATCATTCATCATGAGCAGCGGAATAAAACATATGAAATCAAACACCCATGAGCCTGGATCCGTGCATGTTGATTAAATTAAATACAAGATGAAAGAAACTAACCCTTGAAGATCGAATCCATGAACACGGACTTTAAGGTGCTAAAACAAACACCCTCTCTCGGTATCCACACGTCGAACGGACTCAAGAACACCTTCTTGATTGATTGCTAGATCCAAGGCTTGATGAAGAAACGATTTCTTCATAGGAATTATTTTGCTCTTTGATTATTGAGTTTTGATGATTCTAAATCTCAAAACTAATAATCCTATCTCTCTATATTTTATTTTTTCTAAAAAATAGTGTTATGATTTCTAAAATCAACATTAGAGGCTGTCAAACCCGGCTGCATATATTTATATGTGGGTTTGACCTAATTCCGTTTGGGATCGGGATTCCTTGTCACACAAGAAATCTGAACAAACTGACTAGATTCGGGGAGGGTGGTCGTACGGCTCACCAGGAGCCGTACGCCATCCAAGGAGCCATACGGTGGCCATTCAAATTTCCCATATTTTTCAGCCTTTTCAATCCGTTCTATTGTGTATGACCCAATAGGATTATACTAAGTTGGCAACGAGTCCGAACCATTCAGAACCCGTAAGTCATAAGCGGACTCTAGCAAGCCATTATGACTACCCAATTAGTAAAACTTTGAAAGTCCAAAGTTACCTTATAGAACATATCACAATCCCTTTGTCACACGATATCATATTGGACATAAGTCATGGTCCACGTCAACTTATGTTGTCCAATGCTTTCTCGATCTTGAGTAGATTGATATGAGCAAATGACATTGAACACATCAATTCATTTGGGCATGGCCATGCACTATCATCAATCTCACTCATCGAGTGGCCAAGCAGATATCTCTCTTGAGAGAGAGACAAATCACATCTTGACTTATCATTCTTCCCTACAAGAATCCTATTATGCCAATCGTAGCCTTTATAACCACCCGGTTATAGGTAGCGTTTGAGTACGTCAAACATAATGTTTATCATATGGAAGACCATGATAATCTCATGTATAAGGGTTCAAATGGTATGACTATTATGAGATTTAATTATGACATTTGATCATGACATAAATATCATAACGGGTCTATCCAGTACCTTGTTCTCTAATAAGTACCCACAAGTTTAATCCGCATCCTATGCACCATAAGCATCATATGATTATCCATTAAACTTATGCTAGCTCTTCATAAGTGCTAGGGACAATGATTATTATAATAAACATGCAAAAGATATAATAATCGAGTTTGTTATCTCTATAACAATGAAGCTATGATGTAACGCATAGGCTTTTCTCAAGGGCCTAGGGCATAATATCCAACAGGAAGTTCTATCACACCATGGAGAATTGCTTCGAAATCATTGGCTATCCGGAGGGAAAGAAGAAAGGCGGAGCTGACAGTTCTAAGACGAAGGGAACTAGGAAAGCGAACCTAGCAGCTAGTGGGTCCAGTCCGATCCCTGGCTTCTCGGACGAGCAATACAAACAACTGGTGCAGTTCTTTTTGGACAAATCCAATGGCGAGCATCACAACCTCCCGACTGCTAATATGGCTAGTAAGGTGAACTGTATAAATCCCTGGATAATCGACTCGGGAGCAAGTGACCATATCACTTGCAGTGATAAAACCCTCGAGAATCAGGTTAAACCAGAGACAACAATGTCAGTAAAAATTCTAAATGGTGACACGGTACCTGTGAAGAGCATTGGTGACACAGAGCTCCCAAATGGATTAAAAATCCAACACGTCTTAAACATGCCTACTTTTAAGTGAAATTTACTTTATGTTAGTCGTTTGACTAAGGACCTAAATTGCGCTTTAACATTTTTTTCCTGATTTTTGTGTGATACAGGACTTAGATTCGAGGACTCTGATTGGGATGGGTACGCGCAGCAATGGTTTATATCATTTGGAGCCGGTAGCAAGACAACAAACAGCTATGGTGGCGACAGTGGATCAGCGGGTATGGCATAAGAGATTGTGTCACAATTCTGTTTCAACTTCTCAGTATTTTCATAGTATTTGTGGTAGTATTAATAAAAAGAGAGGCATTGTGTGAGAGCCCGCGCTCGAAACCTTAAATTCCGTGCTCACATCCTCACAATGGTTTCCCTACTTTGGTTTTGAAAAAAAAGAGTCGCCACCTCATTTTATTTAGGAAAATAGAGATAAAACATTTTTGATTGAAAAGTGGGTTCGGGGGCTATGTTACGAGTGGAGAAGGTGTTAGGCACTCTGCTCGCCTTTTCGGTCTCTAGCGTGCTTCCGCCTACGCTTGATTTTAAATTGCCTTGCTTGAAAAAGTATTTATGCCCTAACTTTGAGAAAAAAAATGTGTGTGTTTATGTACACGGGAGTCTCCTAATCTAGGTATGTTCATTTGATCGCAACCGGGAACCGGTTTGGGTGGATTCCCGATTGGTTTTGAAAAAGGTTTGAACACATTGAGATAAGGAAAACATGTAAAGGGGAGAGGGGGTTATGTACAAATTATACAAATATACAAAAAAAAAAAAAAAAAAAAAAAAAAAAAAAAGGGAGACAAATCCCATAAAAGAATGAATGTCCAAGCTTTAAAGTTGTTTTGCACTTTTAGACCACATGATGTTCTTATGCCAATGCACCTGCTCAAAACTTATCCAAATCTAGAAAAAAAACTTTGGATTGACTCCCAAAATGTTAGATAACACATATGAATCTTCATGGGATTTATGGATTATTATTTCATGCTCAAATCATGGAAAGAGCACAGAAGTAAGATCTGCCCAGAACAGGAAAACAGAGTACATCTCATTTTGATTCGAAATTCAAATCATCAAGACATGCAAATATGGAGAAACTCAAAACATGAAAGTTGAAGATAACATATCAAATATTAATCCTGGAAAGTTTCAAGACCAAAACACATATTTAAAGTTTTCAAAACACTTCTGACATCTAATGTCAGAAACAGGACAGATTTAATTCTGAGAGCATGCACTTGAATAAAAAATGGAAAAAGGTCTTTCCTTAGGTCAAAAAATTATTTAAAAGGCATAAGAATTTTCCTTAGCATGTTAGGAACAAATTTCGTTCTATGACTCAAACCCAGAAATCAAGTTTACTTCATGTTTATGGCATGAAAAGGCAGAATGGTCAGAAACATAGTACACTGGACAGCAGACAGAGAGCATGGAAACAAGCATCAAAACATGATTTAAACATGGAATTAGACCTTGAAACTGAGCATGAATGTACTCTAAAATGTTATGAACATTATCAAGAGTTTATTTGTGAATAAATGTGGGCCAAAATACAGATAATCATGAGAGAACAAAAAATGGACAGATTGTAAGCATCTTGAAAGAAATTTCATTTGCATGCTTGAAACCTTCATTTAAAACTTGGAGATGAACATGGGAGGAACATGAAACACATATATACATGATAGAGCTGAAGTTTGAACATCTACAATATATTTACATGAAGATTTACAAACTAGAACATTAATTTACATAGAGAAAATGGGAGTCTAGCCAACTAGTGGCTAGACTCTAAATCTAAACATACAAAAGTCTACATTTTGAAAAGCTTACCATTTACATAGATAGAAACTTACCTAGTTTAGGTTGGTGAGATGTGCTTCCTTTGCTTCCAAAGAAAGGCTTTAGTTTTGAGTTTGATTTGGAGTTGCTTAAGAGGTTGGATTGAAGAAGTGTTGTGTTTGCTTGAGTTTGAGAAGTGTTTGAAGTTGTTTGAGGTGTTTGGAGTGGTTGTTTAGAGGTGATTTAGTGGTGGAGGAGTGGTGGTTGTATGGTGGTGGAGTGGTGGTGTTGTGGTGGGGCTATGAATGTAGCAAGAACACTTGAAGGATTAGAGAGAAAGTTGAAGTGGGATGTGGTGTAGTGTATGAGGTGAATGTTGTAGGATGGATAGTATGGAGAATGAGGATGTCCAAACAATGCCCTTTCTTGGACTATTTAGGGGAGTGTTTTAGGAGGGAGGAGAGAGGTGAAAATGGACAAAATTGCCCTCCAAGCAAGGGTAGAAGAGGGAGGTCGGATGTGGTGGAAGGTGTAGGTGATGGGAAAAAAATCCCATCATTTCTCTTGAAAGTATAAGAGGAAAACATGGAAAGATGTTCTCCTTTTTTTTTTTTTTTTCTTTTTTTTCCTTGCTACACATGGTGCGCCGTGATTGGCCATTTGAAAATGACTAAGCTCAATATTGCTCCACCAGCATCCCACGTCTATATTGCCATGCATAAATATTTTGTGGCATTTTCCGGCTCCGTCTTTTCGCTCTGCAACTGTCTGGATGTGCGCGCTCCGGTGTCCCGGTTGTCCGCGGGCCCAACATAAAAGTTGCTCGCAATATTTTTCTAGTCACGCCGGTATATCTAAAATATATTAACAAGTAATAAAATATCATAATATAATTTTAAATGCACAAGATGACCGGTAAAAGGCTTTTTAGGGTGCGGGACCCGCTCCAAGGTCCGCGCGCGCGATTATTTTAGACTGTGCCTGTTTACTCGGTTTTGAGCCCAGATCATGAATCCGGACTCGGTTTTTCCACCCGATGCACCGATAAGGCGTACGGTAGTCCCGAACCGCCAAATCTTAGAGTTTCAGGTCAATTATCGGGTTTAGGCCAGTTCAGGGTTTGGTTTAAGGGGTGCGAGATCGGGGTGTCTACAGAGCCCCTCTTCGAATTCACTTGTAAAGTAAAGGGGATTCGACGATCCAATATAGACAACCGATCTCGTCTAGGGTTTAACGGCTGGGCCCTGTTGGGTTTCGTAGTCACATGCGCAGCGGAATTAAGCATTTAAAATTTAATGAAACCCAAAGCCCATAGATCCATTCATATGATTAAGTCAAATACAACAATATGAATACTAGAATACTAACCCTTGATGCCTTTGATTTTTGCAACCTTGAATTCGATAGAGACTTAAAAACTTGATCACGAACAAAGCAAGAATCACGAACTTTGAAGATGATGAATTTCACCCTCTAGCGGTATCCACACGTGAACGAATATCAAGAACACTTGATCTTGGTTGCTAGACCAAATTATGAAACACGTTTTCATAATTAATATGAACTATATGGAATTTTCTTTGTGTATAATTTTGTTCTTCAATCTAGGATTTCTTAGAACAAAATAAACTCTCTCAAACTCTTTGGAGACTTGCACAAAAGCTTAGGTTCTGTTCTTGGCCGAATTTTGATGTTTATATACAAGTTAGACCTATTCCAAATAGGAAACTTGTGTCTAAACCCGTCCAAAATTCCTTTCCGAATCAAATTAGGAATCTGTCCCCGACAGTACTGTGCGGTCGCCCAAACTGAGGTGTGCGGCCGCCCAATTTCTTGTGCGGTCGCCCAGCCCATTTGGGCGGTCGCCCAAAGGCCCAGAAAAATCCAATTTTTCCAAATTTCCAATATAGTCCTTATTTAGGATTCGTTCTATTGTGTGTGACCCTCTAGGATTATACTAAGTTGGCAATGGGTTCAAACATGAAACCATAAGATATGATTAGGTTCTAGCAAACCATCATACCTACCCAAATAGTATAACTAGATACAAGTTCGCATTCCTTTTTAGAACATGTCATAATCCCTTTGTCCACGATGTCATTGAACACAAGTCATGGTCAACAAGTCAACTTGTATTGTTCAATACTTTCTCGATTCCGAATATGTTGATAATCCAAATGACATTGATCCAATCAATCCATTTGAGTTTGGCCAAACATTTCATCAACATCATTCCTTCGAGGGGCCCAAGCTTGACATCTCTCCGAAGAGGGACAAATCCATTTGGCTTATTATTCTTCCCTACGTGAATCCAATCATGCCAATCATACCATTTATAACTACCGTGTTAAGGCAGCGTTTGAATATGTCAAACATAATGTTCATCAAGTGGAAGACTATAATAACTTCATGTCCAAGGATTCAAATGACATAACTAATATGAGATTTATATATGACATCGACCATGACATAAATCTCATACCGCGGGTCATGTCCAGTACCTTGTTCCAAACAAGTACCCATAAATCTAACATGATCATCCCATGATCATTTAGCCTTTATACTAGTGCTTAACAAGCTCTAGGGACGGAGATTATTATAAGCAAACACGAGCCATAATAATAATCTTATTATCTCTTTATCATTATGAATAAAATGGTAACTTATACAACGTTTAACAAATGTGCCTAGGGCACCAACACCAACAGGCCCAAAGTAGGGCTTCCTACGTATCCCTTACGGGAATCAAGCCTCCGTAGTTCTACTCAAGCAAGCAAACAAACACAATCATATGGTCGAACTCGGGAACCCGAGATTCGTACGTATCTCTTGCGAGAATCAGACCAATCGTAGTTTGGATGGATGGGGATGGATGATAGACTTATGAGTTGGTGAGATTACATACATCTCTGAGTCTGATTGGAATGGATGAACGGCTTATGGGTTGGTGAGATCACATACATCTCTGAGCCGGGGGTCGAGGTAACACATATTTGATAGAACGTCCGACTGAAGCTCTTGCATTCGAGCTGCCTACGTATCCCTTTCGGGAATCAAGTCGGGGCGTAGTTGTGAGGGAGGTCCAACCCGAGCGCTCGAGTGGACCAAAAGAGTAACCAAATTTTTGAGAAGGTCAAATTCGGGGGTGACCGAATAGACCGGGGTAACCAAACATTCGAAATAAGGGGTGGTCGAACCTGAGGTGACAGGCTGCCTACGTATCCTTTTCGGGAATCAGACCAGTCACGTAGTTCAACGGGGAGATTCAACTCGAGCCTTCGAGCGAACCATGAGGTAACCAAACATCATTCTAGGAGGTCGAATTCGGGGGTAACCAAACAGACAAAAGTAACCAAATTTTTGAAATGATCAAATTCGGGGGTGACCAAACAGATCAGAGGAACCAAACTTTTCGATATTCAAGACATTCCAGCATTCGAGAGAAACATCATGAAAGTAAATTCAAGGATACGCTGCACATTATGATTTTGCTCCGATCCTTTAGCTTTGAGATTGCTGCGTGATGAGATTCTGAGCTTTGCCTTATAGTGAACCACCGTTAAGCAGGAACGGAGTTGATAAACTCGGGAGCGCACCTGTTCAAGCATAAAAATTTGGATGCCACAAAATTACTTGTGCTAGTGCCAATTACATTTGATTTTTGATTGTGGCGTAGATGCACAAGTTTCTTCTCTTTTTACAAACTCACGTTTTTACCAAAGGTTATGATTAGATTTGACGTGATGGTGGCTGCAATTATGATATAAGCATGATAAGTATATGGGTGTGAAAATGACATGCTGGGGATGGGAGTGCAACATTACAAGGCAGGATGATGGCATGATAAGAATCAGATGATCTAAAATTCAACACACATTCATATTTGATAAATCAAGGATACGCTGCAAGCTGCTGCCATGTGCGGATCCTCTGGCTTTGTAGTTGTTGTATGATGAGATTTTTGATTCTTGACTTGAGGAGAGCAATCCAATTACCACGCTTTCATCAAATTGAACGTTGGAGCGAGGCGAACAAAAGTCATAGAGCATATCTCCTTGAGGCAACGGTTAAAAGATCCAAAAAGGCTATTTAGGGCCTGAAACCGGCGTTTAAATTTTTTAACAGTTTTTAGACTTTTTCGTATATTTTTTTCTTAATTAGGGTTTAGTTCGTTAGGGTTGCAGAACGTATCAATATTTTGTTTTAGGATTTTTGCAGACAATTTTTTCGTTTTATGGTATTGATCATTTATCTCATTATTAGTCCCATGTTGGAGATCTTGCTGCCCTTAAGATATTGATATGTCCTTACAACATTCCTGACTAATCTGATATTATCACTGACAACGTTGACTTCAAAGAAGCTTTTCACAATGTGTAAAAACTATTTTTCTTAATGTGTGAAAATATTCTCCTTTATGGTGTATTCCTCTATTATGTTTTCTTATTTAACTTATCTAAATTTTTTCTAAATGAGAGTGACACTAGTTTTATAAATGTTTTATGAATGTGAAGAGTAAGTCTACTCCAATAATTTATTTTCAACGTAAATATATAAATAAAAATGAAATGTTCACCTTGTAAACAATGAATGGACATTAGTGGATTATTATTGGAGTGAATAAATTCAAAAATAAATAAAAATAAAAATAGGAAAATGCGTAAACAACAAAGAAAAATAGAAAAATAAAGTAATGAAGAAAACACATTTTCAATTACTTCATTATATGAATATGCTTTCATTAAAACAAACAACAATTTTCAATTACTTCATGATATGAAATCAGCTTTCATTACAACACAAACAACAATTTTCAATTGCTTCATTATATAGAAAGAAAAAAATCTAAGCCACAACAAATAACAGAGTAAAATGAAACAATAAAGTAATGAAGTAACAGATTCATACTATACCGATAGGAATAGTTTTCAATTACTTTCAATATATGGAAAACACAATCTAAACCACCACAAAAAATAAAATAAAATTTAACAGCTAAGTGATGAGGAAAATAGAGACAAATGCATACTCTACCAATAGTAGGAGGGTTAGTGTTAAATAGGAGGCCTTACGTGGGAGGAAGAACAGGGGAGGAGAGTAAACTAATGACATTGAAAAAGTAAACTATCACCTGGAGCAACGCGAGGAAATGAGACGAAAAATAGAGGTATTGGCGACCGTTGAATTTATCAGATTTGGCCTTCGTCGGAGCTATCACCTGGTGCAACGCGACCATTGAATTTATCTTTGACTCAGAGAAAAAGGGAGGGATTAGGTTTCAGATTTGTCCTTCGCCGGAGCTATCACCTGGTCCGTTGTCGCCGATCGGTTGAGGGTAAAATTGATTTATGGTGGATGGCCAGCTATGAGATACCCGCGGGAAAAACGCGATTACGTTCCCTCGAGAATCAGACACGGCACTTTAAATGTTCAAACAAAACGGAGTCGCCACGTTAATTTAATTTTGAACCCAAAGGTAACGGAAAAGGTTTAGAGAAATGAGTTCGGAGGTCAGGTTACGTCTTGGGAAGAACTTTATCGCGGTTCACCCAAGACGCCGCGGAAGAACCGAGTCTCCCTAAGTTTATTGACTAAAAATGTGCAAATGTGTGTGCGTGTGTGTGTTTTCAAAAACGGGAGAAACTGACTTTTAACAAAACCAGTTAAAAAACTTAACAGAAAAGGGTTTATTTTGCAAACAGTTTAACAGAAAGAGGTAAAATTGAAAAAAGCATCCCCCGAACAAACCAGCCGTACGGCTATAGGGGGTTGTCCTGGAAATTTTGACAGTTTATCAGGAATCATTCCAGTTTCAGGCAGAAACAGAGTATTCTGCTGAAACTGGGCAAAGTTGAATCTTTTCAGCTTAATTGCTTTGCACCAAACATGGATTAAATCTTCCCTATGCCATTGATCACTAATTAGACACCAAAACAAAGTGGTTTTGAGCATGATCAAGGCAATAATTGGGGGGGGGGGGGGGAAATGGGCAAAGTTGATGAACATGGCATTTAAGCTAAAATCACCATTTAAATAGTTAAAGATGGAAACTTTAACATTCAAATGGATGATTCATCCAAGGAAAGTCCTTGGGATATCAAAAATCAACCTTTGGATGGATAAAGATTGAATCTTTACCATCCAAATGGACATTATTGTGCTTGGATCAAAATTAAATGGTAAAGATCGGAACTTTACCATCAAACTTGATCATTTCAACACAAATCAACATAAATGACATAAATAAAAGGGCTCTCTCCAAGATGTGCAATGGATCACCAAGCCATATTTAAATACAAGACATAAATGTATAGATATGAAAGTAAATTGCATAAATATAAAGCCATGAAAGTAAATTGCATAAATGTAAAGACATAAAGTAAATGTGCATTAAATCATAACAAGCCTTGATCATCCTTAGTTTGTAACCCTTGATCATGCATAAAACATGATGGCACCATGAATCAAGTCAAGACTTGGTTCCAATTCATATTATTTGCAAGAAATGAAAGACATTAAGTAAATAAAACAAAGTAAAAATAGAGTAGGAGATGAAGAGAAGATGGGGAGAAGGAGGCCTCACCAATATTTGATTCTAAGCCTATATTCTTTCTCTCTTTTCACTCAAATATGTGTTTGTGACTCTAATCTTCTCTCAACTTGGCAGAGTTTCCACTCACAAATGTATTTCTCCCCACTTGAAATGATCAGCAAGGGTCTGCATTTATAGGGACTGAAGGTGACCAAACCAGCCGTACGGTTGGGCATTTCTAGTACCCAAACCATCCGTACGACTCAGGATGGCGAGCTTCTGGATTTTTCTAAGTTTTAATTCCAGAATAGTCCTAGATTTTTGGTTTATCATAGTGAGGTCCTAGCCTATCAGTTTATTCCTGAATGGTGCTAAGAATCCTCTAAGTTGGTTTAATTTCAGTTTGGGGTACTTACAGAGCCCCTCGGCAACGTCGCTTTAGGAAAGCGGGGTTGTCGACCTAAAAAGCATTCCCCAATTTGTCTATGGGAGGAAGGTTTGACCTATTTGGTTGCATGGCTGGACCTAAGGGTATAGGATTCCTACGTATCCCATTTGTGGGGAATCAAGCCTTAACGTAGTTCGGGGGTGAGAGATTTTAAGGCTACTCAAACCTAAGGGTGACCGTTCGAGGTCGAGTGAGGAACTTAGCATCTCAAACTAGGGGTGACCGTTAAGGTCGGGTGAGGAACTTGGCGACTCAAACCTAAAGGTGACCGTTAAGGTCGGGCGGGAAACTTGGCGTCTCAAACCTAAGGGTGACCGTTAAGGTCGGGTGAGGAACTTGGCATCTCAAACCTAAGGGTGACAGTTAAGGTCGGGCGAGGAACTTAGCGTCTCAAACCTAAGGGTGACCGTTAAGGTCGGGTGAGGAACTTGGCGTCTCAAATCTAAGGCTTTTGTGATAGCGGCCTTAACCGAAGGGGGATATCTGTGACATCCCGAAATTAAGCACAACGTTTTGGGATGGATCGAAAAGTATAAAAATAAATAATGAAGCGGAACGGATTGGATTTAGGAAATGGATTGTTTATTTTGAAAGTGGTGGGGTCCGTTTGTTGCTATCATGAGAATTAGCCAGCTATTGAATATCCACATGCTTGAGCAGGAGGTGGAGTTATTTTAGTTATACTTGATGACTCATCTATTTGTTTCACTTATTTATACAACCTAGTTTATACCTATTGATGGGAAAAATCTCTAGTAACCTTTGGCCAGTAGAAATTTCATTTGCTCAAGTTCAGCGAACCATTATATGGGATTATAATGTTAGGCTCAGACTGTTGCTACTTTGGGTCCGATTCAATAATAGCAATTATTTGGTGATCCGTTTTTAGTATTTTAAGGTAAGGGAGACTACGCAGTATCGATTCCGTGTCATTTCTTTTTATACCCGTCTTATTGTAGTACTTCATTTTATTGATACGTAGTTCATTTGTTCGGTCCCATTTGATTATTGCTTTGGAATTGAACTTGCTCGGTTAATGTTATGATTATTTGAAAATCATGATTTATGTGTTATTGGTTCTCAAATATGAGATTGGTTATATGGAATAGTTGCGATGTAGCTAATTATGTAACGGTACCAGTGGACTTGGTTATTGTGTTTGTGTTGGGTCCGGCTCCGAGAGGGCGGCCAACGATTGAATTTGAGTATCATTGTTAAGTCACTGGACCCGAACATAATTAGGACATCGGACTGTAACGTATGATTGGTTGGAATTATGAAATGAGTCTCATTAGCATGTCCATATTTATAATTTCATGGATATTGTTATTTGGTGCTTGTGTTTCATTGGCTTCTGTGATATTGTGTATCCCCTTTCTTACTGAGCCGCCCAGCTCACCCCCCTCTAGTTTGATATTTTGCAGTTGACCGTTGACCGGGGTTCGGGGCAGCGAGGAATTGATTCGGATCATTTTGGAATTATTAGTGAGGCTTTGTATAGTATTTTGGAAATGTAAATTGTGACATTTTGTTATTTATGGAATTTAGAAATTTTTCGGGGTGTTACAGTTGGTATCAGAGCGGAACCCCGACCTTAAGGCTTGTGAGCTAGCTCGGGGATAAGATCTTGGGGTATTCGTATAGGATAATCGAGAGCTAGATTAAGTTGAATTCGCGGACGAATTCTTTTTAAGGAGGGTAGATTGTGACATCCCAAAATTAAGCACAACGTTTTGGGACGGATCGAAAAGTATAAAAATAAATAATGAAGCGGAACGGATTGGATTTAGGAAATGGATTGTTTATTTTGAAAGTGGTGGGGTCCGTTTGTTGTTATCATGAGAATTAGCCAGCAATTGAATATCCACATGCTTGAGCAGGAGGTGGAGTTATTTTAGTTATACTTGATGACTCATCTATTTGTATCACTTATTTATACAACCTAGTTTATACCTATTGATGGGAAAAATCTCTAGTAACCTTTGGCCAGTAGAAATTTCATTTGCTCAAGTTCAGCGAACCATTATATGGGATTATAATGTTAGGCTCAGACTAGTTGCTACTTCGGGTCCGATTCAATAATAGCAATTATTTGGTGATCTGTTTTTAGTATTTTGAGGTAAGGGAGACTACGCAGTATCGATTCCGTGTCATTTCTTTTTATACCCATCTTATTGTAGTACTCCATTTTATTGATACGTAGTTCATTTGTTCGGTCCCATTTGATTATTGCTTTGGAATTGAACTTGCTCGGTTAATGTTATGATTATTTGAAAATCATGATTTATGTGTTATTGGTTCTCAAATATGAGATTGGTTATATGGAATAGTTGCGATGTAGCTAATTATGTAACGGTAGCAGTGGACTTGGTTATTGTGTTTGCGTTGGGTCCGGCTCCGAGAGGGCGGCCAATGATTGAATTTGAGTATCATTGTTAAGTCACTGGACCCGAACATAATTAGGACATCGGACTGTAACGTATGATTGGTTGGAATTACGAAATGAGTCTCATTGGCATGTCCATATTTATAATTTCATGGATATTGTTATTTGGTGCTTGTGTTTCATTGGCTTCTGTGATATTGTGTATCCCCTTTCTTACTGAGCCGCCCAGCTCACCCCCCTCCAGTTTGATATTTTGCAGTTGACCGTTGACCGAGGTTCGGGGCAGTGAGGAATTGATTCGGATCATTTTGGAATTATTAGTGAGGCTTTGTATAGTATTTTGGAAATGTAAATTGTGACATTTTGTTATTTATGGAATTTAGAAATTTTTCGGGGTGTTACAATATCTATCATCCTCTCCTAAAACGTAGGGGAATATCTATCATTCTTTCCTAATATGTAGGGGAATATCTGTCATTCTCTCCTAAGACGTAGGGGAATATCTGTCATTCTCTCCTAAGGGTGGACTCGACTCTCATCTGGTCTAAGTCAGGACTTGGATCTTGACTCTCATTTGGTCTTGGTTTGGTCAACTTGACTCTGCGGGGAGGGTTGACTAAGGGACGGTCTTGCGTCGCGCTTGGACTACCGGGGACAAAGGCTTCCACTAAAATGACCACTTTAGGTCAAGGCTCGGGTCAACTCCATATTTGGGGAGTTTGACGGGAAAACTGGTCTTACGTCCGACTAAGGACTGCCGGGATTTGGTCAACTTGACTCTATGGGGAGGGTTGACTAAGGGACGGTCTTAACTCTCACTTGGTCACAGTCGGGACCCTTCTTTTCTAAGGCAAATGGGCTTACGTCAAGGACTGCCTAAGTGTATTTTCACACTAGGCAACTTTCACAAATTTTCTCAATTTTACTGGGCGTATGTCAAGGACTGCCTAAGTGTATTTTCTACACTAGGTAATTTTCACAAATTTTCTCAATTTTATTATGTCAAGGACTGCCTAAGTATATTTTTACACTAATATTTTACTCAAAACAATGGGCTTACGTCGCGTGGGGACCGCCTAATTTTTTCTAGGCACACAATGAATCAAAGCACCAGGGGGCCAGAGCGTAAATTTTTGAGCCGGAGGTTTTTCTCGCCCAAACCATCCGTACGGTTTGGTCAGTCGTCTCCTCTTTTTTTTTCTAAAAACGCAGCAGCCTTACGGCTCTTCCCCCATTTTGTCGAGTTCAGGCAAAAACGAGAGGAAATTTGAGAGGGAAAACTCCATCAATTTTCAAATTCCTTCCTTAAATTGTTCTACGATTACTCATGGCTGGGCGAGCACGTGTAGGCTACCCTAGAGGAGCGGATAAAAGGCTCGACATGGCCCGGAATTTTCGCGGCTGCACCGTTGATCTCATGGATGCGGGAGCAGGCTTCTACAAGTCTCTTACCGTGCATATGTGCCAAGGTGATGGGGTAAGCGTTCCTAAGCCATACCCTTTTCGCTTTATGCCAAATTTGGTGTATTCTCTTAGACCTAGGGTTTATGTTCATGCGATTTGGGATTTTTGTGTTTTTTGATGTCACTTTGTGAAATTGACCTCATTTTCACGAAATTTGAGTCACAATGATCAAGGACATGTGCTCATTTTCTCATTTGGACGTGTCTAGCTACGCTTTGCAAAATTAAAGTGTGTTGTTCTACACTTTTGTGCATGAAAGACTTGTACCATGGGTTCGACTAGCTATTTTGACATGTTCATGTGCATGCTAGTGTTGCCTAGGATTATTTGTTCGCGTGTCATGAAAGGTAGGAACACTTGGTCCTAAAATAAGGACGGACTTCATTATTTTTAAAATGAAATGACTTCTTTTCAAATGACTATGCACTTTGAAAAGGGGACGGAGCACGTTTTTTCAAAACGACCCTCAAATGTCTATGCAATTTGAAAGGGGACGGAAAACACTTTTCTTTTGAACATCCCTTAAATGTCTATGCAATTTGAAAGGGGACGGAAAACATTTTTCTTTCGAAATGCAATTTGGAAGGGGACGGAAAACATTTTTATCTGCATTTGCATTGGTATTTTTAAACTGGGTTATTCATACCTTTGTTGTGTTTACCTGCAGGGCAAGGACATCAAATCGCGGGGATCTCCGGATGCTTGCTTCTCTTTGTGGAAAACTATGCCCGAGTCCGTTGATGGAGGACTTGGCCCGAGGGAATGGGTAGAGCGCACTGGCTTGGTGCCATTCATTGAGGGCATGGGTACATTGGCGGAGACCAACAGGAGCATGGGGCTTCTTAATGCCCTTTCTGAGTACTGGTGGGATTCGACCCACACCTTTCATTTGAGTTGGGGGGAAGTGACCGTGACTCCCACTGATTTTTCGGCGATTACCGGGCTCTCTTTTGACGGGCATCCGGTTGTTTGGAGGGATAGGATCCCTGTTTAGGAGATTGAAGCACTCATTGGATTCTCGGGCCCTACCAAGGGTTTGGGCATTTTGGTTCTGGGTGTGGAGAGAGCCATACGGGTCAACTACTTGGAGTATCTGGCGGGCAGAGTGACAGCCGAGCAGATAGGGCGTTCTTATGTGTGGCTCCTTCTTAGCAACACTATTTTCGCCATTGCTGACACTACATGCATGTTCCCTCTTCTCGGCTCATTGACTACACCCGAGGCTATTAGGAGTATCGCTTGGGGATAGGCAGGCCTTGCCGAGTTGTATATGGAGCTCGACAAATTTAGCCGGAAGGCGAGCAAGTCTTTGGCTTGCTTCTAGTTTGTCCTCGAGGTATCTCTTTGTACCCTTCTGTTCTTTTCTGCCTTCGCTTTACTTTCTGCTTTGGCTTTTGTTTCTTTTCTCGTGTACTAAAAGCCTCCTTGTCTTTTCTTTTCAGGCTTGGTACTACGAGGTTTTTGGCGGCTATTTATGGAAGCCATCCTTGGACCGGGACCTTAACTTTCCAGCTATGATCTGTTGGGCAAGGAGTGCCCGAGAGCCGAGGGGTTCCAAGGGAAGTACCTCTGTCCGGTACACCGATGTAAAGGCGATATTGAGGGGAACTATGCCAGAGGGGTTGAATCTGTACCCGTGGTCGAGGTATGAGAGGCCGGAGATCGGCTTTGATTTGAGCGAGGCTCGGAGGTTGACGAGCCAGAGGAGGCTGCTGGTAGGGTTCCGAGGCGAGTCCTTCTACCTGGGGGAGAGGGTTCTATGGCAGCACGGGTTGAAGCTCGTACAGAGGACACTATTAGATCCTCTCGAGGGCATGTACCTTTCTTACCATCGGAATGACCCCCTCCTCATGGGGGCGGATGCAACTGGCCTGATCACTTACGAGCCGTATGGACGGTTTGTGGCTACTCGATTCAGGTCACCGCAGGTAGTGGTTTTTGGGGTAGCCCCACTAGTTTGTACAGACTATTCTTACGTCTGTGTGGACAGCAAGGTTCACAAGGTGTACTTTTCCACTCCGGGGGCGGGAGTTCCAGCTGAGGAGATCCCGGTTGAGGCGGTATGTCTTTTCTTTGCTTTGTACACACACACCCTTCCTCTCTGTCTCTTTTGCTGAGCCATTTCTGTTTTCATGTGCAGGTTGCGAGACGAGCACTGCTGAGGTGACCTAGCTTCTTAGGACGGGCCAAGAAGTGGTTTAGGAAGTTCACGGGTCGCTCTTCCAAAGGTCCTCGGGCAGAATATAGCTTTGTGCCGGGTAGGAGTTCTGTGAGCGGCGAGGAGAGACCTCGCAAGAGGGCATCGAGCGTTGAGCTGCCTCCCTCCTATGTTCGCAGTCAGTCCATGAGTGTTGCTGACATAACGTCTTTTCGAGGCTCGCTGGGTGGTACGGACACTCATGAGACCATCCCGGATCCTTTTGCCCACTTAACCTTAGAACGGCCCGAGTCATCTTCTGTTGACCATCCGGGCACCTCTTTCTAGTTGCTTGGCGTTCCTTTCCGCTACCCACTGGTGAGGACATGAGCTTGGCGGAGTCCCTTTTTCATTTCGACCCCAGCGCCTATCCATCTAGGGGCCAGGCATTTCCTACTTGCCTCCTCCCGACTCAGACCCGGATTCCGAGTAGCTATACATGTTCGAACAATTTCATGTCTTGTTTTGTTTTGAAAACAATGTGTGTAAAAACTTGTCATTTTATTTAATGTTCACAATGTTCTTTATGTCATAAACTCACTCAAATGCATAGCTCGAGCCTCGAGAGGGCCTTTTGGTGTTGTGACTTGTGGGACTCCCCGGAAATGTGTTTAGTGTCGCGACCCCGGACCCCGCGGGCCCCGAGACCGCGAGCTGGACGTCGACTCTAAAACCAAAACTATGAAATACCGAAGTTAAAAATTCCATTTATACCAAAAGGTGGTAATGATCCAAAGTTTTACAAAACCAAGTTTGATGAAAACCCATTACAACTATCATAAACTTCCACAAGTTTATGCCCAACAAAATACAAATATACAAATCCTAATGACGTCAATGTTTGGTACAAATACCCCAAATTGGTTACACATTTACATAATGTAAACCAACCTATATCAACCTTCCCCAAAAGAATGGATCCACACTCGACGTCCTGTTTCCCGTGATCAGCGAGACTAATCCTTAGCACCTGGGGGGGGTTAAGGAAAAACAAAGATAAAAGGAAAGGGGTGAGATAAATCTCAATAAGTTACTAATGCAACTACATGACATGCTATAATGCAATAGGCAATAAGCAATAGTAAATATCACATAGCACATAGCATTTATCACATAACAGATAGCAGCGGAAATAAACACATAACAAATGATATAGCCAAGGTTTTCCAAACCGGAACATCCAAATAAAGGATCGCTGCGCAGCTTCAATAGTCAACAAATCATCATCTTCATAATAGCATGAAAGCCGAAGAGAAAACCCCGGTACCGGAACCAATAACCATAAAAGAAGTGTCACAAGGGACGGGAGACATGCCACAAAGTCATGCTCCAAGAAGCTAAAGTGCACACAAAGGAGCTAGCTCTTCTCACATCCAAGGCCAATCTGGAGGAGGGTAATAATGGGGCAAAACATTGGTCAACATCACAATGGACTTGGCCGTGCCATCATAATGTTTCGCATCGCCCAAACACACACAAAATACCAGCTGGACTTTCAAATAAATGCTAAGTAATAAATACTAGCTCGATAAACAACAAAGGATTTCAAAGTAGGGAATCATTCCAATTAAATCACCACAAAGGTAAACCAATACAAACTGCACATCAAAGGTGAACCACAATCCCAAAAATTGATACTTAATCAAACTACATATCATATTTATTCACAAAGGAATCAAATCCACACAATAAAGTGTTCCACTGTGTTATCTTAAGTTAATTAGAAGGGTTAAGCTTAAACTAGTTAAGCCATTTAGTTTAAATAAGCAAAAAGTCAAATTCCTAGAACAGGGGGCGGGCGGGCGCCTGGGCATAGGCAGGCGCGCGCTTGCATGGACAGAAGGTCAGGCGCTAGAAAAAGTGGGAGTAGGCGGGCGCCTGGGAAGGGGCAGGCGGGCGCCTGGTCTACGGGCTGGGGAGAATTCCCAGCTGGGTTCTTCAAATTTCCTTACCAATTCCACACCAATTTCATAATACCCAAAATCAACACTCCCAACACGATTCCTAAGGTATCCAAACATCATTTAACCAAAAAGGGGACCTAAATAACACCCTTTAATCACCCAAACCAACACGAAATTCCCACATTCAAGATTTCACCATTTTTAACCAAAAACTCAAATAAATTCCAAACAAATTCAAAACTCATCAAACTTCAAATGTAACACATCAAACATTATCTAAACATGATATGAACATTTTAGCATTAAAATGGGGGAAAAGTAACTTACTTGCAATTTCTCAAAGTTGATGGATTTCGATTCTTTTTGGCTTCCTACGATCCTATCGACGATCTAAACACGGTTCATGTTTTAAGAAATGAATAATAATGAAAGGAAGAAGGAGAAAATGAAGAGAGATGAAGAGGATGAGAAAACTTACCTTTCTATGGAAGGAGGGAGAGAGAGTGCAGGGAAATGGAGTGGAGTGAGGGAGAAGATGAGGAGTAGGGAGGGAGTAGTTAAAAAATGATTTGAAAACTTACACTTAGGCCCCCTCTCTCACACTACACACAATACTACACTCCCTACTAACAATTAAGACTCAACACTTCCACACTAGCCCAAATAACTCGAATAAAATGCTAGGCATAATTATTATAACACATAAATATTTAAATAAATAATAATTTAAATAGATAAATAAGCAAATAATTAAATAAAAATCATTTAATTACTAATAAAATAGAGCCTATATTTCGGGTCGTGACATTCACTCCCCCTTAAAGAAAATTCGACCCGAATTTTAACGAGACTCACCTTAAACGAAAAGCCACGGAAAATTCCTTTCGATCTCATCTCGGAGCTCCCACGTCGACTCCTCGACGTTATGATTCCTCCAAAGAACTCGAACCAACGCAATGCTTTTGCTCCTCAACTCTTGGATTTTGGAATCTAGGATCCGGACCGGTTGTTCCTCATAAGTCATATCTGGCTCAATATCCTCCGGTACCCTCGGTAACACGTGAGACGGATCATGAACGTACTTCCGAAGCATAGAAATGTGAAAGACGTTGTGCAACCGGTCTAAGGATGACGGTAACGCAAGACGATACGCTAGAAGTCCAACCTTTCCCAAGATCTCAAACGGACCAATAAACCTCGGAGCCAACTTGCCTTTCTTCCCAAACCTACGAATACCCACCTTCGGAGACACTTTCAAGAACACCAAATCACCGGTCTGAAAACTAAGATCTCGCCTTCGGTTATCTGCATAGCTCTTATGTCGACTCTGAGCTGTCTTCAATCTATCCCGGATAACTCTGACTTTCTCAACCGAATCCCGAAGCAAATCAATACCCAAAACTTTTGCTTCACCAACCTCATCCCAACAAATAGGCGATCTACACTTTCTTCCATACAAGGCCTCAAACGGTGCCATCTCGATACTAGCCTGATAACTGTTGTTGTAAGAGAATTCCACTAACGGTAGGTGCGAATCCCAAGAATCAGAAAAGTCTATCGAACACGCTCGCAACATATCCTCCAAAATCTGAATAGTCCTCTCGGATTGACCGTCGGTCTGGGGATGAAAAGCTGTACTGAATCGCAAATCTGTACCCAAAGCTTCCTGAAACGCCTTCCAGAATCTAGAAGTAAACCTCGGGTCTCGATCTGACACGATGCTAACCGGAACTCCATGCAATCTAACGATCTCATCGATATAAAGGGTCGCAAGCTTCTCCATCGAATATCTGATATCAATAGGCAAGAAATGGGCACTCTTGGTCAATCTATCCACTATTACCCAAACACTGTCATACTTCCTACGGGTACGAGGCAATCCCGTAACGAAATCCATAGTCACATGCTCCCATTTCCACTCGGGAATCTCTAACGGCTGAAGTAATCCCGCGGGTCTCTGATGCTCGGCTTTGACCTGCTGACACGTTAAACACCTCGAAACGTACTCGGCTATTTCCCTCTTCATATTAATCCACCAAAATTGTTGCTTCAAATCCTGATACATCTTCGTACTACCCGGATGAATAGTATACCTCGATTTATGACCCTAATCAAGAACTCTCTGTTTAATTCCATCAACATCAGGAACACACAAACGACCACGGAAAGTCAAAACTCCACTCAAACTCAAAGAAAAATCCTCGAAGTTCTTCTCTTTCAGTTTACCCATTACCTTCACTAACTCGGGATCTTCTCTCTGAGCTTCCTTTATTCTTTGAATTAGGGTCGGAGACACTCTAATATTCGCAAAAATAGCCCCATGTCTCGATTCACTAGGAGACCAATCTCGAACATCCTTAAGCATTTTCCACTCTCGAACCATCATCGAAGCCACATAAGACTTTCTACTAATCGCATCGGCCACCACATTCGCCTTCCCCGGATGATAAGAAATCGTACAATCATAATCCTTCAACAATTCCATCCATCGGCGCTGTCGGTTGTTCAATTCCTTCTGAGAGAATAGGTACTTCAAACTCTTGTGATCCCTAAAAATCTCAAACTTCGCCCCATAAAGATAGTGCTTCCATTTGTGCAACGCAAATACAATAGCCGCTAACTCCATATCATGAGTCGGGTAATTCTGTTCACTAGGGGTCAACTTCCTCGAAGCATAGGCAATTACTTTCCCATTCTGCATCAATACACAACCCAAACCCTCTTTCGAAGTATCACTGTAAATCACTAGACCATCGCTCCCATTAGGCAAAGTCAAGATCGGTGCTGTAGTCAACCTCTTCTTCAATTCCTCGAAACTCTTGTCACATTTCTCAGTCCACACAAACGGAACATTCTTCCGGGTCAACTGAGTCATCAGAGTAGCGATCCTCGAAAACCCCTCAATAAATCTTCGGTAATAACCGGCTAAGCCAAGAAAACTACGAATCTCGGTCACTGACTCGGGTCTCTTCCAATCCACTATAGCTTCAATCTTTGAAGGATCCACCGAAATACCGTCTTTCGAAATCACATGACCCAGAAATGACACCTTCTCAAGCCAAAATTCGCATTTACTGAACTTCGCAAATAATTTCTCCCTCGCAAGAACGGATAAAACTGTCCTCAAGTGCTGCTCGTGCTCCTCTCGAGATTTCGAATAAACAAGAATGTCGTCGATGAAAACCACCACAAACGAATCAAGATAGGGATGGAAAATCTGGTTCATCAAATCCATAAACACGGCCGGCGCGTTAGTCAACCCAAACGGCATAACCAAGAACTCATAATGACCGTAACGAGTGCGAAAAGCAGTCTTCGGAATATCCTCCGATCGAACCTTCAACTGATGGTACCCACTCCTCAAATCGAGTTTAGAGAAAACCACGGACCCTTAAAGCTGATCAAATAAATCATCGATATGGGGTAGAGGATACTTATTCTTCACCGTAACTTGATTCAACTTTCTATAATCGATGCACAATCTCAACGAACCATCTTTCTTCCGCACGAACAAAACCGGTGCTCCCCACGGGGAAACACTAGGGCGGATAAACCCTCTATCAAGCAACTCTTGCAATTGAACCTTTAGCTCCTTCAACTCTGCGGGAGCTAACCTATAAGGTGCTTTCGAAATCGGAGCCGTACCCGGCAAAAGATCTATACAAAACTCAATCTCACGATCGGGAGGCATATCATACTCGGTAGAGAAAACATCGGGAAATTCCCGGACTACCCGAACACTATCAAAACTAGGGGATTCTTTCCTAGTATCAAGAACACTAGCCAAATACCCCTCACAACCACCATGCAATAATCTTCTCGCTTTCATAAAAGAAATTAAGCGAACCTTTCTACTCAGAGGACAAGCCTCAAACACAAATTTAGGCACATCGGGAATAGAAAAAGTAACAATTTTCTTACGGCAATCAACAGAAGCATGAAACTTGCTCAACCAATCCATACCCAAAATGACATCAAAGTCTTGGATAGGAAGAACTACCAAATCCGCACAAAGGACTCGACCGCAAATAACCACATCACAGGCACGAAAGACTCGATCAGAAATCAAGCATTCTCCTATAGGGGTCGACACCTCTAGCACGTACGGTAAAGACTCGAATGCAGCATTTAACATGGAAGCAAATTGCACAGAAATGTATGAATGAGATGATCCTGGATCTACTAACGCTCGCGCGCTCACATTAGATACAGAAACAATACCTCCAATAACGGATGGATCATCGGTAGCTTGTTGTTGATTCATGGCATAAACATTCCCTTGAACTTTGGGCTTCCCAGCGGCATCTCTTTTCTGACCCTGATTAATACCAACTCCTGACCCGGATGCTTGACCTCTACCTCTCGGGCAATCTTTTACAAAGTGACCCATTTGACCACAATTGGTGCACCTTCCTTGCTTCTTCCAACAACGGTCTTCAGAATGACCTTCCTTTTGACAATACGAACAAAGCCTCCTAATTTGGCTCCCTTGGTTCCCGGAAGTGGTACCCGGGTTCCTTGGGATCGGTTGCCCTCGGAACTGAGATTGTCCCCCAAAGTTACCTCGGTTATCGGAACGGTGTTGTGGCTTGCTTTGCCCTCCCGGCTTGCTCGGGTTAGCTACCTCGGTCTTCCTTTTATGCTCCCCAATATCTTGCTCTATCAAATAGGCTCGGTCCACCGCATCTTGGAAAGTCACAATCCGTTGAGCAATAAGTTGAGTACGGATGGAGGTCTTCAATCCTCGAATGAATCTCATAGCCTTTTGTTCCTCGGTCCTCACCAAATAGTCGCAATACCGGGATAATTCTATGAACTTAGCCGAGTATTGTGCTATAGACAACACACCTTGCTCCAAGTTGAGTAGCTCGATCTCCTTTCGGTTTTGATCAACAACCGGAATGAAATGCTCCTTGAATTTGCGCACAAACAACTCCCACGCATACACCGTGCGAGTATCATCCCAAGTAGCTTTAATACCTTTCCACCAATGCTCGGCGGCTCCCACAAGATTGTAAGCCGCGAACCGGACCTTGTCCTCATCCGAACACCCAAATACATCATAAATCTTCTCCATAGACTCAATCCACAACTCAGCTTTCCTTACATCGGGTTCCCCATTGAATTCAACCGGTTTCAACTTCAGAAATTGCTCCAAACCATAACGGGGTGGTGCTTGCTCTACCCTCGGACCTTGATCATGTATGGCCTTCATGGCCGCCTCAAACATGCCTTGAAACATGGCACGTGCTTCTTCCCTTGTATCATTCTGATTCTGTGCACCACTAGTACCTCCTCTGTTTCTTCTTCCAGACATTGAGAACAATTACCTGCATAAGACATCAACCGTTAATCACTCCGCACACTACTACCCACCTAGGTCATACTAATCCACCTAGACTTATACATAGAGCTAATGCCATAGCTCTGATACCAACTGTCGCGACCCCGGACCCCGCGGGCCCCGAGACCGCGAGCTGGACGTCGACTCTAAAACCAAAACTATGAAATACCGAAGTTAAAAATTCCATTTATACCAAAAGGTGGTAATGATCCAAAGTTTTACAAAACCAAGTTTGATGAAAACCCATTACAACTATCATAAACTTCCACAAGTTTATGCCCAACAAAATACAAATATACAAATCCTAATGACGTCAATGTTTGGTACAAATACCCCAAAATGGTTACACATTTACATAATGTAAACCAACCTATATCAACCTTCCCCAAAAGAATGGATCCACACTCGACGTCCTGTTTCCCGTGATCAGCGAGACTAATCCTTAGCACCTGGGGGGGGGGGGGTTAAGGAAAAACAAAGATAAAAGGAAAGGGGTGAGATAAATCTCAATAAGTTACTAATGCAACTACATGACATGCTATAATGCAATAGGCAATAAGCAATAGTAAATATCACATAGCACATAGCATTTATCACATAACAGATAGCAGCGGAAATAAACACATAACAAAGGATATAGCCAAGGTTTTCCAAACCGGAACATCCAAATAAAGGATCGCTGCGCAGCTTCAATAATCAACAAATCATCATCTTCATAATAGCATGAAAGCCGAAGAGAAAACCCCGGTACCGGAACCAATAACCATAAAAGA
The DNA here is from genome assembly GCA_026119855.1 of Campanula takesimana. Taxonomy (NCBI): domain Eukaryota; kingdom Viridiplantae; phylum Streptophyta; class Magnoliopsida; order Asterales; family Campanulaceae; genus Campanula; species Campanula takesimana. The sequence continues at coordinate 1,495,720 of JAOWBW010000031.1, read as the reverse complement.
AGTGTCACAAGGGACGGGAGACATGCCACAAAGTCATGCTCCAAGAAGCTAAAGTGCACACAAAGGAGCTAGCTCTTCTCACATCCAAGGCCAATCTGGAGGAGGGTAATAATGGGGCAAAACAATGGTCAACATCACAATGGACTTGGCCGTGCCATCATAATGTTTCGCATCGCCCAAACACATACAAAATACCAGCTGGACTTTCAAATAAATGCTAAGTAATAAATACTAGCTCGATAAACAACAAAGGATTCCAAAGTAGGGAATCATTCCAATTAAATCACCACAAAGGTAAACCAATACAAACTGCACATCAAAGGTGAACCACAATCCCAAAAATTGATACTTAATCAAACTACATATCATATTTATTCACAAAGGAATCAAATCCACACAATAAAGTGTTCCACGGTGTTATCTTAAGTTAATTAGAAGGGTTAAGCTTAAACTAGTTAAGCCATTTAGTTTAAATAAGCAAAAAGTCAAATTCCTGGAACAGGGGGCGGGCGGGCGCCTGGGCATAGGCAGGCGCACGCTTGAATGGACAGAAGGTCAGGCGCTAGAAAAAGTGGGAGTAGGCGGGCGCCTGGGAAGGGGCAGGCGGGCGCCTGGTCTACGGGCTGGGGAGAATTCCCAGCTGGGTTCTTCAAATTTCCTTACCAATTCCACACCAATTTCATAATACCCAAAATCAACACTCCCAACACGATTCCTAAGGTATCCAAACATCATTTAACCAAAAAGGGGACCTAAATAACACCTTTTAATCACCCAAACCAACACCAACTTCCCACATTCAAGATTTCACCATTTTTAACCAAAAACTCAAATAAATTCCAAACAAATTCAAAACTCATCCAAACTTCAAATGTAACACATCAAACATTATCTAAATATGATATGAACATTTTAGCATTAAAATGGGGGAAAAGTAACTTACTTGCAATTTCTCAAAGTTGATGGATTTCGATTCTTTTTGGCTTCCTACGATCCTATCGACGATCTAAGCACGGTTCATGTTTTAAGAAATGTATAATAATGAAAGGAAGAAGGAGAAAATGAAGAGAGATGAAGAGGATGAGAAAACTTACCTTTCTATGGAAGGAGGGAGAGAGAGTGCAGGGAAATGGAGTGGAGTGAGGGAGAAGATGAGGAGTAGGGAGGGAGTAGTTAAAAAATGATTTGAAAACTTACACTTAGGCCCCCTCTCTCACACTACACACAATACTACACTCCCTACTAACAATTAAGACTCAACACTTCCACACTAGCCCAAATAACTCGAATAAAATGCTAGGCATAATTATTATAACACATAAATATTTAAATAAATAATAATTTAAATAGATAAATAAGCAAATAATTAAATAAAAATCATTTAATTACTAATAAAATAGAGCCTATATTTCGGGTCGTGACATTTAGACTCGATTATGTACTGCTGGGACTTTTTTTTTTTTTTTTTAGAAGGCGAGGATGAGTTTCTCTTGTGAGCAGTCTGCTGGTATGGGCTGCTGATCTGAATTTTTGCGACGGATAAGGTATCCGTACGGTTGGGGAAGGGAGTTGGCTTTTTTGACCAAAATTTTCTGAGGGCCTCTGGGGAATTTAGAAAATTGGGGATTTTATTGGGGATTATGACTCTAGGTTCTTGCTTAGTCTGAATTCACCAAAGCATAACCTTTCCGCTAATTCTTTCAACGTGCTGTTATGGCTTGGTAGCCCCGGTTCAGTTGGGAACCCTTTCTTAGACCTTGACCCTTCTTGAGGGTGATCTTTCCTTTGATCATTTTTAAACATGCTACCAAAATTTGGCAGCCCCGGTCCTCTTTTGACTGAGAATTGCTCTTTGAGCCTCGGCCGTTCCTTGGGAACGGACCTTCCTTTTGTTCGGAACGCAAACTGCCCCTCGCATGAGCCATATTTTTCTGTTTCTGATCTCTCCGACTCTCTTTTCCATATACCTCGCCCCTTCTCTCTCTAGGAGTGGTCTAGTCGACTCAAGACACGAACGTGAAGCAAATTATGCTTGCTTGTATCAAAACAGACATAGGCATTTACGGGAGTGAGTCCCTTTTATGAGGAAGGAAGCCTATGGACAGCATTCGGTGTTTGGCTCTTTCCTAAGATGTAGAAAAAGAAGACTTGTCAAGACATTTGAAATTTGCCTCAGTTAAAATTATCAAAGTGACTGCTTGAATAGACCATGTTCATTATTAATTCAAGATTATAGCAAGCAATTATCCTTAACATGCATAAATGTTGTGATCAATTGAGATTAAGATTTGATCAATGGCAAGATCGGAAAGGGAATGTGTTTAGGGGATTGGTCTTCGATGTGATCGGGAAAATTGTTTTTTGAGAAATTGGTCATTGATGGGACCGTGGGAGAAGGACTTGGTTATTTTGAGAAGACCAAGGTTTGATGGTTTTGTTTCATGTTGTGACCGGACCCGAAGGTTGCCTACGTTCCCCTCAGTTTGAGGAGCTCAGGTCGCCGTAGTTCGGCCTTGTACCGCCTTTTGCCGGGGTTTTCTTTCTTTTGATGTTGACATTTTGCTCTGTGATGAACTCCTTGGGATGGACCTCTTGGGGTGAACTTGGTGAGCCTTTCGAGGCAGACTTCCCCTTTGCATGTATTCATTTCCTTTCCTTCTTTCCATTATTCATTTCTTTTCTCTTTTTTTTTTTTTTTTTTTGAGAGAGAGAGGGGAAACATTAGCCCCAACTTGATATCTTTGACATTGGCTCATTTGTATCCCCTTGGTGGAATGTCTTTCACTTCTCACTTTGACTTTGAGGATCCGGGAAGTCCTTTGCTCGGCTGCGCACGTGCGATCACGGTTGAATCTTGGTGGTTGAGCAACAACATCCTTTCATTTTCATTGTCTTGGTATGCCTTTGATGTGCATAGAGAATTTGTGTGGGAAAGGTGTATCGGGAAAGGTGTATCGGGAAATGTGTATCGGGGACGTGTATAGACAAAGGCTTGCCATTAATGGTTTCTTCATGCCGTTTGATCACAACATTTATCCCATCAAGATTAATTGCTTGCATTGAGCGCTTTTCATTCGTGTTAGGTCCATTTGTCCTTAATGAGTCGTCATTGACTAGTATACTTAGAAGTCAATTCATCATTTTGGGGACGTAGCAATCGTTTGATAATATTAAGCAAAGTAATTTCAAGAGTAAATGTAATTTGCAAATGATGCCTCAAGTCTAGAGAGAATAGAAGGAAAATGACCTTTTCATTTCACTGAAGATTCGAGACTCCATTGGGTACCGACTCGGCACCTTTTCTTCCTAAGACAATTGCCTCGCAGGGCTTTAGGGAAGATAAAGACACTGTCCGTGATGGACTTTTGGAAAAACTCTAGAACCTATGAAACATAGACCACTCCTAATTTTCTTTCCTCTTTCTTTTCCTTTCTCTTCTTTCTTTCCTTCCTCCCATCCTAACGTCCCTTCTCAAAGTCAGACCCACTGATTGCCCTTCTTTATGATGATCCCTTCATCAATAAGCCCTTGGATGTTGTTTTTCAGAGTTGGGCAAGCATCCGTGGAGTGGCCCAAAGCTTGGTGGTATTTGCAATGTTGTTTCTGGTCGCGGCGTAATGCGGGCGGCTCGGTCCAGATTACGCTACGGCTGAGTAGCTCAATCTTTCCAATTTCAAGTAGGAGTTCCAGCATCTGTTCCCTAGGCATACCCAACTCATGAAACCAACGATAGTAGGCTCTTTTGCCTTGGGTGTAGAACCCCCCGACGACTGCCGTGGGCTTTCCATAGGAAAGTGCGATGGGTTTAACTTGCTCGTGAGGCCCTTGCCCGTCTCGGGTTGAACCATTGGAGGTAGTTCTCAGCGGAGATGACAACCTTTGCGAGGATTTCTTGATTTCCTCAATGGACTTCACAATCTCATGAAGGCACTCTCGGGTATGCCTCGAGTTATGCCTTTCCATCTCGCCAGTCAACTCTGCCAGGCTATGCAGGAGCTCATATCTGCGATCATATTTTTCCTCAATGGTTTCTCTGAGCTTCTTGCCACCTTTCTCCCACACCTCCTCAACTCTCTTGTGAAGGATTTCCTTGACTTCCTCACGAAGCTGTTGGACCATGTTGATCGTCCCATTACGGTTGGCCTCCGACTTCTGAATTTGGTCTCTCATCGTGCTGACCATCTTTTCCAAGAGCTTCACTCTGGCCTCCAACCGAGACTGGGTGTCCATCCTAATGTCCGACTCCATCGCTTGGGTGTTGGCTTCCATTGCTTCCTACCAGACGAATGACCATCAAGCCATAAGGGCGCTTCGAAGGGATTCACGGAAAAATCATGCTTTGAATAAGCAAAGAAGTTTGACACAGGAAGGTTTGACCCATAAAAAAAAAGTTTCGTCTTTTAAGAGCGAGTTTAGGGGAAAAGGCCCAAGCTATGCATTTTGATGAATTTATCATTCAATATTTTTTTAGAAAAGACGTTTTCATCGTTTCAATATTATTGGATGATTTTATCACACAAACAAACATTAGGGCGCATTTCAAAAGCAATGCATACATTCATCGGCTCAAGTTCTCTTAAGAAGACGCATCTTTTATTGCCAAATGGTTGGAAAATACTTCTTTTCTTTTTTTCAACTATTCTAAACCCTGGATCAGTGGAGGCTATCACTACGCCTATAGACCCCTCGTTTTTCACCTGTATTGCACGCTCCCAAGGACGGACTATCCCGAGCGAGGGTCCTATAGGGCACGTGGCTTCCACCGACCAAAAGGACCAAACCTAGGGTCTAGTGCGTCACCAAGTTCCAATGCGTAGGCCATTCTTATCATAGTTAAGCCCCGGTCAAGGTTAAGATTGACTTAACGCTCCAACAAAATTCCGGCATGACCTCACTTTGATGAGGGATCTCGGACCTTAACCTTGGGCTTAAAGATGATTAGGATGGGTCAAGCATTAGGGCTTAATGACATGGTGTCAACCTATCCTTAACACATGACTTCGGTTAATTATGGTTGGAATTAACGCACAAGTCAAGGACCGGGTCAAAGATGACCTTGGTCACACTTGCTTTCACAAGGAGTCGTGACTCAGGCGTTAACTTGGCCATAATTAGCGTTCGGACACGTATTAGGGACGTGATGACATGAGCTAGACCAAAAATCCAACCATGGTCACAGTATTTATGTGTCACGGACAAGTGTGGTTGACTCGGCTCGGAAGGGGAGGTGGAATGGACCCGTGCGCGCAAGAAGGGCACAAGAGCGCCAATCGAGCTGCATCGTGGCATCCATACCGAGTTTTAAGGGTTTTTGAGACGTGCACAAGGTCGAGTGCGCGTTGTGTGAAGTCATTCTATGTTCCTTTTTTAGTCAAAAATAGGAATTTTCAATGTGTTTTAATGCCATGAGCATGAACAAGAGTATATACAAGGTATGGACAAACAATTGAAACAAGTAATTTGCATAAGTAATCAAACAAAGATATGAACAAGCAAGAATCAAAATTTGGTACATGGAAAGGTTATGCACAACTCAAGGTTTTGAAAACCAAACATTTTGCAAGAGGAGCAAGGCCCTTTGAAAATCAATTTGTACAAAAGATTGTGCACAACAAAAGGGATTTGGAAAACCAAACTTTCACAAAATGGGGTTATGCACAATGAGGCATTGAAAACCCAAAATTTTATGTCCAAAAATTTGTGCATAACCAAGCTTTGAAAATCTATTTTTGGCTAAGAAAATGAAGGCAAATGTGCATAAGTAGAGGCTGTAAATTGGAACCTGGACAAGCAGAAGCAGAGGGACCAACAGAATGTTTCTTCCCTGCACAAAATTGTTAATTTGAAACATTCTGTGGGCATAGCCAAACCAGCCGTACGGCTAGCTTAGTAGCCCCATTATTTTTGTCAATTTTTAGCTTCTGATCATCAAGCCCCAGTTTATTGCATTTCCAGAACAGTTTCACTCCCAGAAATCAAAACAGAAACATAAAATACACACAAAATATGCACAAAGTCAACAAATGGGGACGAGAGTTTGACCCCGTGAGATACCCGCGGGAAAAAACGCGATTACGTTCCCTCGAGAATCAGACACGGTACTTTAAATGTTCAAACAAAACGGAGTCACCACGTTAATTTAATTTTGAACCCAAATTTAACGGAAAAGGTTTAGAGAAATGAGTTCGGAGGTCAGGTTACGTCTTGGGAAGAACTTTATCACAGTTCACCCAAGACGCCTCGGAAGAACCGAGTCTCCCTAAGTTTATTGACTAAAAATGTGCAAATGTGTGTGTGTGTGTGTGTTTTCAAAAACGGGAGAAACTGACTTTTAACAAAACCAGTTAAAAAACTTAACAGAAAAGGGTTTATTTTGCAAACAGTTTAATAGAAAGAGGTAAAATTGAAAAAAGCATCCCCCGGACAAACCAGCCGTACGGCTATAGGGGGTTGTCCTGGAAATTTTGACAGTTTATCAGGAATCATTCCAGTTTCAGGCAGAAACAGAGTATTCTGCTGAAACTGGGCAAAATTGAATCTTTTCAGCTTAATTGCTTTGCACCAAACATGGATTAAATCTTCCCTATGCCATTGATCACTAATTAGACACCAAAACAAAGTGGTTTTGGGCATGATCAAGGCAATAATTGGGGGGGAAATGGGCAAAGTTGATGAACATGGCATTTAAGCTAAAATCACCATTTAAATAGTTAAAGATGGAAACTTTAACATTCAAATGGATGATTCATCCAAGGAAAGTCCTTGGGATATCAAAAATCAACCTTTGGATGGATAAAGATTGAATCTTTACCATCCAAATGGACATTATTGTGCTTGGATCAAAATTAAATGGTAAAGATTGAAACTTTACCATCAAACTTGATCATTTCAACACAAATCAACATAAATGACATAAATAAAAGGGCTCTCTCCAAGATGTGCAATGGATCACCAAGCCATATTTAAATACAAGACATGAAAGTAAATTGCATAAATGTAAAGACATGAAAGTAAATTGTGCATTAAATCATAACAAGCCTTGATCATCCTTGGTTTGTAACCCTTAATCATGCATAAAACATGAGGGCACCATGAATCAAGTCAAGGCTTGGTTCCAATTCATATTATTTGCAAGAAATGAAAGACATTAAGTAAATAAAACAAAGTAAAAATAGAGTAGGAGATGAAGTGAAGATCGGGAGAAGGAGGCCTCACCAATATTTGGTTCTAAGCCTATCTTCTTTCTCTCTTTTCACTCAAATATGTGTTTGTGACTCTAATCTTCTCTCAACTCGGCAGAGTTTCCACTCACAAATGTATTTCTCCCCCCTTGAAATGATCAGCAAGGGTCTGCATTTATAGGGACTGAAGGTGCCCAAACTAGCCGTACGGCTGGGCCCTTCTAGTACCCAAACCATCCGTACGACTCAGCATGGCGAGCTTCTGGATTTTTCTAAGTTTTAATTTTAGGATAGTCCTAGAGTTTTGGTTTATCATAGTGAGGTCCTAGCCTATCAGTTTATCCCTGAATGGTGCTAAGAATTCCTCTAAATTGGTTTAATTTCAGATTGGGGTACTTACACCAGCATAGAGTCAACGTCAAACAGAGCCACTGAGTAATCGACGTCAAACGAAGGGCGGCATTTGATCATTTCCATCATTTCTCTCATCAGTTTCTTGGTCTGCCTGTGCTCTCTAATGACCACCACATTTGTGACCTCACGCCTGAAGTAGTCATACGCGATGTACACGTTGGATGGAACGTAAAATAGAGCAGAATTATCCAGTGATTTTTTGAAGGATTTGCAGGTCTGTAGATGATTTTGAATGTGCTGAAGAATGAGGAAATCATTATGTGTGTGATTGCTTGTATTTTGGGAGAGAGTAGCATGGGTGAGGGTTTATATATGTGATTTCTGGGTGGGAAACATGAAGGTGTGGAGTGCGTGAGGAATTTGTCCCTTTTATTTACTTTTCTTCTCCTCCCTATATTGCCCTTGCCACGTGACGTTAATTGTGGTATACATACAAGTTCAATCAGTTATCAAATATCATTATATGGAAAACAAACTAAACAATCACAAACAAAGATAAAATGAAAGAGAAAAGTAATGAAAATAGAGAATAGATGCATTGCATATACGAATAGGACTAGGAATAAGAATAAGAGGATGACTAGTATTTCATTAAAGTATAGACGTAAAGTAGACTAAACAGACACAAGAGATGAGAGGAAGTTTACTTAATGTTTAACTTGGAAATGTAACAGAGTTATAGGTTAAGTTTTAGATTGTACCTAAATTTCGAATATCGTAATTGGATACAGTAGCTAAATAAATATTGTATACAAGTGTATTTTGAAAATTAGCTATTGTATCTATGTGTATCCAATGTATCTATAATTTGGATCCTTGATTTTGTGTCTAATCAAATGGTTATGCTTGTTTCTCACGGTTCTCATTTGATCAAGTGTATCCAATGTATCTATAATCTGGACCCTTGATTTGTATTTAATCAAGCAGTTATGCTCGGTTCTCACGGTTCTCATTTTAAATTGTTCTCATTGGAGCGCGACCCTATATATATATACATATATATAAAGAGTCCTACTTCAATGAGAACCAATTAAAATGAGAATCATAAGAACCAATAACAGCCATTGGATTAAAATATAATAGATGACTGAGATTAGACTTTCATTAAAAGACACGCGGTGACATTTTTGTAATTGTTTGTTCGTTTTTGCGAACAACGAGGGTAGCATATAAAGACGCGCGGTGACATTTTTTTGATTAACAGCGTAAGTAAGCACCTTAGATTCAGTACTAAATCCACTTGGATTTAGTACTGAATCCATGCGTGTTTTGAACATTGCACTTGGATTCAGTGGCTAATTATCTACTGAATCCAAGTGTATTTTCAACATTTCACTTGGATTCAGTACTGAATCCCTGTGTATTTGAACATTGATATGGATTCAGTAGATTATATACTGAATCCATATGTGTTTTCAACATTGAACTTGGATTCAATATTGAATCCATGTGTATTTTGAACATTGACTTGGATTCAGTAGATACTTATTTACTGAATCTGATGAACAAATTATAACCCTTGCAAGTGCACAAGATCACCGTAGTAGTATATGCAATAGCAGGGTGTCGAATCCACAGAGACTTGTAGCAGATAGTAATTTAAACAGTAGTAAAATAAAATAACATAAAAATAAAAGATTGGTTTTTTTTTTTTGTGATTGAATCTAATTAACTAAAAAGTAAATAAACTAATTACTTAAACAAAAATAAATAAATAAATGGATAGGAATATGGAGGAAAAAGCTATGGAAAGGATTCACAAGTATCTCCTACTTATGCTTATGCGATTAAATGTGTCAATTATTATGGTGTCACAAATCATAAAAGAATCAATCTCCAAACAAGGGTTCGTTCACTAAAGTAAGAATTGGGAAGGTTCGGTCGCCGGATTGCAATCCTATTATTTTTTTTATATTATACTTTCCGCTATGTCTATACAATATGCAAGAAATTCATGAAGGTCTCAAGAACATATGAACCTAGATCCTTTTGACTTCCGCTAGGTCCTCAATTGAATCTAATCATTAAAATAATGGTCAACGTATTATCACCCATGCTAGTGAAGTAATATATACACAATAACTCTAAAGCCACTTTATATCTTAACATATAATTGAAACTAAAGAATTAATCATGAAGAATATTTTAATGAACATGAATTAAGATTGAATGGAAGAATTAAAACTTGCGACAAACCACAAATAATTGAACTAAGAATTAAATTAAAGCATAAGTATTTGATACAAGTTACCTCCAATCCATAGATGGTGAAATTAGTTCTTCATAGACAAAGAACTAATCCCTAAAAAATATAGAGGAAAGGTAGAATTATGGATGTCCAAAACAATTAATCTAAGCTAGTATTTATAGGAAAAACTTACCTAAACCTAAAAGGACTAATAAACTTTAAAAGGAATAATAAATTCAAAAGGAAACTAAATAATAAATAAAATCCTAAATTAAAAAGGCCTAAAACACGTCTCTCTGTTGTTTTCTGCGGCTCATGTGGGCTGACTTCCAGATTTTCATTTCAGTCCCTATACTTCCCATATTTAGATTTTAGTCCTCCTACTTTCATAAATTGCAAAATAGTCCCTGAACTTTCCAATACTGCAGATTGTTCACTCCAGTTTTCAGATTCTGCACAGCAGTCCCTGGTATCTTCAGCACGGCAGCCCACAACTTTCTGATATTTCCACTTAAGTCCCTGGAATTGCAATTTTCGCGATAACTCTTCTAAATTATGCCATTTTTACCCGTTTTACCTGTTTTCTAAATAAACACTAAAACAAATATTAAATAACCAAAACTCAAGGATTTCACTAAGAATAAGTATAGAAAAGTACCCAATAAATGAGTATAAAACTCATTCATCAAATACCCCCAAACTTAAACTTTGCTAGTCCTCGAGCAAACAACAAAATCAAAAATAAAACATAAATAAAACTATCTACTCTAACTAAATACTATCCACTAATTATCTACGACCCCACATTCTTGTATTCACCACAATTGCATGCATCAGTCTTACCACGTGCCACGAGATATGAATAGATCTACCTATGCAAGTGTTAATTTGTATTACCATTAATTTTGTTAATTTTCATATGCATTATAATCAAGCGGCGAATCTCTGTGTGTGTGAATTCCAAATCTCCCTATGTTTTCAAACATGATCTAATTTTATAAAGCCAAGTACACCATCATCCTTTATTTTATTGACTTTGTCTATCTTATAAAACACCCTTAAAAAGTAAAATATGAATACTATTTGGCACTTGACACTTGACAAACAAGGCACCCCCAAACTTAATTATAGACATTTCATGCACATATTTCAAGTGCTTTTAGCACAAGCTTGGGATGAACTCTTGGGGAGGGAGTTGGCCTTCACTTTGGATTCGAGCTTGGAACGGACCATCGCGGCGGAAAAGCTCTCCCTCCATAACGCTACTGCATACCCAGAAATATGGTTAAGCTAGAATAGCCCCTAACCAGTTAACCTACACGTCTGGAGGTAACACCAAAGCAACTTTTCACATTTTCATTATTACTTATTGATTTATTGATTCATTTTATTTTGCCATTGCTCCCACTTTTCCCAAGTCACCTTTTTCATTCATTAATTCTAAGAACTTGGGGTGCCAACCCATAAATATATATATATACATCTCAAGTGTCTAAATAGTATCCATATTTTAGGTTTTAAGAGGCTTTATTTGCAAACAAATTCATTAACCTAAGGGATAACGGTGCACTATAAGCTCGATAAAGTAAATCAAAATTATCAACTAAGGAGACTCGGTGATAGTGCACTTAAATTTAGAGATTCACAACCGAACTATAATACTTAAGCAAAGAACCAAAATTAATCTAATACATATTAAAACAAGGATAGATACATCACATCACATAATTGTCCTCATCGTGGTTAAAAGAAACATGCAACTATGGGACAAACAACAAATGTTTACAAAGATTTCGACCGCACCGAAGCTGCCTACGTTCCCTCTAAAGTGAGCGAACCCACAATAAAGGGCTTAGGTCACCGTAGTTCGAACCAAACCAGAAATAGGAGCGTAATTAACTCTATAAAAGTGTTTTTTTTTCTCTATGTACTAAGAAAAACAGGCAAACAAGGTGACACATGACATAATATCCACCCCCAAACTTGAATTAAGCAATGTCCTCATTGTGCATGACACAGAGTGAAAAGGTAAACACAGAGTATGACACGCCCCCAGGTCCCGGGATCCCCTAATAGAACCTCGAACCTGGATGTGTGTGACTAACGAGAATCAAGAAACTAACAAGAAACGGAATGACATCTGTTTAACAAACTGACATGATATATATACTCAAGAGTAAGGAGCTAAGATATCTCACCACACGAATTCTAGACAAGAAAATTAAAACCAAACATGATTATACACAGCGGAAGAAATGCCTAGCACATATGCTGGCATTACAAGATGTCTAGAGAAAACAAGAGACAACAAGTCTATCCAAAAATACTGAGTTACATAACCCATAATACATCGTCCTCACCAAAGTATAAAAGGACCACGATCCCCAAAAGAATAACCACCTGCGTAGTAAGCTCCCAGCTATGTCGAGCCTCACTTCGCACTATCACTAGCCTTCCTTTGATCTAAGGAAAACAATTAAACAAGAAATGGGGTGAGATAAATCTTAGTAAGCTATTAGATGCAACTACATGGCATGTTATCATGCAATTCAAGTAGATACTCAAGTAATCATGTATCAAGTATCATCAAGTAACAAGTATATGAGAGGCTAAGCCAACTCATCAAGTAGAACATAAGGCTAAGTTAACACGTTATAAAGGATATTGCTTCCTTCCTTATTCCTCCCAAGAATACTATTGTTGTCGTAGCTTGTATTACTTTGACAAATCACGATCAATATCAAGAAAGCGCTTATGCAGTATATATAAGAAGACCCGGTAACCAGTGTCATTCCCAAGATCAAGACTCACGAGGTGTTCAAGAGTTTAGCATTCACTTATATCAGGTGTATTGCTCTAATAAAGGAAGTTATGCTCTTACTATGGCCTGCAGCAAGGGGTCAAACGCAGATACATAGATCCCCGATTCTCCCTTTGGCCCCAGCCTCATGATAAGCGTGAACCTATATATATCTCCGAACAAGCAAGGACCAGCTGGACTCACACAAGAATGCACAAGTAGGTATTTACTTGAACTACTGGAGAAGAACTAATCCAAAAGTAGTGGACTAGCTCACCTAGAATCATGCTTCAAGAAATCAAGAAGTCACATTGTTATCAAGCAACGATATGCAATGTTTGCACATACACATCAAGAATATTTCTCAAACACGTTAGTGCTGGTTCATAGCACTTTTTAGTTCATTACCATACACATGTATTGGTGTCAAGTCATGTACAAGATTTTATTGTCTTATACTCGAGTTATCATTCCAATCATTGGACATTCAAGCATGTATAAGAGTTATACATTTTATATTTCAAGTTCATCATTCTATACTTTGGATGTTTAGGCTCAAGACATTGTTCTAATGCCCCTAAGGTGCACAAACACAAGTTTCAAGACAAGCATAACACATTAGTGCTTGTTCATAGCACTTTCAAAACATAAAGAAGAGTTGTTACTCTTATACTTAAGTTCTCATTTGAGTTCTATAAGTGTTCATGTTCAAGAATAAGTTCTCATTTTAATTCAATGAGTATTCATGTTTAAGACCAAGTTCTGATGCCCCCAAGGTGTCACAACACTTACTAGGAAATCTTATACTAAGGTTATATACCTTAACTAGGGTTAAGTCTAGCTTAATCAAACTTTATTCAAGAATTTTGTTCATCAGGGCAAGTATGCGGTCGCCCAAAGTGGCATGTGCGGTCGCACACAAGCAGGTCAATCCCTTTGAAAAACCTTCCAGAAAGATGGGCGGTCACCCAGCCCAAAATGGGCGGTCGCCCAAGGTACAAAAATGCGAAATTTTTATTTCTTTCCCGGGTTGAGTAATTTTCCGTCCCAAACGTAGGAGTAACTTTTTTTACTAACATATTAACATTGCTAGGAGTGCATAACATGTTTAACTATTATTTTCAAGTTCTTTCATCATTTTACACAGAGTAATAATACTTCTTTTGTCCCAAAATTACAAGTATCACAAAAATTGCCCCAAACACGAAATTGACAAGCACAAGTATCAGAAATAACATATATGAATGTTATTACAAGCAAGGGGGAGCTAATAACTTACCTAGTCCGAAATCAAAGTCAAGGAAACTTATTTCTGTTCGGCTGGAAACGCTCTATTCAACGCCACGAATATTTTTACGGGATCGGAATCAAGAACAGAGGGATAATTAAACTCGAGGAGTCGATAATAGGGTAAAACCCTAACCCTAGCTTTCAGAACAGAGGAAGAACGTAAAAGAAGTTTGGGGAAAATGCTTTCTCTGAGAAGAAGGAAACAAGATATACTTGCAATTTTCAAAGAATGACAACTAGGCCCCTCACGTTTCACTTTTAACAAAAAGGCCCCTAAAGTCATATTTTCGCAAATAACCTAAAAGTCAAAACTAAACATTTAACCACCTTAATATTCTAAAGCAGTTAAGAAATTAACCCAAGTAAAACTAGCACATAATATGCAAGTTCAAGTATTTAACAAGTAAGTCAAATATTTAACGAGATTAAGGATGGGCGTTAAAGAGTGCATGGTGATTATGGTTCTAGTATCATATTACCATCAATGATCCCACACAAACCCAAAAGAGATAGTTATCACATACTAACTATTATTTCATCCTCATAACAATTCCCTCAATATCCATTATTGATACTCACTTGAATAACAATTTTCATATTAATCAGTGCATTGAATAGCATTATTGCATTAGAGTACAGAAAACTTACCTCAAATTTCCTATCCATCGTGATTTGCTTTCTCGATCAGAACAACAGGCACGCTTGTGGACAGACAGTAATCACTGCTGGAATAGGAAGAGGGGCAGAGGGTTTTTTTTTTTCTGATCCGGAAGACTGTTGTTGCCTGATTCAGACATGGGAGTCGGCCGGAGTTTTGCTGCTGTGATTCAGTCGGATTTTGAATCTCGTCGGTGTTCAGATGGGGACTGCAAGTGAGGTCCGGAATTGTGGACTCAGCGGAGGTGGGTGTGAGGGATGCTATCGGAGGAACAAACGGAGATGAGGGTTGGAGATTTGCATCGGCGTTGTGGGCGTGAGTGCGACAATTGAATCGTGGAGAGGGGTTAGGGTTGTGTGACTGTAGCGTGGCCGGTGTTGAGAGAGTCGGATTTGACAGTGGAAGGAGGCGATGGGGAGATGGTGGCCGGAGTGGGGTGATTCCGGCGATGGTAGATGATGAAGTACGGACGGAACCAAGCGGACGAATGGGGTCGAGTTAGGGCTTTTAATTTGGGAAAAATTGCTCGCCCTTTCTCTCGCTCTTTCCTTGATTTTTTTTTTGATGCCTCTGACTTTTGAGCGCACGCATAAAGCGAGCACATAGATTCTCTGTTCCCAAGGCAGCCACTCCACGCGCCCTTATACCCCTTTATGAAAATATTCAAGCTAATCCCTGCTGTCAATTCTTTTCTGCAAGTCAGTCCTTTATTTCGTTATCTTCATCTGCATCCGTTAGAAAACTAACAGAAATACTAAAAACTACGTTAATTGTTAGAAAACTATAAAAACTAAAAAAAAAAAAAAAAACCTTTTTGGAGGGTGACAACTATTTACACTCCTCTATAAACCCACAAACTCAAGGAGGTTCTTTCGAACGACTCGACACAACGAAACTAATAAATAAATGCACAAAAATTAAACTTTCCCAAATTTAACTTTTACTTTACGCCCCTTAGCCCACTTTACCTTTTCTCTAGTACGAAAATTCACATCATTCCCCATGTATGATTTCCGTTTTATTAACTCACTAAGAATGCAATGGGGATTTTGACGTTTTCTTTTCTGGGGTTTTTTCACTTTTGGATATTTACCACTTTTTCCACAATCATAAGGGGAAGAGATCACAATAGCGGGTTTTTCATGTAAATTGCCAAGAGGGTGAAGAGGGATGACACTACAACATTGTTCATCAGGCTTAATGGATATAACAATAAAATTGTGAACCTCTTTATTATTCCTCTCCTCACCTCCATATAGGGCAAATTCAATTTCATCAATGACTTGCTCATGTCGTGATTTCTCCACATAATTGCTGATGGGTTGAAGGTCTTTATTCTCATTCTTAGCATCCTCCCTTCGTTTCACAGTCCCAAAAGTATAACACTTATATTACTCAACGTTGTAACACATTATGGCCACAAAACTCAACTTCACAAACATACTAACACTCCTTTCAACCCAACAAAACCAACTATACCCAAAACTTACTATACTTCACAAGTTCTTTAGCAAATATCAAATAAAGAGTTCATAGAACACATATATGACCATTTTAACATTTAAAGGGGGATTAGTAACTTACTTATTTTCCGGAAAAAGTATCGAGGAAATATGTTTTGATCGGGTAGAAATGACCTACTCAACGCCCTGATCATTTTTATATAATTAGATTTTAAAACGGAGTAGTAAATAAAAATGAGAAAATTAATAAAGAAGAACCCTAACCTTTGTTGTTTATAACCCAGAGAGAGTAACTTTTAGTGTGTGTGTGTGAGTTGCTTCATTCCCAGGAAATGAAAGTATGAAGATAAACATGCATTGTTTGGTATTTATACCTATTCACTAAAGCCCCTCTACTTCCATGTTGAACAACTAGACCCTTGGACTTTATTTTTTACACTTTGACCCATAAAGTTCCACTAACACTACTTAACTCCCAAAAAAAATATTACTACTAACCAAATAAATAACACAATTAATCAAGTAATATGTGCAAGTCATAAAATATGATGCAACACATAAAATGCACACATAAGTTCAAACTAAAATCCCCAAAAATATAAAATAAATAGGGACGGGTTTTGGGGTCGTTACACGGACCCCGTCTAGAACCTTCGTTCCTTCGACCATGCCCCCTGTTGCCTTCCGCAGCCAAACCTGATGACTGAGATTCTGTACTAGTACCACTCGCCTTTCGGCGCAGTTCTCTAGTCTTCAGACAAGACTTTACTTGCTCCAGAGTAATTGTCTCTTTGTTCAAACATGAATCAATATATGATTCATATAACAACGGTAGAGACACCAACAGAATTAGAGCATCATCTTCATCATCAATTTTTACCTCTATATTACGCAATTCAAGTAATAAAGCAAAAAATCGATCTAGATGATCCTTAATAGGCGTACCTTCAGACATATGGAAAGTGAATAACTTCTTCTTCATATAGAGCTTGTTGGTTAGAGACTTTGTCAAATACATCTTCTCTAACGTCAGCTATAAGCCTTCTGCTGTTTCCTGATCCACTACTTCCGCTAAGATCTCATCAAAAGACTCATGATAATCATTGAATGAGCCTTCTCATCCAATACTAACATGTTTGTGGCCTTCTTCGAATCCTCTGCTGTAGAAACGGCCTCTGCCTTGCCTTTTGGATCCTTGTGATCCCTGATTGCAGCAGTCACTGGAGCCCACAAGCTTTGTCTTCGCAACATGGCTTTGTGAATACCCCTTTCCGATGAAGCGACGCATGGGAAGTATCTTGTGATTATTTTTATTTACAAAGGGAATATTCTTAATGACATTAAAATTATGAGAGTCGCCACGCCGTTTTAATTAAAGCCAAAACATTGAAAAAAGCATTTTTAATGGGTTCGGGGGTCAAATTACAACAAGAGAAGAATATCGGACGTTATCACTCCTATTGCCCGAATTGATCGGTCTTTCTATCATGATGAATGTGTTAGTAGTGTGTTAGTGATTTAGACCGGATCCGAAGATTGCCTACGTTCCTCTCAATGTGAGAAGCTCAGGTCAGCGTAGTTCGCAGAGAATTAGAATAGGCAGAAGAATCGGGATCATGCATAATGAAGGGGGAATTACCTAAAGATTAGGGTTTAGAAGTAGTTCCTAGATCATCCTCGGGTTGATGAACCCTAGATCATCATCGGCTATGAAATAACATGTAATTATGAAGATCGCAACCCTAAATATAACATAAATAAGGTTTTAATCTATGAACACGAAGAACATGCGAAGAACATATATGAACATATGAATAAACATACAAAGCATACGAAGAAACTATGAATAAACATGTACGAACATGAATATAAAAGATCTACATTAAGAATAATGCAAGAACATGAAGAAAAAGTTAGAAAACTTACCTATGTTGGCAAGAAATAAACCTTGGATCTTCTTGAGTGTTTGAATGTTAATTAGAGAGCAAAATATTGTTTAAGAACTCCAAAATTCGTACTTAGAGCTCTCAAAATCGGACCCTTAAACCAATAGCATGGGATTGATTTATATAGTAAGCTGATGGGAAGATCTGATGGTCCAGATCATCTGGCGCAAGGTTGGCCGCCTGGCCATTGTTGAAGCCGGTGACAATAGTGGCCGCGTGGCCAAGATCAACGCGGAGCATGGTTGGCCGCGTGGCCAAGGATGCCGGCTGACTTGATTCTTAAGCTAGGGTTTCTGCATGGTTTTAAGGAAACCATTTACTACCTAATTTGATAGATTTTGTCATAAATGAGATATTTTGGGAATCCGGGACAAGTCTTTGCAAGGTTTCTAATTCCTATAAAGTCCTTGTATTTTTGGGAAAGTCCTAATAAACTCATTTTCAGGTCGGGTACTAACAGTAGCCCCTCGGCGACGCTTCTTGCAAGGCAATGTGGGGTCGACGATAAAAGAAGGATCCGTCTGAAACATGAGTTTCAAAACAGATGAAAGGTAAGGGAACGGCTGAACCTTGACAGGCGACCTACGTATCCGCGGGGGAATCAAGCCAAACGTAGTTCAAATCTGATGGGAAATTGGGATTGATTGTCCTCTGATGGGGAGCAACGTCTTCTGCTGGGGAAAATGCACCTGCTGGGGATGATAGATGACCGCGTCGGTCGGGTGGCTGGACCTTTTCAGGTTTCCTACGTATCCTCCGAGGAATCAAGCCGGCCGTAGTTCAGAGATGTTGGGGAAATAAACGAGACATCGGACTTCTGCTAGGGATAACAAACCTACGGACACTATCCTGTATGAAGAACGAACATTCGTTTAGGAAATGAAGTCATTTGGGAAAAATAAAGGCTATGTTGTCTAAATAATCCCAAGATGGAATGATAAACGCAATCAGGATCGCCAGGGTTCCTGCCGATTGCGCTAAAGTAATAGATGTTGGATCTTTCGCAAACAGAAACGCCGAGGCTTCTGCCAACCACGATCGATCAAGGATACGTATGTCATAGAGGTGCCGAAGTCTCTATGATCTCGCTAACAGAAACGCCGAGGCTTCTGCCAATCACGATTGATCAAGGATACGTATGTCATAGAGGCGCCGAAGTCTCTACAATCATGCAAATCCTAATAATAGATGCTGGATCTCTCGCAAACAGAAACGCCGAGGCTTCTGCCAATCACGATCGATCTAGGATGGTATGCCATAGAGGCGCCGAAGTCTCTACAACCATACGAATCCTAAAATAGATGCTGGATCGCTCGCAAATAGAAACGCCGAGGCTTCTGCCAATTACGATTGATCTAGGATGGTATGCCATAGAGGCGCCGAAGTCTCTACAACCATACGAATCCTAAAATAGATGATGGATCTCTCGCAAACAGAAACGCCGAGGCTTCTGCCAATCACGATCGATCTAGGATGGTATGCCATAGAGGCGCCGAAGTCTCTACAACCATACGAATCCTAAAATAGATGCTGGATCGCTCACAAATAGAAACGCCGAGGCTTCTGCCAATTACGATTGATCTAGGATGGTATGTCATAGAGGCGCCGAAGTCTCTGCAACCATACGAATCCTAAAATAGATGCTGGATCGCTCGCAAATAGAAACGCCGAGGCTTCTGCCAATTACGATTGATCTAGGATGGTATGCCATAGAGGCGCCGAAGTCTCTACAACCATACGAATCCTAAAATAGATGCTGGATCTCTCGCGAACAGAAACGCCGAGGCTTCTGCCAATCACGATCGATCTAGGATGGTATGCCATAGAGGCGCCGAAGTCTCTACAACCATACGAATCCTAAAATAGATGCTGGATCGCTCGCAAATAGAAACGCCGAGGCTTCTGCCAATTACGATTGATCTAGGATGGTATGTCATAGAGGCGCCGAAGTCTCTGTAATCATACGAATCCTAAGCAAATATTCTGTGAAGAATGGAAATTTTAAGGGGCTTTCCGTACCTAAAGGTAACGAATATCAGTCAAAACAGCGCTAAGGGCACCTAAAATGAATCAAAGGGGAATGTACTAGGGGTAAAACTGAAATTTTGCATGTTGAGGCAAAGATGATGGATTGTTATAAAGTCGCAAACGGGATGAACTCTCGGGGAGTCACAAAGGTGATAGACTCTCGGGGAGTCCCAAGGGTGACGGACTTTCGGGGAGTCACAAAGGTGATAGACTCTCGGGGAGTCACAAGGGACTCTTTGGTGAGTCACAAGGGCAAATGACTTTTAGGGAGACGCGAAGGAGATGGACTCTCGGGGAGTTGCTAATATAGGAAACATGATCTGGGTTCCGCTTGTCCTAATTTAGGAGGGGATGAGGCTACGAGCCATTGAGACCAAGGTGTTAGGTAAGGGACATTTTTCTTGGTTGCCTAGAGGTAGGACCTAAGGCTCCTTTAAGGAAAGGGAATAAGGAAGATGGTGGTCTCCTAATCTTGAGATAGGGATGCCAAAGATGTCACGGCTTCTTGGGCTTTAGATTATGTCTTGGAGATACTGTGGGTTTTCTAGGCTTACAGGCTAGGGATAGGAGTTTATTTAAGCATGAGGAGAGTATTCTATCCTAGGCTTAGTGCTAGGGCTTGGAAAGGTTGAGGTTTGGGAACTTCCTAGATGTTAGGGTTTCGAACAAGGGTTTGGAAACTGGTGTTTAAGGACCATGACTCTCCTAGGTTTGGGTAGGGTTTAGGAATTTCCTAGGTCTAGGAGGCTAGGGCTTGGAGTTGTGGTAGGCTCAGAGGTTGCAAAGGCGTTGGCTTTTAGACATAAGGCTGGGAGTTGGAAAGGTTGTGACTTCTTAGGCTTGAGACCATGGACCGTTGGGAAGAGGGGTTGCTTTTGTGGAAGGTCCACTAAGCTTGATGTTAGGGTTCACCATTTTCGGGGATTGGTGACTATGGCTTGGAAATGTTCGTGGTAACCTAGGCTTTGGGCTAGGTTTTAAGGCTAAGGATTGTAAACTTCCTATATTTTGAGACTAAGGTGAAGGAATTTCCTAGGTCTAGGACTAGGGTTTGAAGGGAATGTTGAATCTTAGGCTTGAGGCTAGGGTTTTAGAAAGAGTGCGACTACCTAGGTTAGAGGCTAGGGTTTAGAGCGAATGCGACTACCTAGGCTCGAGGCTAGGGTTTAGAGCGAATGCGGCTTCCTAGGCCTGAGGCTAGGGTTGATTAAGTTTTGGACAGGGCATTATATCCTAGGTTTTGGGTTAAGGTTTAATAAGACGGGGGGATTAAGATTGTAAATCTCCTAGGTTTCGAGACTAGGGTTTCGGGAATTTGGAAATGATGTTGCATGCGGGGCTTTGGAAATTCCCTAGAACTTGGGCTAGGGTTAAAGAGGATGTTGCGGTTTCCTAGGCTTAAGGATATGTGACTACCTAGGCTTGAGGCTAGGGTTTGGGGAGAACGCGACTTCCTAGGTTTGAGGCTAGGGTTTGGAAAGAATATCGACTACCTAGGCTTGAGGCTAGAGTTTGGAGGGAATGTGACTACCTAGGCTCGAGGGTAGGGTTTAGGAAGGGTGTGGCTTCCTAGGATCGAGGCTAGGGTTTAAGATGGATGTAACTTCCTAGGCTTTAGGCTAGGGTTTGGAAGGATGTAATTACCTAGGCTCTAAGCTAGGGTTTGGAAGGGATGTAACTACCTAGGCTCGGGGCTAGGGTTTAGGAAGGATGTAATTACCTAGGCTTGAGGCTAGAGTTCAGAGAGAATGATATGACCACCTAGGCTTGAGGCTAGGGTTTAGGAAGGGTGTAGCTACCTAGGATCAAGGCTAGGGTTTGGATACCGAAAGCATTTGAAGGTTTGTCTTGGTTTAGACCGAACAAGTTTGAGGTCTAAGAGTGTTGCGGTTTGGGGCAAATGAGCTTGATACCTTGTGGCCGGATAGGCTCGATAGATTAGATCTAGGCTAAAGTTCTAGGGTTTAGCTAGGGTAAGACTCAGACATGTGTTAAGGAGACCGGGGCCTAATGGAATGGTAGGCGTGAGATCTAGGAGATCGAAGGCTAGGCAGGGTAGCGTTGGGACATAAGGTTTTCAAGCGGGTAAGTCTTTTGTCCTAGAGAAACCGCGTTATGGATTAGGACCAAGCAGGCTTGAGGTCGGCCAAGGAGCAATGGATTGGGTTTGGATGATCCTAGTACCTAATACGCATGTCGGGCTTGGATCCTAGAGTGTTTGAAAGTTTAGGCTAGGTGTGAACCGTAGGTGCAGGAAATGGTTTTGGATATATGACCATGTTGGTGCTTTAGGTAAAGGGATTGAGTGTCCAAGACTTTGCTTGAGTACAATAGGTACCTTAAGTTGGATTGGGTATGCTTTGGTCTCGCGTGACCAAGCTCGTTCGGCGATTGCAAAGGTGGGTTTGGTATGGGACTAAAGGTGTTAAGCGCATGATTTTTGACTGGACGGGTTTTGATATCTTTATGGCATATCACGGTACGCGGGAGGTCCTATGCGTTCGAGCACGTTTGAGGTTTGGACTCGTGGGGAAGAAAGGTTTGAGATCCATGGAGTTCAAGGGTGGACCTTGTAGGTGGTGAGGTTTAGACTCGGCTCGGATTAAGTAGGTTAGAGACCTAAGTGGTTGAAGGTCAGACGAGGAAGTCTTTTGAAGCTAAGGAGTGACACTAGGTTTAAGAGTGACAGGGCCATGGTTTGGGTATGACAGTATGCGTAGATGGCATTGTTTTGGTTGGACCAAGCAGGCTTGGGAACTAAAGAGTTCTAAGGGTCGACATCTAAGGTTATAGACCTAGAGGGTAGACAGTTTTGTGATCTAAAGGGTTTAGGAGTTGAGACCTAAGGTGTGAATCGGATATGCTAGAGACCTATAAGGTAGGTGTTTGGCGGCCTTGCATGGACTTGGGATCTAAGGGATAGTTCAATAGGTTAGACTGGGTAGACCTAAGAGGTTGGACCTAAGAGGATAGGGGAGACATAGTCTGGACAAGGTAAGGATGAATATATATTGGTAGGTTTGGGATCTAAGAGATCAGGTAGACTCGAGACCAGTAGGTTCGGGACCTAATGGGTCATTCTAAGGATTTGGATTCGGTAGACTGGCTTAAGGCTTGAGGTTTTGGGTAAGACTGGTTTGAGGCTTTTAGGAGTCCCGCTACTAACTTATGGAGGGTCGAGCTAAGGGGTTATGGTGTAACCTATGTAAGACTGACCGGGTAGGTGCGGGACCTAAGGTTTTGAATCAAGTCAGATTGGGACGTAAGGGTATCCTATTGTGTAGGAAATAGGGTGAAGGACCGAGTCGGTTCAAGAATCACAAAGATGGGTCTCAGAGTGGACCGAGGAGGTTTATACAAATTTTGTGGAGACCGAGAGTGCGGGTTTATAAACAAAGTGTCGTGGAAGAGAAAACTTTTGAAAGTGTTACGACTTTATAAAGATGCCTTATAATTAATTATGATTCTAATCAATCCAAATAGGTCGTCGCGTGCCGAGTTTGACGATGAGGGGTGCCCTTCTTCTAACTGTATCCTTGTTGACGCCTCGGTATTCTCTGGGAAACCACATAGTCGACCCATTCCGTTGGGGATTATCTAATTTGGTGAGCGGGTACCCTCCCTCCTTTGAGAAACTCTACGTCAAGCTTGATGATGAGGGATGCCCTTCTTCTAAGTATATTCTTGTTGGGACCTCGGTATTCTCCGAGAAAACACATAGTCGACCCATTCTGTTGGGGAAGCCCCAGTTCGATAAGGGTGTAGAGCGGGGTATCCTACCTCCTTTAAGACGCACCCTTTTTTCTGCCTAGACCGCCCTTTCGGGTTTTCAATCTAGCGGGCATCTCTTTTGCGTCATCTTTTTTTTTTTTTTTTTTTTTTTTTTGAAAATCATTCAGTCGACTCAAAAAAGGAAAAATAATTGTTTAAACATGCGGGGGCATTTTGGTGATAGTGAGAGGGAGAGAGAGATAGTACTCGTATTTTGACTCTTTGGATAATTGAGTGTATATAAAAGGAAGGAAGTCCCTGCTTGACAGAAAGTAAGTGTTTAGCTCTTTCCTAGATTGTAGAACAGAAGACTTGTCGAGATATTTGAAAATTGTTTTATTCAAGATTCTCATTTGATTGCTCGAGAATGGACCTCGTTGATTAGTTAATGAGTTATGGTTAATTGTTAAACAAGTAGCCTCAAATTAATAAATGTTTTGATCAATTGTGAGTGAAGAAGTCAGGAGTAGAAATATGGGGGAAGAGAGAAGAGAAAGAAAATTGGCTCGAGGTGGGTTGTGTATATTTTGGACCGAACCGAAAGGTTGCCTACGTTTTCCTCAAGGTGAGGAGCTCAGGTCCGCGTAGTTCGGGGATGACCCGCTTTACGATGGTGTCGGGTTTCAGTGGGTATGTGTGAGAGGAAAGAAAGGAAAGAAAGTTGGCCCAGGGTAGGTTATGTTTGGCTTTGAGTGGTCGCCCGGTTGACGATGAAGTTGGGTTTTGAGTTTAGGGTGTGAGGTTCGTTTGAGGTGAGTTGTTCTTTGTAGCTCATTGCGGTGGATTACTCCTTTGTAGTTGTTGCAGTGGATTGCTCCATCGTAGTTATCATGGGTTGCTGCCGTTTATCTACTTTGTAAGGAAAGAAAGGAAAATAGAACATTTGAGGTGAAAAGAAAATGAGACTTTTACTTTTCTATGGTGATAGCCCCTTCTATTTTTCTTTATTTTTTTTTTATTTTATCTCTTTGTGCACACCCTTTTTTTTGCCTAGGCCGCCCTTTCGGGTTTTCAACCTAGCGGGCTTCTTTTTGTGCGATGCTCTAACTTTTGCCTAGGTCGCCCTTTTGGGTTTCATCCTAGCGAGCCATATTTTTTTTATATTTGTACATGAAACATTGGGCAAGACAAGCCCCTAGTTTGCTTTCGCCTCTCTCGATTGTGAGGTAGCTTCCTTATAGTTCAAGCGGCCTTTTGCTGGCGGCGCGCATCTTAGCCCCTTGATTTTCACCGGTAGAGATCCATTGGATTATCACGTACACCAATGAATGACTTCGTGCACTTGTCTTATATTTGCGATGGAATATGGACAGCCCCAGTGTAACGGCATATAGTACTCATGATGGGAACAAACCAACCCTTTAAATTGTGGCAGCATGGATGTCTATTTGATGATGAGCAACCGCAGTCCATTCCTTTGTCACGACCTTATAAAAAGGGGTCTAATGGTGGGATGAGAGGCGTATGAGGATAGTATATGGGAGAAGGTGTATATAGAGAGTGTACATGAAGTGTGTACAAGGGGTGAGTGTATAGAGAGAGTGTATGGGGGTAGAATGTAGAGAGAAGGGAAAGTGATTCGTTCATCCCAATTGATCGAAGAATTTGTTATTTTGAGATTAATCGTTTACTTAGTTATGTGAATGGTTTGTGGGTCCATTTACCTTTTAATGAGTCGTCATTAATGAGTAAGATTAAGATTAATTCATCATATAAAGATATAGCAATCAAGCGAAAATGGTGAATAAGACAATTTTCATGAAATTGATATATGCAAGCTTATGTCTCAAGTCTAGAGAGAAAAGAAAAGAAATAAAGACCTTTTTATTGGAACTAAAAGATTTAAACTGACTAGTCCGGGGTGGACTTTTACATAAAGAAACAAAAATCGTCCAAGGTGGACTTTTGACTAAGGACACTCTAGAACCTACGAAGACTGAATGACCCTTTTCTTTTCTTTTATTTAAAGGAGGTAGCCCCAATTTCCTCTTTTGCCCATGCCCATGTATTCCGTTGGCGGGTGATGGCTCCGCTGTCAATGAGGCTTTGAATCTTTCTCCTCAATTGGACGTAATCTTCGGTGTCATGCCCAATGTACTGGTGGTATTGGCAGTGTTTGGAGGGATCCAAGCATTGCTTCACCCTACTTGGTTCATAGTTGATCAAAGGAGACAACTTGCCGGCTTGAACTAGACTTTTGAAGAGTTTGGCTAACGGCATACCTAAGTCGTCGAATTCGCGCTCGTCCTTCCTTTCACGAACTGTCTTTGAGGGTGATTTAGGTACCGGCACCCCTTGTTGATGAGTAGTCATAGGAGGCATCCCGACGGGGACAGTCTGTGGCGGCCCGTATATTTGAGGAGCGTACGGGTGTTGACATTGAGCAAGAGGGAGAACTCGACTGAGGTAATCATAAACGCCACGAATGTCAGACAAATGGCGCCTCTCGATATCTCTTAGGGTCTTATGCATCTCCTTCTGAAAGTGTGTTGCTTGCTCGTTGAGAATGGCCTTAAAGTGGATTGCTTGTTCATCGAGGATGGCTTCGAAGTGGGATGCTTGCTTACTGAGAGCAGTACCGGTGTAGAGGATTGTCTCGGGATCTTGGGTAGCAGCTTCAGTTGCAACTTCGATGTTCCTTGCAGCCGACATGATGCAGAACTCTATGTCATGAAAGAATTAGATTCGTATTTAATGATAAGGCATCGTTATAAGAATCATTTTTTGGAAAATAGTAGGTCTCCACATTTTTGAAATGCATTTTGGTAAAAAATTGAAAGTTTGACCGGGCCGAAGTTGCCTACGTTCCCCTTATCATGAGGGAGAGGTCTCACACAATAAGAGGCTCAGGTCGCCGTAGTTCGAATCAAGTTAGACTTTTAAAAAGAGGTGAGAGATGACCATAGGGGTCAAAAAGAGGGAGATGACTCGGTCCTTAGTCAAGCATGGGTGAGGAAGACCTATAGGAGTTGGTTTTGATTGAGTAGGGTATGGTTTGACCTAAATTTGACCTAAGGTTTGACCTAAGGTTTGAGACAAGAAGTGGTTCAAGCTAGGATGCGACGATAATGGTGGGTTGACCTAGATGGGTAAAGGATAGGTCGACCTAAATGAGAAGGGTTGGATTGACCTATATGGTGAATGAATCAAGATAGCGGGTTGTAGCGGTTTGCCTATGGGATGATCTAAGCGGGATGGACATGGTTTGACCTAGGCGGGTCTAAGGTTGACCTATTCGGGTTGGTGGATTAAGGAAGGTTGGAGATTGACCTAGATGGATCCAAGATAGGTAAGTCGATCTAAGCGGGTCACGGGGTGACCTTGGCGGGTCAAAGGTGAAGGGGTAGTTTTAACCTAAGACGGGCAGGTTGACCTAAATGGGTCAAGGATGGTGTGTGTACCTAAACGGGTTGACCTAGGTTGGTTTGGACGACGGTGGGTCAAGATGACGGTTTGACCTAAGCGGGTTAGGACCAAAGGTAATTGGGTTCACTTATGGAATCAAAGATTGACCTAAGAGGTCGAAAACGGATAAGGTTGACCTAGGAGTCCAAGTTTGACCTAAGAGGTCGAAGGTGATTGGGTTGACCTAGGAGGTCAAAGGTTGACCTAAGAGGTCAACGGGTGATAATGTTGACCGAGGGGTCCAAGGGTAGACCTAAGAGGTCAAAGGTGGATGAGGTTGACCTAAGAGGTCAAAGGCGGATGAGAATGACCTATGGGGTCAAAGGTTGACCTAAGAGGTCAAAGACGATAAAGTTTACCTAGGGGGTTAAATGTGATAAGGTTGTCCTAGGAGGTCAAGGGTTGACCTAAGAGGTCGGAGGCGGATAAAGTTGACCTAGGCGGTCAAGGGTTGACCTAAGAGGTCGAGGGGTGACCTAAGAGGTCGAGGGTGATAAGGTTGACCTAGGAGGTCAAGGGTAGACCTAAGAGGTCAAAGGCGGATAAAGTTGACCTAGGGGGTCAAAGGTAGACCTAAGAGATCAAAGGTTGGTACGGTTGACCTAGGGGGTCAAAGGTTGACTTAAACGGATAAGATTGACCTAGGGGGTCAAAGGTTGGCCTAAGAGGTCAAAGGGTGGTAAGGTTGACCTAGGAGGTCAAAGGTTGACCTAGGGGGTCAAAGGTTGGCTTAAGAGGTCAAAGGTAGATAAGGTTGACCTTGGGGGTCAAAGGTTGGGAAGGTTGACCTAGGTGGTCGAAGGTTGACCTAGGAGGTCAAAGGTAGGTAAGGTTGACCCAGGGGGTCAAAGGTTGACCTGAGAGGTCAAAGGTAGATAAGATTGTCCTAAGAGGCCAAAGGATGGTGGGATTTTGACCAAAGCGGGTCGAGATG
This sequence comes from Campanula takesimana, assembly GCA_026119855.1. NCBI lineage: Eukaryota > Viridiplantae > Streptophyta > Magnoliopsida > Asterales > Campanulaceae > Campanula > Campanula takesimana. Next base: position 1,467,642 of record JAOWBW010000031.1, on the reverse strand, counting down.
AAGGGTAGGCCCAAATGGATCGCAATGATGGGTAGGTAACCTAGATAGGCCAAGATGAGGAATTTTGATAGATGGCCCAAGGGGTGAGCGATGGACCTTAGAGGTCGTCTAGATGCAATGCACATTTTATTTTGCGAAAAGTTTTGCATTTATTTACATCCTAAATGGTTGGTCTAAGGAGTGTCCTAATCTCTATGTGTGGGTTGACACGGGTAAGGTAAAAGGTTCTCACCGCTCGCGGAACGTACATGGTGAGTGGAGTAGACGAGTGACTCGAAAAGAGGGCGGTAGTAGCGCACAAATTCCTGCACATCGAATACTCCGGGTAATAGGGACCTGTGCAGTGCTGACACGGACTAGTGGTAGTGTGTGGTAAAAAACTAATTCTTTTTTTTTAGGGAGAAAAGAGAGAAGTTTTTAATGTTAGGATGATGCAATGCAATGCATGAGAGAGAGAGAGAGAGAGAGAGAGAGAATAATGTACAAGGGAGCATAGCAGAGTTTTGTTTGACCCTAATACTAAGACGAAAACAACAAAGGTACAAGGATACAAGGTATATACAAAGTACAAGTATCAAGTATTAACATTGCGGGGTGCACGGGTGCATGTGTAAACATGCCAAGTATGTGAGGTGCATGTATAAACATGGCAAGTGTGTGCATGTGTAAATATGGCAAGTATGTGTAGGGTGCATGTGTAAACATGGCAAGTGTGTGAGGTGTATGTGTAAACATGGCAAGTGTGCGTGAGGTGCACGTGTAAACATGGCAAGTGTGTGCATGTGTAAACATGGCAAGTGTGTGCATGTGTAAACATGGAAAGTGTGTGTAGGGTGCATGTGTAAACATGGCAGGTGTGTGCATGTGTAAACATGGCAAGTGTGTGTAGGGTGCATGTGTAAACATGGCAGGTGTGTGTAGGGTGCATGTGTAAACATGGCAAGCATCATGATGTGACGAAAGTTAGACCCACTAAGTTTGAAAAAGTTTCAAAGCAGTCCCCAGCAGAGTCGCCACTGTGAATACCCCTTTCCGATGAAGCGACGCATGGGAAGTATCTTGTGGTTATTTTTATTTACAAAGGGAATATTCTTAACGACATTAAAATTATGAGAGTCGCCACGCCGTTTTAATTAAAGCCAAAACATTGAAAAAAGCATTTTTAATGGGTTCGGGGGTCAAATTACAACAAGAGAAGAATATTGGACGTTATCACTCCTATTGCCCGAATTGATCGGTCTTTCTATCATGATGAATGTGTTAGTAGTGTGTTAGTGATTTAGACCGGATCCGAAGATTGCCTACGTTCCTCTCAATGTGAGAAGCTCAGGTCAGCGTAGTTCGCAGAGAATTAGAATAGGCAGAAGAATCGGGATCATGCATAATGAAGGGGGAATTACCTAAAGATTAGGGTTTAGAAGTAGTTCCTAGATCATCCTCGGGTTGATGAACCCTAGATCATCATCGGCTATGAAATAACATGTAATTATGAAGATCGCAACCCTAAATATAGCATAAATAAGGTTTTAATCTATGAACACGAAGAACATGCGAAGAACATATATGAACATATGAATAAACATACAAAGCATACGAAGAAACTATGAATAAACATGTACGAACATGAATATAAAAGATCTACATTAAGAATAATGCAAGAACATGAAGAAAAAGTTAGAAAACTTACCTATGTTGGCAAGAAATAAACCTTGGATCTTCTTGAGTGTTTGAATGTTAATTAGAGAGCAAAATATTGTTTAAGAACTCCAAAATTCGTACTTAGAGCTCTCAAAATCGGACCCTTAAACCAATAGCATGGGATTGATTTATATAGTAAGCTGATGGGAAGATCTGATGGTCCAGATCATCTGGCGCAAGGTTGGCCGCCTGGCCATTGTTGAAGCCGGTGACAATAGTGGCCGCGTGGCCAAGATCAACGCGGAGCAAGGTTGGCCGCGTGGCCAAGGACGCCGACTGACTTGATTCTTAAGCTAGGGTTTCTGCATGGTTTTAAGGAAACCATTTACTACCTAATTTGATAGATTTTGTCATAAATGAGATATTTTGGGAATCCGGGACAAGTCTTTGCAAGGTTTCTAATTCCTATAAAGTCCTTGTATTTTTGGGAAAGTCCTAATAAACTCATTTTCAGGTCGGGTACTAACAGGCTTTCATCTTGATCTGCCATAAACTGAAACTGTTTTTCCCATCAAACTTGTCGATTTTCTGGTCCATCCCGAAATCCATCTCTTCTACCGCAGCAGAGTACCCTGATCTTTCTTGACTAACCAGGCTCTGATACCACTTGTTAGTAAATCAGACCTAAGAGATAGCAGATAATAATGAACTCAAATCAACAACACAGAATTTATGTGGTTCACCAACAACCTATTGGCTACGTCCACGGGCAAAGGGAAACATATATTATTATGGCGGAGAAACAATTATAAGAAGATGATGATCACACTAATCTATGTTTGCACGAACTTTGATCACAAGGTTCTTAGCTATGCAAATCCCTAGATCTAGAATTACTGATCTCTCTCTCTCCCTATGTCTTCGATCACGCAGAGAAAAATACTAATCTATGGCTAGTATTTATAGCGCTAGAGACCTAATCCAGAAGACAGAAGGAGTCCTAAATTAAATCTCAAAAGGATTTAATTACTTTCCTTTTTCTTCTCAAATTTGACTTATTCAAAGTCATACTTCTCTAACAAGAATTAATGGAGGAGGATGGACAACAGACATGGATGGGGCGAGGTCGGTACTCGTTGTGGGTTGGGTTGGGGGCAGTTAGGGAACTACCTTAATTGGGAAAGCAAAGAAGGGAAAAGAACCACACGCGGGGAGAAGAGGGAGAGACGGCAGGGGACAAAATGTCGGAGGGATGGGAGCTCCGGCGGAGGGTGGCAGCATGGGAGGTGGAAGGCACAACTAGTTGCAGAAAATGAAAAAGGAGTGTAAGGGTTGCCGGAATTGTGGGAAAAAAGGGAGATGGGGTGAGACTGTTGTCTGTCGAAATGGGATAGGAGATGGGAAAGAGGGACTGGGAGCCGAGAAGGATTTCATGGATTGTTGATGTTAAAGAATATAAAGGGGTGTTTTAGGCTCAGATGGGATATGGTAGGTTGGGATACAATAACTAAGGGGAAGATAAAGGGTAGTGGGTAGTTTATTGGTATGATTAGTCTGGGGTTAGGTTAAACCAAGGCTCTGTTTGTTTGGGGTAAATTGATTTCCAGAAATCATTTTAGCTGAATTTGTTTGGTATTATAATCAAACACCAACAACAACCTCCTCAATCCAGCTCATAGTTAGCTCGTTATTTTATGATTTTCTTCTTTTGATTTCTTAATCCAGATTTTTTTTCCTGCTTAAACAGCAAGCTTCTGAAAATTCTTGTCTTAAGCCCCTTGGTGATGGAATGTATGTGATTGCGCTTTAGATGCTGTATGATTATAATTTTTGTTTTATTTTTTCACATTGAGCTGCCTATTTGTATTTGTTGCTTAATTTCTACCGTGGCTACCAAATTTTGTGCCATCAGTTTTAGGTGTGATTTCAATTAAGTTGTTAGTATGTTGTGATTGCCTCTTATGGTTTTGCTGTTGCTATAATTGTGTGCCTGCTTGTGTTTTACAAGTGTCCTTGGACAGTCTCTTTAATTCCCTTTTCTATCGTAGAAGCCAAGAAGGGATGGACCGAATTATGGGAATTCGGTTCATGTATTGTCAAAATATTATATTTGTTGATCGATATTCATTAGGGGTCTAGATTAGCCAAATGATTCTAGTTGGATCCATAGTTGTCGAAGGCGAAAGGCGAGAGGCGGGCGAAATGTACTTAGGAAAGGCGAAAAGAGAGGCGAGAGCCGGGCGTCATAAAGGCGAGCAAGGAGGAAAATAAAACTAAAAAATAGTAAAAAATAGTAACACGTGCTCTACACGTGCTTTGCACGGAATACTAATTTTCTATTTTTTTATTATTATTTTGCTCTTTTTATATTTTATATTCAATAAAGTAGCATAACATTTATTTGTAATATAAATATATTATATATAAAAAATAATTTTCTAATTATAGTTAACTAAAATAGTAACCATCATCTTAACTAATACTATTAATAGTAATAATTAATCTATATTATAACTATCATAATTAACTAATACTATTAACAGTACTTATTAATATCTATAATAACTATTATAATTAACTAATTTTATTAATAACAATGATAACCTAATATAGTAACTATTATGATTAACTAATACTATTAATAGTAAAAATTAACATATATTGTAACTGTCATGATTAACTAATAATATTAATAGTAATAATTAACTTATAGAGTAACTATTATACTTAACTAATACTATTAATAGTAATAGTTAAATTATATAGTAACTATTATTGTTAACTAATAATATTAATAATAATAGTTAACTAATATTGTTAACAAATACTATTAATAGTAATAGTTAACTAATATAGTAACTATTATGGTTAACTAATACTAACAATAGTAATAGTTAACTTGTATAGTACTCCCTCCGTTCCAATTTAAAGTTCTTAGTTTGATTTTGCACAGAGATTAAGAAAAAAAAATGTTGTGAGTGTGAAAAGTAAAGTAGAAAAAAGAAAGTGGTAGGGAGATTTTGTTGTGAGAATGACAAGTGGGTTCCATTGTTCATTTTAGGTAATAAAGTAAAGTAAGAACCTTAAATTGGGATAGACCAAAAAAGAAAATAAGAACCTTAAAGCTGGTCAGCGGGAGTAACTATTATAGTTAACTAATACAACAATAGTAATAGTTAACTGGTATAGTACTCCCTTCGTCCTAATTTAAAGTTTTAGTTTGACTTTGCACGGAGATTAAGAAAAAATAAATGTTGTGAGTGTGAAAAGTAAAGTAGGAAAAAGAAAGTGGGTAGGGAGTTTTTGTTGTGAGAATGACAAGTGGGTCTCATTGTCCATTTTAGGTAATAATGTAAAGTAAAAACCTTAAATTGGGACAGACCAAAAAAGAAAGTAAGAACCTTAAAGCTGGACAGATGGAGTAACTATTATAGTTAACTAATCTATATATTATATGAAATCAGAAGCAATTCTAGGCACCACATCCCGCCACGTGGCATTATGACTTGGAAAGCCACGTGGCGGCTTTCAAGCTCCCAGCAAAATTTTGTTGATTCTAAAAAAAAAATCTATATATTATATGAAATCAGAAGCAATTCTAGGCACCACAGCCCGCCACGTGGCATTATGACGTGGAAAGCCACGCGGCGGCTTTCAAGCTCCCAGCAAAATTTTGTTGATTCTAAAAAAAAAAAAAAAAAAAAAAAACTAAAATTTCAGCCGAACAAGTTTATTTTATAACCTTAACATGAATCTAGGAGTTTATTAATTTAATTGGTCAATTCAAATTTCAAAATTTTTATTTTAAGAAAGAATTGAATTTTAATTGCTATCCTAATCTAACCACAAATTTACAGCCATTTTAAATTGCAATTCAATCTAAACAAGAAAATAATATACTATTTGATTGTCTGTATTAAAATCAATGTTTGTTTAAATATCCTTCTTGATGATTCCAAAATTAAATTTATTTTTATTGTTCATAGAGTCATGGAAAGGTATAAAGAGAATGATAGATGCAGAAGAAGTTCATTTGGAATTTGCAATTCAATCTAAATTAGTAAGTGATGATTTAATGCATTTTTAAATATTTGTTTAATAGTTCTATTCTAACTTCTCCAAAAGCATCTCATTCTCAGTTAATTTTCCATTGATGACTTAAATATATTCTTTTGATTTGTATGCAGAAGAATATGATGAAGTTTGAAGATCGGCTCATGAATTTGATATGAATGGCAGGTTTATGTTTAGAATACCAATAAGGAATGAGTCAAGTAATATATAACTATATTGTTTATGTTCATATTTATACCTAAATGATTACTAATTTCAACCTCTTCCTTGTATCTAAGAATCTGCGTGAAGTCGATTTGGTTGAAATAAAATTGAAAATTCATTTTGGGACAGATGAAGTAATGAAGATCAAAGCACTCTCTATACATACCAACATAGTCATGCATTTACCAGCTAGCCTAAATTATCATATTGGTTCGTTTTGTGGTGCTTAGTACAGCTGAAGATGTTCTTTAGGTTTATTAAAGTATCAAGTACTCTATTTGTAAGAAGAATAATAAAGTGTTTGTTATTTTTAATGCTCATGTTTATAACTTTATAATGTTTGAAAGCATTGGAAAATTAAATTTTGTTATTTCAATGAGTTCAATTTTGTTCTATCAACTAAAGTGATGAAATAATTGATACCAATATAATCGATTGAGTAAGTATCTCCTTAAAGAATTCAAATATATCAAATATGTTAATTAGCAAGTTCATGCCCAACATAAATGAATGCATATTTATATCACTACCGTGAAGGAGACACGTAAATTCACAAATGAAACTAATATCTAGCACAAAAAAGTATATACCCCCTATTTTAAAAAAGCAGTATCTATTTTGTAATTAATTAAAATCAAAGTGTGACATTTATTAATCAACAGACGGAATATAATGTACTTAGACAATATAATCTATCTTTATAATATTATAATAGCAGAGTTTTTATCGATTATCATTTAATTGGTGTAGGGACCGCGACCACCACCACCACTTTCCCACATTAGTATGATATTATCCGCTTTAGGCCTAGCCCGCACGGATTTGTTTTTGGGAACTTTCCAAAAGGCCTCATACTAATGAAGTGGGTGGGTGCTATTATATAGCTTGCAATTGTTTCCTCAATTGCCGATGTGGGACTTTGGGTTGCACCCCAACAATTGGCTTATTCAAACATGTTCACTTTTTTATTTTATTTTTGAAACCAAACATGTTCAATTTAAAATTCAAATATTTCAAATGTTTGGTATGAAATCTTTTTATTGTAAATATGTATACATACAATTTGAATTTCAAAAACTACTTATATAATTTATAGAGAAACCGATTATAATATTATAGTTGATTGAAAAAAAAATCCTTAATTTATTTTAGGTATGATTTGAATTTCAAAATCTAAATTTAAATTTAAGAAAAAGAAATGGATTCCCTTTTAGAGCATTTTTCCTTATAAATTTATTTAAATATTATTTTATTATTAACAATTCATAACTAAAAATGCTTATAAAGTTAATTCCACATGGCTTTAGAATTTGAGGGTGAGATCTGATAAAGCGTGGTTCAATATGGTATTGTTTTGTGAAAACTAGAAAACTAAAAAAAGTCACAAATGGAGATAATAAATGATTAACATTGCAAAATCATTTCCATATTGGTACTAAGAGAGTTTGAGGGCAATTATGTCAATATGTTGATTGATTCTCTAATATTTTATTGAGTTTAGTGGATAAATACAATATGTAGGGGAGATAGCCCCTTCCTATAAATCTAGCAAATTTGTTGATGCCATGTTTAAAGCTATCAAAATAAATCAAAAGGTCAAACACACCACAAATTAATCTATACATTTGCTGTAACATCTCAAAAATCAAGTAGGCCAAGCATTAGTCTTATTTTGCTTTACCTCTCATACAAAAATAGTACTTCCTATGTCCCGGAAAGATAGTCTTATTTTGACTTTTTATAGTAAACAAAAATGAATTTTGACCAATCATTAGTGACAATTTATTCATTTTAGTAAAGTCTAAAATTTGTAATTGCTAAAATATTAAATGATTTATCAATAACAATTTTTAGAATTTCATTGCCTCTTTTGATTTGCACCAATGTTTGATCAAATTTAATTTTGTTGATCATAAACAATTAAAATGAGACTATCTTTCTGGGACAGAGGGAGTAGAATTCTTTGATCATGAATTGTTGATTAAAGATAATAATGTCCCTGAGAAAAAGAAGTTGACTTGGATATTGACAAGGTGGTCAGAGCTGATTCAGCTGTTAAGGAAGTTGACTTGGATATTAACAAGGTTGTCAGAGCTAATATTGTTACAGAGAATGAGCCTCTACCAAGAAGATCTGTGAATAATGAATCGCCAAGTTGTTCTGAGAGTGTCGAAGACAGTATTATTGGATTGGAGGATAGTGGAACTTCTCAAATGGAGAAACCTTTATTGAAGGTAAGATAATTTTCTTTATTTCGAATGATTATTATGTTTATTTGTACAGTATGATGTGGATATTTCAACTGACCTTTTCTCTTTTTCTATACAACAACATTTGAAATTTACTCAGGATGTTCCGCCATCTGCAAGAAAGATAAATCAAGTACTTTCTTCCATTAGGTCGTCAGTTTTTTGTAAATCATATAAGTTCCAACTTCACCAGCAACATTTGAAATTGACTCATGAATGTAAAACACATGCCCCTTTTTTCCTGTTTCTGAGCGAGCAAGGCGTCCCTCTTTCATTTGATATCATCTTGATATTTTTTTCCCTTTGCTTATTGAACTACATTTACATCATAGGATAAAGATCTTCATGTGGTGATTTCAGGTTTACTTATTGAATTTTTCTGCTGACGGAAATAAATCGGTAACAAAATGGGCCGTTATCCCATCTGGATCTGCTGACTCAATGTCTAAAGACGCGGCAACGGTGTGTTATTTTTGCACGTGCCCTCGAAAATCTTTCAACTATCTTCTAATTCGCTATTGTTATTGGCAGAGTATTGTTTCACGGATAGCAAATGATGATTGAGGCTGATCCTGGGAATTCGCTTTTGCTTAGCAATTATGCAATTTTCTGAAAGAGGTAAGACATCAAATTTTATTCCCATTTGGAGTATATGTTTAAATTTGTTATGGAAATGGATTTGTTCAAAGAATAATTTGGAGTCACTTTAAAGGAACTGCTTTTAGCGTTATCAACATGGAGAAAGCATCTTCCGTTGTGTGTTTGTTTGTGTGTGTGTGTGTGTGCGCGTGTGTGTGTCTGCCTTCAACAATAATTTTTTTGTAGATGAAAATTCTAACCTAATATTTATATGTTTTGTATAGTTAAATTCTGGTCTCAAGGCTTTTGAGATGCCAATAAAATTACTTTATTGACTGTAAATGAAATTTTGGCAGAAGTAACAATTTATGAGATTTAAACATGTGTGTCTATCAAACCTAATGAAAATAATATTTTGATCACTCAAGCTCTTTTCCTATTTTAATACTCCATCCGTCTCAAAATAGATGTCGTTTTAGACACTTTCACACATATTAAGAAATGGAATTAATGTATGTGAAAATGTCTTATATACCCCTAAAGTAATTCAACTACCTAGACTATTAAATGCTTGTGCAAGAGATAATTCCTTATCATTAATAAGGGTAGAATTGGTATACAACAATAAATAAGCCTTGAAAATTGTAAAACGACAAGTATTTTGAGACAAAAATTAACTCCCAAAACGACATCTAATTTGAGACGGAGGGAGTACTAAGTTATATTTAGTTTTTAAAACAGGTTCGTGGGGATTTTACTAAGGCTGAAGAATACTACGGAAGAGCAATATTAGCTAATCTTAATGATGGAAATGTTCTCTCTTTATATGCCGATATAATCTGGTAAACTCATAAGGATTCCCGACGTGCTGAGAATTACTTCAATCGAGCAGTACAAGATGCTCCTGATGACTGGTATAACTTGAGTCAGTTGTTTGCTTCACTATTTTCAATATCACCTCCAAAAATGCATTTTGATCTTTTTTTTTTTTTTTTTTTTTTTTGCAGCCACGGTAATTCAATCCATTTCAGTTCTCTGATCGATTTCAATCTCTCTCTGATTCAACAAAGGTTGAACGATGGCTACAGCTAAGATTATTGGTAGTCTTGTGGGGGCATTTGTAGTTGCATTTGGAGCTGACCATATTATGTCCGACCGCAAGCTTTTTGGAGGTACCACCCCAATCACTGTTTTGATCAAGGAATAGTTGGCAGAGACGAACAGGAAGTTCCAGGCATAACCACGCACCGCTGGCCCTCCACTGGTGATGAACCCCATTAGCTGTCAAAATTTCATTGTCAAGTCCCGTTTTGATTTTTGAAGCTCTGGCCATTTTTCTTGAAAAATTTATTAAGGTGACATAAATTGTAGACAAGAATGAATGAATGCTCTTGGACTCAAATTACCGGTTTCTGTGGAGCATAAATAGTTGTTTTTTCTGGTGCATTTGGCTGCATTTTAACTATTTTGCCTATTGGCAAAAATAATTGTAAGAAATATTGATTCCTTTTATTATATTCCATATTTTTGTTTTTTAAAAAAGAGGAAACTCATGCAGCTTTGGATATCTTAACAGCTCCTTTAATACTTAGAGAAAGATTAGCATATCCATGTATACAATTATGTTCTTTTGTAATAAATTTTCATTAAAAATTTATTCTATAATCAAAACAATTCAGTGTTACCAATTTTTTTTGACAATTTTGAATATATCGAGTATGAATTTGCCTTCTTTGTACTTCTTGGAAGGATTATTATGATTGTTCGTATTTCCAGTCCAAGAGCTCCCAGCAATCAGCGCAATGTATGTTGGCAACTGTGTGAAGACCAGTTATGAGATGCATCTCTTTTTTGGTACCCATCACAATGAAAATAAAATTTTTATGGGCCAAAGATTGACATCAATCGTTTCTCTCTCTCTCTCTCTCTCTCTCAGTATGAACATAACTTGCATCAGTTTTTCTTAACAAATTAGCTTTATAATTCCCGTCGAATTTCGACGGGTTATTCACTAGTACTATTAATAGTAATAGTTAACTTGTATATAGTAACTATTATAGTTAACTAATATTATTAGTACTAATAGTTAAATTATATCATAAGGGGCGGATCTTGCATGTAAATAGGGGTACACGTGCACCCGGCCCAATTTTTAACCTTTTTTTTTTACTAAATGCATCGCAAAAAATAATAATTAGAGTGGTAATTTAACTAAAAGGGATGTGAACTTAGTAGAAGGAAAATTTAACAACAACTCTGACATAAACGAAGCGGAGCCGCGGAGCCACGCATTCGCGAAATCAGGAAAAAAAAACACAAAACTTACGGACTGGTGTGGCGACCTTTGCTCCGTGGACGAGAGAAAGAAAGAGCGCAGATCCGCCTCGATCTTCATCATCAAGCTTCTTAATCCTTTGCACAATAGCACTCTTCACTCTTGTAAGCATCCTCAAGTCTCTCATCTATTTTCTCTCTCCGAATTGAAGTAAATTGACATCTAGGGTTTGAATATAAATTTGGGGCTTTGATATTTCTTTTCAAATTTCATGGGTGATTTCAATATAATTGTTGATTAAATGTTTGAATTTAAATATATATATATATATATATATATATATGTTTGAATTGAATGGTTATTCCATTGATGTTTTTTTTAGGATTGTTGGTGTTTTTGGTTGATTATTGAATATGGACAAATTTCTTATCAAAAGGAAAAAAATTGAGGATGGTGAAACTAGTTTTGGGGTGGGTAATTCCTAGTCAACAATCAGTCCTTATGATGGCTTCTGCTAGTAAAGAATTTGTTGATATGAGTACTCTTCCTTCGGATCCTGCATTTAGAAAAAGCATTTATGAAAACGTAAGGGACAAATTTAATTTGTTAGTTGTATTGTTTTCTTTTATGAGACAATTGTTTTGAACTTATGTACTTAATTATGTACTTGAATATAATTGCGTTTTGAAATTTTTTGGTATGAAGTTATTTAGTGTAAATTGTGCACCCGGTGTTTGGAAATCCTAGATCCGCCACTGATCATAACTATTATTATTAGCTAATAGTATTAGCTAATATTGGGAATATCATAGGTCACACATATTTAGGATGGTGATGATGTGGCTTCAAAACTAATAATTCTAAAAGAAAAGGCGCATGAATTAAAATTACGAAGTTCAAATTAACAAAACAAGTACTAGTTTAAGCAAGTGAAATAAACTTAAGCCCTTAAATATTATCAAGAAAAGAAATCAAGCTCGAAAGTCATGCAAAAATAAATGAAAATTTGTAAAACATGGGAAAAACAAAAGAAAAGAAGAGATAAAAAATGCAAAAGGGCGAGAGGCGGGCGGGTAAAAGGCGAGCAAGGCGAACGCCTTGTGAAAAAAAGGCGTTCATCCGTCTGCCTGGCTACAAAAAGGCGAGGTGGGCGGTCGCCTTTGACAACTATGGTTGGATCTACCTTCGGAATTTACGCTCCAACAGCTATGTGCCAGTCTTTGATATTCGTGGGGTTGATTGCTTCCAACAATAGATGACTAGGCTTTGATGGAATTGAATCAGAAACATATATCATAATGTAGGCACTCAGTAATTAAATTTTGCAACTTGCGGGTATGCAATTAGATTGATCAGTGGAACTTAGATTTGTATGAAGTTATCAAGTTTGCGCTAATAGCTGTTATGGTTTCGCTGTTGCTATGATTGTGTGTGTTAGTTTTTTCTTACAAATGTTCCGTGTATAGTCTGAAAAATGCCCTTTTCTTTTCTCTCTTTTCTTTATCGTAAGGGGTGGGCCGAATTGGGAAATCTTGTAACTGGGTTGTCGAAGATATTCAATTGGGGGGGGGGGAGGTTAAGGGTCTTGATTAGTCCAAACGATTCAGATTCAAGGTTTATATTACCAGGCTTTGATGGGATTGGATTAGTTTTTCCTTTGATACGGTAACTGATTTGTTTCCCAATGTCTTTGCAGGTATTGCTATTTTCATTATTGAGAATCCTTTTCATCTTTTACCTCTTGAGTGCTGAGAAACATTCAAGACTCAACTTGCTCTTATGAGCGGGTTTAGTCCTCTTAAGCAGCTTGATGATTAGGTAATGAAGAATACCCACGAGAGGACTGTTAGTTCAAAGTACTCCAATAGAAGATCCACCACTTCTCCTACTAGAATTCTTGGTTCTGTCTGTCCTGAGGCAGGACCAAGCGACAACAAACCCTCCAAATCTTCCTCTGTGTGGCCAGGATTCTTGGCCTCTGCATTTTCTCTTTTCGAAACACACAGTGAGTCAAAAAGTTGTGGAAAAAGTGAAAACCGTACTAGAAGCCATGGTTGGACTGCTGCTGTGAAGAGAGTGATGAATGGTGGTTCAATGTGGAGACTTCAGGAGCGTGTTCTTGGGCTAAGCAAAACAGCAGTTTCTAGCTCGACTAGTGACATATGGCTTCTAGGTGTTTGCTACAAAATTTGTCTGGACGAACCAACTGGAGATCCGATTCATACTGATGGATATGTTGCTTTTGTTGAAGATTTTTCTTCAAGAATTTTGATGACATATCGTAAAGGTTTGTTTAAACAATTATGTGTCACTTTCCTCCTTGGAATTACTTGGACCTTTGACATTGATTTGTTTTGACTATTAAAACTATAAAAAAGCGGATTTGCCGAATGGTTATTTACAGGCTTTGTGGCTATTGGGGACTCGAAGTATACCAGTGATGTGAATTGGGGTTGCATGCTTCGAAGCAGTCAGATGCTTGTTGCTCAGGTACTATACTTTCTTTGTCGTTATTTCTAGTTCTATCTTTTATACTGTTTCAGACGAGTGCTTGGTAATTGTGGTATGAGTTCGAGATAACTATATGTTAGATGTGAATGTGATTTTCCTTACCACAATTTACCTATATTATCAAATTCTCAGCGGCAAGTTTTAATGTTTCACAGGCATTACTTTTTCATCGATTTGGTAGATCTTGGAGAAAACCTTCAGACAAGGTAAGATAATTGAAGAGATCTGTGGATGTTCATTGTTTTTAATACTTCTTCCGGCCATATTTAAGAGTACCTTTTAAAGGGAAGATTGTACCCCAATGAGTGGTGCTTTTTCTAATGAAGTTATGTATGCCTTTTCAACTATTATGTCCAACTAGTTTTACACCCGTGCGTTAAACACACGGATATATAAATATTACTACCTCCGTCCCAGAGTAAGAGTCCTATTTTTTTTGCTATTAGCACGAAGGTATTTTGAGGAATAATTTTAGGTTATTTCAATTATGTTAATCAACATCTAGATATTGATATTGGTAGTACATATAATGGAGTATCAATAACAAGTTTAAAATCTCCATTAGGATAATTTGATCAACATAAAATTATTGCTCTAAATACCTTCGTGCTAACAGCGAAAAAAATAGGACTCTTACTCTGGGACGGAGGGAGTACAGATTAATTAAAAATATGAAACATCAAAAGCACTATTTTTGTTTGAATAATTTAGCAGGATTTATACTTTGAGGACTGAATTATGATTTGAAATGTTTATAGTCATAATTTATTATGAAATTGATTATTTGAATTCATGCTTTATCTATATTAAAAATTGTTAAAAGTTGTTGTTTTTAATAGTGTAATTATTAAGTGTGGGAAATAGTGAAAAATAAAGATGACTTTTCTCTGTTCCACTTTAATGTTAGAGGAGATGAGTTTTTGGAGGGAATACTCAAACTCACTTCAACTTTTATATATTCTCCCTCCGTCCCACCTCACTTGAGACCTAAGAGGTGTGCATAATAACTAAGGAAAAAGAATAAAATAAGGAAAATGTGTGGTAGAAAATGAAGAGAGAGAATGAGTGGTGGGGTAGATTTAATATAAAATTATTAAAATTTGGCTATTTGGGGGAGGTCTCAAGTGAGCTGGGACGGACCAAAATGGAAATAAGTCTCAAGTGAGCTGGAACGGAGGGAGTATATAGATATGAACCTGTAATTCTAATTGGCTGTTAAGGGTATTTATTTACATGTGTTGCTAAAAGTCAACTTCCATCATTTTCTTGAAAAACTAAAAAAAAAGGATGGAGGAAGTAATATATTATACTTGTTGTGACAATTTTCTGTCCTTTCATTCCGATCATTTAATTTCCATTTTATTTCTAACCATGCAGCCTCTCAATCAAGATTATGTTGAGATTTTGTACCTTTTTGGGGATTCTGTGGATTCACCTTTCTCTATCCACAATCTTCTTCAAGCTGGAAAGTCTTATGCCCTTGCTCCCGGATCATGGGTAGGTCCATATGCAATGTGCCGAACCTGGGAAACTCTAGGGCGCATTAGTAAAGAGGAGACTGAACTTCGAGTGCAGTCATTACCAATGGCAATTTATGTTGTTTCGGGTGATGAAGATGGGGAACGAGGTGGAGCTCCAGTTGTTTGCATTGAAGATGCCTCCAAGCATTGTCTTGAATTTTCAAGAGGCCAAGTTGACTGGTCACCCATCCTCTTGTTGGTCCCTTTGGTTCTAGGGCTTGACAAAGTGAATCCCAGGTACATAATTGTAATGCAACATATTATTGCTCTTTCCTTGTATTGTTTATGTGGGGCATTTGGTGTTCGTTAGATTGTTGCATCATAAGTATAGTATAGTATTTGATTTTATGAACAATGCTCGAGTACCTTGTGGAAAAATAGGAAGGATATTATAGAGAGCTTCATTATGGTTCATCTTAACACTAGAATGGAGGCTGGATAGCACTCCCTCCTTCCCAAAATGATCTTCCCACTTCTTTTGTCATTATTACTAATGAACTTCGAGCAATGTTGATTTAATTATCCTAATGAAAATCTGAAACTTGCTATTGATAGTATTGTTGATGGTGTATCAATTACAAGTTTTAGATTTTCAATAGTATAATTACATCAACCTATAATTATTGCTCAAAGTTCATTCGTAGTAACGGCATAAAAAGTGAGAAGGTCATATTGGGACGGAGGGAGTAGTAAATATTTAAGTGCATTTTTCTCTGTCCTTATGAAAACTATTGGAAAATCGTAATGATTTGTTTCAGTGAAAAAAACTTGAGATTGGGGTTTGCTCATTTAGTATTTGGTTCTGATTCTGAATGAGCAAGATTGTGCGATTCAAGAATCTGATCTAACTGATAAATTCCAATCAAGAGTGCTGAAATCACGTTGTTTGTATTTATCGTGCCAGAAGCACAGATAGGTGTGTTGTCTTCTTATCACAAATTCTTTCGACCATATATAAAAGAAAATTGGAAGTAAATCATTTTGCATTTATTGATACCGAACTGTTCATTATTATTTCTGCTACTTTTCAGGCCATCATTTAAATTAAAGCAGGCGGTCAGGATAATTAGTTAATTTTGAGCTTTTGCGATTTATTTAGATGAAAACTTTAATGTTGTTTCTTTGTATAATGTATTTCTCAGTAAGAAAGTCTCTTGTGAGAACGTTTCATGTATCAGACGGGTCTCGATGAGAGAAGAAATGGGCTTGCTCCGCCCTGCCCATAGGGGGGCAAACCATTTACTCTCTCAACGAAACTCGTCTCATACGTGAGACCGTCTTACATAAGTTTTTGTCTTTCTCAATTAGTTGTTCTGATTTCCGAATTAGTTTTTTTTTTTTTTTTTTTTTTTTTTTTGTCAGATTAATTTCTTAGGTTCTTTTCAGGTATGTTCCTTTGTTGGCGGCCACATTCACTTTTCCACAGAGTCTTGGCATCATGGGCGGTAGACCTGGTGCTTCAACTTATCTTGTTGGTGTGCAAGACGACAGAGCTTTTTATCTTGATCCTCATGAGACTCAACAGGTATAGTTCAGTTCCTATGTTTATAGTTTCCTCTTTAGTAATAAAACTAATTATATATTCAGGTGAATTAGCTTTGAGAATTGACGGATCTATCCTTATTTCTATTTACACTGGCATGTGGTCCTTTAGTCAATGACATATCTCTCTTCATTCGTTTGCATGCTTTCCTCGGTGGCTTCTTTACACTAAATGAAATGTCCTATCCCATTTAGTTCCAGTATTGTGGTGGCAGCTTGTTTGGCTCACGTATGGATGATAGATGTGTGCCTTTGCTAACACGATATGTTAGGATTCTTTCTTTAGTCTCACCCTTGAAAAGACATACAGTCGTTGCCAGTGATCCATTTTGTCTTAATATTATCATTTATTAATATTTTGATTTTAACTAGGTCATCATTTTCTTTTTCTGTGCACTTGCCATTTGGTTTCATATAGTCTAATAGTTTATCCTCTTTCAACTATGAGAATGCAACCCCTTAAATGAATTTTACGAGTGAGTGAAGATATTACAGACGAAGTGAAATGCTGTAATCTGTGCGCTCCATAGTGATTGGTAGTCAGAAAAGTGGAATTGTGTCTGAGGAGTAGCTAAGAAACTCCGTTTGGAAGGTTGGTCACATGTGTAGTGTACATTCTAATGCATTTCCTGGTGATTGGTGGTCAGAGGTAATTGTATGGTGATTTAATGAATTGATCAAATGAATGACAGACTGTGTTGTATGTTCATATGTTGTATGGTGCATGCTGGTGACATTGTTCTTACTGACTAAATGAAGCGAAACATGAAGTTAATAATAACCATCTAAGTGGAGAGAAGCTTGAAAAGTCGCATTTTAAATGAGTATATTGAAATATATAGAATGTGAGATAGGGTATGTGAAGTATTTATGTGGATAAGTCGATTTAGATGGCCAAGGATTATCATAAAGAAATCATTTTCGGCACAATCTATTTCTAATCAAGATTGGGAGGTAGGAGAGTATACTAGTCATAGGATGAAGAAAGGTTGGTTGAAGTTGAGAACTATCATTCGAAATGATATGTGATTGGCGCATACCCACTATATATAGAGGAAACTTGTATAGGACAACTATTACAGTCTGTTACTTTATGGAACAGAATGCTGGACAACTAAGAAATACTATGTTAACAAAATGACCAAAGTCAAAGTGAGTGTTAAAATGAACATGTGGTAGAACTATGAAAATTAGACGCACATTGAACAATAATGTGAGACTGTAAAGGTCACAATTGGAATAAAGTCGGAATGAGATGGTTCAACATATACTGATATCAATGATCATGCTAGAGATAGAGGAAGGCCATTGTGTTTTTGGACAACCATAATACAGGAGAGCATGTATGAATGTACCTTGGTGTTGCATTGGAACGAACGGCGAAAAAGGATCCATGTAAATAACCCCAACTAACTGGGACATGGGCCAAATTCAGTTGTAAGCTCTGCATATTATGTTGAGACATACTCCCTCCATCCCTGAAAGTCTGTCCCACTTTTTTGCTTGTTAACTTGAGTCAACTTTTTGCAATAATTTAGGTTAGTTTTAACTATCCTAATGAAAATCTAAAACTTGTTATTGATTCACCATTGTAAATACAATCAATAGCATGTTTCAGATTTTCATTTGAATCTTAAATAATTGCTCAAAGTTGACTCAAGTTAACAACCAAAAAAGTGGGACTAACTTTCCGGGGCGGAGGGAGCAGGTAGATATGGGAGCGAGGGGAGTGTTAATGCCCTAAGTACATGCTTGCCGTGCTACTATTACAGCAATCTTTTCTTGCTGTTGACAAGGTAATTTTAGCATCACTATACGCTTTGTTACCCGGACTCTTCAAATATGTTGAAGTACCCGTGTCCGATACGTATCGTGTCCGACACGACACCCGGACACCTGCTTTTTCATTCGGATACGACAAGAAAAAATTGAAAGAAAAAAAGGAGTGAGTTGACTTCATTTATAAAGATTTTACAAATTTTAATGTTGTTTTACTTAATTATACAATACTCCCTCCGTCCCACCCGACTTAGGATTCTTGGTCAAACAATTTATACTTTGACCAAATATTTGAAGAAATATAATGATGCTAATAAAAATTTAAAACTTGTTATTGTATCACAATCAATAATAAACTAAATAACTATTTTTAGATTTTCATTAAGATAATTATTTTTGTTCAAATTGTTGGTCAAAGTATAAATTGCTTGACCAAGAATCCTAAGTCGGGCGGGACAGAGGGAGTACATCTTAGTAAAAAAGGAGTGAGTTGACTTCATTTATAAGTATAAATAGTGTATTTATACTATTTTGATTTGTCCTGAAATAATGCTCGTATCCCGTATCCGTGTCCAAATTTAGGACGGTGTCCCAGTGTCCAAAATTATTAAGAAAGTTGTATCCGACACTAGGATCCGTATCCGTGTCGGATCCCGGATACCGTGTCCAGGTAACATAGACTATACGTAGTAACAAGGAGAGAGTGAGAATGCCAGAGAAGTGGATGGGCCGGTTTCAGATAAGCCCACTGTACAAATTTGTGAAAGGAGGTGTCAATAGGGAAGTGCCTGTATAGAGGAGTCTTCATTTTCACTAGCCACACCGTTTTCAAAATGATCTTTGTGGACATAGGAATGGTATCTGTGTTGGACTATTCAATTTATCAATG
This sequence comes from Campanula takesimana, assembly GCA_026119855.1. Lineage (NCBI taxonomy): Eukaryota > Viridiplantae > Streptophyta > Magnoliopsida > Asterales > Campanulaceae > Campanula > Campanula takesimana. The sequence goes on along the minus strand of JAOWBW010000031.1, from coordinate 1,448,382 downwards.
CACATCCTTCTCATTATTTCAGTTAAAGTCATAGGTCCTCTAATCTGCTATCAAAATCTCGACTGTTCTTGACTAGAATGCCAAAACCTTACTACTCCCTCCGTCTCAAAATAGATGTCGTTTTGAGCACTTGCACAATTCTTAAGAAATACAATTAATGCATGTGAAAAAGTCTCATATACCCCGAAAGTAATTCAATTACCTAGGCAATTAAATGCTTGTGCAAGAGATACTTCACTATCATTAATAAGGGTATAATTGGTATACAACAACAAAAAAACCTTGAAAGTAGTAAAACGACAAGTATTTTGAGACAAAAATCAACTCCCAAAATGACATGTGTTTTGAGACGGAGGGAATACATTTCAAAAAAAAAATCCCATATTTCCATTATGTATAATAATTCAAACATAATGGACAGATCATAATATATGTACGAAATCAAAACTTAATCCTAGCACCTACAGCCTATCTTTGGATCCTTTTGAACCAAGTTTATGTATACCAAAATCCTTCTTTTTTTAGGCAGCTGGAGTTTCCCGTGAATTTGAAGTTAAAAGAATGTACAAATAACTTGTACAGTATCAAGTGGTGCTCTTGTGAAAGGCTATGTACATCTCTCTACAAGTACTTTCAGTGGATGAAAGTACTGCTTTATGTTTATTTGTAAAGCACATGGGTATAAATGTTTGCCCTTGAATATGTTCCCAGCAATTTGACTTACCTGGCTCTGTTTATTTACCTTTTTCTATTTTTAGCACTCTTGCTTTTCAATATTTGTTTCTTGTTAATGTTTATTCTTTAAATACTGTGTCAGGTTGTGCTGAATTGTGACTAGTGTAATTAGAATTTGGGAGGAGATTTTTTGCGATACCATGAAATTGATATACTCTTGTAACCAGGTAGTTGATATCGGGAAGGACAATTTGGAAGCTGATACCTCTTCTTACCACTGCAAGTGTGTTGATGAGTTTTTGATTAATCTACTTCTATTGTCATCCATCCCCCTTCACTCTTTTCTACTTTTTATTTTTATTTTTTTTGTCTCAATTTTATTTCTCATCATTTGTGTTGGCAGTGTGGTACGCCAAGTTCCACTTGACTCTATCGATCCATCGCTCGCCATTGGATTTTATTGCCGGGATAAAAGTATGTTTGTTTCTCCTTTACCCATTTTATAAGATGTTTTTAAAGTAGTGTTTTAAGGGATAAATTCCACTGCCCACCCTTGATAATATCACTTGCCTCCTTGATGTTTGAGTTCGTCCGGGTGTCCCCCCTTTGTCAACTCTTTCTAAATAAAATGACTATTTTACCCCTCAATCTCTAAAGTTACTAATCTTGTTATTTGATTTTGCATGGAAGAGATTTATGGGTAAAATAGTCATTTTATTCGCATAAAGTTGACACAAGTCGGAAAGTGAGACGAAACGAATTCTCAAATGGGCCGTGATATTTTGTCCAAACCTTAGGGGTGGGCAATGAAATTAACCCTGTTTCAAGTGATTACACTTGGATTAGAGTTTGGTCAAGCAAGCAATATCTAAAATTTGTGTGTTTCAGATGATTTCGATGATTTCTGTTCCCGGGCTTCTGAACTTGTAGATAAATCGAGTGGTGCTCCTTTATTTACTGTCGCTAAGACGCGTAATTCTCCAAACCCATCAAGTCAACATGACATGTTGAGTGGTACTGGTGGAACTACCCAGGTGGAAGATCCCTTTGATGTATCCGCAGAGGCCTCTACACAAGAAGATGATTGGCAACTCCTTTAATACATTGGGGTTGCGATCTTGTACATAGTCGTTTGACCGGTCAATTTATGACGTTTCCAATACCCTACAATAGTCAAACATCATTTGACAATGTGTTACATCTTAGTATGTTTTTCAACGACAATAAAAGTATTTTATTTGCTAGGATTGTTCGTTATGACCTTTGTTCATACCATTTACTGTATTTATCGAATTCAGATATAACTGTAATGTGCTTTAGCTTTCTGTTCTTTTGTTTCAATATCATTTGAAAGTTGAGAAGTTTATTCGTTCAAAACTTTGTATACGGAATGTGTTGGCTTCTTTAAACTCTCTTTTCAGGCGAGATAGTTTCACATTGATTTTAGTGGTCACGATTGAATTTGAAGAAAAAAACTTATGATTATTTCAATTGGGTATTCCATATCTTTATTCTGTTGGCTCATTTGAGGCTTCAACACCTCTGGGGATTAACAATGGAGTTAATTGATCACTATCATCTTTTATCAGCATTGACAGCCTTACAATTCGTATTTGCGGATTTGCCAAACTCAATGGGTTTTGTTAATTTGTTTCTCTTTCTATTATTCCGTTATGTCATTTGGGCAATTTATTTAATAATATTTTTTACGGGATTTGAACTCCATAATCCTCGTTAAAAGAAATTTTGCTAGAGATTTATCCAGAAGCTCACTATGACAATAGACTTTTGTCAAGGTGAGCTTCTAGATAGCATACGACGTAAACACTTTGACCGGTCAATTAACGTTATAACGCCCCCAGGTGCTTAAATCACTCGAACATCATTTGCCAATATGTTACATCTTATGTTATTAAACGATAACGAAACACATTAGTTGTTAGGGTTGTCTGTTATTGTTGTGCCTTCCTTTATGCTCCCTCCGGGTTGACAGTAAAAAGGTAAATATGACAACCTTTTGGACACTGAGCGACGGAGTACCATTTATCAAATTTTAATATAACTGTAATGTATTTTAGCTCTCGGTTTCTTTATTTCAAAATGATTTGACAAACAAACAGATTGTCTTTTCAACTTTGGATGCGGGATGTGTTGGTTTCATTATACTCAAATGTCTTGAAAATTACTACAAAAGGCTATTGATAGTATATTCTTAATATTTCATGCTACCAAAAACTTTGGGTCCCCTCCTTGATCCGCGTATTATAATTTGGAGATACACTGTAATTTGGAGATACACTGTCTTGGATCTTCAACCTGCTACCTAAAAAAAACCGGTATGGGTGGATGTTCCCCCCCAAAAGGCATAAGAATCAGATATTTAGCCTCAAGATGAACAAGAACAACAGGGGGTTTAAGCTAGAGTGATCAGACTTACAATGCTTGTGTTGACAAGGGGTTTATATAGCCTTACTAAGGGGACAAACACGCCATGTGTCACCTACTCATTGGGGAGCACAACTTTATCTATTACCACCACTTTGAATGGCGCATGCCCTGTGGTACGCGAAATGGAGAATCTGTAATTTGTATCAGAGATCAGATCTTGGTACCATAGGTTGTTGATCTGTTATCATAACCATTAAGCAAGCGACCTGTTCAACTGGGCAGCTTGCTCCACTATGCGGCTTGCTCAACTAAGCGGCTTGCCTACTTCCCAGTGTACAACTTGCCTATGCGAGTTGTCCATCCCATCTCACGCCAATTCGATCTTGGGGGTTACCTTGTACAAATAGTGGGACCTCTTGCTCACTCATACTACTTGTGCGACTTGGTCTACAAAGGACTTATCCCAACTCATATCATCAAGAGACCTGCTCTCCAAAGAGTCTTACCTCATACCAACTCATATCATCAATCAAGAGACATGCTCTCTAAAGAGTCTTACCTCATACCAACTCATATCATGAAGAGACTTGCTCTGAGAGGAGAGTATGGCCCCATGCCAACTCTCAATACATTAGCGACTTGCTCCAAAGGGAGAGGGTGGCCTTCTGTCGATTTGAGCATCAAGAGAGTGAGGGCCAAGAGTCGACTTGGCTGGTGTCGCTCCAAGTGACCTATGACTCATAGCGAGTTGGGCCATATGGAGAGATGCCATCTTGACAGTGACTTGATCATAGGTGATATAAAGATGCTAACTTCCTTAGAAAATACAACTTGGTCTGACACGAGAGACTCGCTCCTGGAGACTTGTTGTTAGAGACTTCCTCTTGACAAGTTGCTAGTTGCTAGTTTCTAGTTACGAGATGCTCTTGAGCGACTTGCTCATTTGATGACTTGCTCCATTGATAACCTGTTCTTTGGGGCGAGTCTCTATTTGACAAGTTCCTCATGAAAAGGTGTCCATAAGATAATATGAATGGGCTTCACTTGGGGTTGGGCCGGTTGACACTTGTGGGTCTTCTTTAGTAGATTTGGGCCTAATAATTTTGGCGGGCATCAATTTCATTATTAACACTATTTTTAAATTTGATAACGGCAATTGTTTTTTCAAAATTGTTGTCAAACTTTAATCAAATTAAGAACCAAAATAAATTAAAGTGAGACTTTATTTGTGAGACAATGGAAATGTTTTGTCCTTCGTACTTGGTTAGTGTAAGATAAAATAGGTGTTCATGGACTTCTTGTTCTTAATCACCAAGGTGGGATGTCTGAAAATATTAGTTTAGCCTTATCTAAACAGTATTACGCTAACCTATTAATGGCTAAATAGGACGTACTTTATGTTTTTGAATTTTTAAACTTCATTTGACTAAATAACACACAGTTTAAACGTTTATTGATTCAACCACAACAAACAAGACTTTGAGTCAAAAAAAAAAAGATTTCCCTATTTAAAGATCTGGATTACTTATTAAAAACCTATCTAGTGAAATAAGAAAATATAAAAACACTAAAGGAAGTCCTATCACTAGAATTTGAAAAGAAACTAAGTTGTGTTGCTCACAAAAGTTTTCAACACAATCCTAAAGCACACTCAAGAAAACAATGGAACCTTATGTTCTCTCAAACTTCTTCTTGGAATGCGTGAGTATCAAGGAGCTTGGATGTCTTCTTTTATAGATGGGTGAATCCACTCCAAGGATCCATCTTCTCCTGATTTGTGCAACTATCTCCTACATTCGCTCCAAGAATCGTGTGTGATATATCCTCCAAAAGAGATCAAGATTGACATTAAACCAAAAGATAATGTTGGTTAGTCTGTTAGTTCCTATAAAATAAGGAAGAAATATATATTTACATAAATAAATTGAACTAAATAAGTAAAAAAAATCATATCTGAAATAATCTAATTTTTAGCAAGAAAGTAAAAAATCTTACTTACGTAATATAATCTAAATCTTAGCAAGAAATGGCTAAACTTGTTTTATTAAAAGATATTCCATTTAATTTCTTCGATGATGAGGCATATGATTTTGGTAAACTTTCTCTTAATTCCTCAGCCGAAAAAATAGAATGTACGACACTCACACACGTGGTGTCAAAACTATAGTTGGAAAATATAAAATGCATTTAGTTGAATTATTTACTAATTTTCCTTCTAAAATATCTATTTGTTCTAATATATGGAGTGACCAAAAAATAAAACATTTTTATATAGGCTTAACATATTATTGGATTGATGATTTTTGGAGAATTTAAAAGAGGTTACTTGAAATAGAGATTTTGATGAATTACATACCGCACATAATATTTCTCTTAAAACTTTAATCAATCAATTTAGTAAGAATATAAAAGGGAAAAGTTTGGTTTGTCCCCCGCAATGTAAAACTTTTCTGTTATTAATAAAAGTTAAAGGGTGCCATCTAGACAATACAAGACGGTTCCGGTTTTCGGTTCCACCAAAATCAGAACCGTATTCGATTCATTCCAAGGCGTTTCCCGGATCCTGGTTCTATCCTCCGGTTCCGGATACGGTTCCAGCCTGTGCTTCACACTTAACGTTATTTTTGCAGTTTATCCAAAACCGTTAGACAACTAACTGAACCGAGCTAAAACAATTAAAAAAATTAACTGATTCATTTTTTAAAGCCAAATTTGGTTAGTTAATTATTATAAGTGTTACAATGAAGGGGACAATTATGTTTTTCCCTTCTATAATTCAAGGGTAGACAAAAGGAGTCTTTACATCTAAATTTCAACATTTATCTAAATTATAGTCTAATTTAAATAAAACTAAACTATACTACAAATGAAAAATAAATGCCAAATATTTACATTTAACTACCTTGATCAATCGCTTCCCGTTAAATCGTCAAAAAATTCTTCGTCGGAAGAAACTTGAGTTTTTATATTTTTTTTTCGCTTTGACCCATTCATCAAAGTTTGATTTTCAAATCTTCATAAGTCAAATTTGTACGATGATCATCCAAAATATTTCCACCAACGCTAAAGGCACTCTCGACGGAAACCGTTAATGCGGGTGCCGCTAATACCGCTTTTGCAATCATAGAAATAATAGGAAATTGAGTTGCTCTTCTCGCCCACCAACGTAAAATATCAAACTCCCTTGGATTATCTTCATACTCAAATTCCCTCGTTAAATTTGTATCAAATTAAACAAAAGAGGTTTGGGAAGAGCTTCCTCCTAGAGGATGTTTTCTATTCACGTCGAAACTAGTTATGTAATTCACATCGTGTTCAACTTGAAAACCCGGTGGAGTTGTAGTTTGATCACCATAAAGTGTTTGGTACCCTTTATAAATATCTAAAATGATTTTCTTGCATTTTGAATAATATGAGAAACACTTGAAAAATGTGGATCATTTTGAAGAAAAAAGTTAGAGTAATAAAAATTAAACGTTGATTCTAAACGATCTTCTCTAACTCTAGTATCCAATATTTCAACAAAACAAATATTAGGAATTTCATAAAAATATTTTAACCATTCTTCTTTCATACGAAATATCAATGCACTAATATGTTCGTTAGTTTTAAATTGATTTAAACATTGAGAAATTAAAGTACAACGATTCATAACTAATCTAGAAGTAGGATAATACGTACCAGATAACTTCTCGTTGTCTTCCTTGAAAACTTTCAATATACCAATTAGACCCTCACAAGAAACCCAATATGAAGCAAATAATGATTGTGTATAGTTAGCAGATGCTAAAAACATTGAAATATGTTCTTTAAAACCAATCGAACCTTTCAAAAAATCTTAACCATCTTGAACACATAAATTTCAAATAAAATATGACAAATGCATCGAATATATATATAAAAAAAAGTATCACCTAATATTGGTTGAAAAATTCTTTTAACTATAGTAAACTAGCGGTGTTAGCACTAGCATTATCAAAACCAATAGATTTTTTTTCACCAAATTATATTCTTGTAAAATAGTTTGTAATTAAAACGCAATATTATGCGCACTATATTCATCATCAAAATCTCTAAATGCAAGTAATCTTTTTTGAAGTGTACAAGATGGGTCAATCCAATGACAAGTAACACTCATATAAAAATGTTCTAGCCTTTTATCGCTCCATATATCAGAAAAAATTGAAACTTTAGTTTTTAGGTTAGAAAACATTTCATAAAAATTAAGTTTATATTCCCTGACCAATTTCACAATATCACGTATAAGTGTAGTACGAGGCACTCTTTCAGCAGCGGAGTTAAGACTCATTTTTGCAAATTTGTTATAAAAATCATCCGTATAACCAAAAGGGAGACCCTTTAGACAAACAAATTTTGCTAAATTTCTTCTATGTAAAGCCTCAGTATATTGAAATAAAGATTGAGAAGATGTACCTACATTTTGCGACGAAGCCGTGAATCCTTGAAGTTGACTTTGAGACGTTAATTCAAACTCGGTAGGATGTTTCTTCTCAAATACTTATTATAATTTTCATACCATTGGCCTTGTTTCCAATTCATTTGATGTTTGCAATAGTTGCATTCCGCCACTCATATACCGTCAGTTTGTTTTTGTAAGGTGGCACACAAAAATTTATCATTTGACTTTATTAATTCAAAAATGTAAGTTTAGAACATATTATGTACCTAAGGCCTCTTGGCCCAATGGTATCCGGGTGTGTGTAAAGCCTCCACATAATGGAGGTCGCAGGTTCTGTTGGGTTTCAGAGTAACATGCGCAGCGGAATAAAACATTTAAAATTTTCATGAAACCCAAAGCCATAGATCCGTTCATATGATTATATCAAATACATACTATATGAATACTAGAATACTAACCCTTGATGCCTTTGAATTTAGTCTTTGATATTGGTGGAGAAATCGAAGCTTGATCACGAACAAGTAAGAACACGAACTTTGAAGATGATGAGCTTCACCCTCTAGCGGTATCCACACCTCGAACGAATATCAAGAGCACTTGATCTTGGTTGCTAGACCAAATCGAGAAACACGTTTTCTCAATTGTATTTTTGACTATATGGAATATTATTGTGTTTGTTCTTGTTCTTCATTCTAGGGATTTCTTAGAACAAGAAATAACTCTCAAAAACTCTTTGGAGGCTTGCAAAAACACACGTACTGATTAGGGACGAATTAGGGTTGTTTATATACAAGTTAGACCTATTCCAAATAGGTAACTTATGTCTAAACCAGCAAGAAAACATATTAAGGAAAGTTCCTGCCGAAACCGACTGGTCCGGCTGGGTATACAAGTGGGTCCGCCCGGACCTATCATGGTCCGACCGGGTGCAGCACTTGGTCCGACCGGACCTCCCTTCTTTCCACTTTTCTTCCTCTAATTTCCTTAAATGCCCGAATGGTCCTTCAACCCAATATTCCAATGTAGTCCTTTATGATTCATTCTATTTGTGTGTGACCCTCTAGGATTACACTAAATTGGCAATGGGTTCAAACATGAAACCATAAGATATGATTAGGTTCTAGCAAACCGTCATACCTACCCAAATAGTGTAACTAGATACAAGTTCGCCTTCCTTTAGAATATGTCACAATCATTTTGTCCACGATGTCATTGAACACAAGTCATGGTCAACAAGTCAACTTGTCTTTGTTCAATACTTTCTCGATTCCGAATATGTTGATAATCCAAATGACATTGATCCAATCAATTCATTTGAGTCCGGCCGAACATTTTCATCAACATCATTCCTACGAGAAGCCCAAGATTGACATCTCTCCGAAGAGGGACAAATCCATTCAGCTTATTATTCTTTCCTACATGAATCCGATAATGCCAATCATACCCTTTATAACTACCCGGTTAAAGGTAGCGTTTGAATATGTCAAACATAATGTTCATCAAGTGGTAGACTATAATAACTTCATGTCTAAGGATTCAGATGACATAACTAATATGAGATATTTGTATGATATTGACCATGACATAAATCTCATAGAGCGGGTCATGTCCAGTACTAAACAAGTACCTATAAATCTAACATAATTATCCCATGATTATTTAGCCTTTACACTAGTGCTTAACAAGTACTAGGGACGGAGATTATTATAAGTAAACATGAACAACAATAATAATCAAAACATCTCTTTATTAATATGAATAAATGATAACAATTACAACGTTCATTAAACGTGCCTAGGGCACCAACACCAACAATCTCCCACTTGCCCTAGGCCCAATCTCCCATGTATCTAATACCCATTGTTGGGTATGCCCACTTATATCTCAGTTTCAATGTAATAGGATTGATTAGATTTGATTGATCCATCACCTAAGTTTTATTTCATAGTCTTTAGACCCACATGTAAGAAGTATTTATACTTCATTTTTTAGGTAGTCCATTGTAATAGAATAGGCTTAGGAATAGGGCGAGAATGTCAAGATTGAAGAAAAATCACAAGTTGAAATTGAGCCTCGCGCCCATGCGCCCTCTCTTGTGACATGCGCCCCCTTGGCGCGCGCGCATGATCATGCGCCCCAGATGGCTCAACGCGCCCACGCGCCCCAAAGGCTCAACGCGCCTCATTTTTAAATGATTCAACACTTGGTGATTTATTGAAGACATGAATACTTGAAGGAATTCAAACTACGCCAATGATCCAACGGTGGTTAAATAACACGTATGCACCCGCATCCAAGGAGACCTGTTCATAACGGTCATATTTGGGTTATGTGTCTAACGGTTATAAAAGGACACGTGCTCCACTCATTGAGCGACAACACATCTGTCCTTTAGCCTTATCCACAAGGGATTTCCAACGGCTAGTTTTTTGGGCTCTACTATAAATACCCCATAACTTCAAACGTTTTGAAGTTGCTAAGAATCTCAGAATTTCTCTCTCAAGCATTTGTTAAAGATTTGAAGATTGCCTTTGATTTTCCAGAATTCTCAAGAACATCTTCATAACTTCATCCTTAGCCCAGATCCTCAAGCAAAAACACTTTAGTTTTCTTGTGCTCTCAATCTCAAAGATCTAAAGAGCCTTGAATCTAAAATCACACACGCACCTCTTTAAGTTTGATCACTTAGATCTTTCTTTTAGAGATACACCGGTTATTGTCTAGGATTTGTTCTTTCATAGAATATTAGATCTTGAGTTTGTGTATAAGCTCAAACGATTGTAATTTGTAACACTCACTCATTATATAAGATCTCCATTAGAAATCCAAGACTAACCATCTTGGTAGAGGACGTAGATCATTTTCCCGATCGAACCTCTCCAAATAGCGCGTATTAATTTCTTGTCATTTACTTTCAAGTTATTATCTTATCTCACTATTTGCTTGTTTAATCATTGTAGATTGATTGATCTGAATTGTGTTGTGTTGTTTATATCATTTGCCTAAGTTCCTTATTTCACCCACTTTTAGGCAAAATACTTAGAGTGTGTGTTGCGCCCCTTTTAATCATTTGCGCCTATTTTACTTAACTATTCTGCTGTGCATTTCACTCACTCACTTAGACGCATTTCATAACGCTTATTTGATTAAGTGTGTATTTTCTATTGAATTTTCAAGGGTACGAAAGAATTTTAAAACAACTATTCACCCCCTCTAGCTATTTTCCATACCCTTGTTGCCCTTTGGGACCAACAAGTGGTATCAGAGCTAACACCTTTATAAAACCTTTTTGTTTTTCAAGTTTAACAGCTTGGGTGCCGATTCAATATGGAAAACTCAAAACCTTCGGCAACTGCTAACTACACACATGTTCTAGTCTTTGATGAAGATCACTTTGACGTGTGGAAATTCAGCATCTTAACTCATCTCACCTCAATCGATGAAAGGCTTCATGACACCGTGGTTTATGGACCTTACATACCTATGAAAGCGAATCCAAACCCGCGCACCAATGCTGCTCAACCAACCATCAAGAAACCAAGGGAAGAATGGACTGAGGAAGAAACAAGAAGAGTTGCAAATGATGGCAAAGCAAGAAACATTCTCCTAAGCACTCTAAGCACGGCTATGAAACAACAAGTCATGCATTGTGCTACTGCTAATGAGCTATGGGACGCTATTGAAGAGCATATAGAAGGAGATACTGTTTGTAAGGAGAAAAAGAAATATGAAGTGCAAAAGAGATTCAACAATTTCTCTCAACTCCCCGGTGAAACCTTAAGACAAACTTATGAACGCTACTGTGAAATTATAAATCTATGTATTTCACTTGGCATGAAGTTTTCAAACAAAGATTTGAATGTAAATTTCCTCCAAGCTTTTGGCTCTAGATATCTTCATAAATCCAGCGCTCTTGAAGACGCTGGAACTTTAGATGTATGGACTTTAAGGAACCTTTATGAAAATCTTAAGGTTTATTAGCTCAAACTTCAGCGCATCAGTGAAACTGAAGGAAAATCGAAATCCATAGCAATGGTGGCACATAGAGAAGAAGCGCATGCGCCTGCGCCGGTTCAAGAAGAGAAAAGTTCTGATCCCAAAATTTCTACCTCTGAGCTATTAGACATGGATGATGAAGACTTCGCTTTATTTGTGAAGAAATTTCAAAAGTTCAGAAAATTCTCAAAACCCGGCTCAACCTGCAAATTTCAAGGATCTACCAGCAGAGCTCCTCCAAAGTTCACGAGGAACAGTGATTCTAAAAGAAAAGAAGACCTTGTTTGTTTTAATTGCAGGAAACCAGGACACTTTGCTTTAAGATGCCCAATTCCAAAATTTGAATATATGCAGAAGAAGAGCAGCCATACTCCCAAGTCCACTCCCAAATTCACTCGTCACAAGGGAATGGTTGCTGAAGAAGAATCACCAGCAAATGAGAATAACACTTGGATTGAAACAGACTCAGATGAGAGCGATGAAGATTCCGATGATGGACTCGTTTGTTTGGTGGCAAATGATGATGAAGTTGATACTTATGATTCTGATGATGACTTCTCCAAAGATGTTTCTGATATGAATGTCTTGAATAAACTTATCAAGAAATCTGCAGGTTTTCAAGAAGTGAAAAGGAAGAAAGGACCAACCATCAGCGAACTCGTTGAACAAGGATTTCTCACTCCGGCTCAAAGCGATGGTGGATTGTTATTTTCTAGATGTGATCTGAGTGCTAGAAGCAAACTCAGAAAGAGTGAATATGTTAGACCTTAAGTTGCACCTATTCCTACGATCAATCATGATGAGGACATTGTAAAACAAGAAAAGCTATTCAAAGAGGCTGAAAAGGTAATCAGTCGTTTTAGTGATATGAAGGAAGCTTTAGCACTATCATGTGATGAAATTTCCCAGCTTAAGACCGAGAAATATCTACTTAAATCTGAACTCACCCTCCTTAAGGAGCAGATAAAGAGCATGACTCCTCTTACTGTTAAAAACACTTTTCTAACAGAACAGAACTCACTTCTTAAAGTTCAAAACGATGAATTGGTTGCTCAAATCACTGATCTTAAAAAGATTACAAATGAGTGGTCCAATTCTCGTGTCACTATGTAGAATATATTTGAGTCCCAAAAAGTCAGTTGTGATAAAAGTGGCTTGGGATTCTCATCAACTAGTGACAACTTTAAATGTGATGTCTGTGCTGAAAGAGATAGTGAATTTACAAATCAGCAAACTTTTGAAATTCCCAAAGAAAAAAATTCTAATTCAATAGGTAAAGGACAGGAAAAAGTCAAGAGACAATCATTCCATTATGTCTACCCAATGAAACAATTTGGGAAAGCTAAAGAGAATGAAGTAGCTACAGATGAATCATCCTCCAGCAAAACCATTCTTGAAACTAGGCGCGCTCCTTCTCCGAGTGCACATTATGCGCCTAAGAGCCACGCGCCTAACCGCCGTACTCCTCCTAGCCCTATGCGCCCTCCAAGAAAAAGCGCTCCAAAATTTCAAAAGAAAGATTTTGTTAAGGCTGGCTCATCTGACCCAAAGAAGGATGCTATCCCAAAGAAAAGTAAAGAGTTTGTGAAAACTCACGTGATTGGTGGCTTTCATCATTGTTCAATTTGTGATTGTTCGGGACATAAGGCCGTGGAATGCCTTTTGCGATTCACTCCCAATGCCAAAGGATGTAAGAATCCTAAGGTCAATCAAGAGTGGGTCGTCAAAAGTTGCTAACTCTAGGACCCGAAAAGGAATAAAGGGGACCTGCTTTAAATGTTTATATTTCAGGTTCTTTGCTTCATGGCTGGATTTTCAAAAGCTAAAACGTATGAATGGATTCTCGACATTGGGTGTTCACGACACATGACTGGAGATGAATCCTTACTTGAAGATGTTCATGAAGAAAGAGGTCCCTCAGTAACATTTGGTGATAATAACAAAGGTCAAGTTGTAGCATATGGAAAGCTCAAGAAAGATAAAGTGTGCATTGAAAGAGGCTCTCTCGTCGAAGGACTCAAGCACAACTTATTATCCATATCTCAATTCTGTGACAAAGGATTAGAATGCCATTTCACCTCAACTCAATGTTTAATCAAGAATGGCAAAACTGGAGTTACATTACTCACGGGATATCGTAAGACAAATATTTACATTATTGATTTCCATAGTATGAACTCTAGTACTAATCTTTGTTTTGTAGCTAAAAGTGTGAGCGAAAATAGTTGGCTGTGGCACAAGCGCTTAAGTCACTTGAACTTCAAGTATCTATCTAAACTCAGCAGGAATAATCTTGTAAAAGGACTTCCCAAGGTTGATGATCATCATGACAAGAAGTGCGTCGCGTGTCAACTTGGCAAACAACCGAAAAAGTCTTTCTCCAGCAAGACCAATCCCTCAACTTCTAGATGTTTGCAACTGCTGCACGTTGATCTATTTGGACTAGTCACCACCACAAGTATTAGAAGAAACAAGTATACTCTAGTTGTGGTGGATGATTATTCAAGATATACATGGGTGGAAATAATGATCTCAAAAGACGATTGTTATGACATTTTGACCACCTTATTCAGACTGCTCCAAACCCAAAAAGAAGATGACATCATTAGTGTTCGATCCGATAATGGAACAGAATTCAAGAACAACGGTGTTGCTCGATATTGCGACGATCATGGGATAGATCACAACTTCTCAACCGCTGGTGTTCCTCAACATAATGGTGTTGTGGAAAGAAAGAATAGGACGTTGATTGAAGCAGGAAAGACGATGATAGCTGAAACTAAATTACCTAAGTACTTTTGGGAAGAAGCTATCAACATAGCATGTTTTACTCAAAATCGTTCCCTCATCAATAAACTTCACAACAAGACTCGTATGAACTTTAGCGTGGTAGAACTCCCAACATTGCATTCTTCAAGATATTTGGTTGCAAATGTTATATCCTCTACAACGGAAACGAACATAGAGGTAAATTTGATGCCAAAGCCGACGAAGGTATTTTTGTTGGGTATGCCAAACATTCTAAAGCTTTTCGCGTTTTTAATAGATCTACATTAGTGATAGTTGAATCTGTACATGTTACATTTGATGAACATTCTCTCCTTGAGCCACATTTGGCTCTAGATGTTGCTGATGATTCTGTTGAGCTTAATGAAACAGGTGCTCCTATTTATGATGCGCCTACACTTGAACAGAATCTATCAACTTAGGGAAATCCATCTATATCAAATGCACCTAATTCCTTATATGGCGCGCCAAATGAATCATCAGCTGCGCCTCCTTCTAATGTTGCACCTCTAGATTCTTCTCACGCGCCTATATCTACTGCTGCATCTGGTGTTAACCCTAGTTTCAATTCTGAACCAGTTCATCCCCTAAATTTTGATGATTTTGAATCTGGTGAAGATGTACCAATTGAAGACCTTCAAGTTACTACAACCCAACCTAACTTACCTCCTGAAATTCGTGAAGTTAGAGGTCACCCAATCAATAATATCATTGGTGATCTAAATATTGGTGTTCGTACAAAGAGAGCTACAAACTTTGATGCTTACACTACATTTATGTCTCAAATTGAACCGAAGAAGGCTGATGAAGCACTCCAAGATCCTAATTGGGTTGTTGCAATGCAAGAAGAACTCAATCAATTTGAACGATGTAAGGTTTGGACTCTTGTTCCAAGACCAAATGATCAAGGAGTTATTGGTACGAAATGGGTGTTCAGAAACAAGATGGATGAGAATGGAACCATCACGAGAAACAAAGCAAGATTTGTTGCACAAGGCTATAGGCAAGAAGAAGGCATTGATTATGATGAAAATTTTGTGCCCGTAGCAAGACTTGAAGCTATCAGATTATTTCTAGCTTACGCCGCTCATAAGAACTTCAATCTATATCAAATGGATGTGAAGAGCGCGTTTCTAAATGGTGAACTCCAAGAACAAGACTACGTAGCTCAACCACCTGGGTTTGAAGATTCACAATTTCCAAATCATGTGTACAAACTCCAAAAAGCTTTGTATGGGCTCAAGCAAGCACCAAGAGCATGGTACGATACACTATCAAAGTTTCTCATTAAAAAAGGCTTCACTCGCGGTAAAATCGATACTACTCTTTTTATTGCCAAACATAATGGTCATAAATTACTTGTTCAAATTTATGTTGATGATATTATATTTGGTTCTACTAATGAATTGTTGTGCAAGCGCTTTGAGAAACTAATGAAGAGCAAGTTTGAAATGAGCATGATGGGAGAACTCACATTCTTCCTCGGGCTTCAAATCAAGCAAATGAATGAAGTCATATTTATCAATCAATCCAAATACACAAAGGACTTAATCAAGAAGTTTGGACTTGAGAATGCTAAAGCATATGACACTCCAATGGCCACCGGCAACAAACTCGACAAAGATTTAAAAGGTAAACGTGTTGATCAAACGCTCTATCGAGGTATGATTGGCTCACTCCTTTATCTTACTGCTAGTAGGCCAGATATTATGTTTAGTGTTTGTGTTTGCGCTCGTTATCAATCTGACCCTAGAGAAGCGCACTTAATTGCTGTGAAACGTATTATAAGATATCTCTTCGGCACTGTTAATCTTGGACTTTAGTACACCAAAGATTCGAACTTTAAACTTGTAGGTTATTCAGATGCGGATTATGCAGCGTGCACAATTGATAGGAAAAGCACAAGTGGCACTTGTCATTTCCTCAGATATCGACTTATGTCATGGGCGAGTAAGAAACAAGCTTCAGTATCTGTATCAACAACGGAAGCAGAATATATCGCTGCGAGAAGTTATTGCTGTCAGATTCTATAGATGAAGCAGCGATTGGTGGACTATGATATAATCGAAGAAAATTGTCCCATCTACTACGACAATACATCAACCATTGCGGTTTCTGAAAATCCTGTCATGCACTCAAAGACCAAGCACATCGACATCAAATATCACTTCCTCAAAAACAACATGGAGAAAGGAAATATTCATTTAGAACACGTGGGAACCGACTATCAAATCGCCGACATTCTAACGAAAGCACTTGACGCGAAACGGTTCATCTTTTTTAGAGTTGAAATGGGTATGCTTGAACTCAACTAATTCCATATAGTTTTGTTATTACTAATGATTTTATATTTTGTTGAGTTATGAGTATACTAGGTACAAAAGTTAAATCATTTTTAAAAAAAGTTTCAAGGAAACTGTGATGCGCCTAAACCGTACGCGCCCCACTCACTCTGCGCGCCTAGATGAGTAATGCGCCTCCCATGCGCCTATTAAATGATTGCGGCTCAATCAATGCTATCAAAAATTATTATTTCAATAATTGAACGTATTCAATACTCACAAGTACCATGTATGTTTGTTCTTATTTATTATAGGAATCTTTGTCTTTTGACATTCCTTAATTATTCAAGGGTACTTGTGCAATTATTTTTCTCTCGTTTTTCGTTTTTCAAAATTTTTATTTTCTGGGGATACATTTCTAGCACCCCAAACTTACACCAAAACAGATGTTTTTGGGGTTTGTGCAAAAATGAGTCAAAATTGCTCATACACTTATAAGGAAAGTGGAGCAGTTTTTCTTAACCCAAAATGTCACATCTATACACTTTGGGTCATTCAGCATTTATTAGCCGTCAAATCATTAAAACCCCTCATAAATGCTTGTCTTTTCCAAAATCCCTCAATTATTACCCATCTCTTCATCTTCCATGTTTATCCAAAAATCTATCCTATATAATCCCTTACACCCCTTATTTTTTTCTTTTTCAATCATTTCCCCTACATATCTTCTACCAACTCTTTCTCTCTCCTCCTTCACCGCCTCTACTCTCTCTCTCTCTCTCTCAGTCGCTCTCTCTCTTTTTATCTTTCTATTTCTTCATCTTTTTCTTCTCCTTTTCCCTATATATATATATATATATATATATATATTTATGGGTCCTAAAAGATCAACAAATACTCCCCAAGATGAAATGGTATGATTCCTAAACTCTAAACCTTTTTAAATTTCTGTAATTGTCTTTCATTTTTCTGGGTTTGTCATTTTCAAAAACCGGAAAACTCATTTTCCTTGTTTGATTTTGATTATGTTCTCCGTTTTCAAAATCGTTTGTTGGGTTATGTTCATTTTGTGATTTAAAATATTTTAAACTAAACTTTTCAACGATCAATTCGCTATTTGTTGCGAATCTGAAGTTTTTGTATTTTCAAACTTTTTGAAATTTTCGACCTTTGAATCCATTTTCTGGATTTGTTATTGTTTTTTTCTTGTTTTGGTTTACATATTTGTGATCCTTGTCTTCTTGCGGTCGTTTTGACATATTGTGTGCTTGATTTGGTGAAGTTTCATGATTTATGTGTTCTTGGTGTTCTTCGAGCACTCAAGACATGTTCTTCGTGTTCTTCGTTATTTTTTTCATGACTTGGGTTTCAAAATTTCCAAAAATTGTTTTTCAAAATTTTCATGTTTTGATTCTTGAAATCTTGCATATATATGTTTGCATGTGTTTGTGCGTTTTTGTGTGTTTTTATACTAAGTATAGATTTTTCATAGTCATGCGCCTAAAATTGAATCTATGCGCCTAGTATATTTATGCGCCTATTATTATTGTGCGCCTCAAGTGATTCCTTGCGCCTAACATGCGTATGCGCCTTTTGCTATTACAATTGTTATGCACCACAATCCTTCATGCGCCTAATAAAATTACGCGCCTAAATATCTTATGCGCCTCAATTCATACTTAGTCAAATTTTTATGTTTAATTTTTTCCTTAGTATATTTTCATAGAACCATGATATGCGCCTCGTACTTATTTGCGCCTTCAACATGTATGCGTCTAATAATAGTATGCACCTACTATTGTTATGCGCCTATATATTGTCATGCGCCTATTTTTACTTAGCTCATCATTATGATTCTATGCGCCTAATACACTACTAACTTCACTCAAATGTTTACTTTTCAGGATCCAGCAAATTTTAGACCTGGTGAGACGATTGATCTTGCTGAGCTCTCACTTGATCCAATAGGGATTGAAATCATCTCAACCCTTCACACTGCTGGACTTACTCCACTATTCCGCTGGATCAACCATTCTATTCTCCACTCCTTGTTGATGAATTTTTCTCAACCACTGCTCTAGTTGAGACGCCAGCTGATGGATACGTGCGCTACAGGATATGCGCCACTATTCAGAATGTTTCCATAACTATCTCTACGGGCACAATCAAGAACATAGTGAGTTTCAGCACTACTGGCCCTCAGGGTGTTTCTGGACAAGCAAACACTTACTCCGTAGCCGCGCAGAACATTGTTGCGCATACTTACCTCAAAATCCCTACTCTTCTGAATAACATCAAAAATGTTGAGATAAGGGATGGTGGTGATCTGCTCGCATAGCGCATCTTGTTGATACTTCAATCGTGTTCAAACCGGCAATGTGAACAGATTCACTGTGGAGCAGTGGGAGTATACTGCTGCCATCATGGGAAAGGCTAGGTTGAATTGGCCTCAGATCTTATTCAAGACTTTGTCGGAGCAGATAACCAAATACAACAAGAATAAGGCTGAAGGGAAGACCAAGTTCAAGACTCATTGCAGAATCCTTACCAAAATTTTCCTAACCTACCCTGCCCTTGCTCAATTTCTCAATAAAAACCCAGCTTACAAAACTGATGATGTACCAGTTTTTGGTAAAGACAGCTTGGTTCTGAAAAGGCGCAGGAAGCGCATGGCAAAGCGCATGCCTAGGGTTAAAAGTGCTCAATTGGTTGATGAAGCCACTAAGTCAGATGAAGGAAAAGATGATGGTAATGAAGACCGCGCACAAGATGGCGCAGAAATTAAAGTTGCACCTCGCGCAGAACCAAGAGCTGCTCCAGGCGCAGAGAAAGGAAAGGGTAAAGGGATTACTGAAGGTGAAAGTAGACCCTCAAAGCGCCCTAGAACTGAAAAGGATGATGAAGCAGATCTCAGACGTGCTCAAGAAGCTAGTCGCCTTGAGGCGCAAAGGAAAAGGGATGAAGATTATAGGCTCAAATAGGCTGCTGCCTTAGCCAAAAAGGAGAGGCTCAAAGGCTCAGGCTCAAGCGCTGATGCACGCGCGCCTGCACCTACTGCGCCTCTTCCTCCCCGTGCACCTCCAACAAAACCTTCAACTACACCAGTTGCTCCTGCGCCTACCAAGAAAACATCTCATGCGCCTGCTCTAATCATTAAACCAACTTCTGTCTCACTCACTGCTGATCAACAGAAACTCATAGATCAAATATCTACTGAGTTATTTGGAGACTTAAGTGAGGATCGAGTTGAGGGGGAGCCAGGACCTTTAATCACGCGCAAATCTACTCGTGCGCGTGTGGCTCCTGTGCATCCACTTACTACAGAAGAACCCAGTTCAAGTGCTGAATACATTCCTTCTCCTCCCCGCGCTCCAACTCCATCTCCAGTTAGGAGCTCTCCTACTCCTGCTCCTCAACACTCACCTGTGCCTCAACCTAATCCTCCCAGTTCAGATATGAGTACGGTAATCTCCTTGCTTCAGAAACTTCAACAGGGTCAAGAAAGCATTGAATCTCAATTTGAGCTTCAAACATCTATGTTTACGAATCAGGCAAATGAGATTGCTGCCATTAAGGGGGAGATAACGCGCATTAGCGCTGATATCAGGGATAAGCATTTTCTAACTCCTCAGCAATGGAGTGATGCTATCACGCAAATGAATGATTTATTCAAAGACACACTTGCTGAGCTTCATGAAAGAATTGCAGGAGGAATTAAGCTCACTGATGGTCAAGCATTTATAGATGCTATTAAACAAGTAGAGACCAGTGTTGCTGCTGACATTCAGAAGCTTCTGAACTTAGTCACTGGTGAAAGGGATAAGTTAGTTTGTGTGATGGACAAATTGAAGGAAATCAAGGATGAGCTTGAGAATGCTCCGAGCGCGCAAATGAACCTTGCGCGCTTCTCTGCGCCCTCCTCTAGCACCGCGCCTTTTAACTCTCACTCCTTGCTCACAAAGTTGGATGTTTTGAAGGAGTTGATTGTTACTCACTTTAATGCTGCGCACTCCAGCGCAGATAGGCGCGCAGAAAGAACTTCTGCTGATATTGTCACCGTGCAAGCTGCTGTTGAAGCTAACTTTCAAATTGTTGCAGAAAATCTCTCTCAACAGCAAGCTATTTCTCAACGCACCATTGACGAGTATCAAAACATCAATGTTGATCATCTGCGCTACATTAGAGATGGTGTCACTGATACTCATGGTGTTGTCAACCGTTGTCACCAACTTTCCAAACAAATTCAGCGCTCAGTTTTAGAAATTGAAGAAGGATTGAAGGACGATGACGCGCCTCCTAACCCTTAGTTTTTATTATGTTTGTAAGTTGTTGGAACTTTTTGTTTGTTAGAACTCTTTGTTAGTGATTTAGTGCTTAAATGTTTTAGCACATCTTTTTATTTGTTCTGTTGAAAACTTGTAATCTCAACTCTTATATTTCGAGTTTTAATGAGAACAAAGCATCACTATTTCTCTCAAACCCTGTTCACTCAAACTTCTTGTTTGTAGAACATTGAATATTGTTTAAAATCATATGCATCATATTTGAACTATTTCATATTTTCTTGTATTGAGTTTAAACTTTGTTTAAACACATTTCAAACCAAAACTCATATATCACTTTGAATGTGTTAAACTATCATTTCTATCTTTCCATTTGTAATGATTTATCTTTATAGGAATAGATTAGAAATCTATATCTTGGACTAGTATGTGCATTAACTAGAGACATGATTTACCAATTTCATTTATTTGGACATGTTATTATCAAGTATAATATTTGTCCCTGATATAGTAGGTAATGGCATCAATCAAATAGGGGGAGATTGTTGGGTATGCCCACTTATATCTCAGTTTCAATGTAATAGGATTGATTAGATTTGATTGATCCATCACCTAAGTTTTATTTCATGGACTTTAGACCCACATGTAAGAAGTATTTATACTTCATTTTTAGGTAGTCCATTGAAATAGAATAGGCTTAGGAATAGGGCGAGAATGTCAAGATTGAAGAAAAATCACAAGTTGAAATTGAGCCTCGCGCCCATGCGCCCTCTCTTGCGCCATGCGCCCCCTTGGCGCGCGCGCATGATCATGCGCCTAGCTTTGATCATGCGCCCCAAATGGCTCAACGCGCCCACGTGCCCCAAAGGCTCAACGCGCCTCATTTTTAAATGATTCAACACTTGGTGATTTATTGAAGACATGAAGACATGAAGGAATTCAAACTACGCCAATGATCCAACGGTGGTTAAATAACACGTATGCACCCGCATCTAAGGGCACTTGTCCATAACGGGCATATTTGG
This sequence comes from Campanula takesimana, assembly GCA_026119855.1. Taxonomy (NCBI): domain Eukaryota; kingdom Viridiplantae; phylum Streptophyta; class Magnoliopsida; order Asterales; family Campanulaceae; genus Campanula; species Campanula takesimana. Next base: position 1,426,526 of record JAOWBW010000031.1, on the reverse strand, counting down.
GTTATGTGTGTAACGGCTATAAAAGGACACGTGCTCCACTTATTGAGCGACAGCACATCTGTCCTTTAACCTTATCCACAAGGGATTTCCAACGGCTAGTTTTTTGGGCTCTACTATAAATACCCCATAACTTCAAACGTTTTGAAGTTGCTAAGAATCTCAGAATTTCTCTCTCAAGCATTTGTTGAAGATTTGAAGATTGCCTTTGATTTTCCAGAATTCTCAAGAACATCTTCATAACTTCATCCTTAGCCCAGATCCTCAAGCAAAAACACTTTAGTTTTCTTGTGCTCTCAATCTCAAAGATCTAAAGAGCCTTGAATCTAAAATCACACACGCACCTCTTTAAGTTTGATCACTTAGATCTTTCTTTTAGAGATACACCGGTTATTGTCTAGGATTTGTTCTTTCATAGAATATTAGATCTTGAGTTAGTGTATAAGCTCAAACGATTGTAATTTGTAACACTCACTCATTATATAAGATCTCCATTAGAAATCCAAGACTAACCATCTTAGTAGATGACATAGATCATTTTTTCGATCGAACCTCTCCAAATAGCGCGTATTAATTTCTTGTCATTTACTTTCAAGTTATTATCTTATCTTATTATTTGCTTGTTTAATCATTTTAGATTGATTGATCTGAATTGTGTTTTGTTGGTTATATCATTTGCCTAAGTTCCTTATTTCACCCACTTTGAGCCAAAATACTTAGAGTGTGTGTTACGCCCCTTTTAATCATTTGCGCCTATTTTACTTAACTATTCCGCTGTGCATTTCACTCACTCACTTAGGCGCATTTCATAATGCTTATTTGATTAAGTGCGCATTTGCCATTGAATTTTCAAGGGTACGAAAAGAATTTTAAAACAGCTATTCACCCCCTCTAGCTATTTTCCATACCCTTGTTTCCCTTTGGGACCAACACCTATGGACCTAACATGACCATCATGTTTAGCTTGTGGAAGTCCCTTTGTTAGCGGGTCCGCGACATTGTCATCAGTTGGTACTCTGCATATATTTACGTCTCCCCTATCAATGATTTCTTGAATGATATGAAAACGCCTAAGTATGTGTTTGGATTTCTGATGTGCCCTTGGTTCCTTTGCTTGAGCAATAGCACCATTATTATCACAATAAATGTCTATTGGATTAGCAATACTAGGAACTACTTCAAGTTCAGTAATGAACTTCTTAATCCAAACAACTTCCTTTGCAGCATCCGATGTAGCAATATACTCAGCTTCCGTTGTAGAATCAGCGGTCGTACTCTGCTTGGAACTCTTCCAGCTTACAACTCCACCATTTAACATGAACACAAAACTCGATTGCGATCGACTGTCATCTCTGTCGGTTTGGAAGCTTGCATCCATGTAAGCATTTACCACGAGATCATCTTCCATTCCTTCATAGACCAAAAACGAATCTTTAGTCCTTCTCAAGTACTTAAGAATCACTTTTATAGCCATCCAGTGATTTTCACCGAGGTCGGATTGGTATCTACTTGTCATGCTCAAAGCATAAGATACATCCGGCCTAGTACATATCATGGCATACATGATGGACCCAATTGCCAAAGCATATGGAACATCATTCATTTTCTCACGCTCATCTTTTTTCTTAGGACATTTAGTCTTGCTTAGAGAAACTCCATGTAGCACTGGCAAGGTGCCTCTCTTAGAATTTTCCATTCGGAATCTTCTAATGACCTTGTCAATGTATGTACTTTGGCTTAAACCAATTAGCTTCTTTGATTTATCTCTGTAGATCTTAATGCCAAGGATATATGCGGCTTCACCCATATCTTTCATTGCGAAGCACTTTCCTAACCAAGTCTTTACAGACTGAAGTGTAGGAATGTCGTTTCCAATGAGCAATATGTCATCCACATATAAAACAAAGAATAGCACTATGCTCCCACTAATCTTCTTATATACACAAGGTTCATCTTCGTTCTTGATGAAACCAAATTCTTGTTGGGTTTTGGAGTAACATGCGCAGCGAAAATAGCATTTAAAATTTTATGAAACCCAAAGCCCATAGATCCATTCATATGATTAAATCAAATACAACAATATGAATACTAGAAAACTAACCCTTGATGACTTTGAATTTGGTCTTTGATCTTGGTGGAGAACTTGAAGCTTTGATCACAAAAGTAAGAACACGAACTTTGAAGATGATAAGCTTCACCCTCTAGCGGTATCCACACCACGAACGAATATCAAGAACACTTGATCTTGGTTGCTAGACCAAATTGTGAAACACGTTTTCACAAACAATATGAACTATATGGAATTATGTATGTGTATTATTTTGTTCTTCAATCTAAGATGTCTTAGAACAAAATAAAACTCTCTCAAACCCTTTGGAGACTTGCACAAAGGCTATATCTTGTTCTGGCCCGAATTTGGTTGTTTATATACAAGTTAGACCTATTCCAAATAGGAAACTTGTGTCTAAACCCGTCCAAAATTCTTTTCCAAATCAAATTAGGAAACCAGTACCGACATGGTGTGCGGCCGCCCAAAACCCTTGTGTGGTCGCACATCTATCTGGAAGGTTTCTGGTACTTTCTGAGCCAAACTGTGCGGCCGCCCAAGCCCTTTTGTGCGGTCGCACACTTTCCCCAGATTTCCCTAATTTCCAAATTCCAATATAGTCCTTATTTAAGATTCGTTCTATTGTGTGTGACCCTCTAGGATTACACTAAGTTGGCAATGGGTTCAAACATGAAACCATAAGATATGATTAGGTTCTAGCAAACCGTCATACCTACCCAAATAGTATAACTAGATACAAGTTCGCATTCCTTTAGAATATGTCACAATCCCTTTGTCCACGAAGTCATTGAACACAAGTCATGGTCAACAAGTCAACTTGTTTTGTTCAATACTTTCTCGATTCCGAATATGTTGATAATCCAAATGACATTGATCTAATCAATTCATTTAAGTCCGGCCGAACATTTTCATCAACATCATTCCTACGAGAGGCCTAAGCTTGACATCTCTCCGAAGAGGGACAAATCCATTTAGCTTATTACTATTCCCTACGTGAATCTGATTATGCCAATCATACCCTTTATAACTTTCCTGTTAAAGGTAGCGTTTGAATATGTCAAAAATAATGTTCATCAAGTGGAAGACTATAATAACTTCATATCTAAGGATTCGAATGACATAACTAATATGAGATATATTTACGACATAGACCATGACATAAATCTCATACAGCGGGTCATGTCCAGTACCTTGTTCCAAACAAGTACCTATAAATCTAACATGATCATCTCATGATCATTTAGCCTTTATACTAGTGCTTAACAAGTACTAGGGACGGAGATTATTATAAGTGAACATGAACAATAATAATAATCAAAACATCTCTTTATTGATATGAAATAAATGATAACAATTACAACGTTTATAAAACGTGCCTAGGGCACCACTACCAACAACTCTTTGACCGATTCATCAAAACGGAGATTCCAACTCCTAGAAGCTTGCTTCAACCCATAGATGGATTTCTGCAATTTGCATACTTTAGAACTTTGTTCAAAACCCTCGGGTTGTGTCATATAGACATCCTCTTGAAAATTCCCGTTAAGGAAAGCGGTTTTGACATCCATTTGCCATATTTCATAGTCATGATATGCGGCAATGGCAAGCAAAATTCTTATAGACTTGATCATTGCTACGGGTGAAAATGTTTCATCATAGTCAATACCATGAACTTGCCTATAACCTTTTGCTACAAGTCTAGCTTTGTAAGTATGCACCTTCCCATCCATGCCAGTCTTCTTCTTGAAGACCCATTTGCATCCTATGGTTTTTACACCTTCGGGCGCATCAATCAAATTCCAAACTTGATTATATTGCATGGATTGTAATTCGGATTCCATGGCTCCAAGCCACTTCTTCGAATCAGGAGAAGACATAGCCTATTAGTAGGTGGTCGGTTCATCATTATCAATGATCTCCACCTCATTACTATCCGTTACGAGAAAACCATTTCTCTCGGGCTCGGACCGTAACCTACCAGATCTGCGAGTTACTTGTGTATTTTGAACAGGTTCCACAATTGCTTGTGGTTCTTGTTCTTGTTCCACTATCGGTTCAATGTCATTTTCTGGGTCTCGAACCTCTTCGAGATTTATTTTACTCCCACTGATTTCTTTGGACAGAAACTCTTTCTCTAGAAAGATACCAGTTTAGGCAACAAAGACTTTGTTGTCCGTTTGGTTGTAAAAGTAATATCCTTTAGTTTCCTTAGGATATCCCACGAAAATACATTTATCAGATTTGTGTGCAAGTTTGTCTGAGACAAGTCTTTTGACAAAATCTTCGAAACCCCAAATTTTCATGAAAGACAAACAAGGTTTCTTTCCGCTCCACATTTCATATGGAGTCTTTTGAACCGATTTTGTTGGAACACGATTTAGTGTGAAAGCAGCGCTTTCTAGAGTATAACCCCAAAATGATAAAGGAAGATCAACTCGACTCATCATTGATCAAACCATGTCCAACAAGGTTCGATTCCTCCTCTCAGACACACCATTCCATTGTGGTGTTCCGGGTGGAGTCAATTGTGAAATTATTCCACAATTCTTTAGATGATCATCGAATTCATGACTCAAATATTCTCCACCTCGATTCTATCGAAGTGCCTTAATACTTTTGCCAAGTTCTTTTTCTACTTCATTTTGAAATATTCTAAATATCTCAAATGCTTCACTTTTATGTTTCATTAGGTAAACATACCCAAATCTACTATAATCATCAGTGAAAGTTATGAAGTATTGAAACCCTCCCCTAGCATTGCTACTTAGTGGTCCGCATACATCGGAATGTATCAACCCCAATAAGTCGCTTGCCCTTTCACATAGCTTGGTAAAAGGTGTCTTAGTCATTTTTCCAAGAAGACAAGACTCACAAGTATCATATGACTCAAGATCACATGAACCCAAAAGGCCGTTCCCATGGAGTTTTGAGATACGCTTCTCATTAATATGACCAAGACGGCAATGCACAAATAAGTATGATTTACATCATTAGGTTTAGATTTCTTATTTATATGATAGACATTTTCATCATTCTTGACATCCAAGACATAAAGGCCATTAAATGAATTTGCAATACCATAAAGCACATCATTTAAATAAATAGAAAATCTCTTATTCTCAATAAGAAACTTAAAACCTTCATTATCCAAGCAAGAAATTGAAATAATATTTCTACTTAAATCCGGTACATAATAGAAATTCTTCAAAACAAGTATTAAATCGGAAGGTAAAGTGATTTCATAAGTTCCAACGGCTAATGCAGCAACTCTTACTCCATTCCCCACTCGTAGGTCCATTTCACCCTCTTTAAGCAGGCTCCTATTCTTTAGTCCCTGCACATTTAAACAAATGTGAGAACCACATCCAGTATCCAATACCTAAGAATCAGTGGTAGAAAGGAGAATATCTATCATATAGATACTGTTGGATATTATGCCCTAGGCCCTTGAGAAAGGCCTATGCGTTATATTATAGCTTCATTGTTATAGAGATAACAAACCCGATTATTATATCTTTTGCATGTTTATTATAATGATCATTGTCCCTAGCACTTATGAAGGGATAGCATGAGTTTAATGGATAATCATATGATGATTATAGCGCATAGGATGCGGATTAAACTTATGGTACATGTTAGAGAACAAGTACTGGATAGACCCGTTATGAGATTTATATCATGGTCAAATGTCATAATTAGATCTCATAATAGTTATATCATTTATCCTTAGACCTGAGATTATCATAGTCTTCCACATGATGAACATTATGTTTAACGTACTCAAACGCTACCCCTAACCAGGAAGTTATAAAGGCTACGATTGGCATAATCGAATTCTTGTAGGGAAGAATGATAAGTCAAGATGGGATTTGTCCCTCTCTCAAGAGAGATACCTGCTTGGCCACTCGATGAGTGAGATTGATAATAGTGTACGGCCGTACCCAAATGAATTGAAGTGTTCAATGTTATTTGCTCATATCAATCTACTCGAGATCGAGAAAGCATTGGACAACATAAGTTGACGTGGACCATGACTTATGTCCAATATGATATTGTGTGACAAAGGGATTGTGATATGTTCTATAAGGTTACTTTTGACTTTTAAAGTTATACTAATTGGGTAGTCAATATGGCTTGCTAGAGTCCGCTTATGACTTACGGGTTCTGACTGGTTCGGACTCGTTGCCAACATAGTATAATCCTATTGGGTCACACACAATAGGACGGATTAGAAAAAGGCAGATTTTCTGGGAAATAAACTGGCCACCGTACGGCTCCTTGCTAGGAGTATGGCTCGTAATGAGCCGTACGACTGGGGTCCCGTAACAGTACAGTTTGTTCAGTTTTCTTCTGCGAAAAGGAATCCCGATCCCAAATGAATTAGGTCAAACCCTTATATATGATATACAGCCGGGTTTGACAGCCTCTAATGGTGATTTTAGAAATCACAAACCTTTGTTTTAGAAACAATAAATTATAGAGATGTATGATTATTTATTTGATGATTCATGATCATCAATATACAATAATCAAAGAGCAAAATAATTCCTACGAATAAATCGTTTCTTCATCAAGCCTTGGGTCTAGCAATCCAGATCAAGAAGGTGTTCTTGATATCTGTTCGACGTGTGGATACCGATGGAGGCTGTTTCCTTTAGCACCTTAAAGTCCGTGTTTATGGATGCGATCTTCAAGGGTTAGTTTCTTTCATCTTGTATTTAATTTAATCAACATGCACAGATCCGGGCTCTTGGGTGTTTGATTTATATGTTTAATTCCGCTGCGCATGATGCATCAAAACCCAACAGTGGTATCAGAGCCCCGTTCGTTGTTGATTATTTTAGTACATCATGTTTAAAATTATTTAATTCGATTATATGAATATTTGCATGATGATAAAGATGAATGTGTTATTTGAATTTTATGTGCGTTATGAAATTTATGAGCATGAATATGGGTATTATGTAATTATTGTATTGATTTGATCCATATGAATAATTGCATGTTTGGGATTATCAATAAATATTGGATTATTTGTATTGATAATTTAGATCTAATTTGTGTATGTAATAAATTGTTTATTCATGATATTGATTAGATTTAGTTAAATTCGTAATCTGTAATTTCGTGTTGTTATAATCTGATTATGTATGAATACGATAATGGATTGATCGAATTTAAGAAATTCTGGAAATCTGGGAATCTGATCATTAGAACCGTACGGAGACCTCCTAGGCGTACGCCGCCATAGGAGCCGTACGGCTGGTTAAGATTTTCCTGTCAGTTTTGTTTGTTTTCTGGTTTTTCTGATTGTTCTGTAAATCGTTTACAGAAGTCGAATCAGAAATCAAATCTGGTTTCAGATGGCTGGTTTTCGAAATCGTGTTTCCTGAAACGAACTTAGTCCGGAAAGTTGCAGAAATCAGAATTCTAAAGTGTTTAGGATTGCTATAATCTATGAGATTAAGAGACAATGAAAAGGTTTTGGAACAAGTGATCGATCTATACGGGAATGTGGATGCCTTTTGGCTTAGTTTCGACCGTATAGAGAAGTTACTTGGTTTCTTGATCTTAGTACGGGAATGTGGATGCCTTTTGGCTTAGTTTCGACCATGCGTTTTGTGCGTTCAATATATAGATGCTCTGTGGAAACAAAAGTTTTAGAATTTATCCCTATAAGCAAAGTGCAAATTATTTTCAAGAGTAGGAAACTAAATTTGGATTAATACATTGCATGGACCAATGGCAGGCTTACGCCTTGTTTCTGGGAATGCGAATGAAATATCCAATCTGTAAATTGTTTACAGATAATTTAGATTCCGTCCCCATTATGTTGCTTCATAATTAAATCACAAGATTTTGCTTCTGTCAATTAATTTGATTAGTTGACTTTGATTATGCAAATACTATATTATATTATGTTTGACATAATTAAATATATGATGCATATCTCTATGCAAATAAACCTTCTTAAAATTTAAGTCATGTGCCAATCTGTTGGGTTTCCAAGTAACATGCGCAGCGGAATATAGCAATTAAAATTTTAAGAAACCCAAAGCCATGGATCCGCTCATATGATTAAATCAAATACAACATAATGAATAAAGGATGAACTAACCCTTGATGGCTATCAAAGTTTTCTCTTGGTCTTTGGTGGAGATTTGAAGACTTGATCACGATCACAAAGCTTGAACACGAACTTTGAAGATGATGATTTTCACCCTCTAGCGGTATCCACACTTCGAACGAATATCAAATGAGCTTCTTTGATCTTGGTTGCTAGACCAATATTATGAAACACACTTTCACAATATAATAAAGAACTATATGGAATTTATTTATGAATTATTTTGTTCCTCAATCAATGATATCTTAGAACAAAATAAAATCTCTCTCTCAAACTCTTTGAGACTCACAAAAGCACTAGTAAATATGGTCTGGCCGAATTGGGGTTTTTATACACAATTAAGACCTATTCCAAATAGGAATCTTGTGCCAAAAACCTTTCCTAATCGAATTAGGAAATTTCCAGTCGGCATACCGGGCGCCCGTCTGGTACCCCCCGAGCGCCCGCTCATTTGGGCAGAAGGTCAAGGCCTTTCCGGCTTATTCAGGCGCCCGCCTGGTTCAACCCAAGCGCACGCTTGGTTGACCAGGAGCCCCAGAATAATTCCAGAAATTCCCTTGAGGTCCTTCGACCCTAAATTCCAATATAGTCCTCTTATTTAAGATTCTTCTATTGTGTGTGACCCTCTAGGATTATACTAAGTTGGCAATGGGCTCAAACATGATCCCATAAGATATGATTAGGTTCTAGAAAACCGTCATACCTACCCAAATAGTATAACTAGATACAAGTTCGCATTCCTTTAGAATATGTCACAATCCTTTTGTCCACGATGTCATTGAACACAAGTCATGGTCAAACAGTCAACTTGTTTTGTTCAATACTTTCTCGATCCCGAATATGTTGATAATTCAGATGCTATTGATCTAATCAATCCATTTGAGTTCGGCCGAACATTTCATCAACATCATTCCTTCGAGGGGCCCAAGCTTGACATCTCTCTCGTGGAGGGACAAATCCATTTAGCTTATTATTCTTCCCAACGGGAATCCGATTATGCCATTTCATACCCTTTATAACTACCGTGTTAGGTAGCGTTTGAATATGTCAAACACAATGTTCATCAAGTGGAAGACATAATAATTCATGTCTAAGGATTCAAATGACATAACTAATATGAGATATATGTATGACATAGACCATGACATAAATCTCATACAGCGGGTCATGTCCAGTACCTTGTTCCAAACAAGTACCCATAAATCTAACATGATTATCTCATGATCATTTAGCCTTTATACTAGTGCTTAATAAGTACTAGGGACGGGGATTATTATAAGTAAAACATGAACAACAATAATAATCAAAACATCTCTTTTATTGATATGAAATAAATGATAACAATTACAACGTTTATTAACCGTGCCTAGGGCACCACTACCAACAATCTCCCACTTGCCCTAGGCCCAATCTCCCATGTATCTAATACCCATGGACCTACACATGACCATCATGTTTAGCTTGTGGAAGTCCCTTTGTTAGCGGGTCCGCAACATTGTCATCAGTAGGTACTCTGCATATATTTACGTCTCCCCTATCAACGATCTCTCGAATGATATGAAAACGCCTAAGTATGTGTTTGGATTTCTGATGTGCTCTTGGTTCCTTTGCTTGAGCAATAGTACCATTATTATCGCAATAAAGGTCTATTGGACTAGCAATACTAGGAACCACTTCAAGTTCGGTTATGAACTTCTTAATCCAAACAGCTTCCTTTGCAACATCCGATGCAGCAATATACTCAGCTTCTGTTGTAGAATCAGCGGTTGTACTTTGCTTGGAACTCTTCCAGCTTACAGATCCACCATTTAACATAAACACAAAACCGATTGCGATCGCTATCATCTTTTTCGGTTTGGAAGATTTCATCCGTGTAAGCATTTACAACGAGATCATCTTCCATTCCTCCATAGACCAAAACGAGTCTTTAGTTCTTCTCAGTACTTAAGAATCGCTTTTACAGCTATCCAGTGATTTTCACCAGGGTCGGATTGGTATCTACTTGTCATGCTCAAAGCATAAGATACATCTGGCCTAGTACAAATCATGGCATACATGATGGACCCAATTGCCGAAGCATATGGAACATCATTCATTTTCTCACGCTCATCGTTTGTCTTAGGACATTGAGTCTTGCTTAGAGAAACTCCATGTAACACGGGCAAGGTGCCTCTCTTGGAATTTTCCATAGGGAATCTTCTAATGACCTTGTCAATGTATGTACTTTGGCTTAAACCAAGTAGCCTCCTTGATCGATCTCTATAGATCTTAATGCCAAGAATATATGCGGCTTCACCCATATCTTTCATTGCGAAGCACTTTCCTAACCAAGTCTTCACAGACTGAAGTGTAGGAATGTCGTTTCCAATGAGCAATATGTCATCCACATATAAAATAAGGAATAGCACTATGCTCCCACTAATCTTCTTGTATACACAGGCTCATCCTCGTTTTTGATGAAACCAACTCTTTGACCGATCATCAAAACGGAGATTCCAACTCCTTGAAGCTTGCTTCAATCCATAGATAGATCTCTGCAATTTGCATACTTTAGAATCTTGTTCAAAACCTTCTGGTTGTGTCATATACACATCCTCTTGGAGTTTTCCATTTAGGAAGCGGTTTTGACGTCCATCTGTCATATTTCATAGTCATGATATGCGGCAATGGCAATCAAAATTGTTTAGACTTGATCATTGCTACGGGTGAAAAGGTCTCATCATAGTCAATACCATGAACCTGCTGTAGACACCCCGCCTTGGACCTCTCACCCGATTGCATACAAAGTATTTTTATTTAACTTATTTTCATTAATTTCTGTTACTTCGGTAAGTTCCTGACTGATTCCGTTAGTTTTGGACTAAACTGCATAACAGAGTTAACTTTAGGGTCATTCTGTCATTCTGTCATTTTTTACCCGCGGGCGCTTCCGGCACTGCCAGTGAGCCGCGCGCGTCTCCCGCCCCAAAAGCCGGACCCGCGCTGCGTCCCACTTTGGCAGTAACGGATTGCACCTTATTTCCCTCCCTTTTTCTTATTTACAAACATCTTTTCTTGATCACAAAAACCATCTTTTTACATCCACATTCATCCCCCCTTTTCTCATTAACTCCCAATCCCAAATTCTAAGCCTTTCCCAAAAATTAATATTTCTTTCATTTATTATTTGATTTCTTTTATTTCTTTTATTTCTTTTATTTTCTTTTATCATTATCTTATTTGTGATTGCTCATTTCATTTCACATGGATGACCAATTTCCCTCCATCATTTCCCTCTCTTTTTACCTATAAAAACCATCATCTCCTACCTTGGAAAGGGATTTCTTTTTGGACTTCTTTGACTCTCAACCTTGATTCACCAACTACATTATACACAAATTCTCCCAACAAGAGTTCTTAGTAACAAGACTCTACACAAATTGCTCTACAACAATTTCATTACAACAACAACACTTTCAAGTCAAGGTCCAAGTCCTCTTTCTCAAGGTACAACTCCATTTTCTTCATTTGTTTTCTTCTCTTGATGTATGCAATCCCCATTAATGGGACATGACCAACATGACACTTCACATATTGAAGTTAGTTAAGGTTATCTCCCTACATTTTAATCTTAACTTTAATTCACATGTTAATTTCTCTTCATCTCTTAATGTAATTCTTTAACATTACTTGTTAGATGTAATCTTATCATTAAATAAATAAAACAATTCTATTTTATTTCCCCTTATTTCCTTTTTCTTCTCATCACAATTGTTAGCACATTTATATTTAATTAATTGAAGGACATGTAAATATTAGAACACCAATAGTAGCAAGACCGCGTAAGCGGGGCGGAGTGGGTGTTTAAGTACTTCCCACTCCGTCACCTAACCCCGAACCCTTCTCTCCCGAATCTCTGGTTTTGTACATAAATTAGGCTATTTCTAGGTTTTTCTTATGTTCCTTTAAAAACATAGGTGGCGACTCTAAAACAAATCTAAAACAAGTTAGACATCCTAGGATAATTCACCGCTCCAGCCAAGCCGTGGTTCCCCGGGGTATCTACAGTGGCGACTCCGCTGGGAATATTTAGAGGGTTAAACTTGCGTTCTTAACTTTTGGTGTTCTTATTACTGTTTTTGGCATTCTGGTAAAAAGGGTGGGAAGCGCGCGCCTCCGCCTTCTTGGCTTAAAGCCGCGCGCGTCCGACCCTTATTACCAGAATCGCCGTCTTCCTTCTTGTCCTTCAATTCCATGTTTCTGTGCTAACAAATCCTGCAGGGGAAAGTTTTCTTAGGTGGCGACTCTAAACAAATCTAAAACAAGTTAGACATCCTAGGATAATTCAACGCTCCAGCCAAGCCGTGGTTCCCGGTTTTCTGGGTATCTACAATACCTTAACTAGGGTTACTTCTAGCTTAATCAGCTTTGAACAACCTTTTTATTTTTCAGGGTAAGCGGGCGCCGCTCACTAGGGACCGGGCGGCGCTCACTTTTGCACGTTTTTATATGGGAAATCTTTCAGTAGTTTGGGCGGCCGCTCAACAATTTCTGTGCGGTCGCACACCAAGCGAGCGGCGCTTGGTACCTAACCAGGCGGGTGCTTGGTGCAGTTTACAGCAAAGATTCATTTCTTCCCAGGTTTATCAATTGTCCGTCCCAAGTGTAGGAGTATACTTTTACTACATAATAACAATAAAAATCAAGAGTACCTAGGAGTGAAGTATCATAATCAGGACACTATTTCAAGTTCATTTTTTCATTCTTTTACCGTCCCACAAATAATAGAATAATTTTCTTTTATTCCATTTCAATATTTCACTGCCCCAAAAGTATAAGTATAATTACTAACACTTAGGAGTATATTTTCAACATACCAGGACATCATCTTTTAAGGCTATTCATTATTTCACATAGTTTTATAATACTCCCTTTGTCCAAATTTACAAGTATCACAAAACTTATTCCAATCACGAAATTAACAAGCACAAGTATCAAGAATAACACATAGGCATGTTATTACAAGCAAGGGGAGCTAGTGACTTACCTACTCCGAAATCAATTCACCCAAACTAATTTCTGTTCGGCAGGAAACGCTCTATTCACCGCCCTGATCATTTATGCGGAGTCGGATTTTCGAACATAGGCATAATTAAGCAAGAGGGATCGAGAATAGGGTAACCCTAACTTTATTTTCTGAGACAGAGAGAAAGAACGAGAAGAAAGTTAGGATTTCTTTCTCTTTCTTTCTCTGAAAACCATAGGCCCCTCAAGTTTCTTTGACAAAAAGGCCCCTAAACTTTAATTTTTCACAAATGGCCCTATCAACTTGGACCATTAATTCCTAAACTTCTCAATTAGAACTCAATTAAAATAGCATATAATTATGCAAGTCAAGAATTTAACAGGAATTAGGACGGGCGTTACATCCTCATCTCCTTAAAGAAAATTCATCCTCGAATTTTACTGATCGAAATTATAACACATATAAATAACAAATAGAACTCAAGAATAGCAAGAATATGGTATACCACACCATATTATCAATTACCTACGAGACATATTCTCACATAACCTTCTTGATACTGTGACTTTCCCATGAAACTTTCACAAGAAGTATTCGTGCTCAAGACATTTTCTTTAGAATCAAGTATCCATACAAGAAATTAACCATATACTAAGTAATTCGTGTGATGGAATTTCCACTAAATAGAAAGCTCATACAATAGCCATAAGGAAATCCACTTCACATGCTCGCAACATATGATCAAGAAGCAACCTCGGCTAAATATCCAGAGTGCTCAGAAAAATTATCATAATCAAGATGTAAAACAAGGTGTAGAACAAGATGTAGAACAAGAATCCCTGTCATATATTATATCCACAGGTATCCCATGTAATCAAGATGTATCGATCATAAAATCACAACACATAAAGTCAAGCAGATTTGATTAATCAATCCACTATAACCAATATCATCGGGACTTATCTATTAAATGATAATCCTTCCACGAAATCCATCACAATATATTCATATATTCACAAATATTGAAGGATTATAACAAATCAAACAATCTCTGATATTCTGCTTTAAAATAATCGCAATTCAAGGATTTAGTTAAATGTTCAGAAATTTTCCTCCCATTCAGTACCATCAATCATGAAATACAAGTCATTATGTTCAATGAATCCTCTAATACAATAGCCGTAGGATCACAATCAATTTCAAGTCATGAGTAGAATTATTCTATTCATAAAAAATCAATCTCCTCGAAGCATATACAAGTACGTTACCATTTTGAATTAACACACATTTTATCTCTTGTTCGAGCTTCACTATGCATAATTAATTTATCATATCCACTATATTGGTGAATCTTGACACATACACGAGAAAATAGTAAGACTGGTCATATCCTCCAAATAACCATCATATTAGTCAAATCCACTAGGTAAGGTTAAATACTGAAGTTGTGGTCATCCATCATTTCAATATTTAAAAAAATTGGCTTCACGTTTATCAATCCATCAGAAAGTGTAGCTTTCTGTGTCAAATAGTTAATAATAGAGCTACCTTCGAAATTCATTAATGAATCTCTAACAAGATCAAGAAATTCTCAAGAACATGCGTACCTCGGTTGTTTCCACTTATATAGGTCAACAAAGATGCCTGAAGTAAACCCACTTCAAGATAATAATTCCTCTATCTCTTGCTAGTTTTTGGAAACAATTGTTTCTCTCATGAAATTTCAATAAAATCAATTCTCAGTCTGTGACTTTGTATACACCAACAGGTCATTAATCAATTCATCGCAATGAAATCAAATTATGGTTTGAAGATATCATTCATCAAATCCATCAATACTGCTAGATCATATATCAATCGAAATAGCATAATTACGAATTCATAACAAGCATACCTGATATAAGAAAATGTCTTCAGTATATCCTCATAGTTGACTTTCCAAATAATGGTAGCCACTTATCAATCAAACACTGAATATACCACTGATTAACTTCAGGGATCAAGTAATTCATCCATACACGATAACAAGTACTGGTTCATTATAGTCACCTGGTTGAACTCTTTGCATTCAATATGAAATCGCAAAGTACCATATCTCTTCATGCCAATCAATACAAATGCACCCCACGTAGATATACTAAGCTGGGTGAATCCTCTATCAAGAAATTTCTTCAAGTTGAACTTTCAATGCTTTTAACTCAATCGATATCATGAACATTTAGATATCAGCACTATATTTGTACCGTAGCAACTCAAGATAACTCAAGGTTCTCATCATGTATCATGTACTACTCAGTAGAATTATATCTGAGATCTCACAAAGAATGGATACATCCTTCAATTTTGGTGTAGACATTCTTCCATCAATCACATATGCTAAATATTCAGCACAACCTTGATAATCATTTTTGAGCTTTCCATGCAGAACATGAATATTATACATAATTATATCATGCTCATATAAATAGTCAAGCATACTAGCATAAAAATATTCACCATCTATTGTGGCAAACAAGAATGGCATATCATATAGAAAGCCAAATCATAACACGTAAAAGCCAAGCCATAACACGTATCACATCAATGTCCCATATAGGTAACATGACCAAGTTAACATATAATGTATAGGGTGTTATCACCCACACTTCTATCAAGCTCTTATAAATAACGATATCAATCATGTAGTCTCTTACTAGAGAATACACTTTCACGTAAATCAAGAAATGAGGACAAGCATGCATATATAGCACGAAACAATGTCCACTGGCACAAGATAGATACGCCTAAGTATTTAAAGACTCGCGCTCTCGATTCTCAAACCATCTTATTCCAATTGGGATCAACATTATCAACACCAGTCCTATGCTGTATAACAACAAGTAACGAAGCACTCGACGTCGGTAGCACACCCAAGACTAACCCAAGCTAGGCCATAGACCCTATCCAGGCTTAGAGCTAAACCATAGATCTGATACCAACTGACACGCCCCCAAGTCAAGGGGTTCTATAATGGAACCTCGAACCTGGTGCGCGTAACTAACAAGAAGCGAAAAAACGGGAATGACACCTGAATAAATTAACTGGTATCATAAATACTCAAGAGAAACGAGCTAAAATAGCTCACCACAAGTTCTATACCAAAAAATTTAAACCAAATGTGGTTATATACAAGTACTATACGAGTCTACCTAAGATACTGAGTCTAAACAACTGATACAAAATCGTCCTCACCAAAAACTGAAAAGGATAAAAATCCCCAACAAGAACAACCTGCCAAGTAGGCCCCTGCTAAGTCGAGCCTCACAACGTATTACCACTTGCTTTCCTGGGGGGGATACAAATAAACAAGGAATGGGGTGAGATATATCTCAGTAAGTTACTAGGTACAAGTACATAGCATGTTATCATATAATCATGCAAATCAAGAAGATTATCAAGTAATCATGCTCAAGATGTCATCAAGTAATAAGTATATGAGAGGCTAAGCCAACTAATCAAGTAGCTAGCACATAAGGCTAAACTATCACGTTACAAAGGATATTCCAACCTTATTCCTCCCAAGTAAACCATTATTGTCGTTGCTTATTGCAGTTGACAAATCACGATCAATCAAGTTGCTGCTGTGCAATACACAAGAGGACCCGGTAACCAGTGTCACTCACAAGAACAAGATTCACGAGGTGTTCACGAGTTTAGCATTCACTTTTATCAGGCGTATTGCTCTAATAAAGGAAGCTATGCCCTTACTATGGCCTGTAGTAAGGGGTCAAGCACAGATACATAGATCCCCGATTATCACTTAGCCCTAGCCTCGCGATAAGCGTGAACCTATATATCTCCGAACATGCAAGGAGAACCAGCTAGACTCACACAAGAATGCACAAGTAGGTATTTACTTGAACTACGAGAGTAGAACTAATCCAAAAGTAGTGGACCAGTCCTTCATGAACCATATAATTATGTGCTCACCAAAACTAACGAGAATAGAACTAAGTCTAAAAGTAGTGGACCAATCCTTCATGAACCATGTAATCATGTGCTCACCAAATACCAGTAAACGTATGCAATTTGCGAATACAAATCAGTATAACAATGGCACGTAATGTGTCCATGTAACACAATCAATCCAAGTTAGAGTCTATTAGTAACAGACCCAAAACAGGTAGTAGGGTACATCATTCTATGTCACTTTGTCATATACCATATTTGCATGTACATATTCATATAATCTTTAACACATTAATGTGTCTATCATGATACCCTTACTTTAAAGTAGAGCCCAACATCTTAGACTCTAAGCACGTAGTTGAATAGGTCGTATTGTACCTAGTCACAATCATATCTCGTATATGTATCGTTAATAATCGAATACATTTCCAAACACATATTGTGTTCTATAATCATTGTTTTATGAATTATCTTCATATTACACTAGTCCCTATTTCTTTAGGAATCTATCTCAGGAACAAGATATCTTCTTTATACTTTATATACTTCATTGACTATATGCTCGACTAAAACCAATTACTAGCACATTAATGCTGGTTCATAGCACTTTCAATACACACATATTAGATTCGAGTATGTAATAGAGTTGATCATTCTCTATCTAGTTCCATATTCTAACTCTTTGGTTATTAATACCAAGTATCAAGTAGTCAACAAGCCATATTCTATCAAGTAGTTATGTGCAAGATTTGTACATACACATCAAGGATAGTTTTAACACGTTAGTGCTTGTTCATAGCACTTTCAAGTTCATTACCATACACACGTATTGGTTTCAAGACATGAACAAGAGTTCTTCCTTTTATATTCAAGTTCACACTCCAATTCTTTGGATGTTCAAGGTAAGACTCTTGCTCTGATACTTCTAGTGTTCTATAACACTTACAAGATTACTACCATGCACATGTATTGATTTCAAGGCAAGTACAAGATTTTATCATCTTATATTCAAGTTATCAATCCAATTCTTTGGATATTCAAGTCATGTACAAGAGTTAATTGTCTTATACTTCAAGTTCAAGTTAAGTAAAAGAGTTACTTATCTTATACTTACAATTCATGATCGTATTCTTAGGATATTCAAGCTCAAGACATTGTTATAGTGCCCCTAAGGTACACAAACATTGGATTCAAGACACATATAACACATTAGTGCTTGTTCTTAGCACTTTCAAAACATATAAAAGAGTTCTTACTCTTATACTCAAGTTCTCTATTCAAATCATTGAATATTCATATTCAAGACCAAGTTGTGATGCCCTTAAGGTGTCATAACACTTGCTAGGACATCTTATACTAAGGCTATATACCTTAACTAGGGTTACTTCTAGCTTAATCAAGCTTTGAACAAACCTTTTTATTTTTCAGGGCAAGCGGGCGGCCGCTCACTAGGGACCGGGCGGGCGCTCACTTTGCACATTTTATATGGAAAATCTTTCAGTAGTTTTGGGCAGCCGCTCAACAATTTCTGTGCGGTCGCACACCAAGCGAGCGGGCGCTTGGTACCTAACCAGGCGGGTGCTTGGTGCAGTTTACAGCAAAGATTCATTTCTTCCCAGGTTTATCAATTGTCCGTCCCAAGTGTAGGAGTATACTTTTACTAACATAATAACAATATCAAGAGTACCTAGGAGTGAAGTATCATACCCAGGACACTATTTCAAGTTCATTTTTTTCATTCTTTTTACCGTCCCACAAATAATAGAATAATTTTCTTTTATTCCATTTCAATATTTCACCGCCCCAAAAGTATAAGTATAATTACTAACACTTAGGAGTATATTTTCAACATACCCAGGACATCATCTTTCAAGGCTATTCATTATTTCACATAGTTTTATAATACTCCCTTTGTCCCAAATTTACAAGTATCACAAAACTCATTCCAATCACGAAATTAACAAGCACAAGTATCAAGAATAACATATAGGCATGTTATTACAAGCAAGGGGGAGCTAGTGACTTACCTACTCCGAAATCAAATTCACCCAAACTAATTTCTATTCGGCATGAAACGCTCTATTCACCGCCCTGATCATTTATGCGGAGTCGGATTTTCGAACAGAGACATAATTAAGCAAGAGGGATCGAGAATAGGGTAAACCCTAACTTTATTTTCTGAGACAGAGAGAAAGAACGAGAAGAAAGTTAGGATTTTTCTTTCTCTGACCAAGCTTCTACAAGATATACTTGCAACTTTCAAGAAATGACCCATAGGCCCCTCAAGTTATAACTTTGACAAAAAGGCCCCTAAACTTTAATTTTTCCCAAATGGCCCTAAAGTTTCAACTTGGACCATTAAGTCCTAAACTTGCTCAATTAGTTAAATAATTAACTCAATTAAAATAGCATATAATTATGCAAGTCAAGAATTTAACAGGAATTAGGATGGGCGTTACACGTTGTATTCTCTCCATCGTGAGAACCGTTGTTTTCTCTCATTTGTGAGAGCTTATGTTCCTTTGTTTTTGTTTGTTGTTCTTTCATGTTAAAATGATGACGATACTTGCATTTTCGCACAATGAAGTGGATGCCAATCGTCTTACTGCACAAGGGTAGCTCGTGGATTTTTATATGTCCGATGGGTGTTTACTCGTCAATCGGAATTCTGCATATCAAGGCTCAGCGCAAAATATTACCAGAAGGAAGATCTTTTAAATGCAAGATTGAGGCAGTTTCCAAGTTTGACTTGTAGTGGAATTCATGCGTCTCAAGATTTAAATCGAAAATACCTTTGTTGTAAGTTGAGAAATGGAACCGCTATTGTTATTCGAGGTGAGCCTCCGGTCTTTGTGGAGTGCCATCTATTTTTAAATTATGAATGAAATTGAATTATCGTTTGCTCAAAAAAAAAACAATGTCATTGTTAGTATTAAAGAGTGACAATTAGTATAACGAGCGTCAGGTGTCACTAATATTTTTGAAGGAATGTCATGCAGTGGTGGAGCCATAAATTTTTTCAACGAGATTGGAAAATTTTGCATATATATTATATTGTAATACCTAAATTTAATTTAAGTGGGAGGGGGCAATTTTTTGATATAGTGTTATTTTTCCTTAGTACAATAAGGGGAAAACTCATAATTTTTAAGGGCGAAAAGAAATATCTATAGATTTTTCCAAGTACTAAATTGTTACTACATTTTAAAAATGAAAGGAAGACAAGGACAGTTGCCCCTTATCATTAGGCACAGGGTTCGTCAATGGTGTCAGTGGCAGTATTAAAGACTGTCAATATCTATGCATAAGTTCTACTGTATTACCTATTAGGAAAAACTGCAAATTACCTGAACTATTGGGGTTATTTTGGATTTGGTACCTGGACTCTCATTTTTTGCACCCGTCATACCCAAACTCTAATTTTTACTGTATCCGTCATACCTACCACTAACGACATCCATTTTTCTCAGTTAAGTCATCATGTGACCATACACGTGATCAATTTTGCAGGGGTAAAATAGGAAGACAAATATGCAGAATGGAATTCAATGAATTGAGACGGTCCGTCAGTTGAGCAATCTGAGCCCTCAGAACATTGTTCTCATGTTCAACAACAATGTACTTTGGAGTAGCGAAATCAATACTCTGCATAATCTGATGCTTGTCGTTTTTCATTTGGTTGATTGGCCAATCAATTCGTCCAAATGCTCCTGCTTTCGCTTGCGAGACATTCTAGCAGATTCCCTGTTGGATTCCATCCTTTTGCGTTTCCTCGGATCGATTACCGGGTCCGAGATAGGACTAGCTTGGCGCTGTGGTGGCGTTGCCATTTTTGATAACGAAATTAACGAATGGGTTAAAGGAATTAGGGATTAAAAGTCAGATTGAGATTGAAATCGAAGCTTTAGAACGAAAGAGTAAGATCAAATGGATGGGGAAATTAGGGTTTTGAAAAAGAGAAAAAATCAAAATTGAGAGAGATCAGACTCTAAAAGGGCTAATTTATGAAAGCTCGTGAAACCAGTAGAGGAAAACAACAGAGAAAGAGTGAAGAATTCGGATCCGACGCATAAGGATCGAGAAAGTCATTAAGAAATAAATTGGTGAGGTAAGAACCCTAAAATCATTGAATCAACTCTTATTCATTCCGAAAATCCCAATTCCCCAATTCAGAAACAGGATTAATTCAAGAACCCTAAATCCAAAACAAGAAATCAGAACGAAATGGCTCGATTGATCTGCAAATTACACCAAGAATGACAGCCAGAAATCAACAATCGATTATCAATCATTAATTTAACGCCTTTTAACATTCGTCACATTTGTCTTCCTATTTTACCCCTGCAAAATTGATCACGTGTATGGTCACATGATGACTTAACTGAGAAAAATGGATGTCGTTAGTGGTAGGTATGATGGATACAGTAAAAATTAGAGTTTGGGTATGACCGGTGCAAAAAAAATGAGAGTCCAGGTACCAAATCAGAAATAACCCCAATAGTTCAGGTACTATATTTGCAGTTTTTCCTTATTAATTAAAATTCTTTTGCATGCTTTAAAATACTTCTGATTATTATTAAAATAACGAGAATATAGTGTGTAGATTTTGGGAATCTGTGAGTTTGTTTTTGGGCCGGGACATGATCTTCGTGATCTAACGTATGAGAGCAATCAGTACTATTTGGGCAATGCTAGGCTTACAAAATTTTTTTACAAAATGAATGATACAAGGTGTGGTGGTGATATTTATTGGCCACATCGATAGTGGACCCGACACACTCATATTAAAAACACCAATGTAATTATGACACCTCATTTTATAAGCCACATTTTGTAGCCATCTTTTGTAACTTTATTAGTTCCCGTACTATTTATATTGTTAACAGACTGAACATGTGTATAGGCGTTTCCTACAAGCCCAGAATTCTAATGTGGGCTTATTTTGTAGCATTTAATAACTCAGAATCTCAATCTAAATGGAAAATAAAAATCATACAAGTAAAATATATTTTTGACTAACAAACTATTTGACTTTTACTATTACAAATGTGACCCTGGATTTCCTCCCACCCAAAATCCCCCACCCCCCAAAAAAAAAGAAAAAAAGAAAAAAAAGAAACGACTGACAGGAGACAGCGTGAGACGGATCTCCCATGGATCAACCCGCTCGCTCAGCTCACAGCCGAGCGCCTACCCAACCTTTCCTTCCTCCAAACATGCGCCACGTGTCTTATTTAGGAAAAAGAAAACTCCAATAAAAAAATGCAATATCTTGAAATTTTGAAGTTGATTTTTTTTTTTAAATACCGTTGTGTTCGTCTCGACGAGATGAATTAAACTTGATAGTCATGATTTATTTTGAAATTGTTTTTTTAAACATATATATAACACAAGAATTTTTTTGAGGAGCTGCTCGTCACCTGAGATGTAACACTTGTTATGAAAAAGTGACAGTGTAGTTCTGAGAAAGTAATTTTTATTGTAAAATGTAATAATAGTTTTGTAGAAAAAAAATAAACATTTTGATAGTTATTTTTTTGTTAGAGAAAGTAATAATTGACATGCAATATATATATATATACTAGTACTCGTGCCCATGCCTGTGGCACGGTGCCAGTATTGAATCAATTAAGTACTTCCGCTTCTCCTCTGTCGAGTACTTCCTCTTCTTCTCGAGGTGGCCGTCAGTACCAACATCATGAACTCCCACTTATATCACCAAAACTGTGCGACATTGTTTTATTTTATAATTATAATTATTAATGGTTAATTAAAAATGCATTTTCTTAACACTATCCTAGCTACACTCTATTTCTGTACCCGTAACAACCAACCACTGAACTACCCAATTTTCCTGTAATCCATGAACACTGAACTGACCAGGAAAGTCCCCTAAATGGTCTTGAGGAAATGATCATCTTCAAGCTAAGCATACATGCTAGCACCTGGTTGAAGTGTAATCACACCCATATCCATACTCATACTCCACATGTCCTCCGTGTGCAATTTTGTACTCCCCTTTCCACCCTTCTTCCCCTTCTCACTCTCGCAGCCACAACCATCTTCGCCACTCTTGGCCTTGTCGCCCACCACCAGGTTTTTTCTCTGTTGCACAATCACCAAGACCTACTGAACTTCTGCTTTAGATTCTCCGTCAAAGCGTATGCGTCAATTGCTTCTTTACCTATCAACAAATCATTCTGCTTGTCAATTGACATCTCCTTTACTGTTTTTATTTTCAAAGGAGACAGCAAGTAACTTGAGTAAATTTAGCACACTTTGACTAAGAGCAGCAACATAACTTGAATAATCAACCCCAGTATGACAAAAAACCTGATACATTAAGTATATTCATTTTAAAGTTTTCTTAAGTAACTTTTTAGACATTCATTTTGGGACGGAATTAATACTTACTAACTTCCAAATATAGTCATGACATTACAATACCAAAGGTTTAAAAAGAAGGTATGTCCCTCCGTACCAACAAATATTGATCACTTGAACTATTAGCAGTTCATATTTCAGATTAATATTTGATATCTTGTTTCAAACGAATACCAACATCTTCAAAATTGAAAGCATTGCAGATAAAAAAATATATATGAGACCCATAAAGACAATCCAAATGCAAAAATAGACTTTGGTTAATGATTGGGCATTGTGCTTCCCATGCCGCTTTCTCTCGCGCATTATTTATGACACAAATTACATTTGCAAGTGATATCATCATCTCAAATCAATGTCCCAAAAAAATTGCTCTTCCTCAGGAGTAAATTTGAATTTTTTTTGGATATTTATTTTTTATTTTGGGACGGAGTTAGTACCTTAAAAAACTAATTTGGCAAAATTTGCTACCTTACTTCAGGCTCATGACAACAAAGCTTAATCATATACTACTAAATTCAAACAAAAGATGCCTATGGTTTGCTATGGACGACTGGACACAAAATAAAGTTCTTACTACATTCATAATTTTTAAAAAAAAGTTTAATGGACCAGTTCCAACTTAAAAATTATCCATATCATTTGTCCCACTTTTTCGGGTAAAACACTAAGTTCTGTGATATTTCAACAAAGAATAAAACATCTAAACTCAATCGACTCAATTGAAAACCTTAAACTACAGTACTATTGAAGTAACTTGACTTCTCTACAGTACCTATTGGAATTAGTACCAACAAAGAGATTAGATTCACAAAACTAAACCCACAGCAGATGAGGTTGACGGAGTTGGGGCAGGCCGGTGGGCATTTTGAGGAGGGAGTGGACTCTGGTATTGTCGGATAGTCTGACTGCGACCCTGGGTGACAGCACCAACACCACTACCGTTCCCGGCTCAGGAGCTCCTCTTTGTTGTTACCTGTGGCGGCCACTACAGGAGTGAAAAGCGGAACAGAAGGAGAAGAAGCCCGTGTAGGAGAAGATAGGATTAGATATGGGTTGGGGATGATGATGGAAACTACTGGCCTCGACGTCGAGAACAGAAGGCAGGATAGCGGCATCGTACAAACAAAAGAGTTCGAAAGGAGTGGAAACCGCTACTTATTAGCCGTCGATCAGAGTTATTAACAAATAATCCAAGGCCCAAGATTAAACATAAAATTTAGCATTAAACTACAGCCATCGGATCGTGGCGGTTACGGAAGAATCTCAGCCATCCTTTGTCTCAAGTCAATAGGAAGTTATTTTTGAGCTCTATTATAATATAGAGATTATATGTATATACATGATATAATTTGTTATAAAGATGAATGTAACAATTTTTCGGGTAAATATTACCTTTTACTAAAAAAATAATAGTAATAATTTTCAACAAATGAATGTAACATTTTTTTTCTTCCAAAAGTAACAGTTTTTATTCAGAAATATAACCATAATTTTGAGATATAACCATACGTTTGCACAAAAAGGATTGAGTATAACATAAGATTTACTCCAAAAAACTGTTACATTCATTTGTGCAATTTTTTTATTTGTAAAACCCTTAATGATTTATCAATTATAAAGGTTGAATGTAACAACTGGAATTCTGTAATGTAACATAGTAGTTTTGCAAAAACAAAATGAGATAATTACAAACCAATGCAATGTACTACACTCTTGGTTACACAAAAGGTAACCTACTCTTCTTTAACACATAATGAAACATACTTTTATGTCGGGTTACAAATAATGCAACCATGTTGGATGACGTTAAATTTTATTAACGAAATGAACAAATTCGTTAAATAAACTAACAATCGTTAGTGAAGTAACAATCGTTAATGAAGTAACATCCCTTCAATTTGTTTCCAAATTCAAACCAACAAAAAATGGTGGATCGATGAACACCAAGAATGAACCCAGATTCCAGTACTAGGAATCCCAAATCAAACCCAAATTGAACAAGAGAATCAAACACAAATCAAATTGAAAGTGAACAAAACCTAGCCTTTCGAACTCAGAAACCGATCTAACCCAAGAATCAAATTGAATCTTGGGTGAAATCGAACCACAGCCACAATCGAATCCAACATGGAGCAAAATAGGCGACTGAGAGGAGAGAGGCATCAGTTGAGATGTCGATTTCTTGATGGTGCATTCAGCGGGAGGAAACTTGAAGAAGTAGGAGGGGGTCGGTGCACAGACATTGCCGGAAAGGGTCATGAGATTTGGAAGGCTTTAAGGTCAGACATTGCAGCTGTGGGGAAGATGAACAGGGAAGCCATTGTTGAAGGGAATAAGTTTTGTGCTTGACTGATGAAGAAGTTTCAGGTCTGATGGTGGCTGGTGGTTGATGGGAGCAAATGGGTGGTGTTTCTGGTGGTTTGTGGCTGGCTGATGGTGGTGTGGGGCGGACTGGTGTGGGGCGGACATCTGGTGGAGAAAGATGGCAGACACAGAGGACTGTGAGAGGTAAGTATGGAGATACAAAACCCATTAAATAGGCTAACAAATGTTAAGTATATTTAACTAATGTTACTCTTTTCTAAAATTGTTGACATTTCAGTTACCTTTTTAACGTCGTTAGGGTGCGTTCCATTATATGTAACAAAATGATAAAGTACATTTCATTAAGATGTCAAATCGTAGTATGTTGCGTTAATTGTAACAAACGCTATAGTACATTACCATACCTTGCCGTTCGCCCCAAAATAATATATAAAAAATAGTTTGATTGTTTTTTTAGAGAAAGTAACAAATGAAATACAACCAATTATTTACATAAATTCTTACTCTTTAAACTGTTACATTCATTTATATAGCAAATTATAATCATATATGCACTCTGTTACACATCAATTATTACTTTTTCTAACCACAAAAACTATCAAACTATTTAACTTTTTCTGCAAAACTGCTATTACATTTTACAATAAAAGTGTTACTTTTTAAAAACTACGCTTTTACTTTTTTCAAAGAGTTAACTACAATTTAGGGTCTGAACTCCATAGGGTGTTCCCCAAGCGGGGCCCTAATTTTTTTCTTGGTGAACCAGGGATTCAATATGTTTTTTTCCCTCAATCTAGGGCTTTTTAACGGAATTCATTAGAAATCTTGTTAAAGCACCATGTGTTGTGCACGTTATTGACGGGTTGGTTACTTTGAAGTTGATATTACTACTTAAGGGGTTTAGTGCACATTTATGAAAATAAGGGGAGGATAAGAAAATAATTGTAACTAATCCCTCACCTAGCCTTCATCCCTCCAATGTTATGCCCCCAACAACCCTCACCCCACCGACAACCCTTCCCTTCTCCACCATTAAAATTAAAATCAGTTCAGACCAAAAAGGCAAACAATAAACAGAGCACAATTTATATATACCATCTAGGCGTAAGAAAACAAAGCAGGTGGGTGATGGGCAAGTACATGAGGAAAGCTAAATCACAGCCGACATTTGGTAGGCTTAGTCGCACGCCTACTAAAATAGACCTAAACTCGGCCACTAATAATGTAATTAGGGTAAGTCAGGGTCGATCCACAAAGAACAGTGATTATCTGCGAACTAGTCACTTAACCAGATTGGGGGTTGATTAGTTTGTAATTAAATCCTAGACGGGAAATTAAACTAAATGTGATTAAAACAATAATTTAAAAAGCACTTCAGATTGATCCCTATACCCGTCCTCTATTTCAATTTCATCGGTACCACTTTTTCTCCGTTAATCCTATTCACTTGATCACGATATGTTTTTCAATCTCTGTCTCTTCTTACTGTTTAGTCTATAGCAGTGGCACACTCACTATAAACCCTAATTAAAATTAAACATAAACTAGCACAGAAAAGGTCTAAAAATTAATTGATTCAATTTAAGAGACTAAGATCAAGAACGCTTTCTAGGTTTACTAGATAATCGCTTAATTTTGCCTACTCCCCGAATTGCTATGGCACATACACAATTCGTGAAGATGCTACGGTGAAAACACTAATTCTGGAACAGAACAGAGAATTCTAGCATAGATTCATAAAAAGAACTAGTGAATTGGCCAAATCCATAAACCCTAATTATTAACCTAAAATCAGAACAAGCAAAATTATGAATAGATTAAACAAGAGAATAAGAAAATTACCTCAATTGAAATAAAATAGGTTCAAACTTTCAATCCAAAGCTATGGAGTTAGTTCTCCATGAAAGGGTTACAAAGCTCAAGAAAAAGAAAAGGAGTTGGTTTTGGGGGAAACTAGTTCCTCCATAAGTTATAAAAAGTCATGTTTTTTATGAAGGAATTGGACGAGGGTCGTTTTTTATTTAAATTATTTCATGAACTTGATCTCATCAGGGTTATCAATAATGGGTCTTGATCTTTTGGCAATTTTCCATTACTTGTTCGCAGAATTCAGACGGGAGAACATCCATTGCGAGTGCCCCTCGATTCTCTACATGTTTGGGTGCAAGTGTATGATCTTCCTATTGGGTTTATGTCGGAAAATATGGCCAAGCAGATTGGAAATTTCCTGGGAGCATTTATAGAGTATGATGAATCCAACTCTACTGAGATTTGGCGTAGGTTCATGAGAATTCGGGTTGCTATTGATGTCTCTGTGCCATTGAAACGATTCAAAAAAATCCGCAAGGCCGATGGGGATACTTTTATGATACAATTTAAATATGAACGACTTCAGTATTTCTGTTACATTTGTGGATTGTTAGGCCATTCTGAAAGTTTTTGTGACAAATTGAGATGTAGGAGAGAAGATTGTTGCTGCGAAGATTTCTGGCGAGACCACCAGGCGCCCGCCTACTACTCACCAGGTGCCCGCCTGGAATTAGTTTCAGCCCGGGGCAATGTTTCTGCCATGATCAAGCGCCCGCTCGGTGTAGCGGCAGATTTGTCCTGTTTACGTATTTTTAGTTTTTGAGCAGTTTAATTAGGATTTTAATTAGTATTTTCGTCATTATTTTTACTAGGTCATTTAAAGAGGGTTTAGAGTAGGATTAGGAGTTGTTTTTGCTATTTTTGAGTCCTATTATGTACCATATGTTACCATATAGGTTAGGAGTAATTTTAGAAGGTTTAGGATTGTTTTTCCTTGATGATGAGAGCAACAATCTTCTCTCCTACATCAAATGTTTGATTCCAGGGGAGCATCCTTACCTAGAGAATGGGGTCCATGGTTTAAAGCTCCGGACAAACGTAAGCCAGTGCTAGGAGGAGATAAAGGATTCACGAAGCAGGTGGCATAAGGCAGAACCCTAATAGCCATGGTGCCAACACTTCATTGATTCCGACGGTGGTGGCTGCTGGGGGTGACGGACCTTCGCACGTGCATTCCGACGAAACAGTTACGGTAGTTCTGGAGTTGTAACTCCCATCCCTTTGCCAACTAATCATTCTTATCCCATAGAGGCGGTTACAACTACCCTATCTATGATGATGTGGATATGGTTGAGGATACAAACATGCCTATTCGTAATCTAATCGATGACCGTAAACGACGACGCAACATGGGTTTGGATGGCGAGACGAGTAGGCTGGACTCAATCAACTCTGGCAATGACTATTCTGGAGACTTGGTCACTTCAAACTTACCAGCGGCGAACTCCGGGGACGGGGTTTGCCGATCCCAATGATCGCTTTGAGTTGGAATTGTAGGGGATTAAACAACTCCCTTGCAATTCCCATCACTTGGTGAGCTTGTTCGGGCTCACAAACCTGACATTGTCATTTTATTAGAAACTTTATCTGACAATTATAAATTAGAGGAAGTTCGTGTATCTCTTGGGTTTCATGGCTGCTTCTCTGTCCCGTGTGTTGGTCGAGGCGGTGGTTTGGCGGTCTTATGGAAGTCGGCGAATTTATGTACTTTGCGTAGCTTTTCAAATAATCATATTGATTTCATGGTAATGAATTAAACTCCCCCTGGCGATTGACGGCTTTTATGGTATTCCTGATCGCTCACTTCGTCATCTGTCGTGGCAATTGCTAAGGCGTCTCCATGCAAATTCTTCATTACCTTGGCTGGTCATGGGAGATTTTAATGACTCTACTCTCTCGAGAGGAAAAGAAAGGCAGAGTGACCATCCGGAACATTTATTCCGTGGATTTAGAGATGTAGTGTTGGACTGTGGATTGTCTGATATCTCTCCAAGGATATCCATTCACTTGGTCAAGGGCAAAGGGTACTTCACATGGTGTTGAAGAAAGGCTAGATAGGGCAATGGTTTCATCAGCTTGGTCGGATTTATTCCCAAATGCAACACTAATGAACCTCGTTGCTCCATGTTCTGATCACACAGCTATACTGCTAGATTGTGCACCAGTAGGTATACGTCAGCGACGGTCCTCCTTCAAGTTGAAAATAGATGGCTGCTTGAACCTGATCTGGGAGATGTGGTTCAGTCTGGTTGGTCTTCTAACAACACACATTATTCTACATAACTATCTGAATTAGCTACCGGCTTTTTGGGATGGAGTCGTGATTTAAATTCTTTTTTCAGACATGATAAAATTCAGTGTGAGAGGCTTTTTACCGTTTACAAACAACACTCAGACCCAGCCTCGATGGAGGAGGAAAAGCGTATCCGGCATCGTTTAGGCTTCCCTTCTAATTAAAGAACAAGTGTATTGGAAGCAAAGGGCAAAAGTTCACTGGTTAAAGGAAGGCGATTGAACACAAAGTTTTTTCATAAGACGGCGAATGCACGGAAACGACAAAATAAAATAACGAGGCTTCAACTGGATGATGGGGAGTGGATTGACGATCAACAACTGCTATCAATCAAATGCATCCCGACAAGTCGCCAGGACCGGATGGATTCAACCCCGCCTTTTTATCAAAAATATTGGCACATTGTTGGTAATGACATTTTCCTTTCTTGTGTCTCTTGCTAATTCATGTACCTTCCCCGCCATTTAAATGATACGCTTGTTGTTTTAATTCTAAATGTAAATCTCCATCTACTATTAGGGACTTTAGACCAATTCACTTTGAAATGTTATTTATAAGCTAGTATCCAAAGTACTTTGTAATAGATTTAAGGCTACACTACCTTCCTTGGTGGATGCGGCTCAGTCGGCTTTTGTGGCCGGTCGTTCAATTCAAGATAATGTAGTAATTGCCTTCGAGACCATTCATGCCATGAAACGCAATTCTAGTGGTTCCCGTGGAGATGTGGCACTGAAGATTGATATAAGAAAGGTTTATGATCGAGTTGATTGGAACTACTTGGAGATGATTCTTCTAAAGTTAGGCTTTTGTACAAAATGGGTGGCTTGGATGATGCTTTGTGTTCGTTCCGTCAAATATTCAATCCTTGTCAATGGAGATGCAGTTGGTCCTATTTCACCAAGTAGAGGTCTTCGACAAGGAGATCCCTTATCTCCATATTTATTCATTTTATGTGCAGAAGGTTTAACGGCTCTTTTACGTGACTCATGCCAACAACGAATGCTACGAGGCAGTCGCATTTGCTGGGGTGCGCCAGTGGTGACACACCTTATGTTCGCTGATGATTGTCTCTTATTTTGTGGGGATAATGAAACGGAATGTACAACTTTGAAGTCAATTTTTAATTCATACGAATTGATCTCAGGACAGGCCATCAATTTTTCCAAATCGGGTATTTTCTTTAGCCGTAATGTTTCCCCTACACAACGGTCATCTTGTCGGCAATTTTGGGTGTCACTGCAGGGCTTAATACTTCCTCTTATTTGGGGTTACCATCTTTGATAGGGGTAATAAAAAATATATCTTTCGCTACCTAAAGGACAGATTGTGGAGTAGATTACAAGTATGGAAGGATAAGTTACTTTCGAAGGCGGGGAAAAGTGTTCTAATCAAGTCCGTGGCTCAATCAATTACGGCTTATTGCATGTCAACCTTTCTCCTCCCGGATTCATTACTTGTTGAGATGGAACGAATGATGAATAATTTTGGTGGTCCAATCATAAAGACGGGCGACGAAGTATTAATTGGCTTTCTTGGTCAAAGTTGAGTGTTCACAAAAAGTATGGAGGGTTGGGTTTTCGAAGCCTTCGATCTTTCAACATCGCAATGCTTGGTAAATGGGGTTGGAGACTGCTAACCGATCATGACTCTTTGGTGTGCCGTGTGTTATAGGCTAAATATTTTCCTCGTGGCAGTTTTTTAAATTCGCAAATAGGGTCAAGTCCAAGCTTTGTGTGGAGAAGTATTATGAACGCTCAAGGTTTACTTCGGGATGGGCTTCGTTGGAAAATTGGGGACGGCGAGAGTGTGGAAGTTCTCACGCAACCATGGCTTAGACGGGACGGAGATTTCTACGTGAGGGGATTCACTAATTTACTAATTTACTCCCTCTTTCGACCCGGGTATGCGACCTCTTTCTGCCCGACTCTAAGAACTGGGATGTTTCTAAGATAGTATCTTCGTTTGTGGAAGACGATGCTCGTGAAATATTATCTATTCCTCTTTATTCTAGTGAACATGGTGATGAATTACTTTGGCATTACTCCACAACAGGAACGTACACAGTGAAAAGTGCGCATAGACTTCTAACGTCTCACACGTTGGATGAAGATTTGGGTGTTGAGGGTGAATGGGGTCGGCTATGGCAGATCAAATGTCCTCCAAAGGTGGCACATTTCTTGTGGCGAATAGGTCGAGACTGTCTACCAGTGCGGCAAATCTTTTAGATAAAGCTCTTAAAGAATTAGAAGGGCTAGTATACTGCGATGTGTGATTTGATCGAAATTCTTATTTTACAGATTCTGAATAAGAAAAGAAACTGTCATCCCATTCAATCCAATCGGGATGCCCTGTTCCTGACATCTTTCTTGGGAAGAGTAAGATGAAGCTCAGAGTTAGGGGGTATTTATACTCCCAACTAAAAGGAGAATTGATCTATGGTCAAGGTTAATTCCAAAGGTATCTCCCTTCTTGATACATGTGGTGCTTGTGGTGCGGATGCAGAGACATTGTCGCACTTATTCTTGGATTGTCCTTTGGCGGAGGATTGTTGGCGCACAACTACGCTTTATTCCATTGTTTACCAAATCAAGGATAATTCTCCTGCATTCTGTGATTGGTTTACAAACATGCTTCACATGTTACCCCAGGCATGGTGACAAGGCAGGCTATCCTTGCTTTGGAAGAATGGCAACAGGCTAAACTTATTATTCCACAAAGGCATAGCCCAGGTACAAGTCGGTGCAACGCATGGCACCCTCCCCCTACAAGTTTTGTTAAGATGAATATGGATGCCTCCTTCTCGAGTCTTTCTAGGTCAACAGGGTTAGGGCTAGTTCTTCGATCGGACTAAGGATACTTCCTTCAAGCAAAAACAATTACTTTTCCTGGATTACTTCGTGTCGCAGAGGGTGAAGCTATTGGGCTGCTGCATGCTATGTTTTGGGCGGAAAATATTCATTTGGACAAGGTGGTGTTTGAGCTTGATGCCAAGACTGTCTATGATGCTCTTCTTTCTCATGTCCAGGATAGGTCCGAATTTGGCTCCATTGTGTCTCAGTGTAAAAACATTATGCGTTGGAATCATCGTTTTGTTCTTTCTTTGGTTAATCGTAATGCCAATGTGTTGGCAGATGTTGTTTCTAGGGTGTCGTTCGATCACGCTAGCCCCACTCTTTGGTTCGAGCATCCGTCTTTTGTGGATAGCCGATACCTAAACTCTTGTTCTTGTTGTGTTTAATAAAGTTCCTGGTTGATCTCCAAAAAAAAAAAAAAAAAAAACTCCATATGTGCGGAAACAACTTCTTCAATTTTGCAATTTAGTCCTTGGAGTCTTCACCATTTCTAATTCAGTCCTCAAACTTTCAGTAATCGCAAAACAGTACCTCAACTTCCAGAAATTGTAGTTTGGTCCTATACTCCTCCGCTCCCGTTGAATATGACTTTGCCTTGACTTTGACTACTTGATCCTTGAGACATGACTTTGAAACTCACCAAAAATTTACATCCGGAAAAATAAATAAATAAAAACGACTATTCTACCCCCGGATTACAATAAAGCCCAAATGATAAAATAATGCCCCAAATACATCAAAACTAGTCTAAGTACATCAAAATGAATGAAAATACATAGGAAAAAAGGAAAATAACATATACAAAATCCGCCACATCAACGTTGCTGCCATGGACCACTCCTCTCAATCCTTTCTTGGCGTCAGCACTTGAGCTAAAACCGCGCCGCCATCCTTAACCCTGAATTATCTACCTTGAACTCCGCAGCCGAAGCACCGAGAAACCCCTTCGTGCTACAAACGAAACCCAGAACCCAAATTTCTTTCTTGTCAACACCCAGTGGCGGATTTACACCAAAATATTTGGTGTTGCCTCTTCTTTAAAAAAAATAAAAATAAAAAAATAGTGCGAATCTAATATTCAATACGTTTACATACATAAATATAACAGGGAAACGATAAAATAATTCACCAAAATTAGTGATAAATGTATATGTTTAAAAATATTGTAATAATAGTAAAAAGAAAATCGATATTACTACTAATTAAGCCAATAAAAATAAGAGAAAAAAATCTTGTTACTAATCAAGCTCATAATATTGAGAGACAAAAATTCAAATTACGCTAATTAAGTTTTAATAAATGGGAAAAGCCACGTTTAAAAGAATGAGAGGAAAACTAGGAGTGTAGAAGAAAGAAGAAAAAAATCTGCTAAAGGGGTTTGAACGGGAGATGGGCATAAGGGTAGTCCGGCCCGGCCCTTAGTTGGTCAAACCCGCAGGTAAACGGGTTTGATCCTGCCCGTGATGTGTGAGCCCGCGGGCTAAACTCGGTTCGGCCCTTTTGCAAATCTCTAGCCCGGCCCACCCTTAAACCCTTGGATTTTACCCAAAGGGTTTTAACGGGTTTTTCCCTTTATTATTTAAGAAAATATAAAATAATACAAAAATATTTTTAAAATATTAAAGACCTTACAATTTAATTAATAATTTAGTAAAAATGTAAATGGTCTAATAATATTAGTATATTAATAAAACAAATAAAAATAGTGAAATAAGTTTAGAATTTTAATGAATAAAATTATTAAACATTAGACATACTCCATTTGTTGAATAAAATTATTAAAAGATTAATTATACTCCATTTTAATAGTGAAATAAATGTATTTTGCATAAAAAGCAAAAAAAAATAAAAAATCAATGAGCGAAACGGGGTTTTCAAACCCGCGGGTTTAGCCCGGTCCGTTTGCAAATAGTGAGGTCCGGACCGTCCGCAAAATACATATGGCAAGAGCCGGGTTTTGTCCGCGGGCTCACGGATAAGGGCTTGGCGGGCCACGGGTTGGAGGACCAACGGGCCATTCGCAGGTTTGGGCCTGAAATGCCCATCTCCCGTTTGAACCAAGACACACTTGGATTTTTAGAAAAATAACTTAACCACTATACCACACAAGTTGTCTTGTTCAAGTTTGAGACTCTTTATATAAAAACAACGTTATTTTACATTTTTTTTTGTCATTGCTTGGCCAACACCAGGCCCACTGGTGGGTCCGCCCAACGAATTCATTAGGAATTTATAGGATTGGGCACAAAGACAACCACATATCTGAATTCTTGGCAAAAAAGAGACTTGAATATTGGCAATTTGGAGAGATATTCAGGGGTGGGGATTGACAGAAGGGAGGTCTGATCTATGAGAAAGAAGAAAGATGAAGCCAATGAGTCGTCCAAAGAAGAATATTGTCGGCAATGGCAAAATCCATGACGGACTGGGCACATCTAACTACTCCGGCATAGCTTCGTCCAAACCCCCATGATTCAGTTCTTGTGGTGAGAGGACAGAGAGAGCATCAGGAAGGATGCAAGCTCACCGAAGGTCGAGCGCTGGAGAAGAAGGAAAAGTTTGCTGGAGATAGAGAATAGGGACATAGAATTTGTGTGGCCGGAGAAGATGAAACAAGGAATTTTTCCTCTAGGGCCCCCATTCCCAGATTTAATTACACATAAATCCAAGCCCAGATCAAATGCCAGATAAGGAGTTGGGCCGAGATCCAAATTCCCCGTACACCCTTAAGGCTACGTTGACCAGTCAAACTAAATTCATAAATGCCAAAATTACCCTCACTCTCAAACAAAACAAACCACTCCTCTCCCTCTCAGTCAACACACACACACACACACACACACAATCTCTCTCTACGCACACACAAACAAAATAAACCACTTCTCTCCCTCTCAGTCAACACACACACACACACACACACACACATACACACACACACACACTGTTTGCACCCGAGAAGATTACCCGCTCGCCTTTTTGATTGGAGAGTCGCCACCATGTTGTTGAACGGAACACGGACCGTGAGATTCTGGAGTTCGGGGGTTAAGTTATGGATTGGGAAGGTCAAGGAGCACCCAATCCACCCGATCTAGGATCGGTCTTGCTTAGGTGTTTTAATCAAATAGTAAATAAACAATTAAAGCAAATAAAACCAATAATTAATTTCTTAATTATTGGAATGTCGGATCATGTGCTTCGAGACCATCTCCATGGATTGAAGAGGCTCTAGGCTGATCCTTTTGATGGGATTACACTACTCTAAAACAAAGAATGAGATGAGAAGTAGATATTAAAAGCGTAGGAGTTTACCTAAAGCGTTCTTGAGATTCCAATTGATGGCCTTGACTAAGGCGTTGATGATCCAAGAGTTTTATGATGACTTTGGCTAGAAAAAAAAAATGAGATTTTGGTGGTGTTTTGGTGTGAGGGAGGAGTAAAAATGGGATTAGAGAGAGGACTGATTAGAGGTTGATTTGGAGGTAATTAGTGATTAAATGGCGATTAGGGAATACAAGGTGAGAACCCTTGTATTTATGGGTTTAGGAGACTTGGGGAGCAAGTAGAGAGGTTGAATTAGGTAAGGAGATCAATAGGAAACCTCCAGGAAGTCTCCTAATTGATATCACCCAGATTAGAAGAGATTTGGCCAAGAAAGAGATCGAAATGGAGAAGGAAACTGATTAAACCCGCAGACAGGGGAGATGTCTCGTACGAGACATCCAATGTCTCGTACGAGGCATCCAGTACAGAGGTACTGTTTTTCCCTTGTCTATAGTTATGTTGTTTAGTTTAGCCCCTGACTAACGAAGTCAGTTAGAAACTTAACAAAACATGACAAAACTAACGAGTTTTCATCCAATCACAAAGGCGAGACACGAGAGTAGTGTAATCATAAATGTGAGTTCAAAATGGGGTGTCTACATAGCCCCTCGGCGACGATACTTATTGAAGAAGTTGCGTCGTCGATAGAAAAGACACCATTTAGAACTTTGGGTATGGTCGTGCTATAAAGCTGCCTACGTATCCTCCGGAAAGGAATCAGACCAAACATAGTTCGACTCCGAAAACACGAAAAAATGGTGGTTTTAGGTATTTTGGAAATCATTTTAAAAGCAATATAGTGGTAAGTAAAGTTTAGAGCTTAGAGAGTACCCCATACTGAGGAATCAATGTCCTTGACCCAATTCTGAATATGCCCTCTGTTGTCGCGGTTGACGGTGTTGCTGGTGCAGACTGTGTTGCAGACTATGTTGAAGTTGTTAGGGAATATCCTCAATCAATGCTCCTACATTGAGAGTACTAGATATTATCCTTTTTCAATAGTTGATTGAAAGTACTGGATCCCTGGATGTTCTCTTTCAATGGCTGATCGAAAGTAATGAACATGTCCTCTTCCAATTCCTCATTGAAAGTACTGGACGGTTTTGATGTAGATGTAGACTTCTGAATGTCCTCGTCAATGGTTGATTGAACGTATTGGACATTATCCTCTTCCAATGCTCCTTCATTGAAAGTCCTGGATGCAGAAACTTTGAATTTGATGTTGATTTGTAGACTTCTGAATTTCCTCGTCAATGGTTGATCGAACGTACTGGACATTATCCTCTTCCAATTCTCTACATTGAAAGTCCTGGATGCAGAAAATATGAATTTGATGTTGATTTGTAGACTTCTGAATGTCCTCATCAATGGTTGATTGAATGTACTGAACATTATCCTCTCTCAATGCTCTTACATTAGGAGTACCATATGCAGAGGTGTCTGAATGCTGCTGATATATTTTATTTTGAGCATGGATTGGTTCTTGTACCTGCTAATACAACAAGTAGAACCTATTCTAGCAAGCAATTTAGCTATGATTTAGTTTGTAATTAGACTCATGTGGCGGTGACAAATTTATGTGCATGCCCGGTCGGTCAACCTTGGTGTAAGTAGTGTGAATAACATGTATTCGCGATGGGATGTTTATTAGTGATGAACTGTATGTGTTGATTCGTGTGTGTGTGTGCGGGGACCTGTTTTGACAAGTTGGGACCTAATCAGGTTTTTTGCAAAGATGATGCTACGGAATTCTTATCTCGTGTGAGACTCATTTGCCTTGTACAAGATGATCTGTCCAGATCATTCCTTTAGTCATGTTGTGTCAAGGGAGACAACTATTTGTTCGACAACCAATGATATTTATCAATGTGCAAGCTCTAAGTAGGCCGAGCGTACCTTGTTGACAACTCTAGAGTTCCATGTTCGAAAGTCTCCGGTGAAGGTGATGAGAGATGTTATCTATTCCCCAAGTTTATATCATGCTTTGGTCTAAGTCAAGCCCCAAGAATCTTGTATGTCGTAGATGACTTCGTGATCAGGCTTATGAGGTTTTTTTAACTTGAAAAAGAGTGCTCTCCCGCTTGATTGATTTAAGGAAAGAGGAAGGTTGAAGAAGAAATGATTTGAAGAATGTTCTCCCTTTTTTTTTTTTTTTTTGTGACGCACCCTGATTTTTTCCTAGACCACCCTTTTGGGTTTTCAATCTAGCGGGCATCTCTTTTGCGTGTCTTTTTATTTATTTTTTTTGTGATGCACCCTGATTTTTTCTAGACCGCCCTTTTAGGTTTTCAATCTAGCGGGCATCTCTTTTGCGTCTGTTTTTATTTTTTTTGACAGAGTATGTACTCGAAGATGACTCAGAGAGGAGAGTAATTTTGTCTCTTATTGGGGGAGAGACATGCAAGATTTTGGGTTTGAGTGTATTAGGAATTTTAGCTATCGACTTTTCTTTTGGGAAGTTGTTCCAAGCATCGACTCGGTGAGGATAACGCACTTGTTAGAGGCGAAGAGGATAGCCCCTAGTGCGGATTTACTTTGACGAGTTCGTATATCTTGAACAGGAATTGGAAGGGGACAGAAAGAATAAAAAGCCCCTAGCCTTAATGCTTGGATTCCAAAGAGAAGTGTATAAGAGAGGAAGCCCCTAGACTCAACAGTGAACGCTACTTGGCTCAAAGTACTAGAAAGATAGTTCTACCTTTAATGGACCCTAGTATTTATTTTTGATGTCTTAAGTGTTTGTTCAATTCATTCTTGCAAGTGAATCATCTAGAAATGTCCTGACAAGTTTTGAGGAGAAGGCCTAATCATTAATGCGCTCTTCGGATTTCTCCATGAGTGATATCTACGGATGATGGAGACGGTCTCCAAGTTAGGAGTCTCACTTTTTCTTCATTTGGATTTAATCTTCGTTGTAGGAAAAGATGAGAGGCCTCCTTTTTGACTTCATTATGTGTGGTTGAAACTCCTTCTTTGTGGGGTTATGAAAGCTTGAGAGTTTTTTTTTTTTTTTTTTTTTGACTCTCAAAGCTTAAATTGAGTAGCCCCACTTTTCTTTGGGAATGATAACGCCTTTGACTTTCTTCCATTGTGGTCCTTCGACTTCTGCCATGAGCGCGGTGATAGTAATGTGTAGCCCCTAGGCCTTCTCCTCAAAACTCGTTTAGACATTTCTATTATCAATTGCAAGGTTTTAGATTAATGACATTTATTATTTGCGGATCTATTTCATGAATTAGAGAGAAATTCAAAAGGTAGAACGACCTTAGAGAACTGTATAGGAAATGGAAATGACTTTTATTAATAACTAGAATTTAAAATAGACTCGATAGTTTAGTTGACACAAACTAGAAAAGGAGGGAGATGGACTAGAATGACAGAACGACTCTTCGAGTTCATACTAGTAAATTAAAACCTATTCTATTTCTAAAGAGAAAGGGAGAGGATAGTTGTAGCCCCAAAGTGGTAAGGCTTTGTCATCTTCAACATGGTTTGTTAGGAAGCGGGTTGGTGATGACATTTGGCGTTTCAAGTTCCTTGTTGTCAATGAGATCTTGGATCACATCCTTCAAGTGGTGACAAGAGTTGGTTTCGTGGCCGGTAGCTCTATGGAACTTGCAGTAGAGATGATGAGCATGATTAGGAGGGAGTTACCTTGGTGTAGTAGGGGGATTTCTTGGTGTGATCTTTCCGGCTTCCACTAGTATGTCGAAGAGTTCACCTTGAGTGATCCCTTCTAGCTTGTCATAGCGTCTTTCCTTCTTCTCTCTTTTGGGAGGGGGAACGGCGGAGTAGTTGCCTTTTCCTTGTTTGTTGAAAGCTATAGCATTTATGGAGGCTTCTTTGTTGGACGCACCTTTGTGTTCGTAGCGATAACTACTACTCTTTCTTTTGGACTTGAGGAGGTCATCGATCCTCATTCTGGATTCGTGGAGCTCATTGAAGCTAGGAAAGTAATTACCGGTAAGTTTATCTTGAAATTCCTCACAGAGGCATTGGAGGAAGATGTGGATTTGTTCTTTAAGACTAGGTCTTTCAACAATTTCTGTGAGCTTGAGCCTCCACCTTCTAGCAAATTCAACAAAAGACTCGTTCGAGTATTGTTTGGTTTGCTCAAGATCCCTCCTAGTAGGGCGGTATGTAGAGTTGTCTTCAAACTGCCTTTAAAACACTCGACATGCTTCTGACCAATCAAGCCTAGTGGATATCGGAAGTGACATGTACCAATCTCTTGTGTCACCCTCTAAAGTTTGAGGAAAACTTTGGGCTAAAATGTTATCATCAACACCCATTGGTAACATGGCCCAAGTATAGGTTTCAACATGAGCTCTGGGACAAGTGGTGCCATTGAACTTTGCTATATCGGGAGTCTTATACTTGCGTGGAAGCTTGGTGATGGATTTTCGAAGAGAATTCGGATCGAAAGGAGTGAACGATCCCTTTGGAGTGTCAAGTGAGGCAAGCTTCTTTTCAAGGTAATTCATGGTCACAGGAGCATCAACCTTTTTGTTGTCACTACTACCTTCATTCTTTGACTTGGTAGTCTTAGAGACATGTTCTTTGTCATCGGAGGAGGAAGAGGAGGAAGAAGAGTCAGACTCATAGGACTGATAGTGCTTCTTTTTAGACATCTTATCCTTCTTTCTAGAGGATGCCTCGTCTTCGGAGGAGGCGGGGGATTCATAATCCTTCTTCTTTTGTTTCTTAGCTTCCTTGACTTTCAATGCACGGAGCTCGGCAATTAAGGCATCTATGTGAGCTTGCTTCTCATCTAGTAGCTTGGTGGCTTTCAAGATTTCATCTTTGGCCTCATTGAGAGCATCGGCATTGGTGTCGTTACTTCCAGTCATGGTGTCGGGTGAGTTTGGAACGATCTAGTTGCGATTCGGACGGACCTAATGGTATAGAGATGGATTAAACCCAGATTAAGGTCCCAACAATTCGGCTTTATGAGGTGAATAGGCTTAAGAGTGGGTGGAGGTTGACCGAATAAGCACAGCACAGAAACTGACATGGACAGAAGAAGATGCCTCGTACAAGACAAGGGATGTCTCGTATGAGACATCTAGCACGGCACAGATAATTCAGTTTTTAAATCCTAATGGTCGGATGGAATTTAATCCATTTTAAGAAGTTACTACCTAGTTTATCCTGGAGTAGTGGATTCTGTCACCCTAAAATATCAGCCCCTTGTTTTTCACCTGTATTGCACTCTCCCAAACGGACAATTTTGGCAAAAGTCCCATATTCTCATCGGAATCCACCATTTGATTAGGCCAAACCTAAGTGATTCTGTAATTGTTTTGCACTTTGTTAAACAACGCCTTAATGCAATCAAACCTTGTGAATTTTAAAGGACAACCGAAAGGGACTTGTTGAACGGTGCAGTCGAAACTAAGCCAAATGGCATCCACAATCCCGCACAGAATAATGAAAGTAGGAAAACACAAGCTAGGATACCCATATAGAGGTTCTCCATTCTTTCAAAATCCTTTGTTCAACATTTTTACCGAAGGGACATTTGTCATATTCATAAGGGAGGATTATAGATTGTAGAAAAGCGTTATCTTGGGCAAAGATTAAAACAACCCTAAGAATCGAACCGACCGGTCTCAAGGAGTGTCCTATTGACTAGTATGTATGCATGAGGTTGATGCAGGGCTTACGGCTCAGGATCCCCATGAACACAGTCTAGGAGCGTGTCACGGAGTGGGTACACCATCTTTGGAGAGACCGGCGAGTGCCCCCTTTTATATAAGAGAGGTGTGCTGACCGACATTCGTCCTCCGATTGGGACCCGGGTTAAAGGGTATGTAGTGCAATTAATCTATATGTGTGCACGTGTGTGAGAGTCAAGTTCTATGTGTCAAGGGAAAAATAGAGATTTTTTTTTTGAAAGCAAGTAAAAGATTTTGACCGGACCAAAGTGGTTGCCTACGTTTCTCTCGATCTTCAGAAAAAGAAAGGGAGACTCAGGTCAACGTAGTTCGAGTTTGAAAAGATTTTAGAGAGGAGAAGGAGCACATAAGCACGTAGGAGCACATAGAAGAGAGGGATAGAAGTACTCACAGTGCTTGCATTATTACCCATTAATGGGTGCAAAATAAACTAGGGGATGAGTAAAGTAGTCACCCCTAATTTATGCATTTATTTTTAATTTTATACTCCGCTGCAAAAGATGTTAGTGCAAAAATAATACATGTATATAACATAAATTATTTATTTCACATATGGGGACGGAGTAAAACAAGCAAAGAAAAGTTTTTTTTTTTAGCCCAGGGACTGATCTGGAATTTCTGAAAATCTGGGTCTGTTCTGGAATTTTCTAGAATACAGGGACCAAACTGTAATATTCTGGAACTTCAGGGACCAAACTGCAGTTTAGAAATGCAGGGACCAATCTACAATTTTTTTTTTAACAGCCGCCAGTTTTTTTTTAATGGCCTAATCATTACCAATGATTGCCCAATGATTGCAAATGATTAAAATGAGATTTAATCATAAGCAATCATTAGTCAATCATGACAAATGATTAAACCTTAAAGTTTCCAAATTAAAAAGTGTTTGGCGGCTTACAAAAGGATGCCTCGTACGAGACATCCAATGTCTCGTCCGAAGCCCAGATTCAAAAGAGTACAGATTCTGAACAGAAACAGTCCGAAAATTCACATAAAAATTCAGAAAAAATATATTTTAGCAGAAAATTACAGAGATTAAATCCACCTAATTTGTACGCAAGTCTAACCCACTTAAATCATCCCCAGCAGAGTCGCCACTGTTTGCACCCGAGAAGTTTCCCGCTTTACCTTTTTGATTGGAGAGTCCACCATGTTGTTGAACGAAACACGGACCGTGAGATTCTTGAGTTCGGGGGTTAAGTTATGGATTGGGAAGGTCAAGGAGCACCCAATCCACCCGATCTAGGATCGGTCTTGCTTAGGTGTTTTTAATCAAATAGTAAATAAACAATTAAAGCAAATAAAGCCAATAATTAATTTCTTAATTATTGGAATGTCGGATCATGTGCTTCGAGACCATCTCCATGGATTGAAGAGGCTCTAGGCTGATCCTTTTGATGGGATTACACTACTCTAAAACAAAGAATGAGATGAGAAGTAGAGATTAAAAGCGTAGGAGTTTACCTAAAGCGTTCTTGAGATTCCAATTGATGGCCTTGACTAAAGCCTTGATGATCCAAGAGTTTTGTGATGACTTTGGCTAGAAAATATGAGTTTTTAGTGGTGTTTTGGTGTGAGGGAGGAGTAAAAATGGGATTAGAGAGAGAAGGACTGATTAGAGGTTGATTTGGAGGTGATTAGTGATTAAATGGCGATTAGGGAATACAAGGGTGAGAACCCTTGTATTTATGGGTTTAGGAGACTTGGGGAGCAAGTAGAGAGGTTGAATTAGGTAAGGAGATAAATAGGAAACCTCCAGGAAGTCTCCTAATTGATATCACCTGGATTAGAAGAGATTTGGCCAAGAAAGAGATCGAAACGGAGGAGGAAACTGATTAAACCAGCAGACAGGGGAGATGTCTCGTACGAGACATTCAATGTCTCGTACAAGGCATCCAGTACAAAAGTAATGTTTTGCCCTTGTCTATAGTTTTGTTGTTCAGTTTAGCCCCTAACTAACGGAGTCAGTTAGAAACTTAACGAAACATGACAAAACTAACGAGTTTTCATCCAATCATAAAGGCGAGACACGAGAGTAGTGAAATCATAAATGTGAGTTCAAAATGGGGTGTCTACACACACACACACACATACACACACAATCTCTCTCTACGCACACACAAACGGCGCACGCACGCACACACACACACACACCAGCGCCGGTGCCTTTATCTTCTCCGGCGAACATCACCCCCATGTCGGACCTCGTTTTCTTTCTCCGTCTCCAACGATCTCAGCCCCGACGACTCCAGTTTCTCCATTAATGGAACCAGAATCCAGTAGCGCTGATCACCTCCTATATCCATCTCCAAACCCTAGCATCTTTCTTAACTCGACTCCCATCCACTCCACAAGCTCTGATTCTGACCTCCCCGCAAATATCTACACATTCAGCAACGTAAACCCCTCCAATTCCGAGGGCTCCGTCCCCGAAGAAATCACTAGCTACACCGGCACCGCCACCGCCACTTCTCCTTCATCCAAACGTCCCAAATGCACACATCTAATTCAAGCCCTAGACTGACTCAGTCAGTTACCGGACTCCTTAATCAACCAAATCATCTCCCTACTTCCAATCAAAGACGCTGTCACATCCGGCGTTCTCTCCAAATGCTGGAGATACACGTGGACCTCCATTCCTAACCTAATTTTCAAATTCGGTGGCTCCTTGGATGACGGAATTCATGAATTCGTGGATTTTTTCGACAATACGGTTCTTTTGTATAGCAACAGCAGCAATCTCAAGAGGTTTTCCCTAGAAATCAATTATTCAGATTGTTTGGCTAGTAAAATTACCACTTGGATTCGTTTTGATGCGAGACAAAATGTTGAAGAAGTTGATTTGAGTTTTTTGGGTGAACAAATTACGTTTCTTTCCGATGGTTA
The DNA here is from genome assembly GCA_026119855.1 of Campanula takesimana. NCBI lineage: Eukaryota > Viridiplantae > Streptophyta > Magnoliopsida > Asterales > Campanulaceae > Campanula > Campanula takesimana. The sequence continues at coordinate 1,381,770 of JAOWBW010000031.1, read as the reverse complement.
TTGTTATCGTTTGCCTCAGTTTTTCTTTCGCTATAAACTGTTTAAGTCATTGAATTTACGATTATGTGAGATTGATCCGTGGAGTGAAATTGATTGGAAAGTATTGAAGAATTTGTCGATTAGTTATGCTGAATTGAGTAATGAATTGGTTGAGAAAATTTTACGGGGTAGTCCTGTTTTAGAATTCTTGAAATTGTACAAGTGTTGTGGTATTACCCGGTTGGATGTTAAGTCTACGAGTCTAAGGAAACTTATCAGCTGTACTACATATTTCTCACCGTCTCTTCTTTTTTGACACCGGCAGCCCTCCCCAACGCCTATCAACTACCTCCGGCATCCTCAGACTCCGAGCACGACTTCTCCAAGGATCCGAGTACAAATCTACAAATCTGATCAAAAATGTTCACATCTGCAGATTTTACTCTTGATTTCTCTCTCTGTGTGAGTTTTTTTATTCAGATCTGCAGATTTTACTCTTTGATCTCTCTCAATGAACCATCATATAACTATTAGCCTCTGATTCATGGATTTATTACCTTTTTTCCCATGGATTTATCACCTGAAAAGCATTTGCATTTGGGGATAAAATATACGCATGTTAACCAAGCTCATGAAAGAAGCTTCCTGAATGCATCACCGTAATTATATCAAATGTGGAATACACTAGAAAAATTACTATTCATTCTTTCGGAAAAAATAAATAAATTACTATTCGTAGGTCTTATAATATGAAAAAAGTGACTCTTATAAGATAATAATTGATTCCTTGTCTTATACTATATATATAAGACTCTATATTATTAATATAAAAGACTCTTTATGATTATAAATGATTTTTTTTCCTTGTTAAATTATAAAAATGTGAAAAAATAACTCATATACTTCAATAATAAGAGAACAATTGGTCTTATATGTCAATTATAAGACTTTTGACTGAGTTTGTTAAGATAATATTTGTAACGCCCGTCCTAATTCCTGTTAAATTCTTGTCTTGCATAATTATATGCTATTTTAATTAAGTTAATTATTTAACTAATTGAGCAAGTTTAGGTCCTAATTTCAAGTTGAAACATTAGGGTCATTTGTGAAAATTAAAGTTCAGAGGCTTAATTACTCAAAGTGAATCTTGAGAGGCCAAAGTGCAATTCTTGAATCTTGTAAGGATAAAATTGGGTTGACTCCTCAGATCATTTTTATCCCAAAACATTCTCTCGTACTTTCTCTCTGTCTCAGAAGAAAGTTAGGGTTTACCCTATTCTCGATCCCTCTTGCTTGATTATGCCCCTGTTCGAAAATCCGACTCCGCATAAATGATCAGGGCGGTGAGTAGAGCATTTCCTGCCGAACAGAAATTAGTTTGGGTGAATTTGATTTCGGAATAGGTAAGTCACTAGCTCCGCCTTGCTTGTAATAACATGCCTATGTATTATTCTTGATACTTGTACTTGTTAAATTCGTGATTGGAATGAGTTTTGTGATACTTGTAAATTTGGGACGGTGAAATATTTAAATGGAATAAAGGAAAATTATTCTATTATTTGTGGGATGGTAAAAAGAATGAAATAAACTTTAAAGTAATGTTTTGAACTTGTTTGTAGGTCCTGGGTATTGCCTAAGTATTAGTAAAAGTATACTCCTACGCTTGGGATGGAGAATTCTTAAGCCTGGAAAGAAATTGAGTTTTGCTGGAAATGGTAGCGAGCGCCCGCTTGGTAAGGTACCGAGCGCCCGCCTGATAGCCTTTGGAGTGCCCGCTTGACCTCATAACCAGTGCCCGCTTACCTCGTGTTTCATGACCAAAATCCCTATTGACCTAGAACGCCCGCTTGGTCCTTGCCGAGCGCCCGCCTGGTCAGTTGTCGAGCGCCCGCCCGGTCCCCTGTCTTAACAAAAGTGTTTTAAATCCCAAATAAAATGGAACCTTACCCCTCCTAAGGCATAGAGCCATAGTATAAGATGTCCTAGCAAGTGTATATGTACCTTTTGGGGCATTATAACTTGGTCTTGAACATGAGTACTCATAGAATTAAAATGAGAACTTGAGCCTAAGAGTAAGAACTCTTTTAATTGTCTTAAAAGTGCTAAGAACAAGAACTAATGTGTTATATGTGTCTTGAAACCAATGTTTGTGTACCTTAGGGGCATTAGAACAATGTCTTAAGCTTGAACATCCAAAGTATAGGATTAAGAACTTGTAAGTATGAGATGTATAACTCATCTACTTAGCTTGAACTTGAAGTATAAGACAATTAAATCTTGTACATGACTTGAATATACAAAGATTGGAATAATAACTTGAGTATAAGATAATTAATTCTTGTACATGTCTTGAACATCCAAAGAATTGGATTGAGAACTTGAATGTAAGATGATAAAATCTTGTACATGCCTTGAAACCAATACATGTGTATGGTAGTAATCTTGTAAGTGTTATAGAACACTAGAAGTATCAGAGCAAGAGTCTTACCTTGAACATCCAAAGAATTGGAGTGTGAACTTGAATATAAAAGGAAGAACTCTTGTACATGTCTTGAAACCAATACGTGTGTATGGTAATGAACTTGAAAGTGCTATGAACAAGCACTAACATGTTAGAACTATCCTTCATGTGAATGTGCAAATCTTGCACATAACTACTTGATAGAATGTGGCTTGTTGATTACTTGATACATGGTATTAATAACCAAAGAGTCGGAATATAGAACTAGATAGAGAATGAACAACTCTAAGACATACTTGAATCTAATACGTGTGTATTGAAAGTGCTATAAACAAGCACTAATGTGCTAGTAATTGGTTTTAATCGTGCATATACTCTATGAAGTATATAAAGTATAAAGAAAATATCCTGTTCCTGAGATGGGTTCCTAAAGAAATAGGGACTAGTGTAATATGAAGATAATTCATAAAACAATGATTATAGAACACAATATGTGTTGGAAAATGTATTCGATGATTAGCGATAAATATACGCGAGATATGATTGTGACTAGGTACAATACAACCTATTCGACTACGTGCTTAGAATCTAAGATGTTGGGCTCTACTTGAAAGTAAGGGTATCGTGATAGACACATTAGTGTGTTAAAGGTTATATGAATATGTACGTGCAAATATTTCATATGACAAAGTGATATAGTATGACTTACCCTACTACTTGGTTGGGGTCTGTTACTAATAGACTCTTATTTGGCTTGATTGTATTACGTAGACACATTATGTGCCATTGTTATACTGATTTGCATTCGTAATTATTGCGTACGTGTACTTATATTTGGTGAGCACATGATTACATGGTTCATGAAGAGCTAGTCCACTACTTTTGGACTTAGTTCTACTCTCATAGTTCAAGTAAATACTACTTGTGCATTCTTGTGTGAGTCCAGCTGGTCCTTGCTTGTTCAGAGATATATAGGTTCACGCTTATCGCGAGTGCTGGGGCTAAGTGATAATCGGGGATCTATGTATCTGCGCTTGACCCCTTACTACCGATCATAGTAAGGGCATATAGCCTCCTTTTTTAGAGCAATACGCCTGATAAAGTGACTGCTATACCTCTTGTCTTGAATCTTGTTCTCGAGTGTGACACTGGTTACCGTGCCCTCTTGTGTACTGCACAGCAGCAACTTGATTGATCGTGATTTGTCAACTGCAATAAGCAACGACAACAATGGTTTACTTGGGAGGAATAAGGTTGGAATATCATTTGTAACGTGATAGTTTAGCCTTATAGCTAGTTACTTGATGAGTTGTCTTAGCCTCTTATATACTTGTTACTTGATGACATGTTAAGCATGATTACTTGATAATCTTCTTGATTTGCATGATTACATGATAACATGCTATGTACTTGTATCTAGTAACTTACTGAGATTTATCTCACCCCGTTCCTTGTTTATTTGTTTCCCCCCCAGGAAAACAAGTGGTAATACGTTGTGAGGCTCGACTTAGCACAGGCTTACTTGGCAGGTTGTTCTTGTTGGGGATTTTTATCCTTTCCAGTTTTGGTAAGGACGATTTTGTATCAGTTGTTTAGACTCAGTATCTTGGGTAGACTTGTATAGTTCTTGTAATGCCAACTTATGTGCTAGGCATGTTTTCCGCTGTGTATAACCACATTTGGTTTAAATTTCTTGGTATAGAACTTATGGTGAGCTATTTTAGCTCGTTCCTCTTGAGTATATATATGATATCAGTTTGATATAAGCAGATGTCATTCAGTTTCTCGTTTCTTGTTAGTCACGCGCACCAGGTTCGAGGTTTTATTAAGGAATCCCGGGACTTAGGGGCGTGTCAGTTGGCATCAGAGCCATGGTTTAGCTCTAAGCCTGGATAGGGTCTATGGCCTAGGTTGGGTTAGTCTTGGGTGTGTTTTTTACGCCGAGTGCTTCGTTACTTGTTGTTATACCAGGCATAGGACTGGTGTTGATAGTGTTGATCTAGTAGGGACTAGATGGTTTGAGAATCGAGAGCGCGAGTCTTTAAAGACTTAGGCGTATCTGTCTTGTGCAGTGGACATTGTTTCGTGCTATATGTATGCTTGTCCTCATTTCTTGATTTACGTGGATGCGTATGCTTTAGTAAGAGACTACGTGCTTGATATCGTTATTTATAAGAGCTTGATAGAAGTATGGGTGATAACACCCTATACGTTATATGTTAACTTGGTCATGTTACCTATATGGGACATTGATGTGTGTGAATACCCCTTTCCGATGAAGCGACGCATGGGAAGTATCTTGTGATTATTATTATTTACAAAGGGAATATTCTTAATGACATTAAAATTATGAGTCGCCACGCCGTTTTAATTAAAGTCAAAACATTGAAAAAAGCATTTTTAGTGGGTTCGGGGGTCAAATTACAACAAGAGAAGAATATTGGACGTTATCACTCCTATTGCCCGAATTGATCGGTCTTTCTATCATGATGAATGTGTTAGTAGTGTGTTAGTGATTTAGACCAGATCCGAAGATTGCCTACGTTCCTCTCAATGTGAGAAGCTCAGGTCAGCGTAGTTCGCAGAGAATTTAGAATAGGCAGGAGAATCGGGATCATGCATAATGAGGGGGGAATTACCTAAAGATTAGGGTTTAGAAGTAGTTCCTAGATCATCCTCGGGTTGATGAACCCTCGATCATCATCGGGTATGAAATAACATGTAAACATGAAGATCGCAACCCTAAATATAGCATAAATAAGGTTTTAATCTATGAACACGATGAACACGCGAAGAACATATTATGAACATATGAATGAGCATGCAAAACATATGAAGAAACTATGAATAAACATGCAAGAACATGAATATAAAAGATCTACATTAAAAATGATGCAAGAACATGAAGAAAAAGTTATAAAAACTTACCTATGTTGGCAAGAAATAAACCTTGGATCTTCTTGAGTGTTTGAATGCTTAATTAGGGAGAAAATTGTGTTTAAGAACTCCAAAATTAGGACTTAGAGCTCTCAAAATCGGACCCCTAAACCAATAGCATGGATTGGTTTATATAGTAAACTGAGGGAAGATCTGACGGCTGAGATCATCGGAGCAAAGTTGGCCGCCTGGCCATGACTTAAGCTGGTGACAAGAGTGGCCGCGTGGCCAAGATCGACGCGCAACAAGGTTGGCTGCGTGGCCAAGGATGCAGGCTGACGTGATTTTCAAGCTAGGGTTTCTGGATGGTTTTAAGGAAACCATTTATTACCTATTTTGATAGATTTTGTCATAAATAAGGTATTTCGGGAATCCGGGACAAGTCTTTGCAAGGTTTCTAATTCCTATAAAGTCCTTGTATTTTTGGGAATGTCCTAATAAACTCATTTTCAGGTCGGGTACTAACAGTAGCCCCTCGGCGACGCTTCTTGCAAGGCAATGTGGGGTCGACGATAAAAGAAGGATCCGTCTGAAACATGAGTTTCAAAACAGATGAAACGTAAGGGAACGGCTGAACCTTGACAGGCGACCTACGTATCCGCGGGGGAATCAAGCCAAACGTAGTTCAAATCTGATGGGAAATTGGGAATGACTGTCCTCTGATGGGGAGCAACGTCTTCTGCTGGGGAAAATGCACCTGCTGGGGATGAGAGATGACCATGTCGGTCGGGTGGCTGGACCTTTTCAGGTTTCCTACGTATCTTCCGAGGAATCAAGCCGGTCGTAGTTCAGAGCTATTGGGGAAAGACGAGACATCGAACTTCTGCTGCGGATAATAAACCTACGGATACTATCTTGTATGAAGAACGAACATTCGTAAGCAATGAAGTTATTTAGGAAAAATGAAGACTACGTTGTCTAAATAATCCCAAGATAGAATGGTAAACGCAATCAGGATCGCCAGGGTTCCTGCCGATTGCGCTAAAGTAATAGATGTTGGATCTCTCGCGAACAGAAACGCCGAAGCTTCTGCCAACCACGATCGATCAAGGATACGTATGTCATAGAGGCGCCGAAGTCTCTACGATCATGCAAATCCTAATAATAGATGCCGGATCTCTCGTAAACAGAAACGCCGAGGCTTCTGCCAACCACGATCAATCAAGGATACGTATGTGATAGAGGCGCCGAAGTCTCTACAACCATACGATCCTAATAATAGATGCTGGATCTCTCGCAAACATAAACGCCGAGGCTTCTGCCAATCACGATCGATCTAGGATGCGTATGTCATAGAGGTGCCGAAGTCTCTACAACCATACGAATCCTAAGCAAATATTCAGTGAAGAATGGAAATTTTAAGGGGCTTGCCGTACCCAAAGGTAACGAATATCAGTCAAAGTAGTGCTAAGGGCATTTAAAATGAATTAAGGGGAAAAGATCAGGGGCAAAAATGGAATTTTATCTGAAGGGACAAGGTTGGCCGCGTGGCCAAACACACTGAATTGCAATAGTGGCCGCGTGGCCATGACCGCTGAGTGGTCAGATCTCCTTCACGCGGATCGCTGATCCGACGGCTGGGATTGCTAGCGCATAAGTGGCCGCGTGGCCAAGGTAGCCGTCGGGCTGACTCCTTGGTCACATCACTAGAAACCCTCCCTCTTCTCCTTCTTTCTTCTTTCTTCTTCTTCCTTCTTCCATTGTTGACGAGTTAGAGAGAGAAAATTGAGTTTTTAGATAGAGAAAGCTTGGATTTTGATAATCTTGAAGACTTCATTTCACATATTTCTTGAAGCTATGGCAGATTGGATAAATGAGGCGTTATTCAGGGATTTTCCGGGCCAAGGTGGGTATATGCTTCCACAACAAGAGCAACAAGAAGAGGGGCACGGTGATGCTCAGGGCGAGGGAAATATAGGGGTTGACCCGGGAGCGGGTTTTGAAGCGGCGCCCTTGATTCCACGGGGCGGTTTGAGACCACGAGCCGCGAATCGGAATTATCACGGTAACCTGCTGCGGTCTACGTTCGACCAAGATTACGATCTTTACATCGACTCTGAGCGTCGTTGGTCGATGGGGCTTCCGGAGACGCGAGAGGTAAATTTCGAATTTCACTCCTCTCTTTCTCGCACATTTGTATGTTTTATACATAATATGAAATGCCAGAATAATGGAATGCTAGAATTTAAATTGCTAGAATTGTAAATTGCTAGAATGGTAACATACATGTGCTGTGTTTACCTGCAGAGGATCAAGGCTCGTGGGTCCACAGTGACTGTGGGCAAACTGTGGGCGTCCCTGCCGGAGGGACCGGGCGGTTTGCGTGCTCGGATCGAGGCTATGGGGTTTGGCCCATTCTTTGACAGTGTCCGCATGGTTGGGGGCACCCTGAAGGTGGCAGCAGTGATAGAGGTGTGCAGGGAGTTCTGGTGGGACACCACCCATACCTTCCACTTTAATTGGGGAGAGATTACCATCACGCCGACGGATTTTGCGGTTATCACGGGGTTGAGGTTTACTGGTACCCCTTTGCCTTTTGATGAGAGCTTGGTGGAGCGGCGGGACTATAGACAGGCTCTGCTGGGAGTTGACACTGATCTGGGAGGAGGTGTCAAGGGTTATGGAGTGGAGGCCGGGAAAGTGAACCGTTTGGTGGAGGTGGCTATTGAGGCCTTTGGTAGGGGGGAGTATGATTTGGATTGTTTGGTCCGGCTGTTCTTATGGCACAGCTTTTCAGAGATCTTGTTTCCCAGTGGGGCTACTGTCTGCCGGTACTCACTGCTAGGGGCTCTTGTGGATTTGGACCTAGTCGGTGGGATTTCTTGGGGTAGAGCCGGTTTGGCTGAGATTTACCGGGCATTGGACCATTGCTCGAGGGCTAGCTTATCGGCCTTTGATGGGTTTCAGTTCGCCTTTGAGGTATGCTCTTGACTACGCTTCTTTTTCACATTGTTGAGATTTCTGCTCTATCCTTTGGTCTGAAATGTCCCTTTCATTGTATGCACAGGCTTGGGTGTACGAGATCTTCGGCGTCGCCCCTTTTCAGTTGGTGATGAGTGCCAACAAGGTTGTTCCCATCATTTCGTACTGGTGCAAGGGCAACAGGGCTCCTCCCCGCAGAAACCGGGATAGGAAGACGGTGGATGCTGCTGATCTGAGGAGGGTGTTCACGACGTCTGAGCCTGTCGGGGTTAGATTTTACCCATGGAGTCCGACCAATGAGGCTTCAGTGGGTCCCTATGTAGTGGAGTTGACCGCTTCTAGGGTTCTGCTTGTGGGTCTCACTTGGGAGGCCATGTATCTCGGAGAGAGGGCGGTTCGTCAGCACAGGGCTGGTGCGTTACCGTGGGCTCCTTATGACCCTCCTCGGGATATGCTCCGTCCCACGAGGTTGGCGACTTTCTTGGCTCCTACTCCGGTAGAGCATTACAGAGGGAGTGATGACTATGCCGGCTACGTGCGAACACGGCTGATCAGCCCTCAGGTTCGGGCTAGGATGCTATCGGGAGAGGGATCGAGCTCGGCCCGGTATGTTGGTCGGAGTCGGCCTTTGGTTGACATGTCCCTTCGCTCGAGTAGTGTGAGAGTGATGAGGGGCGGCCGAGAGGTGGAGCTTAGCTTGGAGCCGACTGATGCAGATCTTGTTGAGGAGACATTCATTCCTCCGCCTGATGCTGGGGTACGGCTTTGTACTTTATATTAGTCATGTTTTCACACACTTATTTCTTTCTGCATTGTAATCATTTGCTTTGGCTTCCCTTTCAGGTGACTCGGGAGGCATATATCCGTTCAGCCCGGCGGGAGAACGTGTTGATACGCTTACTGAGGGAGGCGTACCATTCATGTACTTGTCAGAGGGACGACGTTGCATCACCCCAGCATCGTGAGCGGTCTCCGAACGGTGCGGGCTCTTCTCACACTGGTGGTCGAGCGGTCCGGGGACGGAGTTCGGGTGCCAGTAGCTCTCGAGCTTTAGCGCGGCGTGGAGACATCACGGAGGAGGATTCTGATTAGGCCGGGCCCATCTTTCCATCTTTATTTCCTACACTGTTAGTTAGTAGAAGCAAATATGTACTGGACAAATATTTAATATGTATGCAAATGTATTTATGTACTAGAATGAAAATGATTTGTGATAACCTATTTGTACAAACTAATCACTTTATAATGTGCCTAATTTTATACAATGCATGAGCCATGGGACGGGGCAGGTACGCCGTTGCATGGATCCGTTACGGAGTGGGAGGAAACAAACTGGATTTCTGCATGGAGCGATGTTGGCCGCATGGCCATGGCGAGGCCCGGAGCAATGTTGGCCGCATGGCCATGGCAAGACCCGGAGCAATGTTGGCCGCGTGGCCTAGGACGAAGTTGGCCGCCTGGCCAAGGACAACACTCCAACACTAACCTCTTGCAAGCTTGTGGGAAGTTTTGGAACAACACTCTTCATGTTTTCAACTTTTCTTTTAATGAGATGGTACCCACTTATGAAGACATCAAGGCGCTTTGCGGTTGTGAAGGGAAGGGTACACTTGCATTGCCCTTTGATCTTATTTCTTTGCATGACAAGTTGATAACCTTTGGTGTGCCCTCAGATGACATTGGTAAGTATGCTAGAGGTGGCTACGTCGACCTTTCTTGGATGCCAAGGCACTTCATGAACGCGGATGTGACCTCGGACCGTTCTTTGGACCATCTCGCCTTGTGTCTATTTGCTTCTATTCTTTTCCCTTCCGAAGTCGGATGTGCTAGTGGGGGATGTTTGACCATGGTAAATGCGGCTCGTTCGGGACATGACATTGTACCGGCCATCCTTGGGGAGATCATTTGTGGGATTCCTCATATTGCGGTTTATGGCGGGATGCCGTGCGGCAGTGATAGACTTTTGACTATGTGGTTGCAAGAAAGGCTCCGAGTGAACAAGCCAGCGGTTTCTTCGGCGGTGGCCCCATGGATGCACCGTATCAGAGGTATGGAGGAGAAGTTCGAGGGCATGACTCTCAAGGGTTGGGAAAGGTATTTGGCGGAGATGGTGACCGATGACATCAAGTGGGTGGTTCCCCATTGGCACATTAATTCTGTGAGGGAGAAGCAAGTAGGACTGCACATGATTAAAGTTCCGTCATTTTCTGGGACCACTTTTTACTACCCTGCCAGAGTACTCCGTCAATATGGTCTAGTGCAAACCATCCCCGAGGGTTGGGATGAGGAGAGGACCCGTTATCCTTTTGGCATACTTCATTTGGATGATAGCGCTTCGGTTCTCCTTTCTCAAATGTGGGGCGAGGCCGGTTTTAGCCATAGGACTCTCATCACACGCTCCAACAACACCTACCTATCACGAGAGTATTTGGATTGGTTTATGGAGAGACTTGGGCAAGCGGAGCAGACTCTAGAGACCCTAAGGGCACTATTTTGGCATCCTGTGCTCCTAGTTGTTCATTGAGGATGAAGGAGGCGATGGCCTATGAGGGGACGAGGAGCCAGAGCATGGCTAATGGAGATGGAGCGGGGACCTAAAGGAAGAGAAAGGATGGGGAGACTCCTAGTGTCAAAGCTAAAGGGGTTAGTGAATTTGAGAGGAGGTTTTGCGAGAACCCTAACAAGAAAAAGGTTCGCCTTGGTCAAAGCAAGAAGAAAGAGACCGAAGGCACGAGTGGCACTAAAGAGTAATTCCGAGGATCTTTCCATAGTCGTTGCAAACATTGCTTTAATTTAGTTTACTTTTGTTTTAGTTTCAATTTCAGAATAGGTTATTTATTCAAAAAGTATGTCAAGCTTAGACTCATCAAATAAGTGTTAACATGCAATGACTATGAAAATAAAGTTTTTGCTTTCAGAAAATACAACTTCTATCTTTATTGCTTGACAAGATTTGGATGTTTATTTTTTTTTAGACCGCACCTTTTGAAAGGCTGCCTACGTTCCCCTTTTACAAATAGGACTAAGGGGCTCAGGTCACCGTAGTTCACTCCAGTCGGACTAGAATGGTTTTAGAGAAAGGGAAGATAGAAGGGGAATGCTCTAACTTTTGCCTAGACCGCCCTTGCGGGTTTTCGATCTAGCGAGCTTTGTACGCACCCTTATTTTGCATAGACCACCCTTTACGGGTTTTCAGTCTATCGGGCTTCTTTTTGCATAGTAGACATTTTTTTTTTTTTTAGAAGGGGAGTCTAGTCATAGTAGCGTCTGAGCTTGCTGAGATTGACTGGTTCCTTGAATGGGTTGCCATCCAAATCTGCCATTCTGTCTAGTTTTGTGGCGCGCCTCGAGCTTTGGTCATTGCGTCGACGCGTTGCTTCAAATCCCCTATTTCTCTTGAGATGTCTTTAATCGTTTCTGCAGTCAGGTGCGAGAGTATCTCTGGGCTGTTCCTCTCATAAGGCTCGATTTCGTAGCAACCGAGGAGTTCTAAGTTTTTGTTTTCTCTATAGAACCAAAATCCTCTCACGCCGGTGAGCATGTTCTTGTCCATCAAGCCTTGGATTTTTCTTTGTAGAGCGACACAGTCGTGGTGTCATGGCCTTCGTCTTGGTGGTAAGAGCAACTTTTGGTAGGTTCAAATAGTTGAAGGGGTGGTAATTCGGAGAAGTGTGAAAGTTCTCCTAGAGGTTGTATCTTGCCCATTTGTCTTAATTGGTCGAACAATTTTGCGAAAGGGGTCCCTATTCTTGTGTAGCGGGGGACTGAGAGGGGGTATTTTTCCAAAAATCTTTGCATTTTTTCACTGATTTCCTTCTCCTGGCGCGAGGGCCACGATTCTGTCGTTGGTGTTGGGGTCTGAAGTTCGTTCCCATGTGCCGGGTGCAGGATTGGGGTATTCGCGAGGTACTCCTTGAGGTAGCATAATGCGAACTCACATCTCGAACTCCATTCTTGGTCGCGGGTCCTTTCTATTTCTCTGAGTGTCGGCTCCCCCACTGTTGTAAAATGGTAGGTGTTGCAGTAACTTGGCGAGTTCTTCCTTTTCGGCTTTGTTTCGAGGAGGCTGCATTCTCAACATGGCTCGAACTCGCCGACTGATGGTCCTCCACGAGGTTGTGGAGGGGGTCGCTTCTTGGTCCTCCTCGGTTGTCTCGATCTGGTTATAGCCGGCAAACCCATCAACAAACGACTTGACCTCATAATAGGCGGTCGCGTCCACCAACATTTCGATATTTGGCAAGGGGAAGTCATCCTTCGGCGTAGTTTTGTTGAGATCTCGAAAATCCACACATACTCTGATTTTACCGTTGGATTTCTTGACAGTCACCAGATTTGATAACCAAGTTGGATACTCGATCACCCTGATGAAACCCACACGGAGTAGCTTCTCAATCTCTTCCTTCACTTATAAAGACCATTCCGGCTTAATGCGGCGCAACTTCTGTTTGACTGGCTTAACGTCTGGTGCTGTTGGGATTCTGTGCCCTACGATCGAGTTGTCAAGCCCCGGCATGTCTTTATAAGACCATGTGAACACATCCACATATTCTCTGAGTAGCTCAACCAGTGCTTCCCTTTCGGCTCTGCTGAAGAAGCTTTCGATCTGCGTTTCCTTAGGCTCAGCTTCGGTTCCCAAATTTACGCACGTTAACACCTCATCGGCAGCTTGGGCTCGAGATTCTTTTTGATTAATAACCTGTTCTGAAATTTCTTTAATGTATTCATCATTTAATGTGTATGTGTCTGCCTCTTCTAATGAATCATTATTAACTAAGTGTATGTCATTAGTTTGATTATTAGCCAATTTATCAGTTAAAAGAGTGACTATGGAGGGATACTCGGAAAGGTCGAGGGTTTCATTCATGGCAAAAGGGAATATAGCGTTTGCAACAAGATCATAGTCTTCGGACGTGAGGTCGTCAGACTTAGAGGAAGACTCAAATTCGAAATGTAAAACACTAGACTCTGGGGACGGGGATTTTGGGTGAGTGACAGGAGATGCTGCAGGAGTGGCGATAGGAGAAGGAGTAAGCCCCAATGTTCCCACCATAAAATTCCGGAATAGCTATAGGTCCCCCAATGATGCACCAATTCTTGAGCTTGTCCCCCATGGGTACCACCAATGTCCTTGGGTCCACCTTATCTTCAGAATCGTCTCCAATGACGGCAACCATGTCTTCGTGCAGCCCTAGATTACCCATATGTTGAAGCAGATATTGGCCATCCCACGTCTCAGTCAAACTCGGGGTTTCTGTGGCTTCTGTTGTTTCTGCTGTCGGTTTGTCAAGGGTTGCGGCTTCAAGTTGATCTGCCAAGTCATCTGCAACCTTGGCGGAGTACTCATGCCTGATGGTTCTAACTCTGCCCATGGCTTTGTCATATTCCATGTAAGTCAGCTTCATGTTGGACCGATCGAATTCCACATCTCTGAAAATCTCGAACCCTTTCTGCAACTTCCCGGTGTGGTCAATCCATGGCTCGGCGAACTCAAAACACGAAAACTCCTCGCCTTCCCTGACAAAGTAGCTATTCAGGGACAGGCGGTATGGCCGCATTTCAGGCTTTTTGTAAGGAAGCTTCATCTTTTTAAGCAATTCTATCCTTTGTTGCTCCATCTTGTCTTCAAGAGTAAGGGTGTATCCAAGACCGAACAATCCCGGTGATCGATCTCTTTAACCAGACTTGTGGGACCTTGCAAGCACTTACCTAGCCCCAGCCCCGGTACGAAGCCCATATTACGCAGTATCTTGACAACAGGTTCCACTTTATCCGTTGTTTTGGTGAGGTCGATGGTGCAGATCTGTGCCTGAGCCACTATTTCAAAGCCATTGAAGAGTCGGCTCTCTTCCCCATGCTGAATCTGTAAGACAGGAACGCCCTTGGTGTCCGTCCCTTGGGCAGTTACGAGATCGCTGTAGATGATGGTCACTTCATTACCAGATTGAAACTTCACACACTGGTGCAGGGAAGATGGGACAGCGCCCGATTATGTAACCATGGCCGGCTGAGGAGGAGTGAGAAGGTTGCGGGGATGTCTATGACGTGGAAGTCGGTTGGTAGGATCTTTGTTCCAATGGTAATGGGCAAGGTGGCTTCGCCTATCATGGCGCGGCATGTAGAGTCATAAGCTTTGATGGTTTGCTTGGACGGGCGTAAATCAAAACCATGAACGCCAACCACATCCATCATCCTTGAAGGCAGGATATTAATAGCAGAACCATTATCAATGAATACGCGGGGAATTTTCTTGCCATTTATCTCGACAGTGATGTATAAAGGCTCATTATCATCAACTCCGAACACTGGCTTGTCTAGCTCCGAGAAAGTGATGATGTTTCCATAGTGGATATTACCAATCATGTGGGTGACGTCTTTCGGGGTAATAGTGGATGGTACCATGGTGGCGGCGAAGTTTTGCTCGAGCATGAGGCGATGGGCTAGGGAGGAGGTGAGTAGGGACCAGAGCGAGATGTGGGCTTGGGTTTGTTTGAGTTGAGTGAGGATAGGGTCTTCTTTGTCTAGGTCGGCTTGCTCGGGTTCCTTCCAAAGACTTTCTTTGCACCCTTTGGGTCGGATTGGTACACTTGACCGGATCTCGTAAGGAGACAAACTTCTGCACGTAGCTCCTCCAAAGACAAGGGGCGAAACTTCGGTCTTTTTGGCCTCCTCGAAGATTTCGGCCCAAGAAAGAGGTTGAGAGGGTTTGGGACTCTCTTCCTCTAGAGATTCGACTTCACTCACTAGTTCTTCTAAAGACAACAAGTAGCAAGAAGGTTCTTTATTATTAGTCATTGAAATACAACCCATCTCATCACAGTCCGCCACAACAGGCTCGGCCGGATCATTGATCTCACTAAGTTCTACCATGAGTACATTGCTAGCTACATAATCTCTAGGGTCTTCGACAACTCCCTTGTGGATGAGCTCTTGCACGGCTTTCTTGAGTTCAAAGCATTCTTCGGTAGTGTGACCGGTGCACTTGTGGTAGTGGCAGAACTTTGACAAATCGCAACCAAGACAGGGAAGGTGTCCTTCTAATGGTTCGAGAATTTCTAACGTCACCAATGCCATGAAGATATCCACCATCGTGAGCCCTATCTTGTCAAAGGCATCCATGAGCTCTAGGATACTGATCTCGCATGTTTGCACCATATTTACCCCACCCCATTGTTAGGAAGAGGTTATTCACCACATTAGGACCCTTCGGCTTCTCAATCTTCTTGTCATTGATCAACCCTTGAACTACGCGTTTCAGTTGAATACAACCATCCGTTGTGTGCCCGATGTGTTTGTGATACTTGCAGAACTTGGAGGCGTCCAAATCGGTTCTTGGGTAGGCGGGTTGGTAATTCTCTAAAGGCTTGATAAGACCTCTCTTGACTAACACGTCAAAGACCTTCCCCATGGGCATACCAAAATCATCAAAATGCTCCCTCTGTTGTGGAGCCCCATTCCTTGTTACGGCTTGGACATCTAGCGGGACCTCTTTCTGGACCATATTCACTTGGCCGACGGCCTCCTTTCCACCCCTAGGAGGCGCAGGCGCAGTAGGAGCCTTGTAGCGGAAGGAGTTGTTGTTGTTGGTCTTTGGACTTTCTTTTGGCGGCACAATCCCAGTGAACCCTGCTTCGTACCTTACTCCGGCGTCAACCATTTCCCGCAAATCGGGGAAGTAACCATTACCAATAGCTGCTTTCATCTCCGGTAGCAAGCACTTGTAGAAAATCTGTTTCTGTTCCTTTGCTTTTGGTGGGTATTGGACCTCGCACAACCGATGATTCCACCTCTTGTAAAAATCATAAATAGCCTCGCCGGGCTTTTGCATAGTGTTCTCAAGGTTGGTTCGATTCACATGCCAATCCAAGTTAGCTTGATACTTCTCACAGAAAATGGCACTGATTTGATCCCACGTTTGCCTCTCGCTTGGTTCTAGCCCCAAGAACCAACGCAGAGCAATACCATCCAAAGTGCTATGGAATACGCGAGCCATTTGTTCGTTGGTGCAGTCACGAGCCCTTATGGCCAACACATAACTATCCAGATGAGTCTTAGGACACGAGTCACCATGAAACATTGCCACTTTAGGCATCTTGAAATCCTTGGGGAGAGCCCCCACTTGGCTAGGGTTGATCGTCTTGGTAGTCGGTGCACTTTGCTTATCTACGGTCTTGATCAACTTGCGCATTTGCTCTTGCATGGCCGTGACCACAGGGTGATTGGAGATGTCGAGTATAGATTCTGACAGAGTGACGGGAGGAGTAGTGGAAGTAGTAGCAGCGGCCATCCCAATACTCAGAGGCAACGAGGGTGCGGGTAGTTTGCTAGCAGAGAGGTAGCCACCAAGCAGTTCGGGGGAAGGTTCATAGACAGCCTTGTTCTTGCTCATGGTAGTGAAACCTTGTTGGGTGTAGAGGGAAGGAGGTGGAATATTGCGGTAGCTTGGGAATGGGAAGGCAGTGGCATTGGTGTTGGGGGGACAGTTGGTATTGACCTCTTCATCCTCGACATAAATGAGATTCTCACCATCGGGCACCAGTTTAGTTCCCTTTTGTTGAATGTGACCCTTCAACTGTTGGTTCTGGTCTTCCAACATCTTGTTGCTTTCTTCGAGATTCTTGATCTGGCTTCGAGACCGGCGAGGAAATTCTGGAGGCTGGGGGAATACCATTGAGAGTAGCCTCAGTGTTGAGCTCGGCGGCACTAGCAAGAGGAGCAGAGGCTGAAGCTGAAGCGGGAGTTGACATTGCTGATGACGAGACTGAGAAACGTGGACGGAGTAGAAGCTTCACGTTGTAGTCGACCACCCGAACGGATCCAAACTTGCTTTGCTGAAAGGTTGAAGGGCAATGAAGCTTTAGGATAGGGGGAAGGCTCATGCAAAGTATATTTTAACATACATTATTTACATCTTAATTGGTTGGAAGGGGTACCCCTTTTTCGCAACTAGTTAGAAGGCTACGATTAGTGGAGGCCATCACTACGTCTATAGACCCCTTGTTTTTCACCTGCATTGCACACCCCCAAACGGACAATTTGGGCGAGGGTCCTATAGGGCAAGCGGCTTCCACCAACCATCGGATCCTACGACTAACCCTTCCTTAAAGGCATTTAACGTGATGTCTATGTTACATCCTACGCAAGTTAATGATGAGCGGAGATATTGACAATAAACACTCATCTCACCATGGCACGTCCCTTGTAGGGAAATCACTTTTTTGTGCACTTTCTCTCAAAGATCTCGATTCATCATTGACTTGGGATGACTCGACATAGACAGCACGTTAATTGACTATTAAGGAAAAGCTAGCCAAACCAACCGGTCAAAACCTAGGTGTGTTACCTATACTAGTGTGGGTTGACACGGGTTAGGTAAAAGGTTCCCACCGTATACGGTGAGTGGAATAGACGAGTGACTCGAAAAGAGTGCGACAGTAGCGCACAAATTCCTGCACATCGAATACTCCGGGTAATGGGGACCTGTGCAGTGCTGACACGGACTAGTGGTAGTGTGCGGTAAAAACTAATTCTTTTTTAAGGAGAAAGAGAGAAGTTTTAATGTTAGGATGATGCAATGCAATGCATGAGAGAGTGAGGGAGAGAGAGAATAATGTACAAGGGAGCATAGCAGAGTTTTGTTTGACCCTAATACTAAAGCGAAGATAACAAGGGTACATGGTACAAGGTACAAGTATCATGGCGGAGTGCGCGGGTGCATGTGTAAACATGGCAGGTGTGTGCATGTGTAAACATGGCAGGTGTGTGCATGTGTAAACATGGCAGGTGTGTGCATGTATGAACATGGCAGGTGTGTGCATGTGTAAGCATGGCAGGTGTAAGGTTCATGTGAGAACATGGCAAACATCATGATGTAAACGAAAGTTAGACCCACTAAGTTTGAAAAAGTTTCAAAGCAGTCCCCAGCAGAGTCGCCACTGTGAATACCCCTTTCCGATGAAGCGACGCATGGGAAGTATCTTGTGATTATTATTATTTACAAAGGGAATATTCTTAACGACATTAAAATTATGAGAGTCGCCACACTGTTTTAATTAAAGCCAAAACATTGAAAAAAACATTTTTAGTGGGTTCGGGGGTCAAATTACAACAAGAGAATAATATTGGACGTTATCACTCCTATTGCCCGATTGATCGGTTTCTATCATGATGAATGTGTTAGTAGTGTGTTAGTGATTTAGACCGGATCCGAAGATTGCCTACGTTCCTCTCAATGTGAGAAGCTCAGGTCAGCGTAGTTCGCAGAGAATTTAGAATAGGCAGAAGAATCGGGATCATGCATAATAAGGGGGAATTACCTAAAGATTAGGGTTTAGAAGTAGTTCCTAGATCATCCTCGGGTTGATGAACCCTCGATCATCATCGGCTATGAAATAACATGTAAACATGAAGATCGCAACCCTAAATATAGCATAAATAAGGTTTTAATCTATGAACACGATGAACACGCGAAGAACATATTATGAACATATGAATGAGCATGCAAAACATATGAAGAAACTATGAATAAACATGCAAGAACATGAATATAAAAGATCTACATTAAAAATGATGCAAGAACAAGAAGAAAAAGTTAGAAAAACTTACCTATGTTGGCAAGAAATAAACCATGGATCTTCTTGAGTGTTTGAATGCTTAATTAGGGAGAAAATTGTGTTAAGAACTCCAAAATTCGGACTTAGAGCTCTCAAAATCGGACCCTAAACCAATAGTATGGGATTGGTTTATATAGTAAACTGAGGGGAAGATCTGACGGCTGAGATCATCCGGAGCAAAGTTGGCCGCCTGGCCATGACTTAAGCCGGTGACAAGAGTGGCCACGTGGCCAAGATCGACGCGCAACAAGGTTGGCCGCGTGGCCAAGGATGCAGGCTGACGTGATTTTCAAGCTAGGGTTTCTGCATGGTTTTAAGGAAACCATTTATTACCTATTTTGATAGATTTTGTCATAAATGAGGTATTTCGGGAATCCGGGACAAGTCTTTCCAAGGCTTCTAATTCCTATAAAGTCCTTGTATTTTTGGGAAAGTCCTAATAAACTCATTTTTAGGTCGGGTACTTACAATGTGATACGTGTTATGGCTTGGCTTTTACTAGTTATGATTTGGCTTTCTATATGTTATGCCATTCTTGTTTGCCACAATAGATGGTGAATATTTCCATGCTAGTATGCTTGACTAATTATATGAGCATAATATAATTAGGTATAATATTCACGTTCTGCATTGAAAGCTCGAAAATGATTATCAAGGTTGTGCTGAATATTTAGCTTATGTGATTGACGGAAGAATGTCTACACCAAAATTAAAGGATGTATCCATTCTTTGTGAGATCTCATATATAATTTCTACTGAGTAGTACATGATACATGATGAGAACCTTGAGTTATCTTGAGTTGCTACAGTACAAATATAGTGCTGATATTTAAATCAATGTTCATGACATCGATTAAGTTAAAAGAATTGAAAGTTCAACTTGAAGAAATTTCTTGATAGAGGGTTCACCCAGCTTAGTATATCTACGTGGGGTGCATTTGTATTGATTGGCATGAAGAGATATGGTACTTTGCGATTTCATATTAAATGCAAAGAGTTCAACCAGGTGAGTATAATGAACCAGTACTTGTTATCGTGTATGGATGAATTACTTGATCCCTGAAGTAATCAGTGGTCTATTCAGTGTTGATGATAAGTGGCTACCATTATTGGAAAGTCAACTATGAGATATACTTAAGACATCTTCTTATATCAGGTATGCTTGTTATGGTTGGGTTTCCAAGTAACATGCGCAGCGGAATATAGCAATAAAATTTTAAGAAACCCAAAGCCATGGATCCGTTCATATGATTAAATCAAATACAACAAGATGAATATAGGAATAACTAACCTTTTGATGGCTATGAATTTTTTCTCTTTGGTCTTGGTGGAGATCTTGAAGCTTTATCACGAACAAATCACGAACTTTGTAAGATGATAAAATTCACCCTCTAGCGGTATCCACACTTCGAACGAATATCAAAGGAGCTTCTTTGATCTTGGTTGCTAGACCAATATTATGAAACACACTTTCACAATACAATAAAGAACTATATGGAATTTATTTTGTGAATTATTTTGTTCCTCAATCAATGATGTCTTAGAACAAAATAAAATCTCTCTCAAACTCTTTGAGACTCACAAAAGCACTTATTATATGGTCTGCCGAATTGGGGTTTTATACACAATTAAGACCTATTCCAAATAGGAATCTTGTGCCAAAAACCTTCCTAAATCGAATTAGGAAATTCCCAATCGGGGCACCAGGCGCCCGCCCGGTACCACCCAGGCGCCCGCCTGTTTGGGCAGAAACTCCAGTTTATTTTGGCTTGAACAGGCGCCCGCTGGTGGCAACCCAAGTGCCCGCTTGGTTGACCAGGAGGCCCAGATCTTTCCATAATTCCTCGGAAGTCCTCCGACCCTAAATACCAATATAGTCCTTTTATTTAAGATTCGTTCTATTGTGTGTGACCCTCTAGGATTATACTAAGTTGGCAATGGGCTCAAAATGATCCCATAAGATATGATTTGGTTCTAGCAAACCGTCATATCTACCCAAATAGTATAACTAGATACAAGTTCGCATTTCTTCTAGAAATGTCACAATCCTTTGTCCATGATGTCATTGAACACAAGTCATGGTCAAACGGTCAACTTGTTTTGTTCAATACTTTCTCGATTCCGAATATGTTGATAATCCAAATGACATTGATCCAATCAATTCATTGAGTCCGGCCGAACATCATTCCTACGAGAGGCCCAAGCTTGACATCTCTCCGAAGAGGGACAAATCATTTAGCTATTATTCTTCCCAACGGGAATCCGATTATGCCAATCATACCCTTTATAACTACCGTGTTAAGGTAGCGTTTGAATATGTCAAACACAATGTTCATCAAGTGGAAGACTATAATAACTTCATGTCTAAGGATTCAAATGACATAACTAATATGAGATATATGTACGACATAGACCATGACATAAATCTCATACAGCGGTCATGTCCAGTACCTTGTTCAAACAAGTACCCATAAATCTAACATGATCATCCCATGATCATTTAGCCTTTATACTAGTGCTTAACAAGTACTAGGGATGGGGATTATTATAAGTAAACATGAAACAACAATAATAATCAAAACATCTCTTTATTGATATGAAATAAATGATAACAATTACAAGTTTATTAAACGTGCCTAGGGGCACCACTACCAACAATCTCCCACTTGCCCTAGGCCCAATCTCCCATGTATCTATACCCATGGACCTAACATGACCATCATGTTAGCTTGTGGAAGTCCCTTGTTAGCGGGTCCGCAACATTGTCATCAGTAGGTACTCTGCATATATTTACGTCTCCTCTATCAACGATCTCTCGAATGATATGGAAACGCCTAAGTATGTGTTTGGATTTCTGATGTGCTCTGGTTCCTTTGCTTGAGCAATAGCACCATTATTGTCGCAATAAAGGTCTATTGGATTAGCATACTAGGAACCACTTCAAGTTCAGTTATGAACTTCTAATCCAAACAGCTTCCTTTGCAGCATCCGATGCAGCAATATACTCAGCTTCTATTGTAGAATCAGCGGTTGTACTTTGCTTGGAACTCTTCCAGCTTACAGCTCCACCATTTAACATAAACACAAACCTGATTGCGAGGCTATCATCTTTGTCAGTTTGGAAGCTTGCATCCGTGTAAGCATTACAACGAGATCATCTTCCATTCCTCCATAGACTAAAAACGAGTCTTTAGTCCTTCTCAAGTACTTAAGAATCGCTTTTAAGCTATCCAGTGATTTTCGCCAGGGTCGGATTGATATCTACTTGTCATGCTCAAAGCATAAGACACATCCGGCCTAGTACAAATCATGGCATACATGATGGACCCCAATTGCCGAAGCATATGGAACATCATTCATTTTCTCACGCTCATCGTTTGTCTTAGGACATTGAGTCTTGCTTAGAGAAACTCATGTAACACGGGCAAGGTGCCTCTCTTAGAATTTTCCATACGGAATCTTCTAATGACCTTGTCAATGTATGTACTTTGGCTTAAACCAAGTAGCCTCCTTGATCTATCTCTATAGATCTAATGCCAAGAATATATGCGGCTTCACCCATATCTTTCATTGCGAAGCACTTTCCTAACCAAGTCTTCACAGACTGAAGTGTAGGAATGTCGTTTCCAATGAGTAATATGTCATCCACGTATAAATAAGGAATAGCACTATGCTCCCACTAATTCTTGTATACACAAGGCTCATCTTCGTCTTGATGAAGCCAAACTCTTTGACTGATTCATCAAAACGGAGATTCAACTCCTAGAAGCTTGCTTCAATCCATAGATGGATCTCTGCAATTTGCATACCTTAGAATCTTGTTCAAAACCTTCTGGTTGTGTCATGTACACATCCTCTTGAAGTTTTCCATTCAGGAAAGCGGTTTTGACGTCCATCTGCCATATTTCATAGTCATGATATGCGGCAATGGCAAGCAAAAATCTTATAGACTTGATCATTGTACGGGTGAAAAAGGTCTCATCATAGTCAATACCATGAACTTGCCTATAGCCCTTCGCTACAAGCCTAGCTTTGTAAGTATGCACCTTCCCATCCATGTCAGTCTTCTTCTTGAAGACCATTTGCATCCTATGGTTTTTACACCTTCGGGCGCATCAATCAAATTCCAAACTTGATTGTCTTGCATGGATTGCAATTCGGATTCCATGGCTCCAAGCCACTTGTCCGAATCAGGAGAAGACATCGCCTCTTGGTAGGTTGACGGTTCATCATTCTCAATGATTTCTACCTCATACTATCCGTTACGGAAAATCCATATCTCTCGGGCTCGGATCGTAACCTACTAGATCTGCGAGTTACTTGTGTATTTTGAACAGGTTCCACAACTCCTTGTGGTTCTTGTTCTTGTTCCACTAT